>CM053757.1:13347124-13480614 GCA_028658305.1 Pachyuromys duprasi | reverse complement strand
AAAAACAGTTCCTCCCTCTGTTACAAGACAAAGCCACAGTGTTGCATCTCACATCTTAAATGTATTTGACATTTCAGAAAATAATTAATGATGTTGCTTTTATTAATGTTTTAAAATATAAATTTAAAATATGACAAATGAGAAACAACAATCTGTTTTAATGAAATTTTTACTTCCGACATCTATAAGTCATAGATCATAAAGAGCCCCACGTGGGTCACAGCATCCTTTTCCTCTCTGTGTAGGAAGATCATCTAACACAGGAAATGGGAAAATTTTTGGGAGTCTGCAGGACTCAAGGAGACAGACTTGGGCTTCAGTTGGATGGGCCACCATAGAGGTGACTTTGTTACTTTCTTTTGACAGTTTGCAAGAGATGCTTCATGCAACTCCTGGGTAGCAATAAATCAGTTCTTGTCTGCTTCAGTTTTGTGCAGAACTCAAGAAGATGGGTATTTTGTAATTCCAGCCCTTGAGATCATAAAACTGGACTGTATAGCAATCCCTGTCTCAAAAGAAAACTACAGTGACTGGAGATGTAATTTAGTAGGTAGAAAGTTTGCATGGCACACACGAAGCCCTGGATTCAGTCTTCCATATTACACAAGCAGCCACGGTAGACCATACCTGTTAGCCTAACACTAGAGAGGTGGCTGCAGCAGGATCAGAAGTTCAGCTCACCTTCACCTACATAGAGAGTTTGATACCAGCCTGGGCTACATGAGACCCTGTCTCAAAACACAAACAAACAAACAAAATCCAAAATCTGAGGAAGCCATGGTATCCCTTGATGACTCATGGTAAAGTGACAGGGAGAGTACCGGAGTTCTAACCTGAAACCTCATGAATGCCAGGTGAGAGATTTATCCTCAATTGCCACTCCCAGACCTGATTTTCACTATTTATTTTGAGACAGGGTCTTAGTAAGTTGTCCAGACTTGTCATGAATTCACGCTATACCCCAGACAGACCTTGAACTTATGATCTTACTACCTAAGCTCCCCAAAAAGCTGAGTTACCTTGTTTCAAATACATGAGAAAGAGGGAGAGGAGGAGAAGGGGGATGTAGCATAAAGAAGAGGGAGAAGGAAGAGAAAGAAGAAAGAGGAGGGAGGAGACGGAGGTGGTAAGAAACTTAAACCGCCAGGCAAATTTTTTTAATTTTATTTTTACATAATTCATAATAATTATCCATATTTATGGATTGTAGTGTGAATGTGATGCACAAAAGTAAATGATCAAGCCGGAAATACTAGCATCTTATTTCTTTACTTACTATAAGTTTCAAACTACTGTCTTCTAGTTGCTTATATTATCTATATGATAACTCTCAGTTAAACTCGCCTTTCTGCACTGTGAAGCATCATCATCTGAGGTTGTTATAAATCCCATGTCTCTCCTCTGGCACCATTTGGAAAATGTCCATCTTCAGTCTGGGATTCGCAAAGGGCTGGCTTCCCTCCCTGTGAACTAATGTGCAAAAATGTTCAATATGTAAGAACTCCTGATGGGGGCCCAGCATTGAAAATGAAAATTCCTTCTTCGGAGTCTTCTTAAGCTGGTTCTCAGTGGGACAGGGTAATGAGGTTATTAATATTGTCAATGTAATGGGATATAGCATCCCCTGGAGACATACCTCTGTGCACATCTATGAAGGACTGTCTAATTAGCTTAGTTGGAGAAGACACACCCTAAACATTGGCAGCATCATTCCCCGGCACAGTCTTCGACTGTCTAAAAAGAAGGAAGTGAGTTAAGCGCCAGCATCCATTGCTCTCTGCTTCCTGTCTGTGGGCCCAATGTGCCCCCCACTGCTGCCCCACACTCCTGATGCCATCTCTGTCATGGGCAGTATCCCTTTCTAGAAACTCTTTCTCTTTTAAATGGCTTCTTGCCAGCTGTTTGGTCGTAGCATTTCCACAGCAATGGAAAGTCAGGGTCTCTCAAAAGCACCCACATCCTTGCATCTTGGGGAGTGGGGTGGGAAGTGAGGAAATTGAGCCTGGAGTTTGTAGGTGCTCCAAAGAAACTGGGAAACCACAATCTGGAATCACCTCAGGTTCAACTCCTCAATCCTTGCAGCTCTTCCTTGAATCCTCCCTCTGTACCAGAGAATCACAAGCTCTGTCTTCTGAGGGCAGATTGGAATGCCAGAATGTATGGAGATTAATCACAGAATAATACAAACTGCCGCTTATCATCGCTCATATAGTTGACATAATTACCCTACAGGCAACATGAAAACGTTGTAGTGCAGTAACTCCCAGCCAGGAAAAAGAGCAGCGTTGCTGATAACACAAAAGAGAGAAGAATACTGAACACAGCCCTTTGAAAACTTTTAATTAATTTTCACCCTTGCAGCATAATTGATGTCAGTTCAAACTTCAGTGTTCCCGAGCCCTTGGCCTTGTTGTAAAGAAATTTAGGACCAGCATGGGCTGCCTACACAGAAAGCCAGGCCCTGGTTGAGGGTGAGGACAGGCCAGTAAAGTGGGTATTTTGCCTCTTTAAACACAGAACTTAGGCTGTGTCACTTGTCTATTTAAAATCCTTCCATAGGTCTCCATGGCCTGCCCTGTGGAACTCAAAGACTAAGAGCTTTTGGTATGGTTGAGACCTTCACAAGGGCTGGTTTGCCTTGCGAACCATGAACGTTCCTGTTGGTGTTACCAGAGAATTGACCTATGGAAGCAAGGATTAATTTGTTTCACAGTTTGTGAAGATACAGTCCATCACGGCAGGGGAGGTAGGAGAAGGCTGTTAAGACTCTGTGTTCAGCCTATAAGACTATCAAACCTCCAGGCCGGCCCTCAGCAACCCTCTTCTGCCAGAGAGGCTTCACCTCCTAGAGGTTCCACAAGCTTCCAAAGCAGCACTGCCAGTAGGGGACCAGATGTTCAAACATGGGCCTATGGACACCTCACATTCAGGTCACACCTTACCCTGTCCACCTGTTGGTCCCTCCGCCACTTGTATCAGACTTAATGGATTTCCTGCCATTTCTCCAATGCACTATTCTCCCAAACACTGTGCATGTGTTTGGGGGAAGGCTGCCCATCCCCCTTCCAGACCCTTCACCTCCACCCTCCACCCACCCAGATGATATTATTGTTTTCATTATCTAGCTACCAGCTCACCCCAAAGCCTTCTCCTGCTCATCGTAGACAAGGCTTCTGCCTAGGGCTCTCTTGGCTTTGTAGTTTCTTCTCTATCTCAGAACACTCGGGACTATTGTATAAGGGTGTGGATCTCCTTCCCCTCCTGTGCAAAGACATCTGATTGGGAGTGGAGCCCAGCATGTACAGTGTGTCCACAGTGGAGTATGTGTCCCTAGAATGTACCATGTAGGTACAAATCTGACACTTTGTTGATGCCAACTGTAGAGGATCCTATGTTGTAAACCTCTTGTTTGAAACCCTTTATCTTCCTTAGAGAATTGCTCTAATTCTTTAGTCAATTGATATACATAACCCAATAGTCCCTTTCTTACCTAGACTGCCAGGAAGCTTCAATCTAAACCTCCAGTTGCCAAATCATTGCAGAGGGGTTGTTGTTGTCATTAGTGATTTTTTTTTTCCTCATTCAATTTATTTGTTGTTGATGTTTTCTAATTCCAATTTTCTGATCTCCTCTTACCGATCTACCTTCACTGTTCAAGCTGATTTAGACACAAGGGCATGCCTTATCTCTCACTTCACAGAGAACATCGCAGTTAGATAAATAGCAAGTATGAACAGCAAACAAGGACTGAGCAAATATCTGTTGAGTGTTAACTATGATCCTGGCATTACAGTGAGTCCCTGTCTATGCAGAGGAGAAAAGGCATGGCTCCTTCACTCCGGGTCACCTCACTGTCTATCAGGGAGTGATTGCAACACAGAGCAGACACCACCATAACAGCCAAGTGCCCCAGGGTTTCTTGGGAGCAGGAAAAGTAGAACATTAGACTTCCTAGGTAAGGGCGGGGGAGGGTTAGGCTCTCTTCCAGCTGGTAGTGGTATTTGTAGCAGTTGTGGGCCCTTTAAGAGGTGGAGCCTTACTGGAGGAAGTAGGTCTCTAGGGACAAGACTTAGAGTTGCAGTGAAACCCTGTTCCTTGGTCCTCTGTGCTTCCTGGTCAGCCAACATGGAGCTGACTCAAGGGCCTGCCCCCACTTTAGCACCATGCCTTTCACACCATGAGACCATAAAAATAAACTCTTTCTCCCTTTGCTTTTGCTGAGCATCATGACACAGGAGTAAGAAGAGTAATGAAGATGGGATAATATTTGAGCAGGGTCTTCATGGGTGTGTAGGAGCTCACAGGGGGAAAAAGTAATATGTGCTGAACTTCAAAGATGCTGAGAGATTTGATATCACAGAAGGCCAGATGTGAATAGTGTGGATCTGTGGATGAGTGACCTGTTGAGACAAAGAAGGACCAGTTCAGAGACACACCTGGGAAGACCCCCCGCCCAGGGCCACTGGCCCTGTCCTCTTACATAAAGGACCTCTTTCCAGCACTCAGAAGTTCCATGGTAGCTGTTTCCGTGCCAAGAGTCTGAGAAAACACATCACAGCAAAAGTTATGGGAAGTTCAACGATGCGTTTAAATTAATTTGTACTTTTTTTCAACCCAATCAAGTCTACAGACATTTGAAAAATAGCTTCTCCTAGAAACATCCACTGTTCTCCTCTGAGATGTGAATAAAATATGAGTGTGTCTCTCCCGCACACTTACTCTGATCCCCAGCATTTTGGCTCTCTCTCTCTCTCTCTCTCTCTCTCTCTCTCTCTCTCTCTCTCTCTCTCTCTCTCTCTCTCTCTCTCTCTCTCTCTCTCCCCACCGCCCCCATCATCTTCTTCTGTGATGTTCAGCATAGAAATGAAGCCTTGGTGACATACATTCCCAACAGTGCTCTTGAGAGCTTCTCCCTCCACTAAGTCCATGTTGCTTCTTCCTTCTTTGGTCCCTCATTATTCCTTTCCTTTTCCTGTGTCCTCCACTGCTAACCCACTATCATCCAGTTTCTCTTGGCATGTTCACCTCATTGGATGTTCCTCAAGTCTTACTCTGTACTGGAACCACCCAGTGTCAGCTGAAGCACAGGCTCCTTGGAACATCTCTTGAAGTGTCTAATCCAGGAGATCTTTCTAATGTGGAGCCTGAGGACTTGCATTTATTAAGAATTCCCTGGTCATGCTGAAGCTTCTTGGCTAGGGACTACATTTTGATAACGACCAACCTGCATTATCTTACTCATCCTGTGTTTTGTCACTTTGTCATGGCTTCGTGAGTTTCTGCTATAGTTTTATCCTCCTTAGAATTTTCTTTTTTTTTAATTTGGGTTTTATTAATATGGTCCAGGCTGACATCAAACTCACTATGTAGCCAAGGATGACCATGAACTCTTGTTTCACCTACCTATACCTCCCAGGGGCTGGGACTGCAGGCACATGCCACCATACCTTTCTTTATAAACAAAGATTTCACAGGCCCACCTAGCCAGCACTTAAGAACTACTGACCTTAAATCAGCAAACTATAGAAGCTGTATTAGTTGATTTTATCATCGCTGTAACAAAATACCAGCCAGTAGCAACTTGAAGGGGTAAGGACTGTTTTGAGGGCAATGGTTTTGGAAGGAATGGTTGGCAAGGTTAGAAAGGAATAGCGGCAGGAACATGAGACGGCAGCCATGCTGGCTCTGCAGCTGGGAAGTAGAGAGATGGCTGCTGGGGCACAAGGTTGGGCCCTCTAAATGCACCATTTTTTAACAGCCTGCAGAAGAAGGATACACACCCTGTACAGGCAGAGCAGCTAAGGTGCATGCTCATTCAATCATCCCCAGTTACTAAGCCTTACTAAGGGGCAGGGCTTAGATTCAAACTCAAGGCCAGAACTCAGTCCTTGGAGACGAGGCTTTCCTTTCTGTCTTACTTAGAGCCAGTTTCTGAAAGTGCAAGGTGCACTTCCTCAGGAAACTGCTACATTCTGGCTAACTATTCTGAGCAAATGTCATGACCCAGGGTTTTCTGTCACCCAGACTAGCACAGAGCCTTCAGAGTTCACAGGGAGGACAGGACAGGAAGGAAGAAGACCATGGCTCTCTGGACAGTGGGAATGTATTTGGGGGCAAGAAGGAGCCTTTATGGAGACAGGAGCTGGGCTGGGTGCCCCTTTCTGGGCCCTAAAAGTAGCCAGGGCTTAGGAATCTTGTCTTCCTTTCAACTTCATCCTCCACACAGCTCTCTATGGAGGAGTTCATAGCAACCTTCGAAACTTATGTTTCCTGGTTTTTGGTCCCCCATGCATAAGTATGTGTGTGTGTGTGTGTGTGTGTGTGTGTGTGTGTGTTGTCTCTATGGAGGCTAGAGTCAAGTAACTTTCCTCAATTTCTCTACCTTTTTTTGAGACAGGGTCTCTCAGAAAATGTAGTACATTGATTTGCTGACCAGTCTCAGAGCTTCAGAATTTCCCTGTGTCTCCACCACTGAAGGCTGGGTTACAGTCATATGCTACCAGGCCCAACTGTTTCATGATTTCTAGGATCTGAACTCAGGGCCCCAGGATTGTGGGACAGTCATTTCACCAAGACGTTTTCCTAAGCTCCCTACCTGTGAAAGTCTAATGGGACCTGTCCACGTGTTCTGACCCTTTGTTGGGTGGGGGAGGAGGCAAAACCCACTATTCAGAGTGGGTCTCCCCATCTTCATCAACCCAACCTAGAAACGCCCTCAGAGACCTCGCCAGAAGTCTATTCTAGCTCCTGTCAAAGTGCAATCTGTATTTAAAAGAATCACGATAGGTCTCCAGCCCGTACTAGTAGCAGGACTTTAGAGTGTGCATTTCATACTTAAAGAAAAGTTTTCCAGAAAACTACGAGCGGCGCCTCCGGAACAGGGGTCCCACAGGCACACCCTTCCCTGCCCTGCCATCCTGAATCCCGGAGCATGTGTATACACAAACTGGCCTGCAGAGGGCTCTCGGCCCAGGCTGGCATAAACATGTTCTGACATTTACGCGAGGTAACGTCTAAAAACACACTCCTCAGAGCGTGCACCCGTCAGAAGCAGTGCGTGGCTGTGTGTCTCTGGATCTCTGTACCTCTCGTTTTCCTCCGTGTAGCCCCATCTCTCATCCCCCTCTCTCCTCTCCTCACAAACTCCCCACATGTTCCCAGGGGATCCTCTCTGGTAAATATTTGGAAAGGCTCAGGCTGTTGTTAGAACAAGGCTCGCATGATGACTTGGCTCTGATATCTACAGACGCCTGATATCCTATCCCAGCTGTTGGATGTCGAGTGTCTAGGAAACGACAAACGAGAATCACTACCGGACCAGCTGTGACCGCCGGTCACACCCCCCAGTACATCATATTCAACCCAGGCCGTTGGCCCCCAGGATTGCGGGGTGTGGGGGGGAGGGTTGTGTGGATGGTGCTGGAGGGTGTGGGACCCTGTCACCACTGAAGAGCTTCCCAAAGCAGGACCCACCAGAGTCTCAGGCTCCTGGCAGCCAAGGAACGGTCCCTCCCTGTGTGAGAAGGCTCAGGGCCCCTCATCGTGCCAGGAACTTGGCCTGAGTTTTGCCTATAGTGAGAAAAGTCATTGTTAACACCAAACCCAGGCAGGGTAGTTATCTACCTCTGACCACTGTCCCTAGGGAGGCTGAACCATCTACTCTTTGTGTGTTATACAACAGTCTTTCTAGAAAAATGGCCTCCATTCTTCAGCAGATCAGCGTTACCAGCTTGCAAGAGGCCAAGTGGACCCTGTTGCTGACTGCTGACATTCTCCTATAGAATGGGTGGGGAGGCCCACTGGATTTTCACCTGAGATTCTAACCACTCCCCCATTTGTGTTCAACTCTGCACTCCTTGTCAACAGACAAACCATCCTCCAGGCCGGGTGAAGACTTTCCTGTGCAGCTGTTTTAGGGTCACCCATGCTCTGTAAGGAAGCTCCATAGTCAGGCACTGAGCAAGCATCCAGTAAATGAACTAGTGACTAGATGAATCTTCGCAGCCACGCTGAGCATGCTAACTCAGGAGGGGACTGTGTTTTCCCGTGGTGTGTCCATGCCAAGGCTCCAGCCAGGTGCAGACCCAAGCCTCCGAAACAGAGAAGCGCCACTGGTTCCTCCTTCTTCCTCCCCTCCTTTGATGATAGAAACCTCTTCCCTTAGTACAGAGCATACCAGGATCCCAGCACACTTCCCAGGGTACTACCCCGGACATGGATCTCCTATGCCCACCCCTCCCTGCCATCCACTCTGTACATGCCAAACCAAGGGACCTTAAAACCACCCTTCTCATCTGCTAAAGAACAAAAGGGGATAGCAACACCTGCGCCCGTTCTTAGAATTTGTATTCTGCAGAGCTGGAGAGATGGCTCAGCAGTTACGAGCACTGCCTGCTCTTCCAGATGATGTGGGTTCAATTCCCAGCAGCCATATGGTGGCTAACTCTGGTCCCCAGAGATCCAGTTCCTTCTTCTGGCCTCTGCAGGCAGCAGGCATGTATGTGGTGAACAGATATACATGCAGGCAAAATATTCATACACGTAGAATAAAATAATGTTTTCACTTAAAAATTGTTTTAAAACTTGTATTCCACTGGGTACTTCTGAGGCCCGAGTATTATGAGTTTGGGCCTTTCTGTGAAGATGTTAGATGATAGCTGTGGAAAGAATCCGAATGCAGACCTGGGACCTGGCTGCCAGAAACATCCAACCACAGGCTCTCAAATCCAAATGAAATTACAATAAAACAGAATGGAGTATCAGCAGAACCCTGACACAGTTTGAGTAGCCTTCACCTCCGGCTATGATTACAGCATCTGCCCCTTCTCTCACACATCATTCCCTGAGCTCCCTCTCATTGCCTTCAAGCACAAGGCCTTCCTCCTGCGCCACCTGCCTGGTCTGCTGCTTTTCTGCACAGTCACCTGTTGTAAGACATGTCTCTCCTGGCAGGTCACCTCATCACTGTGTCTGGTCGTCTTGGCATGACCCACAGCCTGGTTCCTGTGTGCTCCTGGATCTTGTTCAATGTCTGTTTCCTATAGCATGGTAAGGGAAGGGGCTCCTCCTCCCAGCCCATTCTTCTCATTGCATTTCCATGTCTGTGACAAAAAATATCTGGACAAAAAAGCAATTCCAAGTTCCAATCCATAGTTGCAGGGAAATTAAGGTAGGAACTTGAATCAGCCAGTCACATCACAATCAGTCAAGAGCAGAAGGCAATGAATGTATGCATGTGTGAGCTCAGCTCAATTTTTCTACTGGAATACATTCGGCTTTGGGTCTGGGTCTGGGTCTTTCCACATTAACAGAGGCATTCAAGAAAATCACCCACAGGCCAGCCTGATCCAGACAGTCCCTCAGAGATGGACTTTCCAGGTGTCAAGTGGACAAAAACCACCACCGGCTAACGTGTCCCCAGGTGTGATGTCTTTCTTGACCCATTAGAGTCTATAAACTCTCAGTGAACGAATGAATGTCTTTTCCTCAAAGCTGTTGGTTCCATGGCTGCACACTGCTTTGGTATTACTCCTTTCTGTTCACTCAGGAGGCTCCTCAGCCTCAACCCCATTTATTGATACGTAGTCCAGGAAGGCACTACCTTCAACTGCTACCTTCTACCTGTCCGTAGCACCACCACCTCCAGCTGTAAGAACCCAAATTGTCTCTAGACAGAACCAAGAGCCCTAGTGTGGAGAGCAGCACTCAAGCTGAGAACATCTGCACTGTCTCCCTACTTTGTGGAACTCAGAGATTTTAATATCCTTATCCCTAGTTGTTCCTCCACCACAATTCCATCATTTGACCAGTAGATGGCAGCAAAGACCATCCTTCTAGTAAAACAGCCTCTGCAAAATTTTCTGGCCCTGGAGAGCTGCCAGCTTGGCTGGTGAGGGCTACCTACACTCTGTGTTTATACTTTTCCTGAAGATGGCCCATGTCCTAGATCCAGGGACAGGGAAGTGAGTGGTATAGGTGTTGACAGAAAAGCAAGGAATTGTTTTGGAATTCCCGGTTCTGTGTTTCGCTCCCATTGCAACCCTTTGCCTCCATGTGCCTCTGGGGCAGTTAATATAAGCTGTCTGCGCCTCAGTTTCCTAATTTATATCTTGCTGATTCTACATCCATAGTACCACCTGTTCCCCATGCCTCTCTCCTTATGGCATCAGCTCAGGGATCAGGACTGGTCCTAGAGTCACTGCCCCTCAGTCTTTCAAGTGTCTGTAGTAAGTACTCACTGAGCGTCAGCTGTGAAGATAATGTCACCATGATGATGTCATAGGAGGGATGGTAACGTAAGGGTGAAGATGTCATGTTGAGGATGATGCCGTCATGGCTGAAGATTACAGTGCTCTGATAAAGTTGATGTCATGCTGAGAGTGACCGTGATGTCATGGAGTAGGTAGCGTCATTGTAGTTGTTTGAATAAGAATGGCCCCCATAGACTCGTATGTTTTTACACTTGATCCTCAGTTGGTAAAACTGGGAAGGATTAGGAGGTGTGGCCATGTTGGAGAAGGTGTGTCATTGGGAATGAGCTTTGGGGTCTCAAAAGCCCACCCTATTTCCAGTTAGCTCTCTCTCTGCCTTCTACTTTTGAATAAAGATGCGAGCACTCAGCTACTGCCCCATTGCTGTGCCTGCCTGCCTGTCCCTGCCGTGATGGTCATGGGACTCTAACATGACCATCACTCCGAAACGGTGAGCCCCAACTTTAACATTTTCTTTTGTAAGTTTCCTCTGTCATGGTGTTTTGTCACCACAATAAAAAAAAAAAAAAAAGTAACTAAGACCGTCCGTCCTTCGGATGTTGGTGTCACACAAGGGCAGAGATGGCATTGGGGGCTATGACGGTGTCATTTGACGACAATGTCATGTGAGGATGGTGACACTGAAGATATGATGTCATGATGCTGAGAACGGGGTTGTCACCTGATTACCTCTGCCGATGACTCACTGGCAACTCCTGGAGCGCCTTCAGCCCAAGGCTCCCCACCTCCCTTCTCTGGGCTGGGGTTCCCAGTGACTCCTGCTGAGCACTGGCAGGCTCCACCCACACAGAGAGCTCCTTCTCTCAGGCTTGCAGAAGGTTCATGCTTGGCCTTCAGGTTGAGCACAGGCACAGAGGGGACCATCCAAGCGGCAGATTTAGGTTTTGAGGGCTGTTGCTGACTGGGGCTGCCACCTGCCCCTCTTCTTCTGGGGGTCTCCGGGCAACCCTGGAGAGGACCAACACTGCCTGCCTGAGTGGTCCAAGGGGTCCCTAGGGGTCTGGGAATTAGAATTAGGCAGGACTCTTCTCAACTCCTCCATTTCCCTCCTCTACTCCTCTATTCCCTCCTTCACCCTCCTCACTTTCCTCCTTCACTCACCTCCTTCACCCTCCCCACTTCCCTCCTCCATCCTCTCTGCTTCCTCTTCTTGAGCCCAGGCAACCTGCAGCCCCAAGCCCACTACAGGGGACACCCCAGGCTGAGGCAACCCCAAGCCTCGGCCATTCCAACCCACCCCAAGGCATGGGGTGGCCCATCAAGCTGAAGTGGTCTGCCATCACAAGCCATCCTGATGCCCTACAAGTCCTGGTGACCCACTGTTGCCCTTGCGGCAGAGGAGAATCTGAATGGCCCACTGCACACACACACACCCTAAGAACTATGTTTAGAGGCCAATTAAATGCATACTAACAAGTGGCTCACTGCCAGTTCCCCTTCCTCCCTCAGGGGGGGTCAGTCCTCCTTCTCTCCCTGGGGCTGTGGAGGCAGGAGACAAAATGGCCTCAGCAGGAGCTGTCCATGATAACCTTTCCTGCCTCAGCCTGTGGGAATCAGAAATTTTCCTGCCTCAGAATGCCTACTGCCGCTTCCATGGGAGCTATCCATGATAAGGCAGCTTTTCCTACTTCAGTCTACTGCCTTCACAGTGGATTCTTTGTAAAGTTTGGACATTCTGTATACTTTATAACCCCTCAAGGTAGAAAAGTGGCCAGACCCCTGCCTGAGGAAGCTCGGGCAGCCCAGCTCTTCATCCCCCAGACCTCTGTAACTGTCATCTCCAGCCCCTCAGCAGGACTCATCCCGGATTATACAAATATGAGGTGATAAGAACTAGACAAAAACACACCAATCACTGAGCAGGAAAACTGACCAATCCCTGAACAGGAAAGTCCACCAATCCCTGAGCTCCCCAAAGCTCAGGACTTGAAATCCCACCAATCCATACTCTAGAAATCCCTGCCTCAGAAAGCCCCTCCCTCTAAAGATTTCCCATACAAAGGCTGTGTCTGTCCCAGTTCCCTGCTACCTTCTCCCAGGAGCAGAGGCAGCCACTCCTGAATTCATCCCTCCTCTTCTGGATTCTTCCCTGCAATAAATCTCTTTTAAGAGATTTACTGCCTGCTATGACTCACTCACAGAGGAAGAAGAAAAGAAAGGAGTAGAAGCAGCAGAGCTTAAGCTCCTCGGCTCCTCAGCTCATCAAGCATCTCGGCAACCCTCCCTGTGAGCTGCAACAGCTGGAGAAGGAGCGGGGCTCAGGCTTCTTGGCTCCTCAGCTCGACAAGGGTTGGGGCAGTGCGCCCCTGGGAGCTGCAATGTCTCTGTTGAGGAGGCCTCCTCTCAGAGCTGTGTGGTTCCTGGGCTCCTGTGTCTCAGGACACCTGTGGGACTCTGTCCCACCTCAGAGCTGGAATACCTTCCCAGCCCTTGGAACTGTGACTCAGATTTGAGTTGTAGGTTTCCCAGACACCTTCCCACCCAATCAGGAAGCAGGCCAACAAAAATAACACCTTTTCTCCCTTCCCCACCCCTTCCCTTTCCTCCTCCACTTCCTCTATTTCCCCCTCAATTCCTCTTTCCCCCCAAACCTCCACCACTCACACACTGGCTGGTGTGACCCACTCAGGGGACCTTCTCTCCTTGGTGCTGGGACCCTACTGTGCCCTCCAGTCTGTGTCCAAGTTGTGTGAAGTTCAAGGCAGCATCTGAGTTAGAGGGACCCCAACCTGAGCCTAAGCCGGCTTAGAGAAGCTGCGCTGGAAGATTCCTGAAGAGCCATGCATGCTAATCTCTATACACCTTTGCAGAAGTCAATGACCATCTCCCATCCACCCAGCATTTTCTCACAAGCTGATCCAAAAGGCGGAGCTGGGGACAAAATGAAGCCAGGGGAGGCAGAATAGGGCAGAGCTGCAAAGCTCCAAGGTGGTTAGGATTGGCGTTTATTTCAGGTGATATGGGTTCCACACTCCCTCTCCTCTTCCGGTCCACCAGACATACACACATGCACACATCACCACAGAGTGGGCAGCCCAGACAGCACAAAGATAGCAGCCAGAGAGAGCTCAACCACTGCAGACCGCCGCTGGCCTTCAAGTCAGTGAAAGAAAAGGTTGCCATCCACTGAGACAGGTCCAAAAGGCCCTGTGCCTTCTGGGCTGACGAAACTCAGATGGCTTGGTCCTGCCTCTGTCTCAGGCTGAGCACACGTGCAGCTGTCAGAAAGGCCACCCCAGTGAGCAGCTCAGAGACAAAGCTAATCCAGCCCAGGGCCAGGGACCAGCCAAAGTGTATGTCCACCTGATCCAGCAGGGCCCTTTCCTCCAGGAGACACACTGCCTCTCGGAAGGCGGCCGCTGAGTATGCAATGTAGATGCTGATTCCAGCGAGGGTCACCATGGCTGCAGGGAAAGATAAGGACAGTCATTGAGAACTCCCTGACCAGCTCCTCCTCCACCCAGCTCCCTCCACTTCCCTCCTCTTCCCTCCCCCATACCTTCAGCTTCCTTCCTCCCTCTCCTCTTCCTCCTCTAACCTCTATCTCCACTGTGAATGAGAACTCCTGGAAAGAAGCTTTGTCTTCAATGGCTGATTGACTGATGAAAACCTCAATAATGTGGAGGACTGTACAAAAGGACTTACAGTATCGTCAGAGAGCACCCAAGTCCTGGAGCAGCGTTCTCCCCGTCTTGCTATAACACACCTACCCAATTAATTTGAAAAGTGTCTTGATTTGCGGTTTTATTTTGTTGCTATAAAATGTTCCTGGAATTGCCACTTCATTGGAACATGATATCTGTGGAGACCTAAATCTATGTTCCCAGATCATGGTCACTAATATTCAGCTCCAGAAAAAAGAAAAGGAAAGAAAAGAAAAAACCCCACACATCTATTCCTTTTTCCATATACCTCCTTTTCCTCTACCTCTGTCCTCCCTCAACTCTTACCTTCCTCCTCTTCCTCCCTCATCTTCCTCCCCTCTACCTTCATCTCCCTCTCTCCTTTCTCCCCCTCTCCCCCTCTCTGTTGTGAATGACTATCCTGCCATCATCAGGAATTCTTCTGGGCCTGCTCCCAAAAGATCACCACAGCTTGGCTAGAGGGGCAGGCAGGGGCCTAGGACGTCATCTGAGTATCTAGCCATCACCACTGTATACAATTCTACCCTAATTGATTATGGTCTTGGGGGAAGGGCTAGAGGATATTGGGAGAGGGGAAGGAGGAGAGCTTCATCCACACAGCCATGGGGAGAGTCTCCAGTCATGCTGAGTGCAGACCTTCCAACATGTCTGCTTTAAGGTCATCCATGCTCCTGTCTGTAATCCTTCACCCATGGTTCTGTAGTTAGCCTCATAAATTCATTGGTGCCCCTGGTGAACTTCCCCTGGTAGACTCAGACCTCACTGGGACTTGAGAAGGAATCCCAGGGAGGAATGTTAGCAATACCCTCCTGTCTCTCTCCCCTGTCTCTCTTCCTTCATATTTTCCACACTCTCCAACGCATGTGTGCACGTGCACACACACACACACACACACACACACACGCATGATACACACCTTTACCTTTCTCCTCCTCCCTCATCTTCCTCCCCTCTACCTTCCTCTTTCTCCTTTTCCCCTCACTTTCTCTTCTTTCTCCCCCTTCTTCCCTTCTTCTTCCCATCTCCCTCTGTTGTGCAGGACTGTCCTCCACAACAGCCAAACTGCTGCCATCATCAGGAGTTCTGCTAGGGCCTGTCTTCCCTCATTACTCCTATTCCCCTAACCCAGCCATGGGTCTCCCCAGAACTGTTCCTGCCTGCTGTAGCCCCTCCTACTCCTCCTCTCAGAGGGAATACTTCCTGTCTAGCTCTGGATGAACCTGAGCAGGGTGGGGCCCCCATGACATCACAGCTTCACAGGTCATGTCACAGTTGCAGCTTTCCTTTGGGGTCGCTCTTCAGGTTGTGAGTACTAGAGGGTGGTCCCCAAGCGTGCTTTTCTTTCCCACAGCAGCTACTGTGTTGACACATAGTACAGTAGGTCTCAGTGTTGCATGGTCTAGGGTGGTGGCAACTGGCCACACCTTGGTTTTGTCACTTTGTTTTGGTTTTGTAGTGCTGGGGATGGAACCCAGGGCCTTGCACATGCTAAGCAAATGCTCTTACTGGCTCCATTCCAGCATCTTATGTGGCACTTTACTTTGAAGTATCATTAAGTGATAACTCATTCTTTGATGGTGCAAGCCGTGCAATCTGGTTTGTGTCTCCAGATCAGAGAGGACCACCATCGGAGTCTTCCCTGAGGCTACTGATGTGAGAATTAGCCATTGGGTGAACCACCATAGCCAAGACCATTAATAACAATGGGTGGATAATCCGTCACATTATCTGTACCTTCCTTGATTTTCTTCCTCGAAGGTTCCCAAGGAACTATCTTTCTTGTGTTCATGCTCGTGCCCTCGAGCCCTTGAACCCTCATGTGCCCACCTCTCTCTCTCTCTCTCTCTCTCTCTCTCTCTCTCTCTCTCTCTCTCTCTCTCTGTGTGTGTGGGGGGGGGGTGGAGCAGCTTAAGAAGCCATTGAACACATGTGTCACAGACACAGCCTTTTTATGGTGAAACACCTAAATCTATCCCCTTAGCCACATTTGAGTGCAGGGTCTACGGGTGCTGCCTGTAATCACAAGAGTGGACAGTAGGTCTCTGAACTTCTTGCCCCTGCTGGATGAGGAGAGAGCCGTTCAACCAGCACACCCCAGACCCAGATGCAGCTTCCACTCATGTTTATTGTCTACTGTGAGCTCTGCTCACTGAGAACCTGCAGCCAAGTGAAATCATGTACAGCACGTCCTGCCCTTCTGTGCTGGGTCAGTCTGATTTCCCACATCAGAACTGCTGCTCAGCAAATGGAGCAAAGGCAGTGGATGCCCGAAACTGAACCGGAAGCCACGGCCATCACTGGAGGACCAGACAGAGGTGGCAGACAGCTTTGCAGCACGACACTAGGGATGGCTCCCAGGGATGCATCCCCCCCCCACCACCTTTCTCTTCCTTCCCTGGAGCCAGAGATCTGAAAAGCTCAAGACTGAAACCACTGCCCCTTCTACCTACTATCACAATGGGGGAAAGCCCTTCTAGAAGCTGAGCCCTGCCCCTGAGGAGGGCTAGGCACAGCACTTGCCGCCCATGGAACTGCAAAGCCTGGGCCCCCAGCAGGTTGACACCTACCTCCAAAGAGAAAGAGGGTCCCACTGAGCATCAGAAGGAGGTGGGCTCGGAGAAGGAAGCTCAGGAACCCGGTCATGCCCCCAAACACCATCACGATCAGACTGAATGGCAACAAGATCACAAATGTCCCGTGCATAGCTGAGGAGGAGAGGGGAACAGGCACAGGCATTACTAATTATTTAGCGTTCAATCACTTACATATGTTTACCATATACCCACAGTGGCAGGACCACCAGAACTACTTCTAGTAAGAACAGCAAGCAGGGATTCCTGTGAGCATGGTCTGTACTGTGAGCCTCATTGGTCTTTCTCTCTATGACCCCTAGAGGGCAGTGTTGTATTATTTACTTATTATCTCAGTGCAAAATCAAGGAAGGACCTGATATTCTAACATGCAAATGAACAAATAAATCTCCGAAATAAACACCAAGGCTCCTGGAAAATCTAGTTCCCTTCTAGGTTGAGGACACCAGCAAATGGGTGAGCCGGTGAGTGGAAAAGGAGAAAGGCCGTTTTATAAAACCCCTATAACTCACATTCTGTCTCTGCTCCTGGCCCTGCCCCTAAATTAGAGACACCTCGTAAATCTGAGGCTCCATGACTCATTTTATTTGGGGAGGTGGATCCAATTCCATCCCACATTGGAGAAGAAATTACACACCCCAAAATCTTAATAATAAACAATCACATGGGGACCAGAGAGATGGCTTCATGGGTAAAAATACTTGCCACATCAGCCTGAGTTTTGTATTTGACATAAACATGGAAGGAGAGAGACTCCACAAAGTTGTCCTCAGGCCTCTCTCTTCATGTGGGTTGTGCAATAGATGCCCACACACCACACACACAGAGTAATGGGCAAGATTTTAAGACTCTGTAATACAGGCAGTCTTTGGTGATCTGGGTGCTTGACTGTGGTATGAAAATAGTGCAGAGTGGGTGAAAATCGCCCTTTCAATTTTGACCTTTTATGTGGGTGCTAGAGATTTGAACTCAGGACCGCACACTTGTGCCACAAGCTCTTTACTCACTAAGCCAGCTCCTCAGCCCTCCAGGACATTTTAAATTCAGCTGATGAATACACAGTGTCTGCTATAAGCCTAGCTCCATGGTCCAGAAACAAAAAGGAATAATTCACAGACAGTACCCCCTGTGGACGAACTGATTGACTGAACACAGGAACTATCATCCAGATTGCAGAGCCACACAATAAACAAGGCCATTAATCCAACCACCTCAGCGCAGGCACACTGAGAGGAGATGGGATGAGTATGACCCTCAATGTCTCAGGATCTGCCAAGCACTGGCTGCCTACACTGCCCTTCCCAGGGCCTCCAGCGTCTGCCCCATCATCTGAAAGCCCAGGGGCCACGGCAAGCTGGGATATAGCTTTGCAAACCTCAGTTTTCTCATATGTCAAACGGAGGGCCAACAAAATAACCCATCCTCTAAGCTGTGTGTTGAGGACTCAGTACATAAAAATAAAAAATTTAAAAAGAGTCAAAATAAAACCATCAAGGGGGTAGGGGGATAATTCTATCCATTACGCACCCGCTGTGCAAACATAGGGGCCTGAGTTTGGAACCTTAGCACTTGGAAAAGTGGGGTGCAGCACCACGTATCTGTAACCCCCGGCACTGGGAATGTGGAAAGATGGATTCTCTTTCATTTTGTTTTCTGAGACAGGGTTTCTCTGTGTAGCCTGGCTGTCCTGGAACTGGCGCTGTAGACCAGACTGGCCTCAAACTCAGAAACTTCACTGCCTCTGCCTCTTGAATGCTGGGGTTACAGGCGTGAGCCACCCCTGGCGGGTTGGAAAGATGGATTCTTGCAGCTGGCGGCTAGTCAGCGGAACTGGATTGGTGAGTTTCAGAGTCAATGAGAAACTGTCTCAGAAATCCGAGGTAGAGAGACCAGCGGCTGAGAAGGACATGCGTGGCAGCAGGGGTTGGGGACAGACTGGGAGACAGCTACAGGTGGAGATGGGCCACAGAGGAAGCAAGCCCGGTGAGGCCCAAGTCAAAACTTACTCTTGGAAAACCGCACACGTTTCCTGCAGCTTCCAGATCTAACACCCAGCAGCTGCATAGCAGAAAGGCTCGGGGGACAGTATCTCTGGGGATGTGGATCTGCACAAGGCTTCCTGTCGGCCGGAAGCTGTGCTCCACCCCAGCACCAAGTAAAACTAGGCACAGTTCTCAAAAAAAAAAGAAAGAAAGAAATGTAAAGTGTGTGGCAAACTGAAGCGATGACTCAGCACTTTAGAGCAGCAGCAGCTCTTCCAGAGGAGCTGGGTTCGAGTCCAACTACCCATATGGCAACTACCAACTGTTTGCAAATCCAGTTCTAATGGGGCCCAACCTCCAAGAGCACTGCACACAGGTGGTACATAGACAAAACACCCATATACAAAATAAAAATCATCATCATAAACTAAAAAAAAAAAATAAAATAAAATAAACCAGGCATCGTGGTACATGCCTATAAATCCCAGCAGCTGGGAGGTAGAGGCAGGAGGATCAGAAATTCAAGGACATCCTTGGCTACATAGTGCATGCCCAGCCAGCCTGGGCTACACGAGATCCTGCCACAACAGAAAACATCAGGGATTTATTTGCTACACTTTAGAATCGGGTGTGTTTGAAAACACAGTCCTTGTTCCCACTGCAGGGTCGGTCCCGCCTCAGAGCAGCCACTTTCAGGCAGCAACACTGGCTTACGCAGCTCCACTCAGGCTCAACCTCCTTCTGTCTCTGCTTTTCCTGCTCTAAGTGCTTTTCCCACTTATCACGGATTTTACAGCCCATCACATAAACCTGAGGACCTCAACGTGAGATCCACAACCTGGTCTTCAGTGTCGCTTTTCCCAGATAAAGTCATTCCCCCATTCTAATGCTGAGGACATGGACGTGTCTTTCTTATTTAGATGTATCCATTTAATATAGGGGGTGGTGTGCTGTGGTGGTGGTGTTGTGTGTGTGGCAATGTATCCATTTAATATAGGGGGTGGCATGCTGTGGTGTAGCTGGAAGTCAGGGGCCAACTTCGTTGACTTGGTTCTCTCCTCCCGCTTGTATAAGGGTATTGTGGTTTGAATATGAACTGCTCCCCCACAAGTTCATTTGAACACTTTGTTCCCAGCTGGAGGCAAAGTGTGGGAAGGTGGAGCCCTGCCAGAAGAGGTCCAGTGAGCTTTGGGGTTTTCAGCCTGCTCCATCTTCTGCTCAGTTTTTTTGCTTCCTTGGGTGGATGCAGTGTGACCAGCCAGCCTCCTGCTCCGACTTTCATACCTGCCTTGCCTCCGTGCCTTCCACATCATGATGGACTCTATCCCCCTGGAATCGTGAGCCAAAATAGGACTTTTCTCCATTAAGTTGTCTTTGTCATGGGTGTTCTGGTACAGCAACAGAAAAAAAGAAACTAATGCACGTGGGTTCTAGGGCTGGTGAGGCAAGTGACCATGCCCACTGAGCCATCTCTTGGACTCATGCATGTTTATTTGTTAATGGCATCATTTACCACACTACCATACCTTGGGTGATATAGAGTATGAGTATGATATATACCAAGAGCAGGTGCCCAATAGACGGTGACTGTGGTGACCATGCTATCATTACATTACAGATGGTTGTATGGCGTCACTATAGACACTGGCTGTGGTTAGGATAAGTATCTCCAAAGCTTGGTCCCCAGCTTGCTCCGGGTGATGAGAACAGTAGGATCTAGGGCGTGGAGTGAAGTGTGAAATCAGCGGGAGTCTGCCTTCCAAAGTCACTGAGGGACCCTGGCCTCTTCCTCATCTGTATATCCTGGCTCTGAAGTGAGCAGTTTCTCTTGGGCAAGTGTTCCCTCCACAGTATGTCACCACAGCGCCCAAGTGATGGGCCCAAATAAGAGCACAGTGTGACCTTCAAATCCATGAGCAAAAGTAAAGGAGTTAATCATGTCAGCTGTCCTCACACAGAAACGCTGACTAATCCAGCTGAGTAACAGCAGCAAACAGTACCACGTAACACTGTATAACTCCCATGTTCACTCCTCCCTGCAGCTTAGTATTCTAGCACATTAATCTTTTCTTCTTGCAGGCTACATAATTTTCCTTAACGTTATGTACACACACAAATGTCTAGTCATTCTCTAGCCAAGGCACTTAGGGCTTTTTTTCCCTACTGCTTCAAACAAGCATGGTGAACCTCATCCTAGAAGCAGCACAGACATCCTAGAAGTGAACCAACTTTTTACATTTTTTTCAACATGGGATTAGTTGTCTTTCCAAAGATACCCCAGAAAGGCTGCCTTCATAGCCAAGCCCTCAAACTCCCAAAGAATTGGGGCCCTGTGTTAGTCAGGTTTCCATTACTGTGACAAAATATCTGAGAGAGAAAAAAATAAAAGAAGAAAGGTCGGTTTGGGCTCAGAGTTCCAAGGCTTTAGTCCATGCTCCCCTGGCTTCCTGGCTCTCAGGCTGGTGACAGGGCAGAACCATCACAGCAGAGAAGAGCTACTCATCTCTGGGCAGCCAAGAAGCAGAGAGGAAGGAAGAAGCCAATGACACAGCCACTTCCTCCAACCCACTCCTCTTAAAGCTCATTCAGCTCAAACCCATCCACAGATACAGCTGCTGCCTTGCCATTTGTGACCTCTCTGTCCTCACCACTCAGCGACCTCTCCCGGGGACCTCTCCATAGACCAAGACCATAAGAGGAGGTTCTATGTCTAAACCAGGACACACTACTGGGCTCTGGCCTTGCCCACTGTCTGCACATCCCTCGCCTGCAGCATCACTCCGAGGAAATCACACTTTATTTCCCTTCTGTGCCCAGAGTTTCTTGACATTGCATGTTTTATGTCCTCCTCTCTGCTTCTGCACCCACACTTCCATTCTCATTTCACACCCCAGCTTCATTTTAATTTTCCACTCTACTGCAGCAGTCCTGCATCCAGAATGCCAGGAAACCCAACCTGGTGATTTGTTTTTTCCCTAATCTCACTTCCTCAAAGATGGCCAGGCCAGGCCCCCAGCTCTCAGTCAGCCTCCAAAGCCAGCCTGTTTTGCTGGGGAAGCACTTGACCCTCTGAGTACTCATCTGACCAGCTTGACCACGGTCACCGACTCAAAAAAGACACAGCTGAAGACAGGCCTGGCAAGAGTATATGTGTGTACCTGTATGTGTTTACATGTTTCTGTGTGCACAGGTCTGAGTGCACCTATGTAGCATGTCAAACTCAGGTATCATTTCTAAGAGCATCCTTTGGTTTTGTTTATGAGACAGATTCTCTCACCGGCCTGGAACTCATGGATCAGCTAGGCTGGCTAGCCAGAGAACCCCAGGATCCACCTGTCTCTTGCCTATCTGCCTACTCATACTAGGGTGACAAGCATGTGCCACAGCGGGTGGAGGTTTTTAAAGTGGGTTATGAACTTTGTTTTGGTTTGGCTTTGGTTGTTGTTTGGGTTTTATAGGTTCTAGATATCGAACTCAGGTCCTCATGCTGTCATGGCAATTACCCTACCAATTGAGCCAGATCCCCAGCCCTCTGGTCTTCTTGTACACATGTTGCATGAAATGTGACTCACCCAGCTCCATTCCAGTGAGTAGAGGTCAGTGGCCAGGGTTCAAAGTCCCAGATTTGCCAGCTGCTGCGCACACTTGAGTGACTCACCTACCCTCTCTGTGCCATATGTTTTCTCACCTACAAGGCTGGGTGTGATAAGATGTATATCGACCACCTCATGGGTTGGCTGTCATGGAAATTAAATGAGTTGATATGTGTGAAGAGATCAGAGCGGCATTTGTCCTAAAGAAGTTAGCTATCACATGATAGTCAATGTCAGACAGATAGCCCGATGGTAGGAGTAAAACAAGGCTATACTAAATAATCAGTGGATCAGGGTAGGGAAATGGCTCAGTGGGTGAAATGCTTGCTATGCTAGCGTGAGGATCTGAATCCAAAACCCCAGCAATCCACACTAAAACCAGGTGTGGCAGCACTCACTTGAACCCCATAGGTTGGGCAGCGTGGGAAATCTTGTGGGAGGGGCTCACTGCCAGCCATCCAGCTTAAACAGGAAGCTCCAGGTTCAGTGAGAGACCCTGTCTCAGAAACTGAGGTGTAAACGGATAGAGGAAGAAACCCAATATCAACCTTTGGCCTCTATAATTATATGCCTAGCGTGTATATCTTACCATGTTTCCATGGGCTTCAGGGACAAAACTCAAATCCTCAGGCTCGTACGGCAAACACTTCACCCACTGAGCCATCCTGCCAGCCCCCAGAAATCTCTACAAATAAATGAATTTCCAATTACTTCTTCCACTTTACAGGGGAGAGGCTTGAGACTCGGGAATGTAATAAAGATTTGGCATTAACTAGGCTCCTTCTGTATATCCATCTTATGCCTTGATCTTTGCATGTAGGTTTTCACTTCCTCCCAGAAGAGCCCACTTACAGACACGGGTGATGCTAAGAATTCCCATGGCTGGGTAAGCTGCAGTCAAGAGTCCCAACTTGCTATGCCTTGTCTTGAGGGGCAAATGTCATTTCTGACCCTTTATTAAGAGTGGCCACAGGTTCATGCCTTTAATCCCATCACCCAGAGGCAGAGGCAGGAGGATTTCTGAGTTCATGGCCAACTTGATCTACAGAGTGAGTTCCAGGACAACCAGGACTACATGAGAAACTGTCTCCAGGAGGGAAAAGAAATAAAGAATAGTAATGGCTACATACCAGCCTGGCCAATCAGCATACAGTGTCATTTTAGCTTTGGCCAACTGGCTCAACACACAGGCATATGACCCGATCTGGCCCAATGAAATACCTACAAGTTTTTGTGAAGCAGAAGCCCCTCTGTCTTGGGCTACAGAACTCAGCCCCAAACAAATCCCCATTCAAAGCAAAGCTCTCAGAGGGAGGAAAAGAGAGTTCCAACTATCCCAACACACTGGATCTCCTCAAAAATGTGGGCCAGCCATTCTCCCCTTTAAGTTGGCATATTTGCTGTTTCTGGCATTTCTACTGAAATATTCCTAGCTGACACCCCTAGTTCACTCTCTGTCCACTGAGCACTTGAAGAACAAAAGCACTTGTCCAGGGTAACAAGACTCTGCCACAAAGGGTTGTGCCCCTGAGTGTTGAACTAGTTGGTTTTCATCTGGGAAGAGTCTTAATAAGGAGTTATCTAGATCTGTTTTGCCTGTGGGCATGTCTGTAGGGGTTTGTCTTGCTTGTTGGTTGAGGTGAGAAAATCCACCCTGAATGTGGAAAGCATTATTTCATGCACAGGGTTCTGGGTGTTGTAAAGGAGAAAAAGCTAGCTGAGTACTAGCAAGCAAGCAAAAATCCACCCATCCCTCTTTGATCTTAACTGTGGATACAATTCTCTAAGTTCCTGCCTTGACTTCCTCACAACCACAGACTGGAAACTGGAATTGTAAGCCAGATAAGCCCTTTATTCCCTAAGCTGCTTTTTGTCAGGGTGTTTGTCTCCGTAACAGAAATCAAACTAGAGCAGATGGCTTTTTCGGTCCCCTGGATGAAAGAGGTAAGGAGTTAGGCCATCTGTTCCTGGACTTTATAAGTCTGCTCACAATCTTCCTCCCAGATGGCCAAATGGAATCAAGAGGCAGTGGTGTTGGGGTTTTCCTGACCACTTTGCCTGCTGGGGTCAGATGCACTAAAGTGGCCCCTTGGCAGGCTTCGGTTTTCTTCCCATCTATGCCCACCAGAATCAGCTTAGGGGGCTGACTCAGAACAACGCTGTTGTCAGCCCATCTCTCTAGCCAATGTAGCAGATCTTTAAATGGCTAAAAAATCTTTACATCATAACGAGCTTGGACCAAACACAAAATTCATTTATGAGGAAAAACCAATTCTGAGAAAAAGCTCTCTCTGGGAGTGATTGCAATGAGTGTGCAGGCCGAAGGGGCAACTTGCCCTCATTCCTGGGTAATACAATGGAAACAGCAGCAGCCTCGGCTCCTGGATGTATATGTAAGCAAGCACCCAGTACCCTGGACTTATTAAAAGCAACTCTCAAATTCTGCTCTCACCATAAGATTAGAAGGAGGCCATCGAGATGGCTCAGTGGGGGAAGCGCTTGATATAGCACATGATGACCTGCGCACAATGCCCAGAACCCACGTAAAGGTGGAAAGAAAAGAACCAGTTCTAGAAGTTGTCCTCTGGTCTATACACAGACAGCACACATACAATAATAATAAACATAACTTTAAAAGCTCTCTGTGTAATGGGAAAGTTTAAAAAAAAAAAGAAGAAGAAGATTAGAAGGAAGATAGCAGCTACCCTCAGCATGAGAGAGCTGAGGCCCAGACAGGTGGGTGAAATGCTCAGGGTCACACATACAGCTAAGTACAGCCAAGAGGCTGCTGAGTGACACTTCTGCCTGTTTCTCAAACTCGGGGAACAAGTAGGGCTGTGGCAGTAGCAAGTGCAAAGGAAAGCCAGCCCAGTGTCAACTGTGTCTAGCTACTGGGTTCACCCATAAGCAGGACAAGATGACTGAATGACAGCACCCAGCCTTTGAAAAGGGTCACCAATGTGCCTACTGATAAAAAGGAGTCTGGAAGGGGCTTTAGTGGGGAAAGGGAGTGATTGTTGAGAGCTAGTCATGAGTCTGTCAAGCCCTTCCTTGAGGCCCTACATGTACACAACTGAAAAGCAAAATGAGGTCCTAGGTGATGTTTGTTTTGCTCATACAATGTCTTGTTTTGTCATTGTTATTATTATTTTCTCCCATGGTGCTGGGGATAGAACCCAGGACTTTGTGAATGCTGGGCGAGTCACTGAGCTATACCTCCAGACCTTTCTAAAACCACTGGTTGGAGCTCAGCAGTCAGCAGTCTTTAAACTTTCGGTCTTCCTGCCTCATCTAAGTGTTTCATGTATTTTCATTCCCACTTGTGGGGTCCTGACAGCACCCTTCATAAATTTGACATCTCATTTGATCAGTGTGGAAATGAGGCTTAGAAAGGCCAAGAAACCTACTCCAGGGCCAAGAGGGCCAGAGAAGGCACAGAACTGTGCTGGAGCTGGCAAGATCCAGGTAAGATTTGGGGGATTTTGTGAGCTGACAATTTTTAACTGGTCACAGTGGAAATATTTACACCACATAAATGGGCTAATACTATAAATCAAGGGCTTATTTTTTTTTCCAAGAGAGCTATCGTTAAATATTTCCCAGAATGCTACTGGACTTGAGAAAAACAGTTCTGATCTATTCATCTATTCGTACATCCATCCATTTATTCCCTTGTCCATCCACCTAGTCATTCACTCACCCATGCATCCATTCACTCACCCATGCATCTGGTCATTCATTCACCCTCCCACCCATTCATTCGCAAGTCCATATACTCTCTTTCATATAATATATATACACATATATAATTTTGATCCATACTATAGCTTGCATTCACGCTCATATTTGTTCAGCAGACCTTTGCTTTGTGATCTGCTGTCTGTCAGGGTCTGTTCTGAGTACTGGCAATCCAACGGTGGGCAAGACAGAAATAATCTCTGCCTTCACGGGGTTTACAGTCTAATGAAAGAGTCAGAATCTACACTCCAAAAAAAGCCAAATGACCTGTGCAATGGAAAGGAATTAGCCACGCTAAGCTGGTGGGTGGGAGCAGAGAGACACCAGGAAGAGGAGTCAGTCTGTGCAAAGTCCTATGGAAGGAGGAAGCTGGGTTGCAGGGGGAAGTGGTAAGGAAGAAACAAGACAGAGAGGCAGGCTAAGGGTCACTTCCTAAGTCTCAGGCAGTCTGTCCAAGCCCACCCACATCCAGGGTCTATGGATGCTCCCCTCATTTTACACTCAGATCCCCTCTAAGAGGCCCTTCCTGGACTCAGTTTACAAGTGAAAGCCAAAAATGGAGGCGATATCCAGGCCTGGTGCTGAATATAATCCCAGCTACTCGGGTGGCTGAGGCACCTGTCCAAGCTGTGCAAGTCCTGACAGAGACACGGAGTATGTTCAAGGTCAGGCTCAAAACCTTAGTGACGTTCTGCTCAAAATAAAAGCTAAAGAGGGAGCGAGGGCTGGAGATGGAGTTCAGGGTAGAGCATTCGCCTGTGTGAACATGGCCCTGGCTTTAATACCCAGCGCTGAAGCGGAGAGAAGAGAGAGGCGCCAACTTCACAGAGTGAATGTGAGACTCAAGGACAGCGATGAAAAGCTCTTGGCTGAGTGCACAGCCCTAAGTTTCAATAAATAAAATTACTCCCTTTGTTTCCCTCCTTCCACAAGTGCCATCCTGCCCTTTTTTCTCTCTTATATTGAGCCTCGCTTGTCTAAGGAGTTCTGGGCGCCTGTGAGAGGTGCTAGGAAAATCAGATACCATTGCTGCATGCAATGGCCCTTCAGACAACAGGCTGTTTTCATCCTCCTAAGTACCTGCTGCGAATCAACTCACACCCTTTCTACTTACAAGCTGGCCCTTGGTCTACCGAGAGACCTTTCAGCATTCAGCACCAAAGGACACCTTCTTGGGCTCACCTTCATTCATGTTGATTGCCACTTAAAAGCAATTGCTTGTGTACTGAGAACCTTTCCGCAGCAAGTCCGTGAGGGCCTGGAGGGCACTGCTCGGATTTGAGCTCTCTCTCAGTCTCCAAGCTGCTTCGTGCACAGGGCTGTCGGTTGGTTGGATGAATTTTGCACATCTTCTAGGTAGAGCAAGCGTGGCTCCGCCCCCAGGCATAACCCCACCCACTTCTCAGGCCCTCTGGTCAAAGGCCACCCACTTCCTCCAGGACCACCACAGATCGGAAACCCAAGAAGGGCATCAAAACTGAGAGGCCGAAAGGGACTGTCCCCTCCATCCATATCCATTATCCCCAGACTTACTGAGAAGCTGTCGGCTGGAGTCGCTGACTGTCACATTCCCCTGCCAGAAGGGGTTCATCAGCGGCGTGCAGGAGCTCTGGACTGATGAGGAGAAGGAATTCACGGACAGGACCCTGGCATTCTCCCCACACACCCACAAAGCCTCCCTAGATGCCTCCCACCCAAGAAAGCAAGAGAAGGGTTGTTCATTTGTGAGCCGAGCTAGGCACCTAGCTTTCTCAGGTCAGCCTCTCTGTCCGTCCCCCCAGCACCCCTAAGTGTGTGGCACTGTGAGCTTGGAGGTTGAGAGAAGAGTTTGAGCCAAGCAACAGGTCCCTGGGTTGCAGGAACAGCACCCCAGTGAGAACGTGGACCCTTACCCCGGCAAGTCCGCCACAGTCCGGAGTGGGAGCTCAGAGACTCTGGCTGGCTGCGGTTGGCGGGCCCCCGATCCTGCGCCCCAGGGCCGCTCCTCTCCAGCCTCTCGGTGTCGATGATGTACCAGAAGTCCGTGCCGATGGCCGCGGCCAGCAGCACAAAGCTGAGCGCCCCGCTCAGTGCCGCCGCGCCCGCCAGAGTGCCCAGACGCACCCGCATCTCCCAGCGCAGGGCCCCGAGGCGCCGGCTCCTGTCCACGCTCCCCGTCTGCTCGCTGCCCCCCAGATTCTCCAGCGTGGATCTGGAACCCGGCTCAAACTCTGACTCCTCCACCCTCACCTGAGCGATCCCACTCGCACGTGCTCCGGCTCGGACCCGCGGACTCAGGACTCCCTGACCCCGCAGACCTCTACCCCGGTGCCTCCCAACCCCCTCACTCCGCTCCAGCCTGTGCCCGCCCAGCTCTCAGTCCCAGAATCTTCCACCTTGTAGCTCTGCACTTTTCTCCCCAGACCCTTGCTACCGCCTCTGATTCCCTGCCTCACTCTCCATGAACCTCTCCAGCTGTTCCCCACCTCTGTTTGGGCCGCGCCCTAGTCGCCCTCCTTGTTCTCCCCACACTTCTGCCTTGGCCCTCCAGTTCAGCCCGGGTCTACCTTCGCTTCTCACAGCTCCAGTTCAAGACCAGTGCTCTGAAACCTCAGAAAGACTGTGCTCCCAAGCCTGCAAGCTGGACGGAGGGAGGTACCAAGTGGGCGGTGCTGGGGAGAGGGCGGACTTCAGACAGTAGGGATGGGGGTGTCATTCTCTAGTCTAGGGTTACGTATTCTCCTGCAATTCCTTCTCCTGAAGCGAGTTTGATTCCAAAATCCACCTTCAAATAATTTTTCTGGGCTGGCTATAAAGGAAAAAGATTGGGTTTTTCTTTTGTTTTGTTGTTTTGTTTTGGTTTGTATAGAAGTTCTTTGAAACAATAGGGAAGGTTAGGTTCTGCGACTCTACTTTTTTTGTCACCAACGTCTTCATCATCACAGCCACCAACTCTCTCACCCGCACTCCTCCATCTCCCTCACCGCTACCACCACCATCTCTACCATCACGCTAAACATCTCCACCATTGCTCTCACCCATCACCATCACCACTACATCCCCACCCTCACCCCACCATCACCATCACCACAAAAACCATCCCACCCTTACCCCACCATCTTCCTCACCAAAAGCTACCATCCCCACCAACAGCCATTTCCACCTTCACCCCACCATCAGCAGCACCACCAACAACCATCCCCACCCTTACCCCTCCAACACCATCACCAGCAACAACCGCCGTCACCACTGTCACCAGCAGCAGCACAAACACCATGACCATTCTCTCCTTTGACGTCATCAGTGTTATCAATCCTACCATGTTCTTAGTCAGCACAGAACTTTTCCTTCCTTCAAGAAATGCTTCCAAAGCCAGCGTGTCTGACACGAGGGCCCATGCTGAGAAGAAAGGCATGAGGAGCCCAAACACAACCCAGTCTTCCCAGTCCTTCTAAAGCTAGACACCCAGAGAAATCACTCATACGTGCATGGCCATGGGAGTGAAGGAAGCAGATTCTAAGAGCCAGAAATGGACTGTTATGAGGGCTGCCGCTGTCAATGGCCCCTCATCGCTGCCTTATTGGCTGAGAGATCAAAACCTTGACTGTTTTTTGATACAGTCTTAAAGAACTGTCATGCTAAAGTCCAAAAGTAAATAGGCTTTGATGATCAAGCCTGGGATCATCAAAGTGTGCTTAGAGCATCCTGAGCGGTGGTAGTGGGGGTGAGTAGCTAGATGGAGGGGGGGGGGTCTCAGTTAGTCTCTTTAAGGAAGTAACATTGATCCTGAGACATGGAGAAGACACTAGCCCATCGTGCCTGTAGAAGTGTGAAAGTTTTGGTACATTCCAGAGAAGTGGCAAGAATCTGGTGAGGGAAAGGTGCATAAAGAGGGGGATAAGAAGGGCAGAGGCCCACGGTGTACAGGTCTGCAGACTCATGTGGGGGACTTGGGCTTTCAGGGCACACCTGACTGGCAGTTTAAATCATTGAGCAGCCTAAAGTACAAGACTGAAATGTTCTAACCTACATGGTGGGGGGAGGGTCACCCAAAACCTTCAATATCTACAATATTCACCAAATGGCAAGAAGCAAGAACAGTTGGAGTGAGGGGGGCTGGGGATGTTGCTTAGCAAGTAGGAGCCCTTGCTGTGCAAGGGTGTGAGTTCAAATCCCCAGAATACACATAAAAAGACAGACAGGGTCATATGCACTGTAACCCCAGCTCTGGGTGGGAAGGGCAAAGACACAAGGATTACCAGGGCTTGCTGATTGCCAACCTAACTCCAAATTCAGTGAGAAACCCAGTCTGAAAACAATAAAGCAATGTACACCTGACTTCTCCCCATCTGCAGTCTCCATGTCATGTATGAGAATGTGCACATACACACACACACACACAATGATATCTAAAAAACAATTCTTTTTGATTTTTTGGTTATTTGGTGTTTCAAGCCAGGGTTTCTCTGTGTAGCCTTGGCAGTCCTGGACTCACTTTGTAGACCAGGGTGGCCTCAAATTCACAGAGATCTGCCTGCCTTTGCCTCCCCAAGATCTGGGATTACATGCATGCACCACCATGCCCGGCAACACACACAGGAATCAGAGGAGTTGGAGAGGTATAATGAAAGAAGCAAGGGGTCCAGGTAACTTGGACTAGGCTAGCGACCCGGTGACCAGGGAGCATTTTAAATCAAGAGGTTAAACTTGATAAGGCCAGCAGTAAATCAATGTGGAGAAGTATGCTGTTGTTGTTTTCCTCGTTCCCAAAGCCATCTTAATCTTCATCCTTCTCACCCTCATCTTCATCCTCAGCAGCAGCGGCATGCATACTGCCCAGGAAACCCCAATTAGACCCTCGATTTCACTTGCTCTTGCTTAGCTTTTTAAAGTCACTAATTGTGGAAGCCACACAGCCAGGCAATGCATTTCTCGTCTCCCACCAGCTTTGACACCTCTGACTAGAGCCACCTAATGAGTTAAACACTGTTCCTGTGCAAATGTTATCTCTCCTGTCCTCTGAGGCAAGCAGCTTTTCTCTGCATTCCCTGGTCCTCCAGGGAAAGTAACCTCTTTCAATCTTTCTCTGGTCCCTGAATTAAAAGACACCTTTTGTATCCCAAACTATCACAGCAGAACAAACTGTCCTTGGGAGGACATCAGTCATGAGACCTTTTAATCAGTTGCTTCGCTTCAGATTTATAGAACCCAGAACACAACTTGTAGACAGCAGCAGCCCCTGAAATTCATAAACACAGTAATTTGTAATTAGCCACTGCCTGCCTTTCTGAAATGCCTCCACACAACTCCCTACATATGCCTCATGCTGGCAACCCCTGCAGAAGATGGTCTTAGTTGGTGATAATGGTAAGTTCCATCTTCTAGCATTCCACCCAGATCTTTATTTTTATGATAGCAGCTTGGCCTTTCTATTGGACTTGGATTCATGGCTGCAAGCTAATGGAGCTATCAACTGCAACAGCATCTCCTTATTCTGCACACCATTCTGCCATCATCCTCACCATCCATCTTCCATAAGATCCATCTTTCTTCTATCAACACTGTATGCATGTGTGTGCATACATGTGTGCAGGTGGGTATGTTAGTGCATGTGTGCATGTGAGTGCGCATGTACATAAGTGCATGTGTTTGCACATATGTGTCTGTACATATGTGCTCATCTGTGCGTGTACATGTGAAAGCCAGAAGTCAACTTTGAATGTCTTCCTCCAACATGTTCTATCATATTTGCTGAGACAGGGCATCTTAATGAATCTGAGCTGCACTGTTGGAAGCTAGACTTCCTGACCAGTGAGCTCCAGAGACCCACCTGTCTCTGCGATAGGGTTACAGGTGAACTTGGCCACACTCCGTTTTTACATGGGTGTAAAAAGAATTCAAAATCAAACCCTGAGCCTAAACAGCAAGCACTTAACACACTGACCCATTTTCCCACCCTCAGCTTTGCTTCTAAACTCTGCCACACTTTTACCATCATTTTCATTTGATACATCACCAAAAAGATTCACACCAACAACTTTACAGAAAAAGGTAAAACTCAACTACATCCCAGAAAGTCATTTTTCCTCCTTCTTCTCCTCCTCCTTCTCTCTCTCTCTCTCCCTTCTCTCCCTCTCCTCATCCCCTTCCCCCTTCCCCCTCCCCCTCTCACTTGACTCCAGGATTCACTCTTCACTCTTATCACTTGTGGCACTGGAGACACTCCTTACAGCCCAACAGCTCAACAGAGGAAGAATGGTCTTTCTCAGTGCTGCCAGACAGATTTTCAGAAATAGGAAGCTCATTGGTCCATTGAATGCTCTTCTTGTTTGTTTTTTGAGACACGGTTTCTCTGTGTATCCCTGCTGTCCTAGACTCACTTTGTAGATCAGGTTGGCCTCAAACTCAGAGATTTGCCTGCCTTTGCCTTCCAGAGTGCTCGAATTACAGGCGTGTACCACAACACCTGGCTTCTTGAATGTTCATCTTTTCTGGTTACATGAGTCATCCCTATGGCTCTGAAGAATATGATGTGCTGGTGGCCACACTTGGGCCACCTGTGCAAAGTGTCACCACAGCCATTGATTGAGCTGAGGGGCCAGGGCTACAGGGATAGACAATAAGAACACCTGAGGCCCAATTAAATTAGAACTTAAGATTTACGTTGCATGTTTTTCACATAGAGGTCAACAAATCCAGACATGGCAGTAATCACATGCCTATAGTCCCAACACTCAGGAGACTGAGACAGGATCAGGAGCTCAAGGCCAGCTTCCAACATATAAAGAGTTCAAGGCTGGCCTGGAATATATGAAATACTATTACTACTCACAAAAGAATATATATGAGATATACTTTTTAAAAAAAGGTATGTGTGGTGTGTTTGTCTGAAGTTCAAATCTAACTGGGTATTCTGCATTTTGTATGGTAAACCAAGTTGGCTCCAGGAAGATAACCAAGATATATATATACCAGAACCAACAATGTGGACAATCGTGAGTAAACCCACTAGATACCCTTTATCCATAGCAAGGGCATGTCCCCAGCGGACTCTTTACCTGTTGAAGACATCCTTAGAGGTTTCTATGCAAAGATAACTTTGTAGGCTTTGAAAGATCCATTTTCCCTGGAGGGTTTTAACATAATCTAGTCAAACTGTGCCCAGGCACTCTGAAGGGAACAGTCAGTGATGTTTCTTAATGATGCCAAGTTGTGTTTGGGGCAGATCATATCAAACCCTGCATAGCATCATGACTCAGCCATCACTTGCAGCACCCTGGTCAAACATGAAGAGTCCTGGTGCAGGAGCCAAGCACCAGCCCACTGAAGGTGAAAGTGTTCCCAAACACGCTGCTGGTCAGCCACAGAGAGGTGGAGAGCAGCATGGGTTCCAGAGGCTAGGCCTGCATCTTAAACCAGCATCCAGCAGGGCGTGTGAGCCCTGAGAACTCTCTTCCCTGAGCCTTGATTTCCTCTCCAGCCACAGAAGAACGACACAGAGATGGCGCATCGCAGAGAGGTCATATATGTTTGAATCAACAGGACTTGGGCTGGCTCTCCTCTTTTGCTTACCGCCATGTGAACCTGGACAGGCCTCTTTTCCTGCAGCCTCGGTTTCTCCATCTGTAAAGTTCTGGTGGGCGGTATCCTTCCAATCACAGGGCCCTCTTCCCAGTGTCCAGTCTTTGTATGAGGATACTGATCACTGGCCACCCTGTTCCTTATGACCTCCTCCGAACTCATTAGAATTGAAAGCGTTGTTTCCAGGGAAGGCTCCAGCAATTCCTGGAGCCTGAGAATTTAGGGAGAACACTAGTCAACCACACACAGGTACCAAACTCAGGCTAGCCGCAACTGTCACCATCCCCCTTCTTTCTCTTCGGATCCAAGGAGTTTCGAGGCAGAAATGGATAGTGCTTGTGCCACTCTGTGAGTCTACAGCCTGCTGACTCCCTCATCCAAAATAAGGTTCCATCCTCCCAGATAGAGTCTCCTCCATCGGGAAAGCCCGTCTGTCATTGAGGAGATGAACAGAGGTGTGCATCTATACTCACAACCAAACTCTTGGGCATGATGAAACAAGGTCACCCTGCCCCGTGCTACCTTCTAGCACCCCCTGGGGGTACCAGTGCACCTGGGCAACTCCAAATCCTGGCTTGTTCCTCCAGCCTCACTTATCCAATCTGGACATATGATATTCTTTCTCACCTATGGGCCTTTGAACTACTGGCTCCTTAGACTGCAGTGTTCCTGAAATGTCTGCCTCCACCACCACCGGGTGGAGTGAAACATTCTAGAGGTGGCACGATGAGAGGTAGGGAGCTGGCAACAAGCCGGCAAGTGAGAAGACGGGGTTCCGTGTTCTTCCTACAGCCAGGCATGGTAGTACATGCCTGTGACCCCAGCATTAAAGATGCAGAAGCAAGAGGATCAGGAGCACAACATTTTCCACAGCAATATAGCAAGTTGGAGACCATATAAGGCTCTGCCTTAAACAAAAAACAAAAAGCTTAAGATATAGTTTGTTTGGCCAAGTGCTTGCTCTGCAAGCATGAAGACCTGAATTTGATCCTCAGAACCCACATGGGGGGGGGGGGAAAGCAAGCATGGAGGTGCATTCTTATAATCCTAGTACTGGGGAGGCAGAGAGGAGTAGATCCCTGGGGCTCCCTGGCCTTCTCTGCCAGATCCAGGCCAATGATGACTCTGTCAAAAGAAAAGAGAATAGTGCCTGAGAAAAGCCATACATGCATCAGCACACACACTTGAACATACATAAACATACACAAGCACGCACACACACACAGCACAAAGACACCTCACCCTGAGTTTGTAGGTGCAAGAGTCTTACAGGCATTTGGGTCCAGGGTAGATCAGAGGGGCACATGCAAGTGCAGCTACTAATTCTGAGTAGTCTGCTCTTGTGACACGTGGGCTGCTTTATGTGCAAGGTTCTGGCTCCTATGACTATAAAGAAAAGTAACCAAGACCAATCTGATGGTGTAAACCTGCCATCCAACTGTGCTGGAGGCTGAACCAGGAAGGTCATAAGGTCAAGACTAGCCTGGGCAACTTAGCAAGAGCTCATCTCAAATTCTTTTTAAAGTGGAGGAATCTGGGGAGTAAACATTAACCTAGTTTGTGTGGAAGCCCAGCTCAACCACTAACACTGCAAAAATAAAAAATAAAATAAATAAAAAGGAAGAAAAGAAGATGAAAGTCATTAATTAAAAAGCCTGTGACTCTTGTGTTTTTAGGTTTCCCCTCATCCCACTCCTGTCCCCCAAAACTGATTCTGCATTTAATTCTTAGAGAATAGAGGCATCTTTCCTCAGAGGACAAATGATGGGAGCGGCTGCTTTTCCCTGGAGGATGGAGGCACTAAGGAAGAGCGCTTTTCTGGGAGAATGGGAAAAGAGGGTGATTGGGGAACCCAGAGTGGGCAGGGGTTGTTTGTTTGCTTGCTTGGCTCTTTAGTTGGTTAGATAACGAGTTCAAGGTCATCCTCCGCTACAGTGAGCTTGAGCGCAGCTCAGTTTCCTCGAGATCTAGCCTAGGGGGAAAAAAAACCTAATCAATGAATCAAACAATCAGAAATTGTCAAGTTGGGGTAGTAGCTTCACCAAGGCTGGCTGAGATGCGGTTGATGCCCACCCAGTCTCCTGAAGCCTCCATTTTCAGTTCACGCTGATAGCATCCTGGTCCCCTCTTGCTGAGGTGGGAGGGCAAAGCTTGATGCATTTACCACCCCAGGAACAGCTCCCAACCTTACCTGGGTGGACTGGAGAATAAACAGCCCCATAGTCTCCTTGGGGGTTGGTGAGGCTCAGAAGCATGGTCCACTCCAGCTTCCAGAGGGCTCAGTGAGTCCCCAGTGTCCACAGCAGGAACCTGTTAGCACTGAACACCACAAAAGCCTGGCCTGGTGGGGCGGGCCTTTCATCACAGCTTCTAAGAAGGCTGAGGTAAGACGATCAAGAGTTCAAGGCTAACCTGGGCAACTTAGTGAGACTATCTGAAAATGACAAGTAAAAAGAGAGCCAGTAATCCAGGCACGGTGGCACATGCCTATAATCCCAGCACTCTGGGAGGCAGAGAAGTCGGATCTCTACAAAGCTAACCAGACAACAGAGTGAGATTCTCACTCTCAGAACACCCAGATGAGACAGAACCATGGGAATCTTTGTGAATTCCAGGCCAGCCTGGTCTACAAAGCAAATTCCAGGCCAGTTAAGGATACTCAGTGACCTCCTGTCTCTAAAACAAAACAAACCACTCAACCAGGGCTGGGCATGTGGCCAGCAGCCAAATGCTTGCCTAGCATGTACAGGGAGGGTCCTGGGTTCCATTCTTACTCAGCCTAAGACAGATGCTGCTGTCCCCCACATAACTCCACCAAGCCCTGCCCAATAACCAGTAGTTAATGACCAGCTTACTGCTACGTTTTGGTCTGCTTCTCCAACCTGTAAATTCCATGAATGAATACAATAGACCTTGTAGAGCCACTCTAGGATTCACGTCCCCTGTCCCTCTTCCTCCTCTCCTCCTGTTGTCTGGATCTTCATTCTCTTCCTCTTCTTCCCCTTCCTCTCCCTCCTTTTCTTCTTCATCCCTCACATTTCTAAACGTTTTCTACCCAGTAGTGGCTATCGAACATAATTTTGATCAATTAAGTTGCAATGGAGTGTTCCAGGAAGACTTCCACAGGGAAGAGGGGCCTTTTGTCTAGCAGGAGTATAGTGACCATCTTTCAACCATTAGAATAAACCATCCTGCAGCTCGCAAAACAGAATGCTTCAGAAAAATGAGCCTCTGGCAGCACCGTTGAGGAGCTACCCCATCCCTGAAGTGCCCACCCCCAAATTCCATTAGAGCATAAAAAACTTAAACCTCTTATCTTTGGGGTGTCTGGTACTTACAACTGGATGCACTGTGAATTGATCAGACAGGGACAACATTAACCTCATCCAGCTCATCTCACTGCCTTTTAGGAATGTCCACAATACACTGTAAATGTGCAATAAGATGATTTGTTGACTTTGTAAATGAATAAATAAACTCTGCCAAAAAAAAAAGTCTCCTGCTGCCAGCACTGTGCCTACTTTGTAAGGCAAACCCTTATGAAGCCAACTGTGGGCTCTCGAAGTTATAGCCGGGATAGCTTCAGTTATTAAGACTGCCACACTGTTTGCCTGGGGTCATGATGCTCTGCTGCTCAGTTGAACTCCAAAGTCCTGACCCACATAGAGCCATTTCAGCTTGAGCCTTCTCTTCCCATTAGATGCCTCCAGAGAAGACACTTTCCACAGCCTGTGTGATGTAATCACCTTGGAATAAAAGGGATCATGGACTTATATCCCATTTTCACATACCTTGCCTGTCATAATGCCAGGAGATAAAAAGCTGGACCTATTTTCTCTCCATTCTGCTGGCTTTTCCAAATTGGATGGCCCAGAGAGAAGATACTGGCAGGTGCCATGTGGCAGATGGGAGAGAGCTTAAACTGGTAGCTCAGACTGCAGCCAGAACCAGTTACCTCTTTGAGCCTCAGTTTCTCTATCTGTAAGAAGAGCTACGAAAACTCCTTTCCTGGAAATTCATGCCAGCAGCATCTGTGTGTGTGTGCACGCATGTGCACAATAGTGTTCATGAGTACAGGATAAGTACAGGCATGCATGTGTCATAGCACATTTGGGAAGGGCAGGGGACAACCTCAAAAATCACTCCACCTTGCACCTTTTTTGAGATAGGGTCTCTTGCTGTTCATCATTGCCTGTAGCTGGCCCTGGCGCTTCTGAGATTCTCATCTCTCCATGTAACACTGGAATTGCACATCGTGTCAGACTTTCCATGGGTTCTGGGGAACCTGAACTCTGGTGCTTGTGTTTGTTCATTAAGTAACTTATCTATTGAGCACACCGTCGGCTTCACTGTGGCAGGCACCTGCAGGGACTCTCCTTTATGAATCCTCATTTCAAGCTTATGAAATATGTCTACTAATACACGTGCGTACCAATGAGAACACTAGAGCTCAGAGAGGTTGACAAGTGGATGAGCATCACACAGCTCTCAAGTAAAGGAGTTACTCAAACACGAGTTTGTCTAAATCTAGAGGCACACTTGGAATGTTGAGCTGGCTCCATGCCTTTGTATTACAATAGCATGAAGCCAGACTAACATGTAAGAGATGGTCGGCCACCACAGATTAACATGCGCTCACCAGCAATAGTTTAGTACAGGAGACAAACTGGGAAGAGTATCCCTCACCTCAGAGGTCACTCCCATCCCATATTAGCTGAATGGCACTAGGCAACCCTTTCACTCTCTGCCCATCATGGTTCTTCTTCAGTAAATGAATAAATATAAAATATTTAATATTTACAATATAAAATATATAATATTTTTATAAAATGTTATTAAATATAAAATATCTAATATATAAAATAGAGATTGGGGGCTATAAAGTATAAGCAATGTAAATGCCCATCATCTTGGAGATGGATAAAGAAACTGTGGTCAGCCCATGTAGTGGAACAACTAGGAAAATGAATAAAGTGCTGACATGTGGACAGCATGGGTGAATTACAACACCATCATTCCAAGTGCAAGAAGACAATGTCAAAAGACATCCTAGGCCCGGAGAGATGATTCTGTGGTTAACAGCAGTTGCTGCTCTTGCAGAGAGCCCAGGTTTAGTTCCCAGCACCCACATGGTGGCTCACAACTATCTGTAACCCCAGTTCTGGGTAGCTGATGCCCTCTTTTGACCTCCACAGGCACCTGGTACGCACATGGTGCACAGATGTACTTGCATACAAAGCATCCACACACATAAAATTAAAATAAATGATTCATTTTTTAAGTGAGCCGGAGGAAACAGACTAATTAAAAGCTGCACAGAGACATAGAGAAGATGAAGAATGGCTGTGAGTGGATTTGAAGGTGGTCTGGAAAGTGACACAAATTATTTCTAAATAGACCACAGTCATAAGGGTACTAAGTTGTTGAATCATTTGAATACATGCACATTCAAAACCCAGCATCTGTCTTACCCACACCTGAACAAGGCAAGGGCAGACATGCAGATGCTCACGAGTATCAGCGATGGGGAGACAATAGTGGTTGAAGTAACCATGACCCACTATCCAATGAAAATGCCAGGTTGCATATGTCGGCCCATGGCTAGGGTACTTGTTTAGCATACACAAAGCCTGACTTCTGTACCCCAAATCATATAGACCAGGTATGGTGACACACACCTGTGATCCCAGTACGCCAGAGGTAGAGGCAGGAGGATCAGAAGTTCAAGGCCATCCATGGTTATATCATTGGAGAGCAAGCTGGGCTACTTGACACCCTGTGGAAAGAAATAATGAGAGATGGGGGAAGGAATGGGAGAGGGAAAGGGAGGGTAGGGAAAGACAGAGGAAGGGAGAGGACGGGAGGAAGAACACAAAAGAAAATGCCTGTTATAGCTCAGATACCCACCGCAGCATTGACTGTTTGAAGTCAGCCCCACAGTCCAGGAAGCAGCTGTGAGTTGCCATTAGAGAATCTGCAGTGTCCACACTCATTGCTGGCCTCGGGATACAGGCTGCTGCTGCAAAGGGTCCTGCTCTCTTCCACAGCCTTGGTTCACAGAAAGTCAGGAACCTCAGTTTCTCCATCAGTGTGGAGGTGATCTTGGCCTCAGGATTGCAAGGCCATGACCTGGAAAGACCAGTAAAGAGCTGACTGAGTTCCAGGTGGCCCGGCGGAACAGAAGCTCAATGATTAACTTCAGCTACAAGCTTGGAGTATATCCTAGCAAGTTCACACAGCCGCTGAAATATGAGCTGACATTCAAACCCAGGTCTGACTCAGAGCTCAGAGCCATTGCTGGTGCCCAGGTATTAATCTGAGCGATTAGGTCTGACAGTGGCTCCTACTGGAACCTTGGACAGCAGCCAGCCCACCTCATCTACTGAAAGTATTTACAATTCTAGAGGAGACCTATGTCTTTACACATCGCTAATGCCGGAAGTACCACATCAGTACCCAGCATTGCTTCCCCCCAGCTCTCTTTTATGTGAGGGCAAACGAGGTCATGCCAGAAATCCACTGATCAAGATTCTGCATGCTGCAGGGATGGCGGGTGAAGGACCGGAATCAGAATCCAGCTGGGTCCTGCTGCCTTGACACAGACAGCCTCCAGGGACACTGCATGCCTTCCCCGGCCAGGCTCTGCAAGGACAGATGACAAGAAGTGGATTTGATCCTTCTTCCTATGGGAGAGCCATAGAAGTTGGAGAAAAGAGCAGAGAAAGATAGCCCAGCATCTTCTCTGACCTCCAGATCACCCCTACTCTGCATCTCTCTGAGCTCTGATTCATTTGCTGGAGCCCACTGGCAGAGTCAAACGGTACCTGAGTCGGGAGTGAGGACAAATCACACTACACACGGGATTGGCTTGAGAGGGCTGTCAATCTGACTGAAGCAGCATGGGTTTATTCCAGGGTTCATCATTTATAGGCAAAGCAAGCACGTAACATCAATACAAAAAGAAAAATGTGTGGAACCCCCTAACTTTTTTTCAAAAACTACTTCCCCAGGTGAAAACATAACAAAGCAGCTTAACAAGCAGTTCTCTACACCACAGTGTGAGTCCTAGTGATCCAACTCAGCTCAGCCAACTTGGCCACAGGTGTGTTGCTTTAGCAAGAGGCCATTTGTGTCCAGATGCCGGAGGTTTCCGAGTTACCTAGAGCATCCGGGACTGTCTCTCAGGCTGGCTTTTTCTGTAGTTGCGTCCCACGGCTCTCCACATTCATTATAACCAAGCATTACGTCATCTCTGACCTCTGGTCCAGCCTCACCCAACACCTCCTTTAAAACTGCAGTTCCTCCTCACTCTGACATCTGGCCAGTAGCTACATCACTCTGATTCTCTTGCCTCATGCTCACATTCCAGTGACCACATTTAGCTCCTATAGCATCCAAGAAATCTCCTCACCTCAAAAGCCTCCAATTAGCTTTACCTCCAAAGTCCTCTTTACTTTATCAAATAATGTCCTCACGATTTTTAGAGTTGAGCTGTGCACATCTTTTGTGTGTCATGGTTCTGTCCCCCATGGACCCTAACTGCAGATGGACTCAAAGTGACTCATGTGTCAGAAGTAAAGAAAGTTTCAGGCAGTGCTACGGTTCCTGGCAGTTTCTGTGTTGGAAGGTTGGTCTCCTGTGTGGTCATGTTCATGTAGTAGGCTTTTAAGCGGTTGGAAGTCTCAGGTCTCCAAGGATATGCTTTCAGAAGAGTTAGTGTACCTCCAGTGATTTTGGTTTTGTGGTGATGGGACTGGAACCCAGGACCTCACAAAAGCTAGGCGAGTGTCTCAGCATTGAATCACAAACCCATTCTGAGAGGAGTTTTCATACCAGGAGCAAGTCCAGGAATGCTACCCACTCTAGATTCCTGTTGGAAATGGGGCTGCTTTCTCCCCATGTACTCCTTCCAGCACCACCTACCATGATGCAATGTAGCCAACGGCCCTCTTCCAGGACCAATCTCCTGCAGGCTCTATGCCCTGGAGCCTCCAGGCCTGCTAGCTCAATAAACGGCTTTACTTTGTAAACTTAAGCAGCCTCCTGTGAAATGAGTGACTCAGACAAAATCATAAAAGCAACAGAGATTTCCTGGGCAGATTGACACCTGTCAATCCCAGGCTACTTGTGGGAGACCAGGGGGAGCAGGGATGAGAACATTGAAGGTTCAAGGGTAGGTTGGGCTGCACAGCCATATCCAATCTCAAAATCAGAGCAGAGATTCCAACCCACGTTCATTTGGTCTCCATGTACGGATGGCTATTGTTTGTTGTCAGCTTGACTGGATCAGGAATCAACTAAGAAGCACACCTCTAATCACACTTGTGAGGGATTTTCTTGGTTAGGAAAATAGAAATGGGAAGACCCACCTGAATATGAGTGACGCTTTCCACTGGCACCCCATATATAAGAAGACCAAAGGGAAGAAGTTTGGCTTTTTGCCTGTCTGCCTTCACATCATGCAGGCAAATTCACCTACTTCTACAGGTCTCCAGGAATCCCCCAGGCCTTCAGTACCAGAACAGGGCTGCTGAGACATGAAGCCTTGTGTACAGAGCAATTACTGGGTTCTCAGCCTCTCCTATGTGCAGATGGCATTGTTAGGCTACTCATTGTTGTTGTTGTTTTGGTGTTTTGAGACAAGGTTTCCCTGTGTTGCCTGTCTGTCCTGGACTCACTTTGTAGACCAGGCTATCCTCAAACTCACAGGGATAGCCTGCCTCTGCCTCCTCGAGTGCTAGAATTACCATGGACTACTCATTTAATATTGTATAAGATAATCAAATAAACACCGTTGGGAAAGTGCATTCATTCTGTGGGTTCTGTTCCTCTAGAGAAATGCTAACACAAGGACAGAGAAGTCAAGGAGCAAACCATCAAAATAAGGTTTTAAGGAAAGACAAGTAGTGCCAGACAGACTGGGCATGCTGGGGATGGACTGCAGGATGCCTGGCTCCTCTCTGCGCCATCGCCCCAGAGGAGTGGCTATGAACAGCAGGCCAGGGAAGGAGCCTAAGCAGCCAGCCAGTGTCCCCAGAGAACTCCAGGCCACATGCAGCCACACATCTTCAAGGCTCCAAGAACTAGGCCATTTTCTTCCAGCTCAGTCGTGCACATGTCTGAGGATCCTGTGGGCCCTGATCTCCCCACTGAGGAACGGACATAGTGGCTGAGCACTGGTGTCAGCGAGTCAGCCTCTCCCTGATCCACCTCCTTGCTCTCTCAGGCCCTGGAATTGCTGTGCTTTTGTTATGTTTTGTTTATTAGACTATCTTTACAACGTTTCAGGATCATGGCAAAACTGAGGGGACAGTAGCAGATTTCCCATACACCCCTGTGCCACCATGCATAGCTTCCCCCATTATTCACATCTCCAATCAGAGGGCGTCAGTGGTTACACTGGAAAGCCCCCTTGACCCATATCCACCCCCCAGAGCCTGAAGTTTTGTTCAGAAGCACTTTCTCAAAATTTCTACAGCAAGCAAGGGTAATAAAGTGTCTAGACACAGGCCAGACAAGCCTGCCTCATCCATCCTCTGCAGAGACTCACAGTCTGCACAGAATCCCCCAGAGGACTAGCAGTCAGACTCCTGGGTCACTGGGCTGGGGGTGAGCAGAAAGGTGCATAAAAAAAACACTATGCTGTTCTTTAAGCTTGGGAGAAGGGGAAAATAAAATCTAGTGTCCCGAAACCAGACGAACCCCATTAACCTGTCAAGACTATGCCTTCCTAGCGTCTTCAGGCACCAGAGCTTGGGAACTGGAGGCTGCTGTTGTGGCCAAGGGTGCCCCCTTCTTCCCCAGCCCCCACACCATGTAAGGAGTATTAAAGTGACAAAGTATTCAGTAATGAGCACTGCCTGCAAGGCTGTGCCCTGGTCTTGAGCCATGCTGATGCCATACACCCTGTAAAGACTTTGATAGTATTGCCGTGTGGAGGGGGGTTGGGTATCATACGTTTGCATGCATTTGAAAACCAGAGGACAGCCTCCAGTGTCACTCTTCTGGATGCTGTTGACTTGGGGTTTTGTCTGTTTTTGTCATTGTTGGTTGGTTGGTGAGAGTTCTCTTACTGACCTGGAACTTACCAATTCAGTTAGGCTGGCTGACAAGTGAGCCCACAGGGATCTTCTTGTCCCCGCCATCCCAGCACTGAGGTAAGTAACATCATACTTGGCTTTAAAAAAAAAGGAATGGTGGGGGCTAGGAGCCTGAGAGATGGCTCTGTGTTTACAGCATCAGCTGCTCTTGAAGAGGGCCCCAGTTTGGTCCCCAGAATCTACATGGTGGCTCACAACTATGTTTAACTCCAGTTCCAGGGCATCTTTTAGTCTCCACAGGAAGGGATACGAACATGGTGCGCATACATAAGACAAAACACTCGTGCCCATAAAATAAGTCTTTAATTTTTTCATGTATTTAATTGAATTAATAATTCTATTCACTTCATTTCAGTGTATGTGCACATGGATGCATGCCACATGGGTGCAGAGGTCAGATGACGGCTTGTAAGCATTAGTTCTCTCCTCTCCCTGTGTGGGTCCCTGGGATCTAACTTGAGTCATTTCAGCTTGGCAGCAAGTGCCTTTACCCACTAAGCCATCTCGCTGGCCCACGCCTAGATTTTACATGGGCTCTGAGACCTGAACTCAGATCCCCACGCTCGCATGGCAAGCGCTTTTGCTCACTGCCTTTTCTCTCCAGCCCTGTTCCTATCTTATAGACAAGGAGACTGAGGCCTGGAACCAGTACAGAACAGCCCACTGCAGCTTTTGGAGTTTTACTGTAGCTCCAACCCCCAGACTGAGATGGAAGTTCAAAGGGGGACCCTGTGCCTCCAACCCTCATGCTGGCCCCTCTCAGACCAGGTGAGTGCTGGGTCCCATCTGGTCACAGGTGACACAGAAAGCACGGCACCCAACACCTGTTGACCCAAGGTCAACTCTTCTGTTGTTGTGACAGAGAACCTGACACAAACAACTTAAAAAGGGAGGAAAGGTTTGTCTTGGTTCATGTTTTCAGACCTGCCCAGTTCACAATGGTTAGGAGGGCAGCACGGAGCAGCTTACACCATAGCATACAGGAAACAAAGAGAGCAATTAGGGCTGGCTGCCGTGGCTAACACCTTTAATCCCAGCACTCAGGAGGCAAAGGCAGGCAGATCTCTGTGAGTTCAAGACCAGCCTGGTGTTCCAGGACGAGAGAGAGAGAGAGAGAGAGAGAGAGAGAGAGAGAGAGAGAGAGAGAGAACCCAGTCAGGATATGAGTCCCAAGGGCACACCCCTGATAACCTGCTTCCTCTGACTAGGCCCCACCTACCTCTCCATCCCTCCCAATAATACCACCATATTACAAAGATGGCAAGAGATGAACCCATTGATTAGGTCAGAGCCTTCTTTCTCTTCTTTCTTCCTTCAGTCCCTCGTTCCTTCTTTCCTTCCTTCCTTTTTTTCTTTCCTTTTAAAGAAAAGCAGAAAGTCCCCTGCATTGTGTTACCTGATGTGTCTGAGGTCTTGCAAGCCTGGCTTCCCTCTGTCCTCCTACTGATGGACAGTGGAGGCTAATTTGGAGGCTCCAGCAAGAGGAGTGCAGCTTCTCATCTGCCCTTGAGAAAGACTACTTCTTCTCTGTCAAGATGGCTGTCCTCTTGACAGAGCACACAGCATGGTGAGGGAGGAAGGCGAAACCTGCCCAGCCAGCCATATTTGTGGATCAACCCTAGTGATCAGTGTGTTGGGAACAAGCAAAAGAAACTTATTCTAAGTACTACCATTTCATTTTCAGACTCCATTTAATCATAGGGAGAAACTAAGTTCAAGGTCCCAGGCCCTCAGGGAACTGGGGACTTCCCAAGAGCTGAACAGCTTCTGTTGTAAGGAAACAGTTGTCTTGAGTCCAGACGTCTCAGGGACAGCTTATAAGGAAACAGTTGCCTGAGTTCAGCCATCTCAAGAACAACTTCTCCTTCTTGCTGGCATCATATCCCCAGGCCCAGAAACCTACTTCTATCCTTATTGATGGACACTCCCTTGCTCAACCCCTCATGTCAAAATATGATTAGACAATGCTACAGCTCTCCCTGCTCCCCCTCACTTTATGGTTTCATCCTTTGAATATGCTGAACAATCCGCTCCCAAGTCTGTTCTGTGGCTCTGATCCATCAGTGGTGGTTCGATTACAGTAAATTTTTGTCATCTGCATTGGCCTGACCTTTCAGTTATGTTGGGTGTGAGCGGACCCCACAACCAGTGCAGTGACAGATGAACCCGACAGATCTGCCTCACACCCGGATCCCCTGTGTTCTGATGCTCTCTGGATTACTCATGGACATCTCCAGAGGTATGCCAACTTGATCACTGAGTTTTCAGCTTTCATGAGCTCAAGCTATATACCCCTGGTACTCACTGCTTCCTGATACCAGGAACTGGGCCAACCACCTTCATGCATGGTCTCATTGAAACCACATGCTTTGGCTCACAGACACTGCTGCTATGAACTCATTCCACAGGATTATAAAGGAGAATTGAATAAGCTACTGTGAAAGCAGTGCTTGGCCATATGATGCATCAGGTATGTAATAATTACTGCTTATAAAGTACCATATGTCAGGTTGTATGCTGTCCTTGGACAGGATGAGCAGGGAACCATGAGCAACAGGCACAAATGCCTCTCCTGAACCCACATGGGGGTTGTTGCTGTAGTTTGAAAGTGAACTGTTACCCAAATACTCCCATAGCCAGTGGGGATCTCTAAAGGCCATGGACCTTTACAAGGTGGAGCCTTCCTGGAGGAATTGGGTCACCAGGGGTGGACATTGAAGTCTTATAGCCCAGCCCCACTTCCTGTTCACTGGTTGCTCCTGCGGTAGATACAATGTGACTAACTGACCCCTGCCAGGATGAGCTCTGTCTGTCTGTCTGTCTGCCACTGGAAGTCCAAACAAACTCTCCATCTTAAATTGCTTATGTGGTGGTTTTCAATCACTGAAGAGAGAAGGTAACTAAAGCAGATGCACTCTCAGGCTAGGCTGGGACTGGAGACCATTTGTCAACATCTGACCTCACCGAGAGTCAGCCACTGCCTCTCTGTTTGTCTTGGAATCCTTGCGATTACCCTCAAGGAGCAGGTGTCACTTTGAGGCAAGGACAAAATGCTTTCAAGGGTGGCTTAGCCACTGTTTTCATCATGACAAAATGCCTGAGAAAAGAAACTTAAGGGTTTGTTCGTGCTCCGAGTGCAAAGGTATGGCTTATGGTGGAGAGGAGAGCTCCTCGGCAAGAGCGTGGGGCAGCGAGTCACATCCACACCAAGGGAGCAGAGCAAGACCAGTGCTGTGTCTCAGCTCACTGTCTCCTTTTCCTTCAAACCAGGACTCCAGCCCTGTGGGATAGCATTGCCCACCTTCAGGTGTTCTCTCACCTCGGTCAATCCTTCTTGGACATGGCCTCCCAGACCCTCCCAGACCCTCTCAGATGCGTGCTTCCACAGTGATCCTAAGTCCCATCAAGTTGAGGACCAAGCATGAACCATCCAGTGTGTGATATTGGAATGTCTCCCTTCACAGTGAGAGTACGCCTGTGTTCTGACTCAAAACAGAACACTCCAGGCTGGAATTCAGTGTCTCGGTTTCCATGACACTCATTTTCACAGATAACTCCATGGGAAGGGAGGTGGTTTCTCATATCAGTAGCAGCATATAGAGTTCTGTCTAAAATCACTTTAACAAGTATAATTTAAACAAAAATATTACATAAGCAACTAGGCTCTGGGCTTGGGAAACATATAAGGGGTATCTGGGAAGGACTGTATAAATCTTATACAGTTGCTGTGATAATGACAGCCACAGTCATTGGTGGCTATCTGTTTTTTGTTTGTCTGTTTGGTTGGTTGATTGGTTGGTTTTGGATTTTTGAGACAGAGTTTCTCTGTGTCTCTATCTATCTGTTTAATGGGGGTTTTAAAACAGACTCTGGATAGGTAACCCAGGCTGGGCTTGAACCTATGATCCTCCTTTCTCAACCTCTCAAACATTAGGATTCCATAATATCCCACTGTAACGGCTAATACTGATTTTCGACATAATAGGATCTAGAATCCTCTAAGAAACACACTTCTGAGCCTGCCTGTGAAGGATTATCTAGATTAGGTTCATTAGAGGTGTAGTTTCTCTGTCACTGCAATGACAGTGACCAACTGTCAAAGCAGCCGACTGCCCCAGTGGAGAAAGCCAAGGAGGCCTGTTGCAGTAGCATCGACAATAGCTGCCCCAAACTGGCCCCCACCACATCAGAGACAGATCAAAGCAGCCCACTACCACGGCAGAGAAAGACACGGCAGAAATTGCAGCACAAGCCACAGCAGACGTTTCAGGCCTTGGCAGAGATAGTGGCCCATCCCCAAACCAAGGCAGCACGGCCCAAGCCATCCGGCTCCCCCCCCAACCCCCAGCCGTAATGGCTCACTTCCTCCCCCAAGCTGTGGTGGCCCACTGCCCCTCCCCCCTCTAGCTATGCCAGTAGCTATATCTCCCCAGAAGCTATGTCTAGCCCTTGAGCAGCCACTAAAATTTCAAGTGGCCACTGCCAGCCCCTCCTCCCACCCCGAGGCTGTGGAGACTAGAGACAAAATGTTGGCTCCTGTCAGTGCCTCAGCGGGAGCTGTCCATGGTGACAACAACCGTTCCTGTCTCAGCCTACTGCCTTCACAGTGACTGTAAATTTTGGACACTTTGTATACTTTATAACCCCTCGAGGCAGCAAAGTGGCCAGACCTCAGCCCGAGGAAGCTCCAGCCGCCCAGCCTCCCCTCCCCTCAGACCTCTCTAACTGTCATTTCCAGCTCATCAGTAGGACTCATCTCGGATTATGCAAATATGAGGTGAAAAGTCTGGAAAAAACTCCACCAATCCATGAGCAGGAAAGCCCGCCAAACCCTGAGCTCCCCAAGCACAGTACTTGAAATCCCAGCAATCATCACTCTGGAAATCCCTGCCCAAGAAAACTCTGCCCCCTACAAAATCCTGTGCCTGCCCAGTTCCTTGCTGCCTTCCCCAGGGAGCAGAGGTGGCCACTCCTGGATTCCTCTGCTTCGTGGATGAGGAAACTGGGACTCTGAGACGTTAGTAACTTGCTCCAGGCCTCATGGCTTGTATTTTTAGGGAAGACTCCAAAATTCAAGACTTTGTGCTTCTATCATGCTGTCTTCCCTGAGTATGTGAGGAGCCCAGGCTGGGTGCCTCAGCTCTCCTGCGGCCTCAGTCTTCTAGCCTCCTCCATTTAGCCCCATTATTTGTGAGGACAACTCAGTGATCCGGAGTCCTGGTTGTCCGAGTCCCGCTCCCTCCAGCCCCGCTGCCCAAAGCCTCAGGCTCCTTCTGAGTTCCTCCTCTGCTTTCTCTGGGGAGCTCGGCACTGCTGTCTGGAACACACTTTCCCAACTGAGAAAGAAGAAATCGAAAATTCTGTTTTTTGCACAAGCCACGCTTTTCACCCATGGCTGAAATCCTCCCGCAGAACAATAACATCCAAAGCTGCTTGGAAATCAATGTGGGAACTTGAATCTGTATTTACTGAATCTACACCATGAGCCAGAAGCTGCCTTTGGCCTGGCTAGGGACGGTAGGGATGAGAGGGACTGGAGACAGGCGTCGAGGGATTGGTGCTCCAGGGCCCACTCCCCAACCCCAAGCAAGTGAGCCTCCGTTTCCTGATCTTAAAAAAAGGGAACCCTTCAGGAAGTTGAGAGAAGTAGAGCTGCCATGCCTTATAATACAGCAGGCAGAGAGCCTTGTGCGTAGGGCCTGTGTGTCCAGTGGATGTGAGAGGCTGTTCCCTAAGCAGAGCTCTGGAAGCTAACCCTGGAAGATGCGACCCTCCCTGAAAGCCTGCCGCCCTGCATCAATTAGATTTGGCTTGCAAAATGTTCCTGAGATGAAAGGAGCTGCCAGGGAGCCAGATAATCAAAGCTTCTTTGTGACCTGAAGTCCCTAGCTTATCACTGGCTGGAAAAGAGAAAATGAGAGGTGGAGAGAGAGTAGGAAATTACAAAAGACTGCAGGATAGGATGAGCCTTGGCAGCAGCACCACTTTGCATGCTCTGAGTAGTACACACGGTGGGGGTGGAATCTAGGGAGAAGAGTGCAGGGTGAAGGCGAGGTGCTAGCCTGCCCATCTCACTCAGCGAGGATAAGGCTAACTCCCAGGCCTGCCCAAAGCCAGGCTTCAGACTCTTACACCTTGCCTTCCTTCTGATGCTCGGGGTCTTTTCTGGTCATATTTTTTCCTTTCTCCATCCTGATGTCCGTTTCCCATCTGCCAAGTCAGTCGGCGTTTTACCCCTGCCTTAGCCTGTTCCTGGATGTTCCCTATACAATGCAGCTACACAATCAAAGGTGTGCTGGGTGACTGATGGGGCTACAGTTTCCCCCAAAATGTAGCTCCCGAGAAGTTCCCTATGCTACAGCAGATGCCCTAACCCCAGGTATATGCAGCCAGCACTAAGTGAATTCAATGGGCTGATTATTTACCAAATTGAACATACCTTCCATGTGATCCTACAGGATCCATTGTGTTCCTTGGTTTTCACTCAAATGAACATTTACTTCCACACAAAAGTCAGCACAGTGATATTTATAGCAGCTTTTTTCATAATTACCAAAACCTAAAGAAAGAAAAATGTCCTTCAATGGAGAATGAATAGAGTGATAGTTTTCCAAATAAATTCCAAATGGGAATTTATTCAGCATCAAAAGGGATTGGGCTACAAAGCCATGAGAAGAAATGGAAGAAACTCAAATACAAATGGCTAAGTGAAAGTAACCAGCCTTCAAAGGTTACATGCTGCAAGGTTCCCACTATAGATTAAGGTGATACAGTTAAAACTTTGGAGTTAAAAGTCCATGGGAGGCAGAGATAACCAGACAGAGCCAGGAAGACTTTCAGAGCAGTGACACTATTGTGTGTGATACCATAGTAGTAGACACATGGTCCAAACCCAAAGATACACATCACCAAGAGAATGCTTATGTAAACTATGGACTTTGGTGACAGCAGTGTGTTGGACAGCTTCATTGTAGCAAGCCTGGTGTGATCAGCACTGCTGGAATAGGTGGGGACTCTGGAGTAAGGGGAAAGATCTATCTCTGTCTTTTCTGCTTTTCAACAAGCCTAAAATTGCCCTTAAAGGAAATCTTTATGGACTGGGGTGATAACCTAAAGTAAAGTTATTGCCATGAAACAAGAGGACCAAGACCCATTTCCAGAATCCCTGCCCAGAGGTTTGTTTCCATAGTGATTCCAGATTCTGTCTCGTTGACAGCCTATAGTAATCATTGTAAGCAATGACTGTTGGAGGAGCCAGAGCATTCTCCGTCCACCACAGTGCTTCTCCCTGTCTCTGCACCCACCAGTGATGTGCCCTTGGAGACTCCCCAAACTGCAAAGATCTGACACAGAATGGGGAGGGTAGAGGGAGATGGCTGAAAAATGATCAAAACTACTCACAATGTTCTACCAACATCAGTAAGCTCCCTGGGGTGACCCAGGAAGGAGAGCAGAATGGGCTGGTGACAATTGGAAGTAAATATTACTCTCCCAAAACCAGACTAGGGAAGGAACAGGCTGGCTTCTCCTCATTTCTCAATGGAACATGTTGATCCATCCAGATGTCAATAAATAGCTAAACCCTCTCCTTCCCACTAAGCTGGCCATGGCCCCATCTCAGATGTTCTCTCTTCCCAGAGGCCTCCAAGGCATAAGTGCCCCCAGAAGTCCACAGTGGTATAGCTCTAAGATCTTTATTTATTTGTTTGTTCATTTTTACATCCTGATTGCGCCTCCCCTCATCTCCTCCCAGTCTCCTCCCACGCACACATCCACTCCAATTCTCCTCTCTCCTCCTCAGAGAAGAGGAAGGTTCCCCATGGGTACCAACCCACCCTGGCACATTAAGTTGCTGAAGAACTAGGTACATCCTCTCCCACTGAGGCCAGACAAGGCAGCCCAATTAGGAGAAACAGATCCAAAGAAGACAGGCCTCAGAGTCAGAGAAAGCCCATGTTCCAGTTGCTGGGGACCCACACAAAGACCAAGCTGTGGTTGGTAGTTCAGTCTCTGTGAGCCTCCGTGAGCTCTGGTTAGTTGACTCTGTAGGTCTTCTTGTGGGGGTCTTTGACCCCTCCAGCTCCTTCAATCATTCTGCTAACTCTTCCATAGGACTCCCCAGGCACTGTCTAATTTTGGCTGTGTCTTTGCATCTGTTTCCATCAGCTGCCAGGTGAAGCCTCTAAGAGGAGTTATGTTAGACTCCTGTCTACAAGGATAGCAAAGTAACATTAATAGTGTAGGGGACTGGTTCTCTCCCCTGGGATGGGTCTCAAATAGGGCGAATCTCTGTTTGGCCATTCCCTCAATCTCTGCTCCGTCTTTGTCCCTGAATATCTTGTAGGCAAGACAAATTTGGGGTCAAAGGTTTTGTGGGTGGGTTGGTGTCCTTCTCCAACCCACCCACTTCAGGCTCCATATTTCCTGCTGTTAGGAGTCTCAGCTAAAGTGGCCTCCGTAGACTTCCTAGGGCCTCCCCTATCCCAGACAAATTCCAGATATGACCCCCACCTCCAATTTCTGTGCCCTCACCCCGCACCCTTCTCCCTACTCCTAACCCCTACGCCTGCTCTCTCTCCTACCCAGTTCCACCCCTCCATTCACCTTCAATGCCTGTTGTATTGACTCTTCTGAGTGAGATTCCTCCCAAACATCCTCCCTTGGGCCTTCCTCGTTACTCAACTTCTTTGGGTCTGTGGATTGTAGCATGGTTATCCTGTACTTTATGGCTAATATCTACTTATAAGTGAATATATACTATGCATGTCTTTTTGGGTCTGGGTTACCTCACTAAGGATAATATTTTCTAGCCCCATCCATTTGCCTGCAAATTGCATGATGTCTTTGTTTTTAATAGCTGAGTAGTATTCCATTGTGTAAATGTACCACATTTTCTTTATCTATTCTTTGCTTGAGGAACATCTGGGTTGTTTCCAGATTCTGGCTATTACGAATAAAGCTGCTATGAACACAGTTGATCAAGTGTCCTTGTGCTGTGGCGGAGCATCTTTTGGGTATATACCCTATTGCAAGGAGTGGTATGGTCTCCTCCCACATCAATCATTAACCACGAAATGTCCACCAGTCATATAGAGACATCCTCTCAACTGATGCTCCCTCTTCCCAGGGACAAGCTTATGTCAACTTGACACAAAAATTAACTAGCACAAATGGAATGGATCATTGCACATTTTTAAGTCTTCTTCAGCTGGTGGACATTTGTGTTGCTTCCGCTCTGGAGAGTGGAATAGCGTTAGTACCCAGGTTTGTGTGAAAGCATTTGTCTGTCTATACACTGTTCATACAGATTCTTTTTTTTTTCATGGTTGTTCTTATTTTGTCTTTTGAGTCAGGGTCTCATGTAGGCTAGGCTAGCCTCAAACTCACTATTTAGCTGAGAATGACCTCTAACTCCTGATCCTCCATCCTCAATCTGCCAAGGGCTGGCACATCCCTGGTTTGGCAGGGGTAGGACCCTGGGCCTCATACATGCCTCAGAAGCACTCTACCAACTGAGCTACACCACCAGTTCTGTACCTTATTTTCTACAAATTTTTAACTTTATGATACTGTAACTTGCTTTCTGGGTGAAATAACATGAGTCAGTGATGTGAGGGTAGGTATGGCAGGTTACCTTGTGCAGTGAAGAGACACTGTCTGTATCTCTGTGTTCTGTGTCATTCCCTCTCAGACATACATCAAGGCAGGAGTTGCTCTCTGTATGCAAGAAATTAGAAGATGGGCCTTAATGAAGCAACTACCGGAGTGTCTGCCCAAGAAAAGCTCTCGCAGTCAGGTATTGAAGAAACAGATGGAGTTCAAGGGTGGCTGAGCAAGGGATTTGAACCTGTATCTGTGCAGAACGATGAGCCTATGGCTTCTCACTTCTGCATGGTCACTCAGGGGCCAAGGTAACGATCACTTTACATTTAAAGAAGCTGCAGGAAGCAATGTGCAGAATTACAACCACATGCCTTCAGCAGTCCTGGGGACAAGCTTGCTCTCCTGGGCAACATCAGCTCCCTGGGCTGACAGAAAGCGAAGGGCTGTTCAGAAAGGTCACTGTGGAATAACAAAGTTAATACCAATCACCTGATAGCAATTTCCCGAAAGCTGGTTTCCACCTCACATCTGCCCTTTTGTCTACACCTTCTGCTGTTACAGACACAATCTGCTCTCGTGGTGGGAGTAAGGGGCAATGCAGAACCTGATGTTTTAACTCTTGCCCTGCCAAGTCTGGGAAAGCTGCTTAGAGAAAAGAAAGTCCCTGGGGCAGAGAGAGGCTTGGTGCTGCAAGACCTGGCCCAATGCCTGAACACGTCAGAGCCTGGAGCCCACACCCAGCTCTGCTGCTTGCTAGTGTGGACTGAGCAAGCCACCACTCTGTGCCTCAGAAGTTTGTGGGTCAGAATAACTTAGGGAGCCACAGAGATGGCTCAGTGCATAAAAATGCTTACTGCAAAGCCTGGCAACCCTACTTCTGTAAAAAAAAAAAAAAAGCCAAGTAAAAATCTGGATGTAGTGACTCCCATCTGTGTTCTCAGCACTGCCACAGGGACACAGAGGCAGAGGCAGGAGAGTTGGGAAGAAGTTTCACAGGCCAGCTAATCTTGGAGTGAGCAGTAAGGTGGCAGAAGCAAGACAGACCCTGTAACTGGCATTTGATACTTTATGGGTACTTCTTTCTTCCACCTCCCCCACCCCCTTTCTTCTTCCCTTTCAACCCCCTAACTCTAGCAATGAGAGAAAATAGAATAGAGAGGAAAGGAAAATGACCCCTGAATTAAGTCAGGAGTTAGAAAGGCAATGACACTATCATTACACGCTACTTCCTGCTGATTAGAGGCATCAAGCTTTTGGGAGCCAGTTTGATCCTCCATCAGGGTATCTAATTTCTTCTTGTTGTTTTCTTCTTCATGAATGACTAGTCAACAAACCACAGCCTACCACAACCAATCAACAACGCACTACACCTCTCAGGGCCCCAGCATTTAGGCACCCTCTAACAGCTCTCCAGAATTCCATTCGTCACACAATAGCAGAAACGATCTGCAGCTGGCAAAATCACACCTTTGCTAGAGCATGAGGCAAAGCATAGTCAGCTGCTCTGGACAGTGTGAATCAGCCCCGAATCCCCACACCTGGCATTAAAATTCAAACATACTCCAATTAATATTTCTATGTGTGTGTGTGTGTGTGTTTAAAGAAACCAAAACCCCAAAATTCTCACTGCAGACTCTGCCTCTACAACATGGAAAAGAAAATTCCCAAAAGTTATCCGATGACCTTCACACATATGCAGCAGCATGCACAAATCCACACCCCCACAGAACAGACACAAAAGAGAGGAAACTGAAGAGATGGCTCAGGAGTTAAGATCACAGATCTTGTGGGCTTCTTTGATCCTGGAGAAATCCATACTTTTTAAGTTGGAGTTGGAAGATGCCTGAGAGATGATGCTGGCAGCCAACTCTCCAGCAAACGCCTCAAGAAATCATAGGATGTGAATAACGGCACTGTCTGTAGATCTTTCTGTGCTGATGGAAATGCCCAGCGATAAGCTGTACCACATGGGAGCCGTCAGCAACCAGTCCACATGTGACCACTGAGTCCTTACCATGAGACGGGTTCACTGACATGGAACTGAGACCATTATTCACTACATTTTGACTCCTTCAGGGTGAAATAGTACTCCACCCATGGCTTGCAGCCACCTTATCGGATTGCACATCTCTGAGGATGTCTTTTCCTTCTCACGAATGGCTCCTGCATGAGGTATGCTCACATAATAGGAAGAAGTGGTCCTGTATGAAATACAGCCAGGGCAGTGGGCCTTTGGGAATGTTACTAAGCCTTATTGTGCTTCCAGATGTTAGAATGCAGATGTTAGCACTGGTTTATATGTCTGATTGGTTTAGGCTGAGAATTAAATGAATTTGTAGACATGAAGCTCATTGAACTGAATTGTGTCTGGCACCTGGCAAACAGCACACAGGACTTGTCTTTTGTCAGCTTAGTTGAAATTCTCCTCTTGATGAGTATACTGGTGCACACCTTTAATCCCAGCATTCAGGAGGCAGAGGCAGGTTTACGTGCATTCCAGCCCAGCCTGCTCCACAAAGTGAGTCCAGGATTGCCAGGGCTATACAGAGAAACTCTGCCTCAAAGAAAGAGAACAAAATCAGAGAGAGAGAAAAAAAAGAGAAAAATTCTACTCTTATGAGTAGATAACTCAAATCATAGCTGCCTCCCTACTGCTCCCCAAGGATGGGCATGTCATCTGCATTACCCTGCATGGCACTGCCAGCGTGTAACATAGATATCCCCACAGAATGGGCATCAATAAGGAATCAATCACTGTGTGAGTGATGTTAACCGATCATGGAGCTGCTTGGTCAATAAATTGTGCCGGAATCATGATTCTCCAAAAGACCACCACCAGGAACTGAGTCCGTTGCAAATCACATGAGGATCTTTTTATTATAAATCATTACAAGCTGCAGCTTGGGCTCTCAGCTCTTCACCGCTTCGGCCGAGAGCCCCATGCTCAGGTTAGTTGGGTAATTTAAGGATTCTGTTCCCTCCCAGCATGACCAAGGCAGGGGCGAGTCCTACCTGCCAAGCATCTATTTGTCGAAACATTACATTTTGAATTGATTGGCTATAGGAAGGTCCCCAAACCATTAATCCCTCCCTAGGGGGATGGGCCAGTTTCCTAGCAACTGTATCTCTAGTATGTGGGTAAAGAATGTGGTAAGGCAAGTTCTTCCACTGGACCTCCCCACCCAACTATTTTAGGCCTCAAGCACTAAAAATAACCACCTTTAATCTCTTGGTCTCTCAAAATGAGGGGTTTCTAGGGGTGAGAAGAGCTAGTCAAACTTCTCACGTGAAAATGCCTGAATGAGTGTGCAGTGGGTGTGACTGAAAGCAATAGAAAGGCTTTAACAGACATTTTGCATAAATGTCCGTTATGCAAATGGACATTTATTGTCACCTTAGTTACAGGCTAAGGAGTGAGAGGCACAGTTGTACAGGGTTGAGGCTGAGTGCACAGGAGCCTCCCAGCTGACCTGCTACACCATCTCTAAGGTAGGGCTTTAGGGCACAAGAGAGTAGACACACAAAAATGTAGATGGAACTGTTTTGCAAACAAAATCTTAAAACCAAACATTGTGGCACAAACCCATAATCTTAGTGTTGGAGTAAGGTCTGGTGCTTTGTATTCGTTAATTGCTTGCCCCCAGAGATTCTTACTGTTTATGAGCAAACTGTCATGTACCCCAAGTATTGCTGTTAAACCTGCCTAAAACATTATTTCTGATTAGTTAATTTTTAAAGGGCCTGTACCTGGCCAGAGTAGAAGGAGATAAGCATGGCTCTTCTGGACTTTGGGGACAGGAGAATCATGGGAAAGAGAAAGGAAGATGCGGAAAGAGGAAAAGGAAGGCGCCACCATAGGTGAGGTGAAAAGAGAAACAAAGTGGGCTGAAAGAAAGGACTCCAAAAGCAGCATGGACGGAAGAAGTGACCCAGATGAAGGATAAGCAAGTATTTATGGAATTATGGGTGGGAGATAGGCCAGATAGGAACGGTTAAGGTATATGGCATGGGATGAGGGCTGCAAGATAGACTGGGAGGTTATTGAGGTAACACAGGTAGAATTATCTGCCCAGCCCAAGGTGTTATAAGGCAAATATAAAATTTAACAGGTATCTGTGTCTTATTGATTATGATAGCAGGTTAGATGATAATTATCTAACCACCAAAATAATTATAGGGCTGATCATAAACATATTAGCTCCATACCATCAAATTTACCACATCTTAGCACTTGGGAGGTAGACGCAAGAGGATCAGGAGTTCAAGGTCATCCTCAGCTACATAGCAGCCTAAGCTATGTAATATCCTGTCTTTAAAAAAAAAAAAAACTTGCAGGGCATGGTGACACACACTTTTAATCCCAGCAATTGGGAGACAGAGGCAAGGCCATCAGGGTATACACAGGGAATTCCAGAATAGCCAGGACTATACAACCCTATCTAAAACAAACAAATTTTCTTAAAAAAGGAAAGAAAGAATGAGAGAGAGAGAGAGAGAGAGAGAGAGAGAACAGAGTTCTCAGCTGGTCTGGGCTTCTAACCCCAGCTACTTGAGAGGCTGTGGAAGGAGAACCACAAGCTCAAAACACAAGACCATGTCTGAAAATAAAGCAGAAGAGAGCTAGGACATAGCAGTGAAGCACTTGCCTGGCATGCACAATACCGGTTCAAATCCCATTACCAGAAGAAAGGAGGGAGGGAGCCCACTCCCATTGACACATTTCCTCTGACATGGCCACAACTACTTCAATAATGCCACGCTCCCTAATAGCGAGACTCCTCGTGTGCCTATGGGAGTCATCTTCATTCAAACCACCATAGCAGGGAAAATATTTCTTCTTCCAGGATAGATGTGCTGTAGAAAACAATAAAGGAGAAAGATGGGAAATGCATAGACAGGAATATAGCTCTAAGCAGGATGGTCAAGGAAGGTCTCAAGGCTAAAGCAAGGCCTGGAGAAGGTGAAGCAAGGCAGGTGGGTATCAAGGGATGCATCTGCTCTGCCAATGCGGAGGAACCAGAAGGGGCTGTGACTGGGACAGGAGCAAGTCCAGTGTAGCTGCCACACTGATGTGAGGAGATACAGAGGAGTGGGTGTGGAGAATTGTAACTTTTGCTTTAAAATTCTTACTCCTGCCTAGGGCAGTGATGCACACCTGTAATCCCAGCACTCGGGAGGTGGGAGCATGAGAATCAGGAGTTCGAGGGCAGCGTCGGCTACATACTGAGTTAGAGACCAGCCTGAGCTAAACCTAAATGAGGCTGTGTCACTAACAACAGAAACAATAATTAAAAACAAATGTAAAGAGCCAGATGTGATCCCAGCACTCGGGAGTGCTCGGAGTGCAAGGCCAGCCTGCTCTACAAAATGATCACAGGACAGCCAAGGCTACACAGAGAAACCCTGTCTCAAAAACACCAAATAAACAAGATAGATAAACAGACAGACAGACAGATAGATGATGGATAAAAAGGATCACTCAGAAAGGACTAGGGCCAGAATTTGATCCCAATACATCCAGCTGGCTCAAAACATTGGGCTATTTTAAAAAACACAGCCTGTTTTCTTTTTTTAAGAAGTCTTTTTTCATGTTTGGTCACCCTACCGACTCTCATGTTTTATCATCAGTAACCATGAAGTTGATGTTGACTCACTTCTGAAAAGACAAATCTTGGTTTAAATGTACCTAAATAAAGAGAGGACAGCTGGGGTGAGGGGGAGCAAGAGAGGGTTCGTGAGTGAGCATGCACACGCTCAGACCAGAGTGTGCATTTTACATGAGGTCCTGTATGAGTGCGTATGTCTGTGTGCTCACTGACCTATGGTCTATAGGTAGATCCAGCTTGCTCGCTCTCTCTCCCTCCCTCCCTCCCTCTCTCCCTCTCCCTCTCCCTCTGTGTGTGTGTGTGTGTGCATAATTGTGAACTACATTCTCAAAGGCTCCCCAGCTCCCCCTTACACAGAGAGAAACAATCCAGAGAGTTTTTACAATGGACCAAAAGCTGTGATCCTGGCTAGCTTCACATCTGTATTTTTCACAGCTCCTCCCCAGGCTTATTCCATTTGAGCCCGTTGACTGCCATGCTTAGCCCAGTCCTGCTCCAGGCACTTTGCCCAGTTGTTTTCTTCTATAAACAATGCTCTCCACCAAAGCAGGCATCTGGCAGGCTGCGACAGAAAGATCATGACCTTGAGGCCAGCCTGGGCTACATCATGAGTTCCAGGAAAAGCCTGGCCTACACAGGGAAACCGTCTCTAAAACAACAACAATCAGAATGGTCTCTGCTAAGTACTTGCTCAGCTCTCTCCTTGCTTTCTTCCCTCAGCCTCTGCTCCTCCCGACATTGCAGCCAGGCCTTCCCAGACCACCTGACCACTCTCCACCCAGCACACTGTACTTTTTCAAACATATCTGTTTACTCCCTGGCCCTTCCTCAAAAGAACGAAAGAATCATGAGAGCGGGGGCCTGTCTGTCTTTTCTTTGTTTTAGCCCCTTTCTTCCTGCACCACACCTAGCCCATATTCCGACACTATCTTCTCTTTGATAGATATTTACTTGGAATAAATCTCGCTCATGATCTGTCTATCCCGGTCTATCCCAGGAGGGTATACATGTGTGCTCATCTGCATGTGTTGCTATGCCTGACTGAGTCTCTGCACTCATGTGTCTTGGTGTGAGGAGGTCTCCTTAGGATTGAACAGACAGCAGGAAAATAGCAATGGAAAGCAGTGTCTTCTGCAAAGTTGGTTGAGGCACTTTGGGATAGCCCAAAATCCTGCTGCTGTGTTTACTAGGAAGATGTAACCATGATGGTCACTTCGTTCTGTGACAGCACCGCTCTGCTTACAGGGAACAGTTATGACAATTCACCCAGGCCTGGGGTGTCCATGGGCTCCGACTACCCTGTCTTCTTCCACAATTGTCCACATTTCTTCTTTGAGTTCTGGCTTTCAGAAGCCCCAAAAATCCAGAAAAGAAAAGAAAGCAACCATCAAACAGTCTGTCGGAGAACAAATGAAGTGTGTGAGATTCACATTTGCCTCTGCTACAGTTCGGATAGAAGTGTCCCTAGAAATTAACATGTATTGAAAGCCTGGTCCCCTATGCAAGTGGCATTCAACGGTGGGACTTTCAGTGAACCTGTGTGTTAGCATCTGGGTGGGAAGGGCTCAGATACCTTCATGGAAGGATTCACCCACTGATGGACTTATAAACAAGCGGGTGGAACCTTCCGGAGGTGGGGCCTAAATAGAGAAATACACCATTGAATCTTCAAGGTCTAGCTCTTGGCCTGTCCTCCACTTCCCATGATCTATGCTTTGCCTCACCCAGGTCCAAAGCAATGGAGCTAGGAATACTGGGCCTTTGAAACCATGAGCCAAAATAAATAATTCTTCAATTAAGTTGTTTTCCTGGGGTATTTGTCATAGCCACAAAAATAGATGACTTAAGACAGCCTCCAGGCTTAGGCACTTAGCACCTTCAGCATTCTGAACAGGAGGAGAAAGTTCACCTAAAGTGTGATATTTGCATCATGTTTTATTTCATGCTAAGACTCCAACTTAGAACGATCTGGAATCACCATGTTATTGGAGACTTGATGAGTAGATGTATTCGTGCCTGCCAACTGCTTATAAGAATACTAAACACAGGGTATGGGTAACAGTGGGAAGAAGCAGGGAGCGTGCTGTCTAACACACAGGCTCTGGATCCCTCGCCCTCCCATTTGAACATAATCCCCACCACTCGGTAGCTGAGGTAGCTGAGTGGCCCCTCCAACCTGCCTGCCTGGCAGGAATGAGGACATTCTAAGCTTGTGCCCCTCCCTTCGACTGTCAGATTATTGAAACAGTTTACCCCGCTCCCAAATTTGAATTTCCCCAAAATCTCAAGCTGGGAGGAGATAAAAGCTAAAGCCAGAGACAAACCAGAGGGTTAACTTGTTTTCCAGAAAGAAATTTACAACTTTTCTGAAAGTCTTGCAGAAGAGATTGGAGCCACATCTTGACCAGGACTACTTTAGCTGCGCATAACTATAGCTCTCTACTTAAAAATAAGTGTCCTGTCAGCGCCCCGGAGATATGCTTGGGTAGGCCATTGTATGTCCTTGTCTTCTGTTTCTGACTATTACTTGTTTCATTGGCAAACTTAGGAACAGTGGCCAAACCAGGCTTATTGGGCCTTTGACCTTTATAGATTCTGGTAACACCTAAAGCAAATTATTTATTTATTTTTTCTGTGATGAGCTCTCTACACTGCTGAGATCCTTAGCCCTGTTTAAATTCTTTACAGGAGGGATTCCCCACACCCAAATGCACAGGCGTCCCCACTCTGGCCGGCCCTATGAGCAACCCACAGGTGACAGCTGTGCCTCATACTGCCACCACCCGGCTGAGCGAGAGCAACAGGTGTAGGCTGGCGGCCGCCGCGTGCGCATGCGCGAACCAAGCCTGCGCTTGGACCACGCCTGCGCAGACCGTCTGTCATGGCGGCTTTCTTAGTCCTACCGCAGGGGCTTGGCGTGGAACTTCAGCCCAGGGTTATGGCGGGTAAGCGCCTGGGAGAGGCGGCGGGACCCGGCAGGATCCAGGGAGCGTCTTGGTCTTGAGAGCCAAGCTTACACGACCTTGAAGCCTGAACCCCAAATCCTCCCTCAGCCTCAGTTTCCCCTTCTGTATGGGACCTCTTCTCGGATTCAGGACCGGCTGAGGCAGCACCCAGTTGATGTAGGATTCGGAAGGGAAGGAGAAGCCGCGTCAGTGACTGGCTTCTTCAGAGGGCAGTGGCTAGCTCACAAGTCAGAGGACGGCCTCGAAGGGAGGAGGTCCCTGGAGCCCCTGAGGCCACCCTGCGCGTGTAGTCAGCCTTTCCCCTGCACCTCTAGGCCCTGAGTTCTCCAGCTTCTTGCTTTTCCCTTATCCAGCTCCTTGTTTTGTTTTGTTTTGGTTTTGGTTTTGGTTTTTAGGCACAGGGTCTCTCTTTGTAGCCTTGGCTGTCCTGGACTCGCTTTGTAGACCAGGCTGGCCTCGAACTCAGAGAGATCCCTGCCTCCTGAGTGCTGGGTGTATTACAGGCCTGTCAGCAACTGAATTTTGCTTGTTCAGTGGGAGTGCATCTCACCTTCCAGGGAGCAGGAGAGTCCTTCCAACCCCATGATCCCAGGTGACTGGTTTTGGGAACAACACTGGCTTCAGGCCTTAGAAGAAAAAATTCATGGGAATCCGGCTTTGTGGTCTTGGAAGTGACTAGAACACCTGCCAGTTGCCGTACAGGAATGAATTTGTAGCCTGTAACCTAGGTACCTTTTCAGCAGTACTCAGGAGGAGCGAGAAACCTCTCCATATATTTCTAAGCAGAGAGACTGGCTCAAGGTCCTTATCCATCTTCCCAGCACACTCTTGACCTGGGACCTTCATCTCAGGCCACATTTCCTGGAAAACCTGATTAGTTGAAACTTCTCAGCAGAAGAAACTGACTAGAAATTAACAATGAAATTGTTTTCCATCTATATGTAAGACAATTTGGTCTATGTAATTTCCACTTTCAGAGAGAGCATTCATTCACTGGGGTGTAATTTTTTTTCACCATAGCAACACATGCTATCCTTTTATTTATGTTTAATGTTCCCAGAGAAAGCAGAGAGGATTTGGGAGTGGGGGGCAGTCAAGAAATAAAGAGAAACACTTTAGGCAGGAGTCTTGTCTTCCATCCAGAACCAGGGGAGCCAGTGTGCCTGGGACCAGTCGGTGGGTTAGATTAGGCTGTTTCCTGTGCCCTCATCGTGTTTTGTTGCCGGTGGTTTTGCTGGTGGCTGAGGACTACTTTCATTTCATTCACATGAAATCCCGCATCTCTTTGCCTGCTTCCCAGTCCCGGCTCACAACCTGCTTGCTTTTTTTGCTAGCTTATCATGTTGTGAAGGAAAAAAGCAAGCCTGGAGAACAGCTTTCTGTTTTGGTATCTTCACCACTCCCTGGCATCATCTGACTGCAGGAGCTCCTGCTGTGGGCGGTTGGAGCATGAAGATGTCTGAACTATGATAATAAAATTTTAAATGTTCCATCTTCTAGTTTGGAAAAAAAAAAAAAAGGAGGTTCCAAAAGATTTTGTGACACACAGCTAATGTGTACACCAACCAGGTAGGAACTGTCCCTGTAGGCAGGGGGTAAGGGCAGGTTTAGGTCAAACACTTGAAAACAACCTCAGGGCAAAGAAGTTGCTGCTTTTTTGCAACAAGTTGCTGCTGTGATTGAAAGACTCTGTTGAGAGCTCTTCCCCCATTTCTCCCCGCTTCCATAACTCCTGTAAGGACCAGAGAGCAAAATGATTTTCCCCCCAAGGTCCATAGCTGGGCAGTGGAGCACCAGAGCTTACATCCAGCTGCCCAGCTTCAAAGCCCATCAGACTTCTGCTGGTTAGTGCTCTGTGAGGAGGTAGAACAGTTGGTTGAAAGGAGATCCTTCCTGTTTGTGACCATTGTGACTTGGACATGGCTTTCTAAATTCTAATTGTGAACGGTTGGTTGTATAGGAAAGTGTTCCTCTGAGACAGATTGTGGAAGAATTCAGTACTAAAACGTCATGTAGCCTGCAGTTCACTCTTAGTGAGTTCAAGGGAGGGAAACCTAGATTGATAGATGGTAGTTAGATAGGTAAAGATAGATAGATGATAGACCAGACAGAAAGATAGATAACATATTGCTAGATAGATAAGATAGATGATATGTATTACTAGTTTGCTAGATAATACACTCTTAGATAGATGGTCTCTTATTAAGTAGATGGTCTTTACTATTACAAGATTGTCTCTGTAATTAGATAGACAGTCTCTATGAGGTTGACAGCCCCTATTAAATAGACAGATGTATATTATTAGATAGATGGTCTGTTATATAGAGAGTCTCTGTTTGTTGTTGTTTCTGAGACAGGGTTTCTCTGTGTGGCCCTGGCTGTCGTGGAACTCACTCTGTAGACCAGGCTGGCTTCGAGCTCACAGAGTTCTGCCTGCCTCTGTCTCCCTAGTGCTGGGATTACAGGCGTGTGCCGCCACCACCACCCAGCTGGATCTCAGTTATTAAATAGATGGTCTCATTAGGTAGGTGGTCTCTATTATTAGGAAGACACTCTTTGCTATTAGATGGTCTCTGTTATTGGGTAGATGGTCTCTGTTATTAGATGTTCTCTATTATTAGATAGATGTCATATATTATTAGATATTGTGAATACACATGGCAAAGTATGAGTTTCCATCAGTCCAAGTGGTGAATATATGATGGTTTATTGTGCTGTTTCCCCAGCTTTCTTGACTGTTTGAAAAACACTGGTAGTACAGACATGTCATCTCACTAAGATCACAAACTCAAGCTTGTCCAGACTACAGAAAAAGTCAAGGCCAGTCTGTCACAAAAACGGCTGGGGATATAGCTCAGTGATGGAGACCTTGCCTAGACGGTGCTAGGCCTAGGGCCCGTCCTCATCACCACAGAGTCAGGAGGGAGGGAGGGAAGTGTAAGGGGTAGAGCTTCCAGGCTTCCCGTGGCTGCCTGGTATTCCCTCTAGGATCCACCATCAGGCCTTGCTCTTCCCTCTCAGGTACATGCCAGGAATAACATGGGCCCAGCCATGGATGAAGTCACCTTCAAAAGCGACACTGTGCTGTCTGATGTCCACCTGTACACCCCCAATCAGAGACACCTCATGGTGCGGCTGAATGGCATGGGGCAGCCAGGTAAGATCCAGGCCTGGTCGGAACAGCTTAGTGCCTAGTGGAACCCACTTTATCTTCTCTCTTTTTCTCATATTTCTTTTGGGGGTAAAGACTGGGTTGGTTAGCTGTCATAATTATGTCGCTTTTTTTAAAATTAAAACTTTATTGCAAAAACTGACAAACTTCATATATAAAATTTAATGCAACCCGAAGTTTATATATCTCAGTGAACTTCTATACAGTTAGCAATTCTGTATGCAGAATAGCCATTCTGGAGCTGGGGAGCTTCACATTGGATGTTATGATTTCACTATTAAATATTTTCCTTCCCCCCCCCCCCACTTATCCTCCATCAAAAACCAGAAACAAACAAACAAAAATCTAAGATACAGTTAAAACTAAGAACAGCGAACTTCATCTTTTCTTTAGGGACTCCCGTGTCCTTTGCCTACATTCAGCATGCCTTCGTTCTCCGAAAACCTGCTGAGTATCCCATGCTCGCCTAGCTCAGGAATGCAGAAGAATGAGAGAACCCACAGCTGATGCAGGGATGGTGCCAGGGCTGTGTGACCATAGGCCCCATGCAGTCACCTTCCTTCTGTGCCTGGCTGACTCTGCCCCCTCCTTCCTTAACCTTCAGTCTCGTTTTCTGCACAGCCTTGCTGACCCGTCTTCCTGCAGCCAGGCATAGCTTCAGAAAGTGCAAACCCAGCCATGGTACTGCCCTGACTTGGATTCTCCACTGGTTCCTCATGGCTCTAAGGAACATGTGGCCTTCTACTGGGCCTATGAACCTTAGCCATTGTGCTCAGCCTAGTCACCCTTTCCTCCTTGGTGTCTGTGGCCCCCTTCAGTAACTGTCCTAATTGGATGACACTTTATACCAGGCATTGGCAAACCACAGCCTTTGTGGCCAAACCTGGTCCTGCTTTGTTTTTATAAATAATGTTCTGATGAAACACCACCAAATCTGCTTGTTTATGTGATTTTATGACTTCAGACGGTTGGGTAGTTACACAGACATCATAAGCTCAAAAAGCTTATGATACTCGTTTCTTGACATGCTAAAGAAAAGATTTGCTGGCCTTACATGGTTGCCACTGTTCTACAAAATAGTTTTATTGTGTCTGTGGCAGGGAGCTCTGTATTAGCTTGTTTACTTTGATGTTTCACCACTACAGCCCCTAGACATAAGCCTCCTAAGATGCTGCATTCTGGTTTGTATCCCCAGCACCTAATATTGTACTCAGTGCATGTTTGTGGGTGGGTGGGTAGAGAGATGAATAAATGGAAGGGTAGCAGATGGTGGATAGGTCAGATGAATGGCGAGATAATTGGGTAGATGGTGGGTGAATGAATAGATAGATGGAAGATGGGTGGATGAATGGGTGAAATGAATGGTCAGTTTGGATAAATGAAGAGCTGTATGGATGGGTGGTGGGTAAGTAAATGGGTGGATAGATAGATTGATAGATTAATAATTGGTGGATCGTTGGGTAAATAGACAGACAGACAAATGAGTGGATGGATGGGTATTTAAATGAGTGAGTCAGATGTGTGGGTGGGTAGATGAAAATGATGGTGGGTTCGTAGATCTGTGGTTGGGCAGGTGGATAGATGGCTGCTTAGAACCTGTAGGATGTGATACTATAGGAGCCTGAAGGAGAGTCAAATGACTAAGTACCAAAAGCTAGAAAGGATCTGTGTAAATTGCTAAGGAAGGCATCCCGGGAGAAGGAAGTGGCCAGAAAGGCAGCAAGGACTGTCATCAGGTTTCCATGTCCCCTGTTCCTCAATGATGTTCACAGTGCCATTTTCCTGGGAGAAGGTAGGGAACAGTGAGCTGTGCCTGATGTATAGTTAGGCGAGGGAACAGAGGTAGAGAGAACTAGAGACTCCAAGCCAGCCTCTTTGTTCACTGGCCTTGGCCTTGGCTGGCATGAGGGTAGATGCCCTCATTCCTGGGATGCAAGTGTGGAAACAGGCTCAGAGCAGACAGGTGCGGTACATTCTGAAGTCCTCACTCTTTTTGTCTCTGGTACACCTCCTCTGGTACATGCAGTCTTACTGAAATCCTTCTCAGTGATTTTCTGGCCACCGGGTCCATGTGCTTAACCTACTCTTCTTAAAAAGCACTTAAAGCGCCAGGCAGACTGGGTTCATATCCCGCCTTGGCCACTTAGCAAGCTTGCTCGCCCCCTGAGCCTCTGTATCCATGTCTGTGAGATGGCTGGCATGCTATCTTCACAGTGACTTTGCAGATAATCACATGACACAGGCCAGACACCTGCACAGATGCTCGCTCACCAGGCGCTGCTGCTCTGATGGCCTTGGACGCCCAGATGCTCACTGCTGAGTACAGCAAGCCTCTGCTGCTGAGCCTGTGCGCTCCCCCCACCCCCGCCTGTAAAAGTGTCTCCAGTTAGCAGAATGCTTAGCACACACAGCCTGGGTTTGATCCCAGCACTACATAAAACTGGGCACAATGGTCCTTGTGTATGACCCAAATACTGGGTTATTAAATCAGGAAGATCAGAATTTAAAGGTCACCCTTGACTACTTAGTGAGTTTGAGGCTACCTTGGACTACATGTCTCTAAATAAAAACTAAAGTGTCTCCGGTTGGCAGTCAGACTTACCAAAGAGGAGGAAAGGGACAAGCGCCTGGGTGCTGCTCACTCTGTGTTTCTCAATTTCAGTCTTCCTGTCCCAGTTCAAGCTCCTGTGGAGTCAGGACTCTCAGACAGACTCAGGGGCTGAGGACAATGGTCCCCAAGATGTCTCCACACAGGAGACACCTCCTGCTGGGTCAGGAAGTGGCCACAGTCATGAGGATTTGTCCCTCCAGGCTGGGGATGACAGCACCATCCAGGAAGGGTTGAGTGTTCCCCTGGACGAGGATGGGGACCTGGATGTGGTACGAAGACCCCGGGCTTCTGGCCCCAACCCAGCAGAGCCCGCAAGACACAAGGTACACCCCATGATTCTAGCACAGGAGGAAGATGACCTCGTGGGAGACCAAGCACACGAGAGCTGCCCTCACAGCATCATCAACATAGGTAAATAAAGACCTTGTTCTCTGGCCGCCGTAGACGGTGGCTGTTGGGGCACGATAGAGCTGTGGGTGTCATCTCTGAGTTCAGAACTAGGAACAGGTGGGCTGCAGCCTTCAGAGTCTCTCTTAACAGCTTCCCATTGCCCTTGGGACGGAATACAAACAACTCAGCTTAAAAAGCTGGGGAAACACTTCCTCTCTCACCTCTCACCACCATTGACCCTTATGACCTCAGATTCTTCCATGTTCTCCTCACTTCTGGATCTCTGCTGGGCTGCACTTTCACCCTCAGGTGCTTGCTAAGTGCTCCAGGTCCCAGCTCAGGTATCACTTCCTCCAGAAAGCCCTGTTTCTGCCTCCCACTCCCTCGTTCTCTAACGTGGTGTGCTAGAGTAAGGGTCAGGACAGAGTTTATGGGATGGTTGGCTGGGCTCAGTACAGACAGGAAGCCATGGGAAATTCAGCAGCCTCAGTATGGAGTGGAGAGGGTATCCATTCACAGCAACCTGGCCTGGGCCAAGCAAATGGATTGGAAGCTGGGGTTGGAGGGCAATGAGAAGAGGCAATAGGCCCAAGAAAGGGGTCTTGGCAGACAGCAACAACACTATGAGTCCTGCTGCTAGGGCTCAAGAGGCAGGGCAGGGGTCATGACCCCAGGTGTTGTGTGACACTGTTTCAGAGAAGACATGCCTACACACCTACTCATCCCAGATAGGGTACGATGACAGAGCAAAGCAAGGATACCATCAAAGTCTAACTTAGTGAACCAATGGGTTTACTGGGTCTCCTGTGAGACTATGGGTGAGAGGTGGCTTACAGGAGCAGAAATGTCTCCAGATAGCTGCATTATCAACACCAACCAACATGGGGCATGTCTCACAAGGACTGCAACCCTGAGCTCACTGCACCGGCCAGATATCTGTGATTTACTCGAGTGGCAGCTGCCCGCCCCTTGGTCAAGCTTGATCCCATTAACCTTTGTTGTTCTATAGCCACCGTCTAACCTTTACTGCTTCTGATATTCCTGGGGGTCACCAGGAACCAAAGCACACCTGCTCCAGCACCCGCCGAAACCCCTGTGTTTTTAGCATTAATAGAAGACCAGCAAATCTGTACTTGAGCATGGGTGCTTTCGGTCTCCCTGGTTCTAGTTTGCTTTCTGTTACTGTGATAAACACCATGATGAAAAGCACCTCAGGGAGGAGAGGCTTTATCTGGTTTATGTGTCAGCCCATCACTGAGGGAAGTGAGGCCAGGAACCATGAGGACACTGCTTACTGGCCGACTCCTGGGTAAGTATTTAGCTGCCTCTCTCGATTGCTGATTGGTGAATCAGCCACCATGGGCAGATGGTCATGGACTGTATAAGAAAGGGGAGCAAGCCAGAAAGCATCATTCCTCCCTAGTCTCTGCTTCAGTCCCTGCCTCCAGGTTGCTGTCTTGTATACCTTCCCTGTCTTCCCCTCATGACAGACTGTGGTGTAGAAGTGTAAACCAAATAAATTGTTTTGGGCTAGTGATTTATCACAGCAATGGCAAAGTAAACTAGGATGTTCCCCTCCCCTCCAGGACCGGAGTATCAGAGTTTGTCATTCCACAGTGACTCTGGCCTCCAGCCGGTGTCTGCTGGGAACTAATTCCCACAGGAAAGGTCAGGTATATGCAGCCTCCCCGGCTACCCCTTCTACTGCTTTCCTGAGACCTTGAGACTTTAAACATCCTCTTTCTCTCTCAGTTGGGGGCTCACCTGTCCCGGAATAGCATTAAGTTTCTGAAGTGGTGACTCTTGGTTGCATCACCATCACCACAGTATCGTCCTCCACCACTGGTGACATCTGAGGGTCTGGGTCATCCACCCTCATAGTGCAGGCAGCCTTGGGCAGGCTCCTGGCCACTCATCCTGGGGCTTGCCACCTCTACGTGGAGTCAAGGATGCAGCTCTCACAGGGTGCTAGTGATTGATTAGCAGACTGGAGGTTTGGTTTTAAAATCCTCTTTTGTTTAAACCTGACTTTAGATAAACATTTTGACTTAATATTGTTTTTTTTTCCTTGAGCTACTCATTTTCCAGGCCCAGCTCCAGTGAGCACAAATGTATGAGGGTTGGGGACATTGATGAGACCAGCAGTTTCTAGCCACCAGCTGAGCCTGCTCCCTGCCTAGCATGGTCTGGCTGTACCATGCACAAGGTTATCTGCTCAAACGAAGGAATTGGGGCTCAGGCTCCAAATTGCTAAGGGTCAAGTTACCCAGCAGGAGAGTGAAAACTCCAGTACTTGTGAGTAGCTGGCTGACCATGAGCCCTGTATTCTCCCTCAGGGGAGCTTACTTCCCAGGTCCACACTCTCCAAATTCTGGGGTGCAACTTGTCTCTGCATCTGTAAAATAGAGTTACCAGATCCAACAGATCTCAGAGTGTGAACCCCAGGCTGGCTCATGGGTATCCATACACACATGTTCAGTGAAGGAATGTGTCATTGTAGGTTGGTGGGTGACTTTCTGTTCTGGTTCTCAACTGGTGGCACGTGTTGATCCTGGCATGCCTCTTCTCCAATCAAAAGAAATATAGGTTGCTTAGTCCCTTCCAACAGCCAAGGTGGAGACAGCTGCTGTTTGGGTTTTGTTCTTCTTTCATTTCGTTTAGTGCGTGAGTGTGTGTGTGTGTGTGTGTGTACATACACACATGTGCACATGCATGTTGTGATACACATAGGGAGCTCAGAGGACAACTTTGGATGTTGTCCTCTGTAATTCTCTGCCTCCACCTCTCTGTGGGTTCCAGGGATTGGACTCATTTGTCATGTTTGTACAAGCACTTTGCACGAGGAGCCATCTCACAAGCACCAGGTTTTGTTTGATGAAGGGTCTCACTCTTTAGTCCTCTTGCAGGATTGCAGCTGTGAACCACCATACCCAGTTTACCCCTCCGCTTCTGTTATGAAACTATGTTTTAGTTTGTGAGTTTGGCAGGCTCTAGAAGCTTCTCTGCTGTGTTTGTTTGTTTAAACCTCACACAATCCATTTGCAACCATTTAGAATATAGTGAGTCCCGGGCCAACCTGGGCTACAGGGTGAGACTCCATCTCAGGAAAAAAAAAAAAAAAAATGGCAGAAACAGTGTTTTGTGGTGTTTCTTTTTTTCCATCTCATGTTTCCATTCCTTCCCGCCAGCAGAAGTTTGTTCTGGGATATTTTGGTCTTAAGTGTATATCACCCTTCTTATGACCTTTTCTTTCTTTTTTTTTTTTTTTAAGATATAAATTGAAAATCAGCTTCTGGTGCGGTTATAGTATAAAAACATATTGTGAGAGGAGCTGCATTTATTATTAGCATGTAAATATATTTCAGTTTTAAGATGGAGGTTCAGGAGCTGAGATACAGTACTTTCGATGGGTTCAGACCTGATGTGCCTTGGTCCCTAGGACACATGGCAGTCATCCAGTGACCTTAAGAGGAGTGGGCCACATGCCTGGCCTCAGTGATGCTCCCGCCTACTCCTGCCTGGCGGTGTAGTCCATGCCTCTGCTTCTCTTTTGGCTGTTTAACTTTACCCCCCATCTAGCCAGCTAGCAGGCGCCACATTACCTGTACCTCTGTTTTCTGTCCACCTCCATTTCACCATGGACGTTTCTTTCTTGGTTTCTATCCTGTCCAGAGCACACCATGGCCACGCCCCTGGAGGATGTAGGCAAGCAGGTAGGTGGGCCCTATCCACTTCATGTGGCCCCGGAGGGTCTCTCCTGAGCCCTGACTCACCTGTGTTTCTTCGTCCTCTGTCTTGCAGGTGTGGCGGGGTGCCCTGCTGCTGGCAGACTACATCCTGTTCCGAAGGGACCTCTTCCAGGGGCGCACTGTGCTGGAGCTTGGGGCAGGCACAGGGCTCGCCAGCATTGTGGCAGCCACCATGGCACGCACCGTGTACTGTACAGGTAACACGTCTACCTGTACAGCGGGGGGCGGGGGGGGCTCCATGATTTACACCAACTGTAAAATGAGCAAGGTCACCAGGAGCTCGGCTGCTCCTGATTTCCCCAGTTTCCCCAGCTTCTCTCCAAATGGCCCTCGGCACCCAGCCACCATAGTGCACCCCATAGCCACGAGACCACTGGGCACGCAGTGTCTACTGCCCTTTCTCTGCTCACCCTCCAAGGAAGTGCAGATGTCTCAGGAAACCCTAGGCTGTCCTCTCTGTAGGAATCCCACACTGGTTTATCATTTGAATCTGATGATAGAAACAAGGCTTGTTCTTAGGAGAAAATGTGAAGCAGAAAAGGAAAATTACATGTAATTTTACAGTCCCAGAGTGGTTTAACAGTATGCAATGTATTAGGCATCTACTGTGGGCAAATGTGTTCCAAAACATAAACAGTTAAGTCCTAGCCCCAGGACCCACAAAGAAACTTACTTCCAACCATTCATGTATGAATGTATGCGTGTTTGTTACAGACTACAGTCTTGTGTAAGTTCTCATCTTTTTCCTCTTACATATTCTTATTTTTTAAAAAAAAGTTTTTGTTTTTGAGACAGTCTCACTATGTTTTTCACTATGTTCCAGCTGACCTGGAACTCAGTGTGTAAAGCAGGCTAGTCTTGAACTCAGAGATAGCATCTGTCTCTGCCTCCCAAAGTGCTGGGATTAAAGGTATGCTCCACCATGCCCAGCTTATTTTTTTATATTACATTATATTACATTACATCATGTTATATTAATTACAACTGTGTGTGTGTGTTTGTGTTGGCGTATGTGCATAGAAGGAGGGTGTCCTCAGAGGGCATCAGGTTCCCCAGGGCTGGAATTACAGTTGGTTGTGAGTACTGGGAAGCAAACTTGGGTCCTCTGCAAGAACAGTGTGACATCTTAACCTCGGGGCCATCTTTCCGTCACTCTTTAGTGCACACTCTTAAGAAATAACTGAAATCTCTGTAAATAGTTACTGTATACTATGTGAGTGCATAAACACATACACACACACACACAGTCAGCCAAAAATCTTGAAAAGTACTTTTAAGAACGTGTTCCTGTGTCCTTAAAAATTATTCTAAATGTGACTCTTAATAACTAGGTCATCTTTATGGTTTGTTTAACCCTTTTGCCAAGTACTCTAGCCACCGTGTTCTTCTTCACATTTGTCAACTGCAACAGCGAACACCTTTGTACCTCATCTGATAATCCTTAAAGTGATGTGCTGATCCTTTGTGTGGCAAACTGATTACTCCTTTAGTATTCAAATTTGAAATTACCTCAGACTTACACAGAAGTTCCTTAAGTAATTCAGAATGTGTCATTTGCCCTTCACCATAGCGCAGCAGCCTGGCAAAACGCTGGAGACGGGTATCTTACCAGCCCATGTGTCATGGTGCACCCTTCTGTCATTCCAGATGTCGGCACAGACCTCCTGGCCATGTGCCAACGAAACGTTACCCTCAATAGCCACCTGGCTGCCACGAAAGGTGAGGGCCAGTAGCGGAGCATTGGGAGGACAGGGGAATCACCCAGTGGGCCCACTGGGTAGCATCCCTTTGCATCAAATGGAGGGAAGATTCCAGGTGTTTCCTTGGGATCATAGCTTCTGAGCATAGATGACCTGGCCTTGGGCACAGTGGGGCCTTCCTCACATGCCTGGGCTGGCACCAAGTTCTTCCCCTCTTCTATGCATTTTGCTTATCCTGTTAGCGTTACTCTAATCATGCAGTTTTGAGTCATCTACTAATCTGCCAGGCTCTCTTCTGGTGGCCAGTCTCCAGGGATGGGGACCAGGACTCATAGATTTTTATATTCCCTGTGTCTATAGAGTTACTGACACTGAGCACTGAAAACGTGTGGGAGGAGAAGGGGGTATGGGAGAGAGGGCGGCTAGGAACTAAGAAAAGATAGCTGTCTGGCTAGATGGTGAGGAAGAATGGGAGTCGGGGTGCTCTTTTCCCATTGGTGTGCAGTTTGGGAGTTCTGTCTCTGCTCTCACAGGTGGCGTGGTCAAGGTCAAGGAGCTAGACTGGCTGAAGGATGACCTCTGCACAGGTTTGTGCTTCTTGTGGTGTCCCTCGGTTCAGTGGCTCCTCTGTGGCCTACCTGAGCCCCAGAGTCCTGGCTGCCTCTCCAGCCCCACCTGTGGTGGAAGGTTCCCTCCACAGGCTTCTGAGCCCCAGCTCTTCTTAGAACGCCTGCCACATGCTGGACCGCTGGCCACTTGATGCTGCTCACACCTCCCAGGGTCACCATGGGGGGATCAGTTCTGAGTGGAGAGCAGCACTCAGAGGGCCCAGGGTGTGACCACAAGGCTGTGACCTCTGGGGCCTAAACTCCTTCCCAAGGAGCACAGTGAGTGGCTGGGAGAGACTCTGAGTCCTTCCACAGACGATGCCAGATAGGATGTTTACCATTTATACGGGGCTTCTTTCTTTTTCCCTGTCAGTAAGGAAACTCTGACCAAGCACTGACACCTGCCAAGCACACTGTGCTGTGAGACTTTGATCCCCGACCTTCCCAGCCATTTTCTGAGAGGTTTTGGTAGCCTTTCTGTAAACACAAAAACTGAAACCTAGAATGACGTGACCAGTTTCCTGGTGTCACCCAGTGAGTAGATTTGGCTGGTGATTGACATGTAATGTCCTAACAGGGCTCCTGGCCAAGGGGCAAGTGAGGATGGAACCCAGTTGCCCCTAACTGTGTGTCTGTTCCTAAGGTACAGGTCAGTCTGTCCCCAGCGTCATCTCTCTTCTCTCTCTTCCTTCTTTTTTAAGATAAAGGCTCATTAGGTAGCCGTGACTGGCCTGAAACTCAGTATGTAGACCAGGCTGGTGTAGCACTCAGAAAGATCTGCCTGCCTCTGCCCCCTGAGTGCTAGAATTACTAGGGTGTACCACCACACCCAGCTCAGCCTTGTCTCTTGTTCTGAAGCCTCTTTGACCAGTTTGTAGTAAGAGCTGGTGGCCAGCAGAGGAAGGAATGGACCACTCAGTCTTCTCCTCTTTGGTAGATCCCAAAGTCCCCTTTAGCTGGTCTGAAGAAGACATCGCTGACCTGTATGATCACACAACTGTGGTGTTCGCGGCCGAAGGTGAGGTGGTTCTCTGTCATCTTATGTCCTTGTCCTTATGTGTATCACAGTATCCCCTGGTGTAAAGGGCTTCTCATGCTCTCAGTTAAGCACTAGGGAAACCAGGAGTGTTAAACACTCAGGGTTGTTTCCTCAGCACAGGAGATGCACACCTGTTTTCTCCCCAGAAGGCTGTGTGTAGTTAAGAACCTGGAGACCTGGAGACATTGAATCATGAGACTGTTATGTTTATCCCAAACTTCCCTTCCCTAGAACTTTATCTTGAACATTGTTTCTCCGTCAATAGAACCCATCCCCAGGGGAGATGTCACATACACTTTGTAGCTTAGTGACCTCTAGGATGGCGTAGGCGACATATTCTTAGGTGAGAGGTCACATGTACTTTACAAAAAAGTTTTGATATAGTTCCTTCCTAAGCTGTATTGCCACTTTATTGCCCAAAGTGGTACTGTACATAAAATATGTCCAAACTAACCTGCCTGGTGACAGACTAGAAGTTTGAACCAACCAGCTAACTAAGTGGTTAGTTAGTTAACTAAGTGGTGTTGAACTGGATTTCCTTCTTACTTCACATGGATGGTTACTCTGCCAGCCCAGATGTCTGCAGGGACCCCCAAACCCTCGCTTGCTCTGAGTGATTTCTTCAGGAAGATAAGTTAGCACCTGCCCTGCACTCGGAAGCACCAACAGCCCAAACAATGATTCGTGACTCATTCAGCTTCAGCTTCACAAGGAAGATGAGTTTATTAGGAGCTACTTATAAATGGGCAGTGCCCAGCTGTGTTTCCCCCAAAGTCGCTACCCGCAGCTTACCAAGCTCCTGTTTTGTGTGGCTGTCAGTCCACAGCAGAATTTGCGAAGACCTGGCTTTAGATTATTGCCCAGGGTCCAATCAGTGGAGGTGACTAAAGGCCCAGACAGGTAAAACACACACACATATTCTGGGAAAGTCACATGTTCATGCATGCTCCATCCTTGCCCTTGTGAATGTCTCAGCAAACACTGTGCAGCTGTGAGGAGGCTGGCTTTGATTTACTGTGGTCTGCCGTGTAGAACAGCTAGCAGCAGCTTGCAGTGAGATACTCTAGTCAGGACCTAGAGAGCTAGCCTCACCGAGACATCCTAGAAGCACCTTTCCAGAACATCACTCCACAGTGGCAACTGTTTGTGATGATAAGGATCCGCTCTGTGGTGTTTCCATGGGTTTCTCTGGAAGATAAACTTTCTCCCTAACACCTTTCTTTCCCCAGTGTTCTACGATGATGACTTAACAGATGCCCTGTTTAACACACTCTCCCGACTCGTCCACAGACTGAAAAATGCCTGCACTGCCATCCTGTCGGTGGAGAAAAGGTGAGCACTGCCTCCCGAACCCACAGCCTTCACTGTGGTATCACTGCACTCACTGCCTCTGTCACACACATCGTGTGACCTGGGCCAGCACTCCCTCCTTCAGCCTGTATTAAACTGTCAGTCACAGGCAGCCTGGCCCCACTTTAAAGTGGAGCAAGTTAGGCGGGAAAACATTACAGTTCTGGTTTCCAAGCCACAGGGAAATACACTTCCTGTTGTCTTCCACACGCTAAGGCCATTGTCATTAAGGCCTGCCATTAGCATCACTTGTACTTTGTATTTCTATAGAAGGGAAGTTTTCTGTGTTCCAGTGTCTTTAACAAAACGTAAAAATGAAACTTTGAAATAGTTAATAATGAAGATAGGAATGAAGGGATTCCTTTGTGGACCACATAATCGCCCATACTATGATTGTGCCATCTGCTAAGATCCCTGTAAAATGTCCCTTTGCTTCAGCTCTGCCTCTTCCACACCAGATTTTCACTGAAAGCTAAACATTCTTGGGCTGTCATCCCAGCATTGTTTATCCCACACTTGTCCTTCAGACAGAGTGACCAGTAGAAGGAAGGGCCCTCATTTTGATCCTCACTCTATAGACTGTAAACAAGAGACGTAGGGCAGATGGGAAAAGCTAAATTCTGTAAGTGATGTTTAAAGAGTTAGTTTGGCTGGTCATAGTGGCCCATTGCACTTGGGAGATGCAGCTGGAGGATGGCAGCTCCAGGCCAGCCTTGGCTACATCACGAATCTCAGGCCACTCTAAGCTACCAAACAAGAACCAAACAAAGAGTCGTTAATTTCATTTTGAGGAAAAGTGTTACCTTTTCCAGATACGTGCAGACATATTTGCTACTGAAATGTTGGGGTGTCTGGCATTTGCTTGTTAGTGAGGGAGATGGGAGGGACTATGGGAACACAGGGGCCCGGAGTCAGCAATGGCTGCACTGGCCAGTGGCTTCATGGCAATTTCTTGTACAGTTCTCACTTACTGGCGGGCCCCAGATCACAAGGCTGGTTCAAGTACAAGAGAGGCCTTGTCTCAGCATATATGATAGAAGAAAATGACATCTTCTGGCCACCACACTTATACATGCACACACATACATAAAAACACACATGTATGCTGCATACATGTGTGAAAAGAAAAAGGAGAAGCAAATGAAAAGGTCGAATTCAAGGTAAATCACTTTAACAGATTCTGGTTGTCAAAAGGCACAAATGGCAGTAACAGAAAACTGCTCACCCGCGTTCATCTCATCTCATCTCTCATCTCTGCAACTTCCTGGCAATGTCCTTTGCTCCCAACATGTGCTGTGCCTCCCTTTGCCACAGTGTCTTGTTCCCTCATCCCATAGATAGGACCCACCCAGCAGATCTGCCCAGAATCCATTTGCAGCAACTGGTGAGATGATAGCCGGCTGCCTTGCCAGAGTGCCATCCTGGCAGGTGACGTCAGCTTCCTATAACTGCATCTGTGAAGAAGGGCCAGTAGCCATCTGGAAACTCAGGCATCCATGCAGGCTCAGGAAGTAATTTTCTCAAAGGCTGGATGCAGAGTAGACACTTAAGGCCAGCCTCAGGACATGCACTGAGCAGGAAGCAAGCTGTGGGGGTGCAGCAGAGCCCTTCCTGGTCGTGATGAGCGTGTTGCTGCTGGTCAATCCACAGGTTCAACTTCACACTGAGACACCTGGACGTCACATGTGAGGCCTACGATCACTTCCGTGCCGCCCTGGACTCACTGGAGAAGCTGGCTGACGGCAGGCTGCGATTCGAGGTGGAGCCTGTGGAGGCCTCCTTCCCACAGCTGCTCGTCTATGAGCGCATCCGGCAGCTGGTAGATGCACCCCATGAGGGCGGTGGGAAGCAAAGCAAAGGGCTGTAGTCGCATCCATAGTCTGCCCTGGAGAAGCTGCAGGCTTAACACTGTCAGTGATCCCTGCGGGAGGGGGCTGTCAACCCACTCTCTGCAGTCACCCGGCCAGAGCATCTCTGAGCCAAAGTCTCATGTTCTTTCTCTGGGCAGTTAAGACTCCAGAGGAAGCTAGAATGTGAGCATCAGTTACTTTCCTCCTTGCTGAGGCAACATACTTGACCAAAGCAACTTCCGGAAAGTTTATTCTGGCTCATATTTCAAGAGACCGTAGGAGCAGGTGGCAGCTGGTCACATTGTGTCCACTCTCAGGAAGCAGTGAATAGGAAGTGGGGCTAGCCTGCACATGGAGGTCTGTTTCCTCTTCCTCCTGCAAGACGCCACCCCCTAAAGGGTTCACAGCCTTCCCAACCAGTGTGTCCAGATGGGAGCCAAGTGTTCAGGAATGGGAGCTCATAGGAGACATTCCAGATTCACACGACAACAAGGCAGAAGGTCACCTGGGGAGCAGTCAGTCAGTGGGAAGGATTTAGGTGTGCTGCAGATGGCAAGGCAGAGCCTAGGGGATGCCTGGGGACAGCCACTCAAGGAAGGGAGAGTTGGTTTTGGCCCTCAGTTTGAGGGTGCAGTCTGTCATGGTGGGAGGTCATAGCTGCAGGAGTGAGAGGCAGCTGCTCCCCTGGCATCTGCAGTCCAAGCAGGCAGAGACAAATGGTGGCCTCAGCTTGCTTTCTCCTTTTGTGTTAAGTCAAGGTTCCCAGCTGTTGGGATAATGCCACCCACCAAGGATGAGGCTTCCCACCTTAATTGACCAATCTAGAAACTCAGTCACAGACATGCACAGTTTTGTCTCTTGGTGATTCTAGATCCTGTCAAGTTGACAGTTTTAGCCATTGTGCTAATGGCTGTGTGTGCTCGGAGGAGACTTGCCCCTCTGGCCAAGCACGAAGGCTCTTTGCAGGCTCTTGCTACTTCTCCTGCAGTTGTAGCCAGCATGTGCTTAGTGCCACACACCTTTTGTCCACTGTCTTAGTTAACGTTCCCAGCCGGGAACTGGCAGGTCTGAGACGTCATCGTACAGCCAAGGCACCTGCTATTACAGCATTAAACCCAGCACTTACAGTCAATTTGAAAACCCAAAATTATCCTGAAAATTACCAGAAGCTGGATTCACAGGAGTCCATCTGGCATCTTTTGTCCTCTTTGCCTTTTGGCTTTGGAGATCAGGCCTCATTCTCAGGAGAGAGGAAGACAGTGGCAGAAGGAGGGGCCAGTTTTCTCCTGCTCCCTCCTTTGTCCTGACTTAGGAAATGGAGCAGCTGCAGACCACAGTGGTTAAGCGCCCCCGCCCCGCCCCGCCCCCTGGCGAGACTGTGGCCACCTGCTGCCATTCCTTCAGTCTCTTATGACCATGTGACATAACAGTATTGGACCGTTGTAGACTTGTCTGCCCAGCCACTGTGCCACCATATAATTGCCAGAGCCTCAAAGCCAGGAAAGAGCCCTATGTCTGCCTGATGTCAAGTGGCTCTGCTTTGTAAGTTCTCATCCCCTTTCACTTCTGTGTATTGCAGGAGCTCTGGAAGATCATCGTGGAACCCACAGCATGAGGCACCTGTGTGACCGCTTGACTATTATCTTAATGCATTTCAAATAAAAACCCTCTCCAGTCATGTAGTGAGATGCTGTCATTTTAAACACAGTGAGTGGCCCTTGCATGGGCCAAGCTGGTTTCCTGGGGCCCCTCACTGCCTGCAGCAGTAGCCCAAAAGTACTGCCCAGAGTGTGGTGGCCTAGTTGTCTCACAGCTCCCAAGTGTTCCCTGAGCCACTTGGTCAAAGTAAGCAAATGCTCTGTCTGTCTGCACTCTGGTTATTTTCATGGTGTACTTCCCTATGGGGTCCGTTGGTTTGTCATCACTTTTCACGCTCCCTCGGCTAGTAGGACTAGCCACTTGGCCCAGCATGTGTGAGGTCCTGGGTGCCATAGAAAGTTATAGAGGTGGGCTGAGATCGAGCTCAGTTGCTGGGTACTTGTCTGGCAGAAACACGGAACCCTGGAATCCATCCCTAGGACCACAGAATGTGGATGTGGCAGTAGAAAGCTGTAACACCAGTGTTATGAGGGATCCACCAGCGAAGACTACTCGACACAGGTTCAGGCCAATAGAAAACTAAATTAAGCGAGGTGTGGTGAAGCACACCTTTAATCCCGGCATTCAGGAGGCAGAGGCAAGTGGATCTCCAAGTTCAAGGCCAGCCTGGTACAGAGTTCAGGACAGCCAGGGCTACACAGAGAAACCTTGTCTTGAAAAATTTTTTAAATTAATAATAATAATAAATTAACCAGCCAGTGACTACATTGAGTTTTGGGGACCCAAATAAGTCCTGAGCAAATTTTCTCAGGGTAAGCTTTTAAGCACAAAATCCACATCCTGGGCTGACAGGTAGCCAGAAGCAGAGCTACAGAAGCCAGAAGGCAAGGTTAATACTTTCTTGGAACTATGGACTTGTTACATTAGGTATTTGTTCTCATTTTGGTAGATGTTGGTTTCTGCATGCTGGGTTCCGAAGCCTGCATGGTACTTCCATCATAACATCAGTTGTGCCAAGAGAATGCAAGTTCAAGGTTGAGCCGAGGAAGTGGCTACCTGTAACAGCATGAGGGCCTGAGTTCGTATCCTCAACACTGACGTAAAATCTAGCCACAGCCCTGCAAACGGGAATGGGGGTGCTAAAGACAGGTGGTATCTGGAGCTGTTTGGCCATCCAACCAAGCCAGACCAGTCAGCTCTGGGTCCTGTGAGATCCCTTGTCTCAAAATACGGTAGAGAGCAATGGAGCACGCCGGACCCCAGCCTCTGCCCCCTCATGTGCTGTTAGGCACTGGAGAGAACAGGCAAACCCCTGGAGCTCATTGCTCAGCCAGTCCAGCCAGTTCAATGAGCTTCAGGTTCAGTGAGACAACAAAGGCAGAGAACAACAGAAAAGCCACCCAGCATCAACCTCTGGCCTCCACACGCGCGCGCGTGCGCGCACACACGTGTGTGCTTGTGTACATGTATCCATACTAACTAGTACATATGCTGTAATGCACACACTCTCCCTCTTAAATTTCTCTTCAAAAGGACCAGGTGTTGTGTCACACACTTTTAGTCCCAGCACTGGTGACAGAGGCAGGCAGATCTATGTGAATTTGAGGCCAGCCTTCTCTGCATAGAGTGTGCCAAGAGAGCCAGAGCTACACCAAGACAGACCCTATCTCAAAAAACAAGCGCCAGGGCTACATAGAAAGAGACCCAATCTCAAAAGAAACAAAGCAAAAACAGAAGTCCAATGCCCTCTTCTCTGGGGATCAGCCTCCCCCCCCCACAGTGTGTAATTGGCCCCCAGCAGTAGAGGGCCCCAGCATCTTCACCCAGCTCATGAGGGCAGGCCACTTTTATGTTTTAGCCACTTGTCCTAAGAGCCTGCTCCTGACGCAGCCCATAACTGCTCTTGGCTGTAATTCACAGCGCCATCAGAGCTTCATGTCCTGGTCCAGCCTCTGTGTTTTATAGCTTCCAGAGAGGCTCTGCCAGAGCACACTTGCAATGATATTTCAGAATCATCAAACCATTGAGGTACATGCTAGGTAATTAAGCCAGGTCACTGGACTCGATTTTTTTTTTCTTGACACATCCTAACATTTTCAGGGAGATATACAGCCCACGGAGATGATGTGGCTGCCCAACCATAACCTGAACAGAAAAGATTTGTTCAACAAACCATGGTGCTATTTCCCCCTGTTCCCCCTTCCCCCAGCTTCCCAGATGACTGTGTGTGGATCAGCAAGGGTCCAGGATGCTACCATTTCTAACATGGTTCCCAGATGGCCTCCCTCTGCAATTAAGTGTGTCCATTATATACTCTGTGACATTGACCCAGAGCACATGGGCAATGCCAAGGCTGCAGTTTATCGTTCCTGGTTACAGAAACACTCAAGGGCTGGGGATGTGAGTCAGTTGCTGTCGTGCAACTGTGTAAAACTGGGCACATGTCTTTAATCCCAGCACTGGGAAGCTGGAAGGGAGACAACCAGAAGTTCAGGGTCAACTCAGACTCTCATAAGCTTGAGGCTAGCCTGAGCTATGTGAGATAACCATGCAGGCTCAGTCAGTATAAGCATAAAGACCTGAGTTTGGTCCCCAGGCATGATGGTACACACAAGTCTGGGGGAGCAGAGACAGGAGGATCTTTGGGGCTCACAGGCCAGACAGCCTGCTTGGTGAGTTTCAGGTCGGTGAGAGACCACTTGAAGAAACAAGACTGGAGAGACAGCTCAGCAGCTAAGATTACTGGCTGCTCCTGCAGAGATGAGTTGGAGTCCCATCATGTCACAACTTTCTATAACTCTAGTTCTAGGGGATCTGATGCCCTCTCCCTCTTCTGACTCTTGCAGGCAGTATACACATATGCTGTGTATATATACATGCAGGCAAAGCACTTGGATATGTAAAAACTTAATGTTAAATATTAAAAGAAACAAGATAGGGACCAGTGAAATGGCTTAGCAGGTAAAAGCACCTGAGTTCCCTGAGTTCAATCCCCCAGGAACCATATGGTAGGAGAGGCCCAGCTCTGTCAAGCTGTCTTCTGACCTCTACCTACATGCCACAGCACGTGTGTCCACATATATACACATACACACACTGTGTAAATTAATAAAATTTAAGAAAAACATGCTAGGTGGTGTCCTGTGGTGTAGAACAACACTCAAGGTTGGCCTCTGGCCTCAACATGAACATGGACACACAAATACACATATGAACACATAAGCCAACAACCACCACCCCAAATATATGTATACATACATATGTATATATGTATTTGCTGAGCAGGACGCATGTACCTGCACCTCTAATCCCAGCATCTGGGAGATGAAGACCAGAAGACTAGAAGTCCAAAGCCAGCCTCCACCACATAGCAAGTTCAAGGTCAGCCTACATGAGACCCTGTCTCAATGGTAATACTTACTAGCTCTAAGTGGATAGACTCAGCTCCAAATCCTGGATGTGTTACATACTACCCAGGTGGGCTCTGGCAAGTCTCCTGGCCTCTCTTAATCTCAAATTCATCTGTAAAAGTAAGATCCCTTTCTCCAAGGCACCATGAGGATTGTCAATGGCTGATTTGAGGTTCTGACACAGGATTTTCAGTGGGTGACAGGCACTGTTCTAGTGTGGTTTATCAGTCTTGGAACATTCTTGCACACAATTGACCTGTGTGTTCTATGCTGTTTCACTGTCTGGTATCACAGCCTGATCTACGTATATACATACATGGCCTGAGTTTGAGGCCAACCTGATCTACATAGTGAATGCCAGGACAGCCAGGGCTACGAAGAGAAACCCTGTCTGTGGGGTGGAGATGGATAAAAATAAACTTACTACACACACCCCAAAAGCAATCCTCTACCAAATGACAGGTTTCAAGACATGTGGGTCAAAATAATCATTCTTTTGAAAAAACAATACAGCTCTTAGCCAATTTAGAAAAACAAAAACAATTTTGGCCCGAAGATTCTAGGAAGAGGTTGGTAGGCCCAGTTCTAAGGTGGGTGTGGGGCTGCAAGATCCTGCAACACTCTGAGTCCCGGAGTATGTAAGATGGGTCAGCACTGGGCCTCCTCCTCCATCAGTCAGGGACTTCACAGAATCTTTATCAGAATCTTTGTGTGTGCTGGGTATCTTACTAGGAACTATATAGACGTGGGGGAGAGGCCTCCACATCTCACAGGGAGCCACACCCAACAGGCTTCTGATGAAAGTACAGATAGTCCCTGATGTGGGACTCCACTCCAGCCCCACCAATGATACGTTGTTTTGCTACACTGTTAGGCTATTGGGCAAATGAGGTGGTACTAAGTGCTGTCAGTTGGCATATTTTCAACTTAACAGCAGGTCTGTGGAGACGGGACTTCACAGTCAATTGAGGAGCAGCTGTCCACATATACCGTAATGCCAGGGATTGTGAGAAGAGTAGCACAATGCCCACAAGTGAGGTGCAAGGTGACCTTAGACCAAAATCGTGACAAGAATGTTTCTATACACTACTGATGAGAGTGTATGAGTTTTACAGTGCCACAAAACTAAAGCAGTAAGACGTTTTTCTGCATGGGATGATAGAACCCATGGAAACTAGGTTTTTGCCCTGGGTTCACATCCCATAGTAATCGTATCTCATCATTCTACCCCACCCCCATTACCTATAAAACTTCTGGGTTTTCATGTCCTTTGGTGAACATGTTTTCCTGTCTAGTCCTTCATTGGTAAAGTAAGTAAGACTTTGAAATGTGTTTACTCTCAGTTTTTTTTAAGACAGAGTCTCATGTAGCTCAATCTGGCCTCAAACTCACTAGATAGCTGAGAATGACCTTAAACTTATAATTCTCCTGCCTCTACCTCCTGAGTGCTAAGATTATAAATCCATCAGCTCATCTGGTTTATGTGGGCTGGGGATCAAATCCAGGGCTTCTTGGGTATTAGGCAAGCCCTCTGCCAACAGAACTGTAGTCCTAGCCCTAGACTTTGTCTTGATCCCACGCTTGAGACCACCAGACTCCTGGAGATGAATCTCCTCCCCTAAGGCCCAAGGCTGGAGAATGCCCTCATCCAGTGCTCCTGCAAGTACCTAGAACAGTCTTTACCACGAGGTGGCATCCTAACCTCGTGAATCAAGAGTGGACTACATCAGGAAAGGCATCTGGAGGCTCTGACCTTGATAAAAGTGAGCTCCCAGAGATTCTTGAGAGAACTTCACTGTCGTGACCACATTGTACAGTTGCCTAGCACTAGTTCTATGCACCTTAATACCAGTTCCTCCTGCACCCTAATTCAGATCACACCCTCCAGTCTTAAGCATTTACCAACTGTTGGTCTCAGTAACCTAACTCTTTGCCCATTTTATTTCTGGCTATGCTGGGAAGAGATAATGATGATGGTGGTGCTGGTACTGGTGCTGGTGGTCATGATGTTTGTCATGATGATGATTATGTACTGATCACCTAGTAGTAAAAGCACCCAGGGATTTATACAGACTTACACAACACACTACCTCTAAGCTGTATCCCCAAACTCTGCACCCGTTCAGAGACTGGTAAGCCAAGGCCCCGAGGCTTGCATGGACTAACCAAGGTCATAGAGCTTGGAAATAGCAAGTATGTAGTCCAAACCCAAGTCCATCATCTTGAAAACAAAAGTTCAATGTTTTCCTCATTCCACCTGCCTGGAAAGGCTACTGCAGGTCTGCAAGAGGTTGGGGGCCACGTGGGTAAGAGACATGGCTATGCCAATTGTCCTAGGATGAGAGAAAAGCTAGTTTTCTCAGAACTAAGATGTGAGCTTCAGTGTCTCGCCCAGGAAAAAGCCACGTCCCACAGACGGATGGTAGAATTTCCAGCTTCCTCGGACTGACTCTGCAATCATTGGCTTGGATGCTGGGGTGAAAGACAAAGTGAGGTCTCCTCCCATGTCCTTTTCTTCTAGGGTTTCCTGTGAAGTGGAAGGGCTTCGTGGCTAAAGCATGGTACATAACATCAAAACTTAAGCCACCCCAACACACATCCCTCTGATCTCAGTGTCTTGGCCTCTAGTACTTTTTTGTCATGGTTGCATTTGGTAATGTAAGCACAATATTGAACACGCAAGCTGCCACAGAAGGACTTAAGACATGGTAGCTTATACCATCACCATCCTCATCACCATCACAACCATCATCATGACCATCATTAGCATTACCATAATAATGATCACCACCACCAGCAGCAGCACCACCACGACCATCACCACCACCATCATCACCACAACCACCAGCAGCATGGTGATGGTTTGAATGAGAATAGGCCCCATTGGCTCATATGTTTGAATGCTTGGAGTTGGTGGGCTGCTTAGGAAGAATTAGAGGAAGTGTGACAGTGGAGACAAACTCCGAGTTTTCAAAAGTCCACACAAAGCCCAGTATCTCCTCTCCCCTTTTCCTTTTCTCTTTCCCTTTCCTCCTCCTCTCTCCACTTGTGGATCAGATGTAAGATGTCAGCTACTGCCCAGCATCATTCCTGCCTGCCTGCTCCCCACCAGAGATCATGGACCCTAACTCTCTGGATCCACAATTCCTCCAATTAAGTGCTTTCTTTTCTATGTTGCCTCAGTCAGAGTGTTTTGTCACACCATAGAAAAGGACCTAAGGCAATCATCATCACCCAATGTTTCATTTCTATTAACTGACTATATTTAGGTGATGGAAATTCCCCAAGTAGGTGCCTCACTCAAAAGTTAATGATGGTAAAACAATCTCACTTATCTAACTGCTTTGCCTTAGCGTTACTTGATTGATGAGGTTATTTTGGGGAGAAAAAAAATCAGCCAAGTTCTTAAGAGCATTATCACTGAAATGTTTCTATGGCAACACACACCTGAATGTTCCAGAGGGAGGGCACACAGGGAGGAGTTCAGAATAATCCCAAGATGGGGTCCTCCCCCTCCTCCGTTTCTGGCTGTGTTCTTCCAGCCCCAACTGTTCCACCCCTGGGTGAGAAACTGGCTTCATTCAAAACTCTTCAAATCCTTGGCACAGCCCTGTGGAGGAAATGCTATTCTTGCCCCCTTCCTATAGACATAAAAGTGAGGCTCGGAGAGGTTAGAGCTTGGCCAAGGTGAATCGGCTAATCATGTCCTGGTGAGTTGGACCTTTGAGATTTTACTTGTCAAACTAGAGGTGTATGGCTGGAGCGAGTTTCTCAGGATCATGCTACACTGCTATGGTGACTTCCTGTGCACTGACCTATGTTTAGCATCTTAACCTACAGGAAGCAGAGTGTCTCCCTCCTCCCCCCCACCATCATAGTAGTGACGTCTAGAATGTCCCCAAAGCATAGGCATTGTATAGCTCAAAACTCCTCCTGAGGCTGGCAAGATGGCTCAGAGAGTAGAGGTACTTGCTGCCAAGCCTGATGACCTGAGTTCAGATCCCCAGCACCTGCGCAAAAACACCTACCATGATGCACATGCCTATCACCCCAGTGCTTAGGGAATGGAGACAGAGCTCATGGACCCAATGGCCAGCTAGAATGGGCAGAGCAATGACCTCCAGGTTCTGGGAAAGCCTTGTGTCTTCGTTATTTTTCTATTGCCGTGAAGAGACACCATGCCCAAGGCTACCTGTAAATGGAAGCTTGCTTACAGTTCCAGAGGATTAGTCCATGACCATCATAGTGAGGAGCTTAGCAGCAGGGAGGCAGACATGGTGCTGGAGAAGGAACTGAGAGCTACACCCTGAACTGCAGGGAGCAGGCAGAAAGAGAGACCCTGTTTCAAAAACCAGCGAGTGATTAAGGAAAACATCTGACATCAGTCTCTGAGCTACCGTGTATATCTTCAAACACATATATTCTCACACACATATATGGTCTCTCACACATACAGGAACATGTACATACACTACACACACACTCATACTGTAGTGGTATGAAAGAGACTGTTCCCCAGAGGCTCACATATGTGAACACTTGGTCCCCAGTTGTGACATGGTTTGGGGAGGTTTAGGAGGTGTAACTTTGGAGAAATTATGTCACTGGGACTTTAAGAATCAAAGGTCCTCAGCCAAGACTACACAGAGAAACCCTATTTCAAGAGAGAGAGAGAAAAAAAAAGAATCAAAGGTCCAGCTTCCTTCCGGTTAGTCCTCTGCTACTGGCTTGCCTTTGAAGATGTGCACTCTTGGCCCAGGGCCATGCCTGCAACTTGCCACCCTGCTTCCTTGGCATAATGGATTTCTATCCCTCTGACACCCTAGGTTCAAATAAACTCTTTCTTCTATAAGTCACCTCGGTCGTGACATTTTATTGCAGCAACAGAAAATAACTAACACACACATACCACTCACCATACACACACACATACCGCACACACTGCACACACTACACGCACACCATATACATACACCGTGCACATACACACATACCACACATTCACCACATACACACCACACACACACAGACCACACACCACATATGCTCTCCCCCACACACCTAAACAAAGAAAGGAAAAGCACGAGAGAAAAAGAGCCACTAACCCTCAGCAGTCTTTGTCTTGGCACAGCCACCTGTCCCCTGTGGCTCTGAGAGTCAGCCTGGGGGCTCCTTTTGGCCTCTTGAACCTGCTCAGTCTGAAGGATCAGAAGTCCTGAGGAGGGGTTGGCCAGCGAGTAGCTCTCAATTCGTGTTGTTAGCTGAAATCCTCCAGCTCCCTTCCTCCTGGGTGGGCTGACTGGGGTGAGTATTCCACACTGGCCCCAGCATTCCCACGATGATAGAATCCCAGTCATTGGCTAGGGAATCTGAAGGCCAACATCAACTCAAGGAGTCTCCCCACAAAGCACTCAAGTGCTTGTCTCAAGGTCACCCGATTCTTCAGGAAGACAAATCGTAATTCTGATGATTATAGTAATGCTCACAACATTGGCTAACCTCCTTCGGACCTTGCTGCCTTTCAGCCATCCTACTCCACACCACAAATTCTAAGAACATTTTCTGTCACATAACACGCAATACATTGCACCCACATGCGTTATAAACATTAGCCCCACTTTGTAGATCAGAGCTTACTGAGGCTTGGAGATCCTAGGTGATCAGTGTACACTCACACAAGTATTTTTAAAAAATGTTTCTTTTTCATTCTGTATACTTGTCTGTGTACGGATGTGTGCACGTGGGTGGGGGGTAACGGCAGGGACCAGGCGAGGGCTTGGATCTTCTACAGCTGGAGTTAAAGGCAATTGTGAGCTGCCAGATGTGGGTGTTGAGGACTGGGGAGTTCTAAGGGCAGTGCATTTGCTTGACCACTGAGCCATCTCTCCAGCCCCTTATACAAGTTTTTATACAGCCAGAACCATGAGCTCAGATTTGTATAGCTCCACAGCTCAAGGGCATACCCTTTGTGTCACACTGTTTCCTCTGGTGGGGGAGTTGTTTGTGTTTTGTCTCTCCTTGTGTGTATAGGAGGGACGGGGAGAAGGCAGAATATTTGGATTTTCTGATCCAGTGCAATAAAAGCCCCAACTTGGCCTGGGTTTTAGCTGCTGTGAAATTTCAGCAGCGAGGTTCTGGACAGCTCCTCAGGTCAGCCGCTTTCCAGGGAGGGGAGCTATGAGGCAGCAGACCGATTAGTAAGCATAAATACATCACTCCCTACATGACAAATGGCATCAGGGAAGAAAAAAAAAAGCCCTCCAGGAGCTCACGAGACACATCAGGCTGTTCTTTCCAGCAGTGATGATTGAAGGAAGGTCTTCAACTGTCCAGACAAATGCTCTCCCACTCAGCGCCATGCTCAGCGCTCCAGCAGTGAAGATGAGCCTGGGAATCATATCCCATCTGACCTGAGACTCCCTATGGACGTAAAGATGGTGCTAGACTTACCATAGAGTTTAAAGGACAACCCCCTTCTCCCAACCCCCACCAGCAGGGCCATGAAACAGACCCAAAGTTTCCAGAAAACTGTTGTTCATGGGATTCTGGAAAGCAGCCAGTCTCCATTATAAACAGTGGAGCACCGAGGTTGCAAAAACAATCTGACTTTCCTCCCACCCTGAAGATTGGAAAAACAGTTTACTCAAACAAGCAGTTTCTCAGCCTTTCAAAGTCAGACCCTCCCACACTCCCTGTTCTCAACTACAGAAACTATGTGGTATGTTCCCCAGAACCCCCTCCCCCTATATACCAAGCCACAGAGTTTGGAGACACCAACTTCTCACACTAATGAAAGTTTGCTCTTGATGTTTTGAGGGTGAACCAGGTATTTTTTTCCCCTCCAATGACTTATTACTTACAGGGTTACCTTGTGGTAGACCCGTCTTAAGTTGAAAATGTCAGGAAGTCCAAAATAACATACTTCAATCCTTACCCGGCGTGAGAGCTAAACCTAGCCTGTCTTAAACATTCTCAGAAGACTTGCATCAGACCACATTTGAGTAGTCACCTAACACAGCCTCTCACATTCAAGAGCTGACTAGCTCATCTGTTGAATGTTGCATTGAACGTAAATAACATACTTGTGTTGGGCTTGCCATCAGCACACACAGCTGAGAGTGAACCTGGCCTACAGAATGTCAAAGACATTGAACTAATGTTATTGCTGTGATTCAAGGATGCTACAGCTATGGGGCCATCGGTTTCTGTCTGGGACACTGCAGATTGCTGCTGCCCAGCGTCACGAGGCCATTACATCATGTTAACCTGAAAACATATATCAAAGTTCAAAAATCAATGTACAGTTTCTATTGTATGCACATTGCTTTGACCCCATCATAAAGTGAAAAACTATAACCCTGACCTGTGGCAACTTGAAGACTGACTGCATTGTCAGGCATTTGTAGTAGGTATGAGAAGGACATCTCCAGGCACAAGACAAAAGGACCTAGGGTGTGCTTAGCATCTCCCCTGTTCTTGGAATCCCATACACATTGGTGAGTGCACCTCACCTGCTTACTGGCGTTTAAAGACAGCCATAGCTGCCCTGTGCGTTGTCTGCACAGCAGAAGCAGGAGACGTGGCCCAACTGCAATTTTTCCAGTGTGTTCTGTGCTGGGGTGGGAACAACAGAGTTCTTCCCTGCCCTGCTTTCTCCTCCCCGGCTCTTTCTTTTCAAGATAGAAGCTCTCAATTGCCCAGGCTCACCTTGGACTGGTGGTAATCCTCCTGCTTCAGCCACTCAAGTTCTGGTATTACAAATAGTATGTGCCACTCAAGTTTTGAGAGGTTTTGGGTGGGGGTCTGGGAGTGGAGAGGGTAGAATTGAGGAAGGTGTCATGTAGCTCAGGCTGGCTTGAAACTCGACGGTGATACTTGCATCTCCTATACCCACTTCCTGAGCGCTGGAATTAAGATTATACACCTGGTTCATGGAGTGCTGAGAATCAAACCCAGAGCTTCACACAAGCTAGGTAAGGGCTCTAGCAACTGAATCTCCCCAGCCTTCTGCCATGGTGTGTGTCTCTCGATGGAAGCTCTGAGAAGTCCCAGTTGTCACAGCAACACCAGAATAAAGCAATGATACATAGGTGCCATGCCAGATGCCCAGCAGTTTCTACAAGGTATAGCCCAACTATAAATGCTGTTGGGTCTTGCTGGGTCTCTCAGATAAGAAAAGGGAGAGGCAGCCCAGGTCTCCTAGGACACTAGCCACGGAGGCAGGATGCATGGAAATAAAAGGAAAACCCACGCAAGGCTCTCTCTTCATACTCAGGCCTCAGCTAAGATGTCACCAGCCCTGAGTAGGTTCTCTTATTGTTTCTTCCTTCTGAGCACTTAAAAAAAAAAATAGAGCCAGTAGTGGTGGTATATACTTTTAATTCCAGCACTCAGAAGGCAGAGGCAGGTGGATCACTATGAGTTCAAAGCCAGCCTGGTCTACAAAGTGAGTCCAGTACAGTCAGAGCTACTATACAGAGAAACTCTGTCTTGAAAAACAAAAAAGTAGGTGGGGAGGGGGTGCCTAGTTTTTCTTTCAAGACAGTCCTACTGTCTTGACCGACTAGCCTAGAATTTACTACATAACTCAAAATTGAGGCAATTCTCCTGCCTCCTGAGTGCTAGGATTGCAAAAGTGTCTGCAGCCAGCTCTCTTTCCGAGCACTTATTAGAAATAATTCCCTTCGTTACAAAACTCCAACTTTTCACCTACTGTACCCCAACTCTTGATGGGGATACTCCCTGATGGGGGCTTCTGGGGGCAGAGCCTCAAATCCCAAGGTTAGCCCCCCAAACAGAATAGTTACCAAATGCATTAAATGGTGTGTGGATAGAAAAAAAAAATAATTGAGGCACTAGAGACTAGTTAAGAGTGTTTACCGTTCTGCTTACTGTTCTCTTGGTTCCTAGCACCAATATTGGGTGACTTAACAACTGCCTGTGGTTCCAGCTGCAGGGACTCAAACATCCTTGCCCCTAGGGGTGCACATACGTGGTACCCACAGAAAGACAGATACATATGCAAATAAATAAAAATAATCAAATAAGTGAGTGAACCGGTTTGAATGAGAATGGCTCCATAGGCTCATGTGCTTGAATACTTGGTCCCTAGTTGGTGGGGTTGTTTGGAAAGGATTAGGGGGTGTGACCTTGTTGGAGGAGGTATGCGGATGGGCTTTGAGGTTTGAAAATTCCAGGCCATTTCCAGTTATCTCTCTATCTCAAGATGTGAGCTCTCAGCTACTGCTCTAGGGCCATGTCTGCCTGCCTGTTACCATATGCCCCACTATGATGGACAGGAACTTACACAGTAACCCTCAAATAAACTTTCCTCTGCGAGTTGCCTCAGTCATAGTATCTTATCACAGCAGAGTACCCAAGACAGTGAGTGAATTCATGAACTCTAGCCATCCTTCCCAATCAAGGAGGCAACCTACTAGGACTATGCAAACAAAAGCTGCACAGTGTGAAGTCAGATAGGGTAGCCTCCCCTTGTAATCCCAATATTCAGGAGGCAAAGGCTGAAGGATGGCCACAAGCTCAAAGCCAGACTGGGCTACATAGTAACCTCTAGGCCGGCTATGACTGTATAGAGAGACCCATTCTCAAAAAAAGTTACAATGTGTCTGTACCCACTAGGGGCCAGGAGAAATGTCCTTCTTTTATACCAATGATCCATTACATTGGATACTTTTTATTGCAACTAAACAAGCAACAATATTAACCATTTTCAAGTAGACAGTGGAGCTATGTAAGCATAGTCACGATGTTGTACATTGAGCCATAACTGTCCATTCCTCACTACCCCCTGGAAACCACACATACACACAAACAGACAGGGGATGACAGGGGCGGGGGGGGGGAAGGGACCAGTGCGGAGGTACAACTCTTTAGTCCCAGTTCTCAGGACACAGAGGCAAGATTTTGAGTTCCATACCAACCTGGGCTACATACCACGACTGTTTTAAAAACCTGGGGTGAGGGTAGAAAGCTTGGAGACATAGCTCAGCAATGCAGAGCACTGGCTGCTCTTCCAGAGGACCTGGGTTCAATTCTCAGCACCCACAGGGTAGCTCACAAACACCTGTACTCCAATACTCCAATACCAGGGAATTCAACACCCTCGCTGGCTTCCATGAGCACCAAGTACACACATAGCACATAGACACACACAGGCAAAAACAACCATGCACTTTTTAAAATTGTGCCATGGGTGTAGCTTAGTTAATATAGGGCTTGCTTCAAATGCAAGCTCTCTGTTCCATCCTCAGCATCACATTAAACTAATGAGGTGGTGTGTGCCTGTAGCCCCAGCACTTGGGAAGCAGAGGCAGCAGGATTAGAAGTTCAAGGCTTTTTTTTTAATTTTCTTTTTTTATATAAATTTATTTATTTTTATATCAATCACAGGTTAGGTTTTTTGCATACCATGCGTAGCCCCCTCCTGCATTCCCTCCCACCCTCCCAACCCTCCCTCATCTCCTCCCCGCCCCCTCCAAGTCCACCAACGGGGGAGGATCTCCTCCCCTTCCATCTGACCCCAGATCATCTTGTCTCCTCAGGGCTGGCTGCAATGCCTTCCCCTGGGATCTAGCCAGGCTGTTACTCACTGGCATGTATGGGGGAGGGTCAAAGAGTCAGCCATCAAGTTCAAGACTGAAACAGTCCCTGTTTCCCTTACCAGGGTCTTCAGTTTGACGCTGAGCTGAAGTTCAAGGTTTTTATTTTGTTGCTGCTGTTGTTTTGTTTTGACAAAAGCTTGAGTTTGCTGGAAGAAGAGTTTGAACTCTCTGATGGAGAAAACCCCTCCATCAGACTGGCCTGTAGGCAAGGCCTGGGGCATTTCCTCGGTTACTTACAACTGTGAGAGGGCCCAGGACATGCAGTGATCCTGAGTGTAAGAAAGCAGGCTGAGCAAGCCATGGGGAACGGTCTCTAAGCAGGGATCCCCCATGGCCTCTGCTTCATGTCATGCCTCCAGGTTCCAGCTTGACTTCCCTTCAGAACAGACTGTGCTGTCAACTGGAATTAACCCTTCCCTCCCCAGGTTGTTTCTGGCCATGGTGTTTATCACAGTGATAGAAACCTAACTAGGACACAGTCAAAGGCTAATCGCTGAGTACCTGTCCAGCAATCACAATACAATGCCACTATTAGTTCGTTTCACAGTACTGAAGGAGGAAACAGGAGAAAGAGTGAAAAGGAGAAAAAAAACATTGCAAATTCAAATTTCAGGCACAATAGCTATAAAACTAACATTTTTATAGTTTTATATCTTAAATCAGTTGGTCTCTGTTTTCCCAGCACTGGAATTACAAGCACACACTGCCACGCCTGGATTTTTGTGGTCCTTGGTTGTTTTGTTTTTAGAGTCATGGTCTTGCTATGGTAGACTCAGCTGGCCTGAACTCACCGTATAAGACCGCGCTAGCTTCCCTCACACAGACATCAGCCAGCCTCTGGATCCCATCATCATCACCAGCACCACCATCCCCCATTCCAACCCACCCTCTTCCCTCCCCCGCACCCCAGGCTATGCTGGATTTTTTTACCTGGATTTTAGGGATTGAACTTGGGTGGGCCCTTATGTGTTTGAGGCAAGCACTTCACTGACTAAGCCATCTCCCTGACCCCTTAGCTTTTTGAGTGTGTGCAGTGCCGAGCAAAGCACGGGCCTGGAAAACAGATGTTTTCTTGTTCAGACAAGTTCTGGGTCTCTGCACCTCAGTTTCTTCTCCTTTGGGAGCAGTGTGGTGGTGGTGGTATTGTAGCAATCTCTGATTGAAACCCAGGCTCCTTTTAAGCTCCACATTCTCCACTCTTCACCTGCATCCTGAAGTGGTGCCCCACACTGTCCCCTACCCCTCAGCCAGAGCAGCCCTCCAAGGACAGACAGTGAACATAGGGGAGTCCTCCAGACGGGCTCTGGAAAGCCCTCATAGAACCCCCAAGACAACACGAGTCCCAGCAGCAGGGAACCTGCAGGACTGTGGGAGTGAATATGCCTGCAGGGCGGCTGGCAGTTTTCTTTGCAGGTGGCAGAGTGAAGCTTTTTGAGAATCAGCTTGCAAAGCATCTGGCCCTAAACACCACTTTCCGACTCCTGCTTAGCCAGAGAGAAAGCAGCAGCTTCACACCCTTGGGAGCTCTGAGGTAGGACCCCACGCTGCCCTCTAGGCAAAGCTGAGTGAAGGCTGAACAGATGAATGAGATGAGCCATGGGCCCTTTCCTCTGCGGGGCGTTGACTCTGGACAGAGCAAAGTTTTTTCACCAAGAGCTCCTTGCATCCACTCCGCTCTGCCATGACAGTACCACCGACCATGCAGAAGTGAGTGTGTGGCTGTGTCCCAGTAGAACCTTACTCTGTTCACCAAAGTTTTTATTTCTTATCACATTCTCACAGGGCTTTTCTCAGATTTTTCTCGACCCATTTAAAATGTAAATGGGTGGAGCCTCGGTTTAGTTCAATTTCATACAAAAATAGATGAGTTCTGGGCTTCTTAATTCCAGCACTAAGCAGTTTGAAGCAAGAGGAATCAGGAATCCAGGGCCAACTTGAAGGACATAGTGAGACCCTATTGAAAATAAGTATCTCTCAATGCATTTGGACCGTGAACTAGTTTGCCAATCTACGTTTAGATGTTTACTTTGCTGCTTTTGTTTTTTTTTTAATCTTTCAATTGTAACTATTTTTTCTTAGCAGAGGAAGATGCCTGTGTATATTTAACATTATAGAATAATAGAATAACTAGGGATTAGTAAAGGAAGATACGGTAGCACGGGCTCATAATCCCAGCACTCAGGACATTGTGTCAGCAAGACTGAGCCAGGTGTGGTGGCTCCTACCTTTAATCCCACGACTCCGGAGGCAGATGCAAGTGGATCTCTGAGTTTAAGGCAAACTTGATCTACAGCATGAGTTCCAGGACATCCAGAGCTACATACAGAGCCTGAAATAACAACAAAACAATTGTTAGAAGTTTGAGACCAGGTTGGGTTATATAGCTAACAACAATAAAATAGCAGTTTGAAAAACAAAGTAAAATTAGAATAATTCATAATTTCAAAATGCAGAGCTATCTATTTCTGCTAATGAGTATTATTTACCCATTTTGCCTCTCCAGCTAGCTGCTTGAATCATTTCTATCTAATATGATAACTACTCATTTTGTGTTGTTTGTCCATTTTCAGTGTGCAGGGGGGGTGACAGTTGAGACACAGTCTCAGGGTCTCACATTGTAGCTCACGGTGGCCTACAATTTGATAAATAGCCCAAGCTGGCCTCAGACTCATGGCAATCCTCCTGCCTTAGGCTCTTGAGTGCTAGGACTGTAGGTATCAGCTCATTTTATGGAGTGGACATCTCATGTATTCCGAGGAGGTTTCAAATTCAATTTTGGATATCTGATCCTTCTGCCTCTACTTCCTGACTGGTGAAATTATAGGCATGCACCATAAAATTTATTTATTTATTTGTGTATTTATTTATTTATGGTCAGGATCTCACTATGTAGCCCTGACTGTCCTTGAACTCACTATGTGGACCATTCTGGTCTCCAACTCACAAAGATCTGACTGCTTCAGCCTCCCCAGTGCTGGGATTAAAGGTGTGTGCTAGCAAGCCTGTAAGATTTTTTTTAATAGAAATGTCCAATTTCTCTCAAGGATGGCTGAGATGAGGCTGAACCAGCAATACATGAAGTTGTGGAATTCCTTGAAAGGTCAAAGATCATGTGATGCGGGCAAAGCCATCTTGGTAGGTAAAAAAATAAAAAATTAAATTAAATTAAAAAAAGCTTCCATCCTTTTGCTTTAACTTAACTCTCTTTGGAAAGTACATATTGGCCATTCGCTTTCTCCAGGCAAATCTTGAGCCACAAACAGATTATCAGCAGGCTTAGGTATTAAGGGGAACTTGCTGGATTCATGACACAGCCTTCAGAAAACTCCTCAGTTAAGATGATAGGATGAACACAGCAAAGCGACTGGCAGTGCCTTTTGGGTTCCCCAGGAACCAAAGCTCTGGACTTTCTTCTGTCTGCTCCTTTGACTTATTCTACTCCTTGTTTCTTTGTGGTTCATTTAAGGTATTGTTGTAAATTGCTTATTTTGAGGTATTTTATTTATTTGTTTACTTCTGCTCTACCTTGAGCCCTTAGTTTCTAGGTTTATAATCCATGGCTAACTAGATATGAGGCCACTTGGATTCCTGGACTCAAGAGGAACCTCTAAGCTCTACAAGAGTTGACTAGACCATGAAACAATTGCCCGGGATAAGCTTGGAGATGGTTAAATGTTTGCGTCTTTGATTTTTTTTTTCTAATGAATGATTATACCTTCTGTCCAAAAAAGTCATTTAGAAAGTCATTGGACCATAAGAAATGAGCAAGCAATTGAGCAACTGTCCTCCCAACACACTTCATTCCATCAAAGCAAAATAAATCCTCACTCCTACCCCCTCCCCCCCCCCAAAAAAGAGCAGGGAACCAGGCATGGTGGCACACTTCCAGAACTCTGGAGGAGGAGGCCAGAATGATCTACATAGCGGGTTCTCGAACAGACGGGGTTATAGAGAGAGACCCTGTCTAATAAACAAATAAATAAATGAAACAAGGAAGGGAAAAAAGGAGAAAGGAAAGGAGAGGGCTCAGCAGCTAAGAGGACGTATTGCTCTTGCAAGAACCCCGAGTTCTATTCCCAGCACCCAGCGCCCAATTCTGTCAGCTCACAACCACCTGTAACTACAGCTCCAGGGAATCCCAGTACCTCCCAATGGCCTTCTTGGACACACACACACACAAACACACACACACACACACACACACACACATGATTAAAACAAATATTTTAATGAAAGAAAATGTGTGGGACTCAGTCACTCACATACTCTTTTTAACTAGTTTTCACAGCTTTTCAATCTTCTGAACACATCTTTAGCTTCAGCCCTCACTTCAGGGCCCCGAATTCCCAGGTTCCAGAGACCAGATCCGAAGCACGCGGGTGGGGGGGGGAGGGGGAGAAGAGCGGGGGAAGCACAGGTACATTCAGCAGCAGCCCCCGGATCTTAAAACAGTGAAGTGGGGTGGAGGTACAATGAAGGTTCACGTTAAATTAGACTGTAAAGCCTCCCCGCCTACGAGGAAATAACTCCAAGCCCCAATCTGAATCGCTGGGGGACCCTCTGGCTGCCTCTCCCCTAGCCCCTTCCTCCGGCCCTCGCGGCCCTCCTCCGAGACCCCCGGGCGCATCCTACCCGCGGAGGTCGGACTCTGCCCCGCCCTGCCTCCCCCCTCCCTCCCGGGGGCGGTGGCCCATGGCGGGCGCTTCCATTGGCTGGGATGCAAGCAAAGGCCAGAGGCGGTGGTGCTGATTGGCCGAAGCAGCTCTGCGAAGCTTGGGAGCCTGGCGAGTCGCTGGGGGAAGCCGAGCAGACGCCAGGAGCAGCAGAGAGCATCGGAAGGTGCTCGCGCTAGTCGGACCCGCATCTCGGAGCCTGGAGATCGCTGCTGGGGCCTGGAGGTAAGTGCGACGCGTCCGGACGCGTGTGGCTGGCCCTTCCAAGGGAAGCCCTGCACCGGGGAAGCCAGAGCCTGGCATCCTCCTCTAGAATTCGGGCCCTCTATCCAACCAGGACGCGGGCTCCTGCCCCGAAAGGAATGGTCTCCCATTCCCCAGGCCCCAGAAAGCAAAACAGGTTAGTGTAACCTTCAGAAATCAAGCCAGCCACTGGCTGGAGGGGAAAACCCCTCCCTTGTTTAACCCTTGGAATAGAATGTACCCCCCTCCCCGTGGAGTCCTACCTCCCAGATATCTAGACCCTTTCCCATCTCCTCCCATTCCTAATAAACTAAGTTAGGGTCTCTTCCATCTCTCTCATTCCTGTCTCCTTGGGATGCTGAGGTCACTGCTCATATAGAAGGGTCTCAGCCCTCCCCGACTGTAAAGTCCTGGAGAATAAGACTTTGTCATCAACAAGGACATCCCAGGCCAAATCACCCGAACGCCCATCCCAGAAACTAGGTTCTGGATTCTGGGGATAGATGAATTCTCTTCTTTCCCTATGAAGACCCTTCCCTACCCTAGGAGAGTCCACATGCCCCCCACCAAAGGCTTTTAGGGGCCTTTCCTTCCCAGGCCTAGAGCTCCTTTCAGGAGCCTTCAAACTCTAGGAACACAGATACCCTTGCACTGCAGGACCAGCAGGCACCCCCTTTTTGCCCCCACTTCCACCAGCACAAATATAAAGGGCTGTTATTCAGTGTTGCCCTCCAGAGGTAGGTCTCTCTAATCCTGGACAAAGGCATATCAACATAAAGAAGGGCTGTTGGCCCACTTCCAAGGGTCCCCTGTTTGTTCTTGGGTCTGCCCCATCACCTCCTGTGGCCATTGCCAGATGGGATTCCCTGGGCATTAGGCCAAGAGAAGAATGCTGCCGGGCTTGTCCACTGGTCTGCGGACAGTGTTGGCTTAGCTGTATGGCTGCCCTCACCCAGAGAGGTTTGGTGGGGACAGATCAGGAGATGGGAAAGCAATGAGTCTTGGCTTGTTCTCTGGACCTGGGCACTGTGATATAGGATGGGGAGAGATGTGTTTCCTGAAGGCCAGAGGACAGCTCTGGGAGAGACATGACCCTGTCTTCAAGTATAAGATGTAAAAGAGCATCTACATTAAGACTGGCCATTTGTTTGGTGGTTGAACAAACTGAGGCACAAAGAGAGAGAGGGACTCACTCAAGGTCACCCAGCCAGTCTTTGACAAAACCAGTGTAGCTCCTATAGGGTCACTGGGACACCCCAACACTAGCTCCAGTCCTCACACCGAGCACCATGTCCCCACTCATCTTAGGACATAGCAACACTGAGAAAGTCAGCTCAGAAGGAGCAGAGCTTTTAGAATGCCTGTCAACACTCCACAGGCTCTGATGGAACCCGTTCCTGGGGTCTTACAGGTTTCTACCTTGTGCCTACTGCTGAGCAAAGCTTGCCAAAATCCAGATCAATGCACTACAATTGATGTTATCAGTTAGAACATCCTAGAGCCAAGGCTACCATGGGACATCAGCTGCATGGCTGGGTTTGCTCCAGGAAGGGGTGCCCGTGGGAGTTGCACCCCTTTCCTCTCTGCCTCTGTTCATTCTCTCTGGTTCCCATTCTTTGCAGTGATGGCTTGTCTATTCTTAGAGTCCTGCGCCCATTCCTGACACATGGGTGATTCTGTAGGACCCTTTAGATAAATAAGCAGTAGTGACCAGATCCTGCTAGATGGGAGAATCTGAGGTACCAACTCTCCTTGTCCTTCCTCTGTCCAGCTTTCAGCTGGAGGTTGGGTAGCTACCATACCTCAGGATGAAAATGCAGAGATGAGAGTGTTGTTTCCATCTGCTTCTTGGTGTGCAATCTTGGGGAGATTTTACTCTTTTTTTTTAGGCAATCTCACATAGGACAGGCTAGCCTCCACTTCACTGCATGGTGGAAGGAATGACCTTGAACTTCTGGTTCTTCTGCCTTCACCCCCTGAATTCTGGGATTACATGAATTTACCACATCATCATCCTGCTAAGGATAGAGAGAGGGCTTAGCGGATATAATGTCTGGTCTGTAAGCATGAGTTTGCAGCCCCAGCACCTACCTAAAGGCCAGAGTAGACAGCTGGGAATGGAGACAAGTAGATCCCTAGGCAGCCAGCCTTGCTGAAAGGATGAGTTCCAGGATCAGTGAGAGTCTCCGTCACAAAGAATAAGGTGAGTAGCAGTAGGACACCCCATGATGACCTCTGACCTCCACACACAGAGCACACACATATACACAAACTACACACACACACACACACAATCTTGAGGTGACTAAATGTTTGGTTGAGAACAAATGTGGCTTCGAACATGGCTGGTGTTTGAGCTAAGCCACCTCTCGTTGTAACAGCTCCTTGCTGTGGTTTCTCCACATTGGGAAGGTGGGCAGTGTTCGGCTGCTAAGCCTCCAGACGTCACTGTCACTTCAGCCTCTCTCTTCTCAGAAGGACTTTGCCATTTTCAAAGCTCCATTAGGATTCCCAGTTTACACACTATGGAGATGGAAAGCCTCATCTGAGAGCCAAAGAGATGCTCCAGGAGAAGGCCCTTTGAAATGTATTACCTCTGTTTCCCTATGTGGGAAGGAGTTTGTACACACTACAATATGCATATCGAGGTCACAGGACAGCTATTTTAGGGGTGGTTCTTTCCCAGACGGAACTGGGTTCTTCAGGCTTGGCAGCAGGTGCCTTCGCCTGCTTGCTGAGCTCAGAAAGCAGTTTTAGACGCCGTCTTGTTCTAGAGACTTTCTCAGAAGGGCATGGGACACTCTCTCATACAACTTAAACTCCAAGGAGAAGCAGCAGCCCAACATGAGGGAATCTGCTCCAGCGATGTCCCCCATGTGTGCAGATGACATAGCACCACCCACTCGTCATCCCAGTCCGGGAAGGGGCAGCATCCTGGTGAGCCCCAATGGAGAAAGGAAGATCCTTTTTAGAAGACTGAGGTAGATTTAGGCCTCAAGCGTGGAAAATCCTTGGAGGTGTATAATTTAGTGAAATAAAATCACTGGGTCAATATAAAGAGGATGGTCTTATTTTTAAAATCATAACATGTATACACACAAGAAAACGGGTAGTTAGAGGCCAGTAGGCTGACTCAGTGGGTAGGGAGCTCATTGCCAACAGCCTGAGTTCCATTCTAAGGATCTACATGGTGAAGGAGAGAAACGACCCCTAAAAAGTGGTTCTCTGGCTTCCACAAGAATACTGTGACACATACAGACAGATAAATGTATTTAAAAATTTTAAGAACGTGAATCACTGTCTTAGCACATCAAGCAGCTCATTAGCCTGATAGAAAGGGGGAAACAAAACAAAACAAAACAAAAAACAACAGTTAGGGAAGTGAGTCCTGAAAGAGGGGCCTTCTGTTCAAGAGGGAAGAGGGGGAGTCCTCAGCCAGCTTTTCTAGCTTGAGTAAAACAAAGCCCAGGAATTGACCAGATTCATACCTGATGTTGCCAATGGCAGAAGCTGGCACCTTCTGGGCTTCCAGAGAGTTCTGGGGCTCAAAAACAGGAACGAGAGACATCATCTGTACTGGCTGAGGCTGTGGAGCTGTGTCTTGAACTGCCTGGTTGTGAACTGGGCTTCTCTTTGCAGCCCCTCTAATCTCTCAGAGCCTTGCCGCCCCATCCTAACAAGGGGTGTTAGTAAAAAGGCAAATAGACAGAAGTAGAAGCGACCTGACTGGTGTGAAGATTTACTGGCACCTTGTCCTCCGACCCTTGGTAAAGAGTCAGTACTTAATTTATGTGGCCACTGCCGATCTCATCTCTTTTCCCCTTCTGCCTGTTTGTCCCCTGGCAGGAGACAGACCACAAAAGCCTCATAAGTGACAGCTGGGGAGCCTGGGGCCTGCAAGAGCACTCAGCAGAGGGATCCATAGCCCCCTGCACCACCATGCCTGGCAGGGGTTCTCAGCTGAAAGTCAGGGAAGGAGTCTGAGGGAGCCACGCTCCATTTCCTCCTCCTGTGCCTGGCTGTCTTCTCTTCCTCTAACACTACATGCTAAGCACTTAAAGAGTGGCCTCTAATTACACATTCCCTCAATAACTCCACTTTCCAAGGGGAAATTGTCCTTCAGAAGCTGCTTGAAGATCTGTCTTATTTTCTTTTTCTCTCCCCTCCTACCCTCTCCCCTCCCCTTCTTTAAACTCCCGGCCTGACCCACTTCTCCTTTCTTTTCTTCACTTCTTCCTCAACCCCACTCCTTAATATTTTGAGATAGGACCTTAAACTGAACGCTTAAACCACTTTAAAAGATAAAGTTCTATGACATTAAGTGTTATGTTGTGCAAGCAGTTCAACTGGCCTTCCCTTAGGGACCTTTAGGGTCCTGACAATGTCCTATGTCAGTACCTATGTCCAATGACATCCTCCGGGCCAGGTACATAGTGACCTGTTGGCCACTCTCCCCGCCCTCTTGCTCTCTTGCTCTCTTGTTCTTTCGCTCTTCCCTTCTCTTCCCTTCTCTCCTTTCTCTCTGGTGGGGTGCCTCCCCACCCAATAACCCTCTTTGGATTTAGGACTGGTTGCGTGCATGGCATTTTTATCTAAATCCTAACATTAAGTTCATTCACAATGCTGTATTTCCATCATCACTGTCTAGTTCTAAGGTATCTCTGTCTCCCTGTAAGGAGATTAAGTGGTTCTTCCTCATGCCTTGGCTTCTGGTCTCTGGATTTGCTTATCCAGAATACTTCCTATCAGTGGACCCTTACACTATGTGACCTGTTGTGTTTACAAATGAACAATATCCCATTATATAGATTGATCATGATGTGCTCCTTCATTTATCAGCCAATATGTATGAGTTGTTTCTATCTTGCCTACTGTGAACAAAGGAATGCAGATGATGGCTTAAAGTCCTGCTTTTGAGCTGCAGATGTAGCTCATTTGGTGCAGTGCTTGCCTAGCACGCAGGAAGCTCTGGCTTTAACATCATCCTCAGCTATAGGTGTGTTTGAAGTCCACCTGGGCTATATAGAGACCTATCTTCATAAGGGGGGTAGGCATTTGTTGGGGATGTGGCCTAGTAGGGAAAGTGTTTTTCTTAAAAGCATGAAGACTGGAATTTGAATCTCCAGACCTGTATAAAAGCCAAACAGACTTGCTGGCCACTGGTTGCGCAAAAGGCACCCATCAACACACACCAGACACATGCAGAAAAAAGAGAGAGAACAAAACCTGCCCTCAGTATATAGCCAGGAGCCTAACTGACAGTCTGGTGCTGACTCTGTTTAACCTGAGGTACTTCTGCAACACTCTTTATATTCTCCTCTGCAGTGCACAGGGCCCTGCCTCCAAACATCCTCAGTAAGTTACTGTCTCCACTGTTGTTATGGAAGCCTTTCTGAGGAGTGTGCTGTTGCTACATTGTTGTTTTGACCTATATTTCAGTAACCACTCTTGCTGTGATGTTGAGTATCTACTCAGGCTTTCTGCTGGCCTGGGTCTCTTCAAGCCCTTTTTTCTGCCTTAAAAAAATGTACAGCTTTGGCAAGGTGGAGCACACATTTAATACCAGCACTCAGGAGGCAAAGGCAGGTAGATCTAAGCCCAAGGCCAGCCTGGTCTAATAGAGAGCTCCAAGCCAGCCTGGGCTACTTGAATCGTCTCGTTAAACCAAAGTTTCAACAAAGCAAAAAAAAAAATTATTACATTAATTTATTTGGAGTGTCACATGTGCTGTGGTGTTGTTGTGGAGGTCAGAGGACAACTTCCTCCATGTGGGATCTGAGGATCAAATTCAGATCATCAGGCTTAGCAGCAAGTGCCTTTACTACTGAGTCATCTTGATGCCCCTTGTCCTCCTTGCCTGCTTTTGAACTGGGTTTGGTTTTTTAAGTTGAAGTTGTGATTGGTTTATTTATATTGAAGTTGGCTGGTTGATTGATATGTGGTGTGTGTGTGTGTGTGTGTGTGTGTGTGTGTGTAGGCATGAGTGTGCCACGGTGTTTATGTGAAGGTCAGAGGACAACTTTGGGTTCTTTCCTCCAAGTATGTTCTGGGGATCGAACTCAGGACATCAGGCTTGGCATCCAGCAACCTTACCCACTGAACCATTTTGCTGGCCCATGAAGTGATCTGTGTCTCTATCTCTTGGTCCATTTAAACTGTTGCTCATTTCCTGTACAGGTCAGACATTGTCTGTGACCTGGGAGTACAGGCAACTCCAGTACAGTTCCTGCCCACGAGGAACTCCCTGTCTAAAGCAGTTTCAAAGCCTCGAAACTGCTAGCTTCATAGGAGGGGATAGCTATCTGCTTACGTCATTGAGATGTCAGGAGCATTTCTCCTCCGAACTTGTGATAACCAAAAACCTCTCCATCGCCAAACATTCTGTGGGGGAACAAAATTCCTGCTTGAGAATCACCAGGTTAGAGGTGTTGTGTGACTGTTCCTTGGGGACATGAGGAAATGGCAGATACATGATGGGAATGCCCAACAACAAACAGACCAAGCATTCCACCCATTAATCTTGGTGAACTAACAGGTTTCTCATGGTTATCTGCATGGGAGTGAGCCACTCAAAGGCAGCTGTATCACTGAAAAGCCCAACCCCGGCATGGGGGGCAACTCGAAGACACTGCACCCAGGCTTCCTGCCCAGCCTGCAGGGAGCCTTCTCTCCTCAGCGATTGTTATTGCTTTTATAACCTTGGGGAGAATCCCGATGGCCTTATAATTTTCACAGGCTTGCAAGTTTCCTTGGCTTCCTGAGTCGCACAAGCCTCTCTTCCTCTCCTTACTCCAGGAGGGGAAATAACTATACAAGAGGCTGAGTAAATATAGATACCCAAAATTCCTGTACTTGAAGCATATTTGCTGGGTGTTGGACAGGTGGGTGGGTAGATACATGGATGAATGAATATATGCATGCATGAATCAATGAATGAGTAGGTGGGTGGGTGGATTCAACCACTTTTTTGGTTGGACAGATGGACGACGGATGGATGGATGGATGTGTGAGTGAATGAATGAATGAGTGTCTGCACATGTAAGATTTGAACATGTTGCTGAGGTTCCACTCTTCCTATGGAATATGCTATTTTTATTTCTGAGCGAGTTAGTCCTAATACTTTTAACATGGGCACACCCTCAAAAAGCTTTGTAAAAACAGACCAACAAGCTCACCCATCAGAATGTGAGTTTAATAGAATCACCAGCTGATAGACCCCTCTCAAGCCAGCCTCCTTGCCCTCTGCGAATCCTAACCATCCTTATCAATCTGTCAACTCCCAGAAGTCCCATGCCTTCTGCCAGCATCTTCATTAGATGCTGACATCGTAGAATAGCAACATGCTAGACATCTGTCCTTGGGCTGCACTAAGTCCTTCAAGTCTGGGACCCATTGCGCTTTAGAATCTTGTTATTTGGACTGAGGAGATGGCTCAGTGGATAAAAGTACTTGTCACAGAGGATGAGGACCTGAGTTCAAATCCCTGTAACCCATGTAAAAGTCAGATGCATGACACAAGCATATATTACCCTGGTGCTTCTTTGAGGAGAAGAGAGACGAAGTCAGGTTAACGCCAGAAGCCCACCAGCCATGCAGAGGTGCTGACCCTGTTCAATGTGACATGCCTGGTGATCATGTAAAACAACACAACGAAGAGACCCTGACTTGAGAGAAGTTGGAAGGCAAGGACTAACACCTGAGGTTGCCCTCTGACCCCCACACTAGCTCTGACATTCACATGAAAAGCCCTGGGTAGACCCAACATTTTCTTCAGTACAGAAAGAAGAGAGAGGGAAAAGGGGGAGAAATAGGAGAGAGATAGGGAGGGAAGAAAAAAAGTCTTTAAGAACTGGAGAGATTACACAGTGTGTAAATGCTTGGCACAAAGCCATGAAGACCTGAGTTCGAGCCCCAGCACATGTGTAAAAAGCCAGGCATAGAGGCCCACAGGTCACCTCTGAACTAGGGAGGTAGAACCAGAAGCATCCTTAGTGCTTGCTGACCACCAGCCTAGCCTGACCAGCTCAGGTTCCCATAAGAGAATGCATCTCAAAAACAGGGCAGACAGCTCCTAAGGAATGGCACTCCCAGTTGACCTTCGGCCCCACATATGTATGTTACACATGCATTCTCATATGTGTTTGCACACAACAGAAAAACAGGTAGTGGGGGAAGGGTGAAAAGTCATAGCACTCATGAAATGGAAAAATGAATGCTTGTTATTGGCTTTATTAAGCAGATGTTACAAGTTCAAAAGAAAAGCCAAATACAGCACAACCATGTATATGGAAAGAAATGGTGTGCATCACAAGTGAAGACTGAAATGGTCTGATGAGGCAGAACTTGCTTATCTATCAGTTTCTGCAACTTACAAGGAGTTTAAAAAGAAAAAAGCTGGCTCGAATGTAATGAACAAGGCTGGAATCAGATAACCCAGAGGCTGGTGTTTATGTAGACAGGGTGCAGTTTCCCACTAACAATTTCTCCCTATAAAACCAAGCTTTCCAGAATGGGGAGGCTGGAATGAGGTTGGGACAGAGGCAGCAGAGTTCAGAAAGGGCAGATCACCACTAGCCAGGTGACCCTTTACGAGTTTGGACCCAGAGACCCACTGGGACCACAGTGGAATTCTGAGCAAGTTGGTGATATGATTTGGTTAGCACTTGAAGAAGCTGGGCAGCAACTGGCAACTCATCTTATCCCACCACTGAGCCCAGGACCCTCCAATCCTTCAGGCGGGTTGCTGGCCTTGTAGCAAGAGCTTTTAAGACCTTAAAGTGCCTTGGGGACAACGCTGGCAGAATGCCAGCCAAAAGAGCAAGGCACCACCATACAGGCAGGCCTGTTCCCAAGCTGGAACAAAGGCTGCCTCCCCTCTCCTTGTCCACAGCTGTAAATAGCTCTCCGCTGGCTTTGCAGTCTGAGTGCCTTTGTGGGGACAGGCTGGAAATGAGCATACTGAGAAGTGTTTGTGCAAATTACTGCCTGAGTGCACAGTGTACACCTGGCAGCCTGCCCCGGCCCTGCGTGCGCCACCCTTCCAGGGGCTGCAAGCCCGCCTCAAAGAACAGACACACACAAGAGCATGGACATCGTGACCTAGGGGCAAGCCTGAGGAAGGCTTCCAAGCGGAGCCAGTAGAGCCATGTTAAGATGAGGAGCAAGAGGAAACCTTCAAAGGACCCCGACCAAGTTTCATTACCATCACAGTCACACTTGAACAACGAAGGAGCAGACATCCTAAGAGCTCACCTGAACCTAGGCACCCCACAAAGCAAGACTGAGCAGACTGCAAACATGGAAAACAGGCTCAGAAAGCAGACCCCCTGCAGAGGGCTGTTCGAAAGAGCAATGCCAAGCATCTCCACTACCCACGTCGGTTCCTCTGGGTAATCTTGTTGCTCCCTGGGTTCAGTGGACTCACCTGTCAGTGTGAGCCAGAATGTTTCTAGTCACTGAGAATTGGGGTGGGAGGGAGTCAGCTACCACAACAAATAGAAACGTAGGGTCAAAACATAAAAAAAAAAAAAAAACAAACATGGGGCTGGTAAGATGGCTCAGCAAGTAAAAGTACCGATGGATTGCCCAGGACCTGCTCTGTGGAGCAGAGAACCAACTCCTGCAAGTTATGGCCTGACTTCCACACATTTGCCGTGAAGTCGTGCGCACCCCCGAATAAATAGAGTAATTTTAAAATGCAATTAAAAATTCTGTTGTATGTGATGATGAATGGCTGTGATCTCAGTATTGCAGAAGCTGAGGCAGGAGAATTGTGAATTTGAAGTCAGCATGGAATATGGTTCTAGCCAGCCTGGGCTGTAGGACAAGTTAGAGAGAGAGGAGTGCTGAGGGTGTAGCTCCATTGGTAGAGGCTGTGCCTTGCACACCCATCTCGGTCCATCATCCAGATGTTAGCTCAACATCAACCAGATATGGTGGCACATGGCTATAACCCCAGCACTTGGGGAGGCAGAAGCAGGCGGGTCGCTGTGAGTTCAAGGCCAGCCTAGTTTACAAAGCAAATAAAGAACAGGCAGGGGTACACAGAGAAACCCTCCTCCCTCCCCCCCAAAAATGTTAAGAGGTCCAAGGTCACCCTCAGCTACTTAGCAAGTTTGAGCTTAACTTGAGAGGGGAGAGACCCTATGCAGAGAGAGACTTGAGTAAGTGCCATGCATGGCAGCTCACAACTATAATCTCCGCATTTGAGAGCCCAAGGCAGGAGGATCACCTTTAGTTTCCCACCAGTCTGGGCCACAGACTAAGACAAATGGACAGCCAGGCTTGGTGGTACATGCCTTTGATCTCAGCACTCGGGTGGCAGAGACAGGCAATCTTTGTGAGCTTGAGGCCAGTGTGGTCAAGAGAAAGCAGGTGGGCTGGTGGAGCTTGGCTCCTACATGGTGTTTTCTGGGACCTTCCCAGAAAAGCCGATTCAGAGCTGGATTGGTTGGTAGTTGAGAAGAACCCTACAGGGACTGGAAACTCTTAGTAGCAGCCATGTTTTTCCCTCTTGGAATGGAGCAGGCTCACAGGTTTACATTCTTCCTGCTTGTCATGGCTCAAATGGTCACTGCCTTTATCCAGGTCAGCTCCCTGTACCTGTGTTCTCCTTGGGCCAAGCAAGCCTTTTGTGTTACAGTTTTTCTGGTTGGTGTTTTGCTACCTGCTCTGTGAATGAACACTTCCCCCAGTGAACAAAAAGAGATAATTGCTCAGGATCCAAAGGATATTTCACCCCAGGCCAAAGATACTTTATCGTAAGTGATTGTAGGTTACAACTGGGGTTCACCAAGACTGCTAATATTTAACTTGGAAAAGTATACAATGGGTCACAGTCCTTTTGTCCCCTGGACTGACAGTCAAGTTCCTGGAGCGACTCAGCTAAGAACTGCAGATGCCCCTCTGTTCTCCAGCTTAGGGGAGCAAAGGACAGCTGTAGGAGTCAGGAGGCTTCTCACACGGGAACTTATCTCATATGTGGGCTGACTTCGGGAGCTACAACAGGACCTGGAGGAAGTGCTGGGCTGTGCTTTTAATAGGGAGCAAAAGGGCACCGGAGGCTTTGCGCCTATTAATCATTGAACCCTGCAGCAACCGTCATAGCTCTCACCCGTGTGTCACAAGCAGGGAAAGTGAGGCACACAGGAAAAAAACAAATGAACCCTGAAATTATTCACATTTGAAATCCTCATACTATTTGCTTAGAGTTGTACCCAGGACAGGGCTGGGCCTGTAGGTGGGTAATAGAGCACTTAGCTAGCATGCAAGAAGCTCCGGGTTGGCTGAGCTTCCAGCGCAAGGGATTGGGGAGAGAATAGGCATGAACTGTTCCAGGAAGTCAGTCCAGAGAGGCAGTCACCACGGGTGCAGACAGGTCCCTGTCATTCACAGACAAAGCCATTCTGATGCACAGGTTGGGTTGCTCCTTAGGGAAATCTCCCCAGCCCACCTTTCCCATCACAACAGTTTTACCACCTTGTTGTAATCCTTCATTCACTTCTCTGTCCCTAGCACAAGATCACACATCTCTTACATTCAACATGTAAGCCGGGCGCAACGGCGCATGCCTGTAATCTCAGCACTCAGGCAGGCGATAACTGTGAGTTCAAGGCCAGGCCTACAAAGCCAGTTAAGGACGGCCAAGGCTACACAGAGAAACCCTGTCTCGAAAACCCAAAAATAATAGAAAAGAAAAGATTCAGCATGTCTGAGCCTTTCTATGTCTACGTCTCTAGCGTCTTTCTAGGATTAGCATGAAAGGAAACCTATCGCCGCTAGCTGAGTGAGTGTGAGGCATTGTTCTTTAGCGCTTCTGGGGCATTTGGTATCCTGATTTGCTCAGAGGGGCTTGTTTTCTTTTGTCTTGCCTGCCTTTTCCTCCTCCTTTCGTCTTATCTTGTTGTCTTGAGAAGCATAGCACACAGTGGCCTCAGACTTGCTACGTAGACAGGACTGGCTTTGGATTCCCGATCCTGCTGCCTCCGTTTCCCACATGTGAGACGGGATTAGAAGCATGTAATCGCTGCATTCACGCACTTGCCTTTCTTAAAAATAAACTTTTTACATTGAGATGGCCATCAAAATGTAGTAGATACACAGAGACCCCAGGTGCCCTTCATCAAAGGCTCCCCACGATCCCCATCTTTCTAACCCATAGATAACACAGTAGTTCGACTAGGAAAATGACATAGCCTCCCTTCCACTTCACACGTACTCGCTGTGCACAGTTAGGTTTGTTTGTTTGTTTTTGTATTTTCTTCTTTTGCTTTCTTCTTTTGAGTGGTGCTAGAATCAAACTCAAGACACTGTACGCTATCTACTACTCTCTCAACCCCCACCCTGCATGGATGGCAGCACCATCTCAGGACCACGTGGAGTTTGAGTCTGCAGGGGAGGCTATGGAAAGTGAGGCTGAGCTATGAGGCAAGGAGCCTCTGTGGGACAGGGAAGCTTGGCATGGAGGACCACGTGGTTTTGAGGGTTCAAACATATGCAGCTCATTGTCGCTGCTCACCCAGGGGTTTTGTCTTTGCTGAGCACCACCCAAGCCCAGTCTATGGGTTTGAATCCCAGCTTAGCTGCTTCCCTGCAGAGAAAGCTTCGGCAGGTTGGCCCATCTCTGCTCACCTCTTTTGTAAAATGGGGCAACAGCCATATGGATGGAGGGGTGTTGTGGAGGTTGAAGAGGGAGTTAGCCGAAGGCGGCCTGAGGAACTGGAGCAGGCCTGAAGCGGGGAAATGTTCACAGAACAAGAGTGTTCTTTTTAGCACCCATTATTTCTTTTAATTAACTTGGACTGTGTAGTTATGAGCTTCAGCTATGGGTGAGTGGTCACAAGTCTCTTGTGTTTATTTGCTTGTTTCCTTTTCTTTCTTTGAGACAGGGTCTTGTGTAGCTTGGGCTTTCTTGAACTCTCCATCTTCTTGCTTCTACCTCCCAAGTGCTGGGATTTCAAGCATGTGCCTTCACCATGCCTGGTTCTCTCTGTCTCTTTGTGTCTGTCTCTGTCTCTCTTGATCTAGCTCTCTCTCTCTATGTCTTTCTCTCTGCCTATTTGTGTGTGTGTATGTGTATGTGTTCATGTGGAAGTCAGAGGGTTTATGTAGGATGTCTTCCTCAATCAGTCTTCTAACTTGTTTTTTGAGACAGGGTCTCTTACTGAACCTGAAGCTCACTGATTCAGCTAGATTATGTGATCAGTGTGTGCCAGGGACCCTCCTGCCTCTGTCCCCCAACCCCCACCCTGAGATTGTAGGTACGTGTCACCCGGCCCAGCTTTTCAAGTGGTTACTAGAGATTCAAATCCTCACATTTGCGTAGCAAACGCTTTACTAGTTGAGGCATCTGTCCAGCACCCACATCCTTTTTTTCTTAATGCAAGTTAAAGGAAAAATTTACCATTAAGATAAATGTCATCGAGCTGGGCGGTGGTGGCACACTCCTTTAATCCAGCACTCAGGAGGCAGAGACAGGCAGATCTCTGAGTTCCCAAGTCCAGCCTGGTCTACAGAGCGAGTTATAGGACAGCCAGAACCACGCAGAAACCATCTCAAAAACAAACAAAAAAGATAAATGTCATCTATTGTCATTGGAAATGGGAAGAAGCATTTCAGGACTCTGGGATCCTGGTGAGTGCTTTCTAGCATTCATTAGTCAAGCCATGTGACTCTGAGCCTCAGTTTCTTCATATGGAGAATGTGATCTGCCTTGCAGAATGTATCAGGAGACATGGGTTGTTGAGCACATAATAGGCCCTCCAGAAATGTCCCTTCTTCCTGGCACATGCAGGCTGAGGTGCCACATTGTCTTCTCTGGGCCTTGGAAATAGAAAAGTTAGACATGATGTCAGTGAGGTTTTCAAATTACATTATTTAGTGTTTGGTTCAAAGTTGTCAGCTGTTACAAACACTTGGTTAGGGGTGGGGGTGGGGGGCTTGCAGTGATGTCGTGCCTACTATGACAGGCACATCTGCAAAGCTAAGACATCCCTGAGGTAAGTTCCAGTTTGTGTCCTGAGCTAGCTTGGGCCAGGAATTCCTAGACAAAGAAAGAAATGCAGAAAAAGGAAAATGCAACAGGCTGCCGCATCCCATTTCAGTATAGAGCTGAACTCCATTTCAGTAGAGAGCCCCTGGGGTCCTGGTGCTTGGAGACATGGAGCCTGTCCTTGTTGACCAGTGCCCACATCTGGGTAAGTGCAGTCTTAGCTGGCTTCCCTTGAGTCTGGAACGGCAAGTCCCAGCCTTGTCTTGGGATGTCCTCTGGGAATGAGAGTGTCATGCTGACATGACATGGCTGTGGAGGGAAGTTGCTGAGTCGACAGGACATGTCCCCAGTTGAGGCGTCGGTGCTGTGGCAGCGAGGAGAGCTCCCCAGAGGCTTCTGTTTAAGGATGGAGTGAGAAGCAGATGGCTGCCAGGGCTGGCGATAACAGCCTGGCACTGCTATGGCTTTCATTTCCTGCAGAAGCCAGTGGTCATGAAGATTGCCCTTCCTGGGCTCTGCAGAGCACCCCTACGTTCTGGCTTGTGACTCTTCAGAAACGGAGGCTGGTTCTCAGTCCTCACCCCCTCCCCCCTTACAAAATAGCACCACTGTGTTGTCACAAGACACGTGACGGTGACAGGCTGTCACTGGGGAGATGGCTCAGTGGGTGGAGCACTTGCGGTGAAAGCGTGAAGACCTAAGTTCAGATCCGCAGCGGCCATGTAAAAATCCAGGGGAGGCAGCCTGCGTCTGTAACCTCAGGAGAGACAGACAGACCCTGAGGCCAGGCTCACCTAGTCAAAACAGCAAACTACTGGTTCAGTAAGAGAGTCTGCCGCTAAGTTAGTTAGAATACAGTGGAGAAGTGATTCAAGAAGGCATTTCAGTGTCAGCCTCTGACCTGCATATGTTGCCTATCCAGACAAGCATGCCTGCACTCACGCACATGCCGCACACAAAGAGTAATACAGAAGTAAGAAAGAGTTAGCCATGTCTGAGAATTCGTTTCCATAGGCTGAGTGCAGGAAAAGCCTGACCCATGGAAGGACTTTGAAGCTCTCTCCTCATTTCTTCTCATCTGACAAGAGGGAAGAAAGTTTCCCTGTGGTGGGGAGATGCTGAGTCTAGTCTAAACAGTACTGGTGGTTCAGAGAGAGACAGGCAGCTTTGGGTGGAAACTGAACAGTGATTTGCTCCTGGGACACCAAAGCATGTACCTGCCATTCCTTGGAGCAGAGAGTTTGCCTGAGGGAGTGGACAGCCAGCAAGGATCGGAAGCTCAGTGTGGTGATGATATGGACCTGTTACCCCAGCTATTATGCCAAAGGAGAATCACAAGTTCAAGGCCAGCATGTACAACTGAGCAAAATGTCCTGTGTATGTGTGTGTATGTGTGTGTTTCTGTCTGTCTGTCTCTGTGTGTGTGTCTGTGTGATGTCAGGTGTCTTCCTCTGCTGCTTATCTACCTTAGTTTTTGAGGCTGTATTCAGAGCTCACCAGATTAGGGATTCCCCTGTCTCCACCTGCCACCCCACTATGGGATCACATGCCAGGCTTTTTACATTGCTGCTGGGGATCAATGCAATTCCTCATGCATGTATTGCAAGCCATTGTGCAGTCTTCATAGCCCTTTGGTTTTTGAGGTAGGTTCTCACTGTGCAGTCCTACCTGGCTTGGAGTGCACTATGTGGCACGGTAGCCTTGAACTCACAGTGAGACTTAGACCCCTACCTGCTCTGTGTGACCCCTACCCCTTTCACCATACCTGATTTTTGAAATATTTGTAAAAGTCTTGGGAAGTTAATAAAATAGTAAAAGGGGCTGGGCTGCACTCAGAAGTAGAGTAGTGCCTAACTCTGGGTTCACTCTTCAGCAGCAGAAGGTGGGTGGATAGATGATGTGCACAGAACCTCAGAACCTGGGATGTGCAGACCCTCTGAGCTGACTGACTGAACTAATGCTTGAAGCTTCTCTCCAGCAGCCTAGACCAAAAGGCACCCAGCCTCGGGACCAATCCCATGCCGTGCAAAGAGCTTCCAGTTCTCTCTTTCCCATTGTGCAATTTACAGAACATTGCTGCCGTAGTCTCAGGCTGAGCTAGGACTTGAATCCAGGTCAGAGTACACAAATCTCACCTGCGACCCCTGAACCCTGTAGCCTCTGCAACCCAGCTTTCTCCAGCTGCATTATCTTCTACCCAGGACTTAGCACAGCACTTTGCGTGTCAGGTCAAAGGACCCTGACTGTACCCAAGAACTGGCAGGGACAGGCAGGCCCCTTTACCCAGTTCTCCAGAAGTTTGGGCATCAGCAATCTATCTGCGTTGCTAGAGCACTAGTCAGTTCTTATCTGTGGGTGCTTATGTGATTATGGAAACATTACGGGAAGACTCAAGGAGTGTTCCTGGCATCCAGGTGTTTTAAGGGACAGACTTAAGAAGCCTGACCTTGTGCAAACCTGTCTTGACTGACCAAAAGCAGTCTATGTTCCTTGTGTAGGAAGTGCCTCAAGTTGAGTTATTTGTTGGTTTTAATTTTTTCCTGTTGGAAAGTTGGCCTGGTGTTCCTGTCTGCAGGAGCTACTGCAGAGGTGAACAAGGGAGATGAGGAGCTTGCATGCCTCTCAAGAAGATCAGTGTGCCACTCACAGATAAACGCAAATGCAACATGGTGGGGCCACTTTGATCATGTTATGGGTTGAGAGAGGTCTTCCTCAAGGAGCAATGTGTACCATGTGAGGAAGGAGTCGCTGGTATCAGGTGGAGGCCAGCAGGTAGACAGAAGGGCCTGCTGGGAGGGAGAACATCAGCCTATAGCCAGAAAGTTGTCTTCTATTCTCTTTGCAGTTGGAGCCCTTTGGTAGACATTTCCTCTCTGATTGCTGCAATAAAATATCCAACACAAACAAGGAAATGGGTTTGGCTCATGGATTCTGAAGGCTCAGTCTGTGGTTCCCTGGCTCTGGGCAGAGGGAACACATCATAACAGCAGAGCATGTGGGGATGAAAGCTGTTTACCTCCTAGTGGACAGGAAGCAGAGAGGAAGAGATGGGAACAGGTGTAGCCTTTAAAGGCATACTTCTGGTGGTGGGATAATAATACTAGTCAGCTGGAGGTGATTTGAAGGACACAGGAAGGCACGCACAGGTCCTGGGACAATGCTATCCTGTTTTATACCTGAGGCTTGGGCATGTGCAGACTTTTAGTCTCACAGGGGTCTTGGGGAAATCCCCACAGATGCCCAAGGCTGATTTACAATAGCATCCTAGGATTGCTGTAAGACATGACCATTAACTGGGTCGCTTAAAGCAGCAAGAATAGGTTTTCCTACACACCCAGGTGTTAGCAGGGCCCCACTCTCTGAGGGTTAGACGCTCCCCCCATAACTACTGCCAGAGGAAGAGCTGAGAGCATTCAGAGAGGAAAGTGACAGCAGAAACTGGAAGCAGGTAGAAGGGTGCCATGGAGAAGGCAGTCTATAGATGAGAGTTCTGAGCAGTGGGGAGGGAACAAGCGAGAGACGGGCTCACCTCATGCATTGTAGAAACAGCAAGAGGCATACTGACTGGGAATGGCAGGGAGGAGAGGAGAGAGGTGGCAAGTGGAGGGGCTCATGCAGAGCCTCTTAGAGCTCCCTGTGACAGGGCTGTCTTTCACCCTGGGACAAGAACCACTGCGGGACTAAGGCCAGAGGGAAGGCCAACTTTTATACAGGATCACTATGGAGTACAGACCACCAGAAACTGAGAGAGGCCCAAGGTAGTTAAGGGCAGCATGGCAGGAAGCCTAAGTTTGGACCTGGAGGTGATGGGGAAGGTGGAAATGGAAGAGAAAGAAGGTGGGTCTGGAGCTGTTCTACAGGTGGAACCTAATACCAGGACAGGCATTTAAGAAGAGTTGAACAGTCCTGTTGTGTAGTTTTTACAGGAGTGGTTTATTTATGTGAAACTGTGTGGGCTTTGTAGATTCGATAGTGATATAACTGTCCACTTAAATTTATCGCTGTTAAAAGTTAGGGTGACCCATCAGTTAAGAACACAGGTTGCCCTCCCGGAGGATTGAGTTCAATTCCTTGCACCCACATGGCAGCTCACAACTGTCTGTAACTTCAGTTCTGGCTGAAGGTAGGGATGACTGATGTCCTCTGATGGCACCCACGATCAGCTGGCACTCGTGAAGTTTACAAACCACACATGCTGGCCAGACAAACCCATAAAATAAAAATAAAATGTTAAAACATTATTTACTCTATGAAGAAACTTAGAATGATTTCAAGGAAGCATCGTCTGTTCTGTCTCCTTGTAATTATATTTACGGGTTTTATCATGTGCGTGTGCGTGTGTGTGTGGTGGGGGTGTGCCTCAGTGTGCATGTGAAAGTCAGAGGACAACTTACTGGAGTCTGTTCTCTTCCTCCATGTAGGTTTCAGGGATCAAACTAAGGTCCTGAATCTTGGTGTCAGACACCCTTACAGAGATATTTCTCCAGCCCTTCTCCCCTCTCTCTCTCCCCTCCCCCATCTCTCTCTGACCCACATTCCCAGTCCAAGGAGAAATGTTATAAACAATGATAGATCCCCTGCTGTGGACTTGGGAAGAGATATACTCTGTGTCTTGCTGACCCATCAGGGAACACAGAAGATGATTTCTGATAGCAGAGGGACCTAGAGTCTGGGAGCATTCTCTAAACTTGAGCTCCTGGTAACCAAGCGCAGAGCAGACAGGCCACTTGTGACTACACAGCTAGACCAGTGGCCATTTTCCCAGCTGCTAAACTCTGCTCTGTGGTGCAAAGGCAGCCACGGAGAGAGGGTGTAGCTGTGCTGAAATACAAGTTTATCTTAAAAGGCTGTGGGCTGCAGGCTCCTAGTCCAGAAACGAATAGGCCAGAGTAACCTGGCCCCAAGAACACCTTTATTCCTGGCCTTCTGGGAACTCTGGGTACTTCCTTCAAGCTTTCCTGCTGTCCACTGATGTGAGATGATAAAGTTTCACTTTATGCTGTGAATGTGCTAAACTCCCTGATTGTGCTGACCTACTTTCAGCTTTTAAGTATTTCCCCCTGGGGACTGGAAGCCATTTTGACCTGGTTCAATGCCAGAACACTAATGTCCTTTTATATCTATTCGGAAGCTCATGTCTTTTCACACTTCTCAAAACCAAACTGAATCCAGATCAATGTCCAAGTGCCTTTGGGCTCTTTCCTAATACCATGTCATGTATCTCAACAGTGTTTTCCCATAATTAAATGCCTAGACACATTCAGATGCTGTCTACTCAGGTTTCCCTCCAACCCTTGACAGTTTATTGAGGAAACCAGACACGCTCTTTTACTCACTTGGTAAAATTAACTGTATAGACCACTAACAAGCAATCAGAATGAGGGCTGGGGATGTGGCTATTGCTACAGTGCCTGCCTAGCATGCCCGAGGTGTTTGGGTCAATCCTCAACACAACGTGAACAACTATAGTGGCACACGCCTATAATCTCAGCACCTAAGAGATAGAAGCAGGAAGATCGAAAGTTCAAAGTCACCTTCAGCTACATAGTCCACGTTCAGTCTGGAATACAGATGGCCCTGTCTCAAAAACAAAACTGAGCAAGCATGGGGGAGGACTGAGGAAGGAGAAAAGCAGAGAATCAGCTTCTACCCCAGAACCTTATCTTCAAGACCACACAGGGCTAGACAGGCTCTGCTTTTCTGCCAGTCTTCCTTCACCATTGGCTTGAATTATGGCTACAAATTATACTCTGGATTTATGTAAAATTTTATGGGTTTTTAGGCCAGATGTGAAGGCAGAGGCAGGTGGATTTCTGAGTTTGAAGCCAGCCTGGTCTGCAAAGCAAGTTCCAGACCAGCTAGGGCTATACAGTAAGACCCTGTCAAAAAAAAAACCATATATATATATATATGTATGTATACATAATGTATAATATATGGATATATTTTTACAGGTTTCTTTTCTCATTAAATGGCTTCAGAAAGCATATTAGTGGCTTTTTGCATAGTTTCTGGCAACTGTCAGGAGTATTGAGCCTTCACGTGGGGGACCTTCTCTGGGCAAACCTCATGGTGGGCTGCTTCCATTGTTGTCAGCTGCCCGCTCTTCAGAATCAAGCTGTGCTGTGTGGTACATCTCTCCCTTCACTGGTGACCACCTGAATTAGCTACATTGCTGGAGTTGAGATTATTTAAGGTCAAGATGTTTAAGATCTTGGACTGGAGAGATGGCTCCGGAGCTGAGAAGGCTTGCTATGCAAGCCAGAGGACCTGAGTTCTGATCCCAGCACCCACATAAAAACAAACAACAGAAATAGGTGAGCAACAGAGCCCCTGGGGCTCAGTGGCCAGCCAGGCTAATTGAAAAATGTCAAGTCTCATGTTCACCGAGAAACTGAGTCACAAGAGGATAAGGTGGAAACTGATAATGGGTACCTGATGTCTTCCAGCCTCTGCATGCACTTGTGTGCATTCATAATTAAAAACAAGAGACAAGGGGCTGGAGAGATGGCTCAGAGGTTAAGAGCTCTGTCTGCTCTTCCTGAGGTCCTGAGTTCAATTCCCAGCACCCACATGGTGGCTCCCAACCATCTATACTGAGCTCTGAAGTCCTCTTCTGGCGTGCAGGCATACATGCAGTCAGAGCTCTCACACAATAAATAAATAAATAAATCTTTAAAAAAAAACAAGAGACAAGGTGGGCATTAGTGGTGCACACCCTTGATCCCAGCACTTGGTAGGCAGAGGCAGGAGGATCTATGTGAGCTTGAGGCTAGCCCTGATCTACAGAGGAAGTTCCAGGACAGGCCAGGGCTATGCAAAGAAACCCTGTCTCAAAAAAAAAAAAAATCCTCTCTTTAGCCCTTGTGGCAATATTGTTTTCCAAATGGGTTGGACCCAGCTAGTCCTAGGAGTATTCCGACTCTCAGACATGAGATGTACAGATAGTGTTAATGCCTCAGCGATTTCCTAACTGACCCATACACAGAATACACAGCCTCAGTTGTTTTGTTTTAAGCAGTTAAGAGGACAGATTTCACAGTCCTTGCAGCTAACAATGCCATTGCCCAGGTTAAGGCACTAACCATTTTCCCACAATCCTCCGTAGAGCATCGATACTCTCTGAATTGGAATTTGTATACAGTAAGCTTTTATGACAGTTCTGCAGTTGCAGAAGCTATGTTTCTTCTGAGCCCTTGTCTCTTTCATCTGTGAAATGGACTGGTTATTCACTCGACAGAGGCCAACGAGATGGCTCAGTGGGTCTCAGGAAGCCTGGGCACTAACTCTGAGCTGAAGAGTGATGACCAATGGCCTTGGTCATCTGGGGGGCGGAGCTGAAGAAAGTGAATTTGAGATACACTGGAATCAAGTTAGAGTCTCTTCTCCCCTCCCTGAGTTTTTTCCTCAAACTCATGACCAGGTCAGTCTAGTCCTGTTGGAAACATCAAAGCTAAGCAGTGGTTTCCTTTTACGATGGTTTGCAAAAGGCAAGAGAATTATATACATTTCTAAGGCTGTAGCAACACAGTAGGAGGGGGAAAAAAAGCCTAGCTAGAATTCACCACAGAACATACCAGCCCAGGGATGTTGGCTTCCAGGTTACAAGATGATGCCAGGCCCCAAACATAAAGTCATTCCCTCAATCACAGTCAGTACGTGGACAGCATCGTTAAATGAGAGTCTGGGCCTGGCCTCAGTAGGGGAGAGCTGGAGCCCCAGCTTTCCTGGGATGGGATCCCACAAAGGGAGCTGCTCTGCAGGAGTGGAGATTTGATCTTCTGTCCAAATCACAGCCCAGTGAGGCAAAAGGCACACTACTGGGGAAGCCCAACTACTGGAGTTATTAATTCTTAAGGTCTCTCAGTGGTGAGAAGTATAGAGTTCACCACACACTTTTTTTTTTGTCTGTTTCTGACTGATTTTTGACATCTGGCCTTAAATTCTGTATGTGAATAAGGGTGACTTTGCATTTCTGATCCTCCTGGTTCCACATCCTGGGTAATGGGATTACAGGTGCACAGCACTGCACGTGTTTATGTGGTGATGGGGACGAACCCTAGGACTTTGTGCATTCTAGGCAAGCACTCCCAAACCCCTGCACACTTTAACAGAGGTTGTCTATATGTGTCTCCATGTGCATACGTGTGCAGGTGCCCATGGAAGCCAGAAAGAGGATGTCAGGTCCCCAGAGTTGCATGGGGTTGCAGGCTGACTGACAGGGATGCTGAGAACCAAATCCTAGGCCTCTGCAAGCACAGCAAGGGCTCCTTTTTTGTTTTGTTTTTTGTTTTTTTAACTCAGAACAATATATTTTGATCATATTCTTCCCTCCACCAAGTCCTTCCAGATCCTTTTCCCTCCCTTCCCAGCCTACTTTAAGTTCTTTGTCATAAAGTAAATAAAACCCCTCAAAACCAAAAAAAACAAAGTAAAACCTCACCCAAGGGAAAAAAAACAACAATGACAAAACCCACCAAACTGTAACCAAATAAAAGCACACACACTGACACAACAACAACAAAGACAAAACAAAAAACGTGGAGTCAGTTGTGTGTTGGTCAACTGCTCCTGACATGAGGCTGCCCTGAGTGGTTGCTATACAGTGTGACTCTATAGGAGAGAACTCAGTTTTCCTCCCCCACAGATGGAAGTGACAGTTCAGTTGCTAATCCCAGTGGCTAGGTTTTCATTCATTCATTCTTGTTTTTAAAATATAACAAAATAAAATAGAATAAGATTAAATATATATAAATATATAATATATATGATTTTATATATATATATATATATCACATTGAAGTTGGGCAGGACAAACCAACAGAAGAAAAAGAACCCAAGAGAAGGCACAAAGATCAGCAACCGGCTCATTCGCACACTCAGGAATCCCATCAAAACGCTGAACTAACCCAGGTATAGTGGTGCATGCCTGTGATCCCAACACTCAGGAAGGCAGAAGCAGGCGGATCTCTGTGAATTTGAGGTCAGCCTGGTCTACAAAGCGATTCCAGGACAACCAAGGCTACACAGAGAAACCCTGTCTCAAAAAATCTCTCTCTCTCTCTCTCTCTCTCTCTCTCTCTCTCTCTCTCTCTCTCTCTCTCTCTCTCTCTCTCTCCCCCTCTCCCTCCGTCCCTCCCTCCCTCCCTTCCTCCTTTACTCCCTCCTTCTCAACTGGAAGCCATACAGCATACACACAGGACCTAGAACAGACCGGTGCAGCTCTGCGCATGCTGCCTCAGTCTCTGTGATTCCCATGAACACAGAGCCGTGTCTTCAGCCCCCAGTGTATACTTCTTAAACGAATGCTTAAGCAGTGTATTATGTATTGACTGGTCAGCTTTCTGTATACATGTGTGACTGGCAGTAACAAAATATTTGTCATCAGTGAACAACAGCATGAGAGGTTGAGTTTTGCTCCTCGGATTAGTGTTAATATGCTGGGCAGATTCCTGAGTAGCTGACATTTGTTCCCTATAGCTCATAGGAGCACTTACTCCCCAGGCTCGTGAGAATTAATAGTAGGTGCTCCATGAACGTTTGTGAGCATCCTCACATACGATTAGATATACGATTAGTCTCACCTAAACTACATTCTTCAATGAGATCCCTGGTTCTGAGCACATGGAATGTGTCTGGTCTAAACTGAGATGCCGTAAGCATAAAATACATACCTCATTCTGAAGATGGTTTGCCAAGAGGAATATGAACATTCCATTAATTAGCTTTTGTGCTGATTACATGTTGGTGTGATGAGGTTTTGAACACAGGTTAACTAGAATATACATCTCACATTAACTTATCAATCTCTTGTCTCTTTATTGTGAACTATTAGAAAAGCTTGTCACACATATGACTTCCGTGTGTGGAGTGGGTAGGGATTGAGCTCAGAGCCCCCTGCCTCCAAGGCAGACACTCTACCACGGAGCTACCTCTTCATTTCCTGTAGTTCTCTTCAACAGCACTTTTCCACACCTATCATTTAAGAAGCGGGGATGACTCCACAATAGGAAAAGCATTAACTTTGTAACCTGAAAGATTCAGGAGCCGCTAGGATGGACAGATAAACAGGATGACTGGGAAATAGAGGGATAAAAAATCAGATGGATGGGGGAACAGAAAAACCTAACAGACTTTATTCTGTTTATGTTGAAGCCACAAGTTAACTGGCTTTTTTCTTATAAGATGACCAAATACTTCACTTTTTACAGGCTAGAGTATTTTAGGGAAAGGCACAGTATCTGCAATTTAGTTTAAAATGAATTTAAAAATCAGTCAGGTGTAGGAGCACTCATGGCTGGAGTTGCGTGGTGGGCACACATATATTTATTTTAGAATTTGTTTCAACTTTGCTGTGCATTGGCAATTCCCAAGATAAATTTATAGGAAACATTTCAATGACAGTTAATTGGCAAGTTCATGTAGCTTCACCTAATATTTATTTGTCCCTTGGCTAAGTGATCCTTCCAAGTTTACCATCTGTAACATCAGTATTTCTACCTCTGGACTTCCTTTGGCCTATTCTTCCCAGATTTGGGGGCTTGAGGTTGGCATTTCGACTTCCTGGGGTTCGGGTTGAATTACCCTGGCATGCTGATTACTGTGCTGAACACGCCAGTATCTGGCTTGTAATAATTATAGATTTCCTCTGCGATTTGATCCCATTGGTTGTCCCGGCAACAGCGTAACAGCTCAACTGAAGGGCTGTCACTGTGATTTAGAACCGACGAATCTTAGCCTCCCTCCCGTCTGGGTGCCCCCACTCTCGTGCTGTCGTTGTCATGGCAACTGATGATCAGCACATGACCAAAAGCTCTGCATCATACCCCTCACTGCTCCCTCTGTCCTGTGACCATCCCCGCTTCCTCTTCAGGACCCCAAAGGCAATGACCCTGGTTTGGGAAGGGCTTGATTCCCAAGGTCACCGCTCATCCTGAGAAGGGAAGGCAAGTGGACCACAGACGCCAGAGAAGACCCTGGTCCGTGGAGGTCTTGGCGTGACTACATACACTTCAGCATGGCAGGGGCAGCATCTGCTCAGCACCGGCCACAGATGCCTGAGTGCAGGGGAGCCATTTAGATCTGAGGCTTTGCCTGTCAGCACATTCCTTCCCAGAAAAGGCTGAGGAGAGCCCCCCCCCCATGAGGAAGTGGAGAAGAAGCCAGTTTCAGGAGGTTCCGGATGCTTTGAGTCCTCCTGGCTTGAATCAAACTGGGCTAAACACATCTTTTTAAAACAACTGTGTTCTATTTCTTCTCTCTACTTATCTTTTCCTCTGCCTGTTTTTCTTTGTTTCTTTCTCATTTCTCCATATTCCCTCCATCCCTTTCCCTCATGCATGGCCTGGGTACCAATTTAGTACATCCTTTCGCCATGACTGCTTTCCTTCCAGAGGGTCCCTTTTGCCCTCAGTCCGTGTTTTGGGGACTCCCTGAACATCCAGAGCCCCTCGTGTTCCAAGGATGAGCCCAGCTGGCTTCTTTGCCTTCTACAGAAAGACATAGAAGAAATGTTTTAAAACAGGAGAGCTGAGCTGCTTTCCGAACACTGATCACCAAGCACGTGAGTGCAAGTTTATGTGTGTGTACGTGCGTGTGTGCATGCGTGCACTGCATGTCTCACATTTATACCTTTCTCTTGGTATATATGGAGGTGTGTCTCAGTGTGATGTCAGAAGACGTAAGTGTATGCATGCAGCCCTATACAGTTGTGTATGTGACCTGTGTGTGGCTTTGTGTGTGAAGAACATGGAGATGGTACATAAAAAGTTTGAAGAGTGCTTTATGTGGAAGCACATCGCATTGAGCCCCTTTAAAGTGGGAACAAAATAATGACAGTTGTAAGAACAATAGGTAAGGAATGTCCTTTCATGGAGAAGATGGAGAAGTGCTTAGGCCTTTGTTCTCTGGAAGTGAAGTAAAGGACACCTTGAAAAGGCATCTTACTCAAACCCCAAAATAGATCCTTTTTCTCCCCTCTTCAGGACCGACACTGCACCTGCATCTCTTTGTTTTTTAAGCCACTGAACAGGGTGCTCAGGAGTACCACCTGCAGCACATTACTTGATTCCACTAGACAGAAAATTTGCATTGAGGATCTCGGGTGCGACCTGGAAAGCTGGTGCTGAAGGGCGTGGGCAGCTTCGGAGAGCAGCTCCTCGCACGTTCCGTGCTCAATTAGAAGTTCATTTTTAATTTTTCTCCAAAGCGGCTCATGCCCCAAGAGGCAGCCAGAGGAAGTGATTTCAGAAAGCGGAATTTCATTTGCAGGGAGAGATGTGGGAACCCAGGCAGCTTGCCTGCTAAGCTCCTGCGGCCAGTGTCTGCAGCCAAGTCACCAAGGCAGGGAATCCTTTGTGCTTAGCCTGGCCCTGAATACGTGGGAGACTTTGGCAAGCAACTGACAGACAGCAGGCTGGGTGAATGCTGGCTGTGATGTGGGAGGTGTCCTGTGCACCCTGAGAGAGGGCAAATAGGCAGACTTCAGCCTCTGGAAGTTTCTACTCCAAACCAGAACAGATCAGACCGTTCCAGGCCCACATAGAGCCCACTCAGAGCTCTGCAGCCATTTCCTCTTCTCTACAGCCCCTCCATCAATCTTTCTGCACTCTGTTCTGCTTCTTAGTCGAGTCTCTGTCATGGCCACCAATACAGCCATCTGTAAACTTCTCTGTTCATTGCTTGCAGGAAAGTGTTTGTGACAGGGCTTCCGGTGACCCAGGCTATCTCTGAGCTGCTGCAGTCCAGCAGCACACACGAGACCCTGGGTCCCACCTCCATGTCTGTTTCCCAAATTATGATCGAAGGTGGTCACTACCTCATGCCATTCCAGGGACACCTTTAACTTCTACCTACATACCCCAAATATATGTGCCTCTCACATCATCTGTCTTGACCTCTTTCCTCACCATTGCCCATGAACTCCAGCCTGTTTTGCAGAAAATTAAAGAAAAATACTGACCAACTAAGAAAGAGTTTGCATAAAGTTACTGCCTTCAGCTCTTAAAATGTCAGTGTCTTCAAAGGCAAAATGGCTAAGGAATGATTCCAGGTTAAATGAGATAAAAGCTATGAATTGAAGTGCAGTGTGTGACCTGGGGTGGAGCTTAGTCAGGGGAACCTCATATAGCCACAGAGACGATTTGGAGAAATGGAGAAATCCAAGCACAGCCTGTGTATTAGATAATAGTATCTCCCAATGGCACATTTCACTCTCTTCGCTCTGGAGTCATTTATTCCAAAGTTCCACAGGAAAATGTTTGGTTCTTAGAAGGTACAGGCTGGGGAATGAAGGGAAGAAATACCAAAATGGTGGTGACTCAACTCAGAGGCAGATTTAACGGAGAGATGGGGGAGCGTTGGTGATAGCTCAGTGTATTCTAGAGCTTTCTGTAAAATGTGAAATATAAGAACCTGAGTTCGGATCCCAGCTCCCATGTAAAAATCCAGGCATGGTACCCACATACCTGTAACCCCGGTGCTGTGGAGGATCGCTAGGACTTGCGGGCTTCCAGTCTAGGTCCAGGATCAATGAGACACTGTGGTAGAACAGGACAGGACGTCCAACATCCTTCCGAGGCCTCTGTGTGCATACTCCAGACATGAAAGAAGAAATAAACAGTGTGTGAAGAGGTGTGTGGTAATGTGTTCATCTAATGGTTGATGGTTCCACAGTCACTAGTGGTTAGTTCTCTGGGTGCTCTAGAGGTGGGACCCAGGGTCTTGTGTGTGCTGCTAAGCAGGAGTCCTTCCACAGAGCTATACACCCAGCCTTTATATTTCTTTATGTTTCTTTTGAGACAAGATCTCATCGAGTTACTCACACTGACTGGCCCTTAAATCATTCTGTAGCCCAGGCTGGCCTTGGACTTGTAATCCTCTTGCTTCGGCCTCCCCGTGCTAGAATTATTACAGCTGTGTCATTACAGTAGGCTTCCAGTCATTGTTGAATGGTGCTCCAAACATTTTTATAGGTGTGAAAGTCTGTTCTGTTTGTACACGGACTGTCCCCTCTCACTCTCAGAACAGCCTGGGGATCACAGAACCCCTTCATACTTTTCTTTCCAGTTGAGTAGTAAGCGGTAGATCCATGCCTGCTGATTCCTATGAGATTACTGAGGTCGGCCCAGGGGGATTGTAACTACAAGAAGTACTTTACTTCTGAGTCTGAGAGCTGTTTGCTCCTTCCTAAGCTGCAAGGTGAAGCCTGCTGCAGTTATTCTCACCCTACAATCCCAGCACCTGGCAAAACAGAGGCAGGAACACCTAGACATCAAAGGCAGCCATGGCTGCATAGCAAGCTCTAGGCTATCTTGGGCTACAAGGGACCTTGTCTCAAAACAAAGAACATGGGATGGAGAGGCAGCCTGGGCTCGTGCCCTGGCTCAGCAACCTAACTGCTGTCTGTTCTCTTTGTGAGTAGGTAAGAGTGTTATCTACTTTGGAGACTGTTATGGGATTTAAAGGTGTTTTATATATGCAAAACTTAGGACACGGTGTGGTCTGAGGGTAGTGATGAGGAAATGTACACTGTCGCTGTCTCTGCTGTTACTGTGGTCATATGATCACACCATCCCCTGAGTTGGCCAATGATGAACAAGCCCAGAGAGTCCTCTCCCATGTACAGGGCCTGCTTTGTGGTTTTCGACTACCGTAGCTGTGTGACACAGTGCCCACTTTCAACCCAAACGGCTGCTTTATGGTTCTGATGTCATTACCTTAAAACTCCTTGTAATTTTTTTCTTTTTTACCTGAGAATTTGACTACTGTCTTTGGCACTAGGTCTCACATGTCATGGTCTCTGGCTTGCCTGTCACATTTCACCTGCAGTTGAGAAGCAGGGAGAAATGTATGCAGGCACCTGCTTTTTCTCTTTTTTATTCAGTCTCTGATGCCAGTTCATGCTATGGGCCATCCTCTTTAGTTAAGCATCTCTGAAAATGTCCTTACAAGCCTGTCATGAGGTGTGTCTTCTAGGTGTCTAAATACAGTCAAATTTGACAGTCAAGGTTATATATCACAGAGGGAAAGTCCCAGTGGTGGCTCTTAGGGTCTCATTTATGTCACGGAGTGTTAGATGTCTTCTGCACACTTACACTGATGAGTCACTAGGACATACCTGCAAAACAGATGTTAAGCCTCTGGGTTGCAGGCCTAAGACCGACTCTGGAGTTCTTTAAAGAACTCTGTATGTACACATCTGTTCAGTAGGAGGTTTATGGACAACCTCACCAGAGCCCCCAAAGTTGGGCCCTGGAGAGCTGGAATGAGGCCCTTGCATTGTGGTTGTTTTGTTTTATTCCCCTTCCTTAATAGGATCTCTCCTTAAAGGAATCAGAAACTGGAGTATTTGTGATTGTACTCCTGGCTCTTCTGGCTCTTTCAACAAGAGATAAAGGGGGAGGAGCCACTTGAGCAGTCATCTGGGCCCCTCCCACGGTCTGGAGAGCAAAGACATCACTCTGTAACATCAGATGATGTGTTTACTTGTTTGTGGTCTGCCTGTTCTGATGGAACAGAATACAGAGGCTTTCCTACCTGCTTCCACAACCTTCAGTTGGGTCCTTAAAACTAAGTATTGTATTTCATGGCAGTAGGTAGTCAGGATATACTAGTATCTAACAATGGATGGATGGATGGTTGGGTGAATGGGTGGATGGATGGATGGGTGGGTGGATGAGTGGATGAGTGAGTGAACAGGCTAAAGGGAAAGATCTATACAAAAATGTTATAGGTAAACAATGAAATGGCCTATGCTATACTGGGCTGAGGCTGTAGGTCAGTTGGTAGAGTAGTTGCCTAGCATGCATAAAGCCCTGAGTTCGATCCCCAGCACCACATAAACTGCCTGTAGTGATATACATCTATAATGCCAGCATTCAAGAGGTTGAGGCAAGAGGATCAGAGGTTCAGGGTTCTACCCACTGACAAAGCAGCTTCAAGGCCAAGTTAGCTACATGAGACAGTTTCTCAAAAAACAAAGATCCTGTCATTTAAGTTTGTAGGTAGCCTGAGCACGGTAGATATTAGCAACTGTGAAGACAGGAGGGTGGAGAGTGAGTACAGCCAAGGCTATTCAGGCCTGTTGTGTACATGAAATCTTTAGAACAAAACAGGCACACTGGCTCATGCCTATAATTATAGCATTTGGGAGGCTGAGGCAAAAGGATCACCATGAGCTTAAGGTTAGCCTGGGCTACAGAGTGAATTTTAGGCCAGCTTGGGATTCAGAGTGAGGATTTCTCAAAAAAAAAAAAAAGAAGAAGAAAGAAAGAAAGAGAGAGAGAAGGGGGAGGGAGGGGGAGGGAGGAGTAGAAGAAGGAAGGAAGAAGAAAGAAAGGCAGGAAATGCAGATGAGTGGCATCTAACCCAGTACTAGCAGAGGTAAGCAGACAGGGAAGGTGGTTCAGCCGCTTAAGGCCCTGCCTCATAAGCATGAAGGCCTGAGTTCAGACGCCTGGCACTCAAGGAAAAACCGCTGTGCTATAACAGCAGGGCTTGGGGAGCAGAGGCAGGAGGACCCCTGGAGCTCACTGGCCAGCCAGCCTAGCTGACCAGTGAGCTCCAGGTTCTGTGAATGACCAACAGCCTCAAAGCAGTGAGGGTGAGAGTGATGGAGGAAAGCATTCGTCATTAACTTCTAGCTCCACAGGCAAGTGCACGCAAATGCACATGGCACTCACGCACATACACACGCTCACACGGACACAGCTGCAGTTCACATACACGTGCACAAAAAAGAAGAGGGAAAAGATGCCCAGGACTCTGGAGAATGTCAGCAGGGACTGTGGATAGAAGACACTTCACTGCTCATGGTGCTGGTTGAACAACAGATAGGCAGTGTCAGTCAGCTCAGGTGAGACACACAGTTAGGGAGATGGGGTCTATGTGTGTTCCACCAAGACTGTAGCTTTATCCTCAAAATACCTGGGAGGCAGCTCAGGCCCAAGCAAGAGAGTGACTATGTTAGTTTTATAACACACTAGATAGATAGATAGATAGATAGATAGATAGATAGATAGATAGATAGATAGATAGATAGGTAGATAGGTAGATAGGTAGATAAATAAATAGATAGATAGATAGATAAATAAATAAATAAATGGATGAATGAATAAATAAATAAACAGACAGACAGACAGATAGATAAAGGGGTTTAAGGGAAGCCCTGAAGCTGGCCCTTGTAGCCCCTCTCCCTCCACCTGGAGGACCGCTAGGGACTTCAAACATTTCCCTATGATTGGTTTAAAGGTCCGTTTTACTTCAGCTGGCAAGTGTCAATCAGAAATACCAAAGGGGCCATTTCTCTCAAAACCAAGTTTGGAACTGGCTTCCTCAGGAGCTCCGGTAGCTGTGGGCACATTGATGGCCTCCCCCATCCTGGAAAGAATGTCACACAGCATAAATTCTGTCCCATTTTAATGGTCTACGTACTTAGCTCAGTGTAGATAAAGTATTAGAGAAAAGCTGATTCTCTTTTAAGAAAGACGAAGTAACAGTGGCTGGCCTTGAGCACCGATAACCAGGAGCCGCCTGTGGCCAGCCTCCCCCAGACAGCTTCATGGCTCAGCTCTCTCTTTTTTCACTTCACTAAGCAAACCCGAACTACACAGCTCAAAAAACAGGGTGGCCCAGTTATAACCCCTTAATGGCTCCAGCCTCCTGCTTTCTGCTAGCCTATGTGAAGGCTCCAAGTACCCCCTCAGTGGCTGGATTAAATTTTGTGTCTCATGCAGAGAAGCCACAGGGAGGTAGTAGGTTCACACTGAGGATTTTCTAGAGACCCAAGTACCATCCCAGTGGCCCGAGTGTTTGGTGGGTATCAGATGGCTGTTATGGCCACACCAAAAGCAATAAATAAGGGCAGAAACAACCACAAGCTTCAGAATCGGACCCTCCTGCTATGTAGCTCAGTGGATAGAGAACTTGTCTAGAATACATGCAGCCTGTATCACATAAAGCCAGGAGTGGTGGTCCCCGTCTGTATCTCCCAGATTAGGGAAGTGAAGACAGAAAGGTCAGAAGTTAAAGGTCATCCTTGGATTCATAGTGAGTTCATAGTGAGCTAGCCGGGGATAGATAAGACCTTGTCCAAAAAAAAATTTTTTTTTAATTGAAAAAGATTGGGGAACATCTGAACAGCTCTTCGCACAGCTTCTCAAGAGCTAAGGAAATCATTGTAGTAAAAAGGATACACCTGGGAAAAAAATTGGTAAAATACAATGCATGCAAACATGAGGACCCAGGCTTGACTCCCCAAACCTTGGTAGTGGGGGCGGGGGGCACAGATATGGTGCCTCACAGCTGTAGTCCCAACACTTGGGAGACTCTCTGGGGTTTTCTGGCCAGCCAGTCTAGATGAATTGGTGAGCTCCAGACTCAAGGAGAGACTGCTTCAGAAAATAAGGTGGAGAGTGATTAAAGTCCTGGCATGGACCTCTGGTCCATGCACCCCTCGCCGCACACCCTCCACACACACCACACACATGCATGTGCGCGTGCACACACTGAAGAAGACTAAAGGAAAGAGCTGATTCTTTTTCTTCTCCAGCTCCGAAGCATACATCCTGGAGATATACACTCTCACTTTGGAGGAAAGGAAGTGCATCTAGGTCTTAGACTTCAGACAACTACAAGGCTAGTGGTAATGAGTCTCAGTATCGAGTAGAACCCCACAGTCCAGTGCGGCAGGCCAGTGCCCAGGCTGAGCTTGTGTTGGTCATAAGAGACTGTGGGTACCATCGCTTCCCTAGCCTCCAGCAGCACAGGTTGGAGGAAGACTCTGTCCCCTGTTGTAGGGCAGGGCAGTAAGCATGGGGCTTTATCCTGGAACTTATGCTTGACCTAAAACCCAACACTGAGCAGAACGAAACAGCCAGGCCCATGTCTGTTGACAGAGTGTCTATCCTCACCCTACACCTGCTGTGATGGACCTGAATTTCAGTGAGCGTTACCTTCAGCCAGCTGTAGCAGCATCAAGCCATGAAAACACAATGCCATGCAGGCTACAGCACCCCTGGCCTTCACCCCATCCCTCTGGGACACTAGTTTTATCAGTGGACTCTGGGTAGAGTGAAGCGTTGTTGTGTTGTTGGTCATGGAATTGCTCACCCATCTCTCCCCAAACCCCACCACAGCACCAGTATCTACGTGGGAGAAGAAAAGCGAGGTGAACACCAAGTCATTGTGCCAGTCAGTTGAGGGTGAGCCAGCTCCTCTGTGGTGGTGCTCAGTGTCTGAGCATGGACCCCACCTTAGCCAAAACTGGGTGTCTGAAGTTAGAAGAGCCTCTTTAGAAACACCCCAAGCTGTCCTTAACAACACCCCAACTAAGATTCGGGGTACACCTGGATATGGAGCTCCTTAACACCGAAACAGTAAGCACGTAAGCGTACTATCTAGTGCTGAAGTACCAGCAGGAACCGCAGATGGGACAAGCAGCATGCCTAGAACAGCAGGACAGGACAAAATAACTAATCCTTCAATATAGTCCAGTCTTCACAGGCTAGTAGACAAGAAAAACTTCCGGGGAAAGGCTGGGGGTGGCAGTGCAAGCCTTTAATCCCCATTCTCGGGAGATAGAGGCAGGTAGATCTCTAAGCATTTGAAAGCAGCCAAATCTACATAGTGAGTTACAGACCAGCCTGGCTTCATAATGAGATCCTGTCTCAACAACAACAACAAAACAAAACAAAGACTTCCAAGGAAGTCTGACAATATGACTAGCTATGTAAAGTACCAAGCCTGGTGACTAAGTGGAATTTCCAGAACCCGCTTAGAAAAGGAGAGAACCAGAGAACCATGTTGTATGAAAGGAGAGAAGGTTAGCACTCCCCTTTACAAGAATGGAAGAAGCCCTTGGGCCTAACAACACACGCAGGTTAAAGAATTGCCACCCACTCGTGGCATCTAATCATTGTTTTTGGAGGATCCTGGGTAAGATGCTCAATCTTCATTCAGAAAGGCAAACAGGACAGACATCAGAAGAGGGAGAAAATGGAACAGGACAGGAGCCTACCACGGAGGGCCTCTGAAAGACTCTACCCAGCAGGGTATCAAAACATATGCTGAGACTCATAGCCAAACTTTGGGCAGAGTGCAGGGAAAGCTTATGTAAGAAGGGGAAGATAGAAAGACCTGGAGGAGACAGGAGCTCCACAAGGAGAGCAACAGAACCAAAATATCTGGGCACAGGGATCTTTTGTGAGATTGATAGTCCAAACAAGGAGCATGCATGGAGATATCCTAGAACCCCTGCACAGATGTAATCCATGGCAGCTCAGTGTCCAAGTGGGTTCCCTAGTAATAGAAACAGGGACCATCTCTGACATGAACTCAGGAGCTGGCTCTTTAATCACCTCCACCTGAGTGGGGAGCAGCCTTACCAGTCCACAGAGAACAATAAAGCAGCCAGTCCTGATGAGACCTGATAGACTAGGGTCAGATGGATGGGGAGGAGGACCTCCCCTATCAGTGGACTGGGGGAGGGGTATAGGAGAAGAAGAGAGGGGGAGGTTGGGGGGAAGGGGGCTATAGCTAGGATACAAAGTGAATAAACTGTAATTAATAAAAATAAAAGAAAATTAAAAAAAAGAAAAAGAGAGAACCAATTCCCAAAAGTTGTCCTCTGAACCTCCACCCACCCCCACAAATAAACAATGAATTTTACTTAGTGGATGAAACAGGACACCAGAAAGAGGTTGATCTATATAGTTTCTCAGAGAACTTTATTCGCTTAATTCGCTGTTTGTCGTCATTTTAATTTTTTAAATATATAGTTTGAATTATTTTATGTTTTCTGGTGTTTTGCCTACATGTAGGTCTGTGTGAG
>CM053757.1:13304331-13346624 GCA_028658305.1 Pachyuromys duprasi | reverse complement strand
TTTGTAGACCAGGCTGGCCTCAAACTCACAGAGATCTGCTTGCCTCTGCCTCCTGAGTGCTGGGATTAAAGGTGTGCAACACCACAAATGTTTAAAACTCCCTCTTCATTTCCGTTCAGTGTTAAGGCAGGGCATCACATCTCACTGTGGCAGAGAACAGGCAACATTTTGGTTGCTGTGACCATAGATCTTGTACATGTGAGTAGTTTGCTCTGAGATGACACAGTGCAAACAGAACACACCCAGAGGTCATGACTTCTGGGTTCTGTCCACTTGAATAGTTGATAATATTTTTTTAAAATATTTGTAGGCATAAGTTTGCTTTTTCAAGACAAGGTTTCTCTGTGAAGCCTTAGCTATCCTGGAACTCGTTCTGTAGACCAGGCTGGCCTCAAACTCTCAGATTCATCTGCCTTCACCTCCCAAGTGCTGAGATTAAAGGCATGTACCACCACCACCCAACTGAATTTATGACATTTAACAACAACAACAACAAAAAAGCAGAGACAATTAGTACTTCATAAAAGAGAAAACAAAAATATTGTAATTAAAAAAAGAAGAAACTGGGCTGGACAGTTGGCTCAGTGTTTAGGAATATTTGCTGCTCTTACAGAGAACTCGAGTTCAGTTCCCAGCCCCCACATCAGGCAGCTCACAACCGCCTGTGACTCCAGCTCTGGGAGATCTGGTGTCCTCTTTTGGCTTCCTCTGGTATCTTCAGTTACACATGCACACAAACACACACACACACACATGAATGCTCACACAAATAAAAATAATTTTTAAGAAATTAAGTTTAAAAAGAGGCTAAGCAAACCAAAAAAGAAGGCATTACAGAAGGCATCAATAGTAGAACAGATCAAACAGGAAAATCAGTGAGTTCTAAGAGATACTCTCTGAAAGCACACAATTTGAGAGGGGAAGAACAAATATGAATAAAAAGTTTTGAGGGCCTTGGAACAGCATTAAAAGTGCATGTATTCAAGTTGTTGGGGCTCAAAGGGGACCAAGAATGCCAAGAAGACATTGTAAAGCGGTAATAACAAAACAACTCCCCACATTTAGAGAGATTATAGATGCCTAGGTAGGAGCATCAATGGAGACACATACATTCAACTCAATTAGGTCTACTGCTCTCGTTTCGTTCCTGATACTGTGGTAAAACACTACCACCAAAAGCAACTTAGATGGGCAGAGGGTTTGCTGGGCTCAAGCTTCTGGGTCTCAGGTTATCACTGAGGAAGTCAAGTAGGACTGAGGCAGAAACCGTGGAGGAATGCTGCTAGCCGCCCCCACTGGCTTAGTTTAACTGGCTTTCTACACAGCCCTGGAGAGCCTGAGCCACCCACAGTGGGCAGAGGCCACCTATAAAAGTGACCAGTCACAACAGTCCTCCACAGGCATGCCTAACCAACCTGACTGGGCAATCCCAAACTGAGGCTTTTTCTCTCAGATGATTCTAAGCCTTGTTGGCAATTAAAGCGAACCAGTACGTCCACCTCAACAAGCAATTAAGCTCTCAAAGGTTAAAGACAAAGAAAGGCTTGTCAAAGCAACAAGATAATGGAAACGACATCATTTAAGCCATCTGTAGACTTCACGGCAGCAAGGAGAAAAGATAAGAGAGTCCCAGTGTTGAGGGAAAAAAAAACAAAATAAGTGAACAAAAAGAAACCCTACCAACCAAGGTCACAGTGCTCTGTGGAGCTATCTTTTAGCAATGAGGGGTAGAAAAAGGGATTTAAAAAGTGGCTCAGCCAAACAAAAGCCATCATGGCCACCAGAAATACAAGAAACGCTGGAGTTTTTCAAATTTAAAGAAGTAAAAATGAGTATGGAGAAAACATTGGAAGATGCAAACTCCCTGGGTAGAGGTGATGCAGTGGTCAGAGCTGGAGAGGTGGGGCAGTGGTCAAGAGCACTTGCTGCTCTTGCAGAGGACTTGGGTTTGGTTTGTAGCACCCACCCCCTTCTGTATCTCCAGTTCCAGGGATCCAGTGCCTTTCCTCCCTTATCTCTCTTTTGGTCGGGTATTTGGTCACACCAATAAGAAAAGCAACTAATACAACAAACTAGCAGTAAAGGACCAACTTGTGCATATATACTTTCCCAGGATTTATTTATAAAAAAAAAAAAAAACAAACAGAAAACTCACCGGGCAGTGGTGGCCCACACCTTTAATGCCAGAGCTCAGGAGGCAGATCTCTGAGTTCGAGGCCAGCCTGGTCTACAGAGCAAGTTCCAGGACAGCCAGGGATACACATAGAGAAAAAACAAACAAACAAAAAGAAAGAAATAGAAAACTTAAACATACCAATAACAAATAATGAGATTAAATCAATAATGAAATATCTCTTTTCAGAGAAAAGCCTGGGACCAGATGGCTTTACTCTTGAAGTCAACCAAACATTTAAAGAACAAATACTAATTCTTTTTCAACAGCACTAAAAACAAACAAACAAACAAAAACAAAACATAACTGAAGAGGAAACAAGTCTCCCAAACCTGTTCTCTAAGGCCAGAATTAGTTACCCTGGTACCAAAACTAAACCAGGACACAATGGAAACTAAAGAAGCTACAAGCCGCTCTGCCAAAAATCTTCCACAAAACAGTGCCAGACTTTTCCAGTAATATGTGAAAAGAGCGTCCGCCCTGATGGAGCAGGTAAGAGGAATCCCAGGAAAGCAACAGTGGCTCAACACACTCCAATCAGAAACTACCGTCTACCGCAGCAGAACGAAGAAGTGTGTGTTTGTCCCAGGAGACCCAGGAGGAGGAAACTATTGAAACTCAGCATCCCATAATTATGAAATCCAGAGTAAATTAGGTATATAAGGAACATAAGATAACGTAATGCAGACTGTGTGTAGCAGGCCGAAGCCGATGTGCAGAATGGGGGAAGTACAAAAGTTTTCTCTGTAAGACACAGAACAAGACACGCATGATCACTTCTGACACTTTATTTCAACAGAATGAAAATTCTAGGACACGACAAAAAAAAAAAAAAAAGGAAGAAGAAGAAGCAGCCAGCAGGATCTGTGTAGGAATCAAAACCTACACTAAGAAGGCCAAAAGATCATATGACAGCCCTATCGCTGTGCCTCCAGGAGCTAGAAAAAACTGGACAAGAGAAAAAAATTAAGACTATCCAAATGTAAAAGTAGCAAATCACGTGGTCATTGCTTGGAGGTAACATGGTCTTCTTATGTATAAAAAAAAAAAAAAACAAAAAACACTAAAGATTACCAAAAAATACTAGAGCCAATAAATCAACTCAGCAAAGTTGCTTATTTCATACTGTACATTAGCATTTCTTTCGTCTTTGCATTTTTAAATATCTGCGCTTTTATGTTACATTTTTATTTATTTTATGTGTCTATTTGTATGTGGGTACACACGTGATGATCAGAGGACAACTTGGAGGAGTTGGTTCTCTCTTTCTGCCATGTGGGTCCCGAGAATCAAACTCAGATCATCAGTCTTGGTGGCCAGTGCCTTTACTCACTGAGCCATCTTGCTGGCCCCATTTTTATATAAACCTTTTCATTAGTATGTATGAAGTGTAAATAGTGACAGTCTTTATGAAGATAATATTTCAAACATATCTACTTTGTCATATTTAGATGGAGATTGCATTGAAGACACATGTATATACACACATATATACATGTATTTATATCTATGTATCTACATAAAATCTGGAATTCACAAGTAAGAAAAAATATGTCATATTTCTGAGTCTGTCTTATTTTGTTTAACATGGTGGTCTCTAGTCCCTCAAATTTCCTGCAAATGAAATCCTTTCATTCTTTGAAACCAGATACAGCTCCAAAGAATGCTGTGCATGTGTATTTTTCCTTTATCCATTCCTCTATCGACAGGCTGATAACTTGACTATTGTGATTGGTGCTGCAGTTAGCATGGATGTGCAAGTGTTTCTGTGGTATGTTGACTTACACCCCCTCTCAGGTAGACACCCAGGAGTGGTGGGCTGGTCTGAGGTAGACACCCAGGAGTGGTGGGCTGGTCTGAGGTAGACATCCATAAGTGGTGGGCTGGTCTGAGGTGGTTCTACTCTTTGAGGAGCCTCCATTCTGACTCCCACAGCAACTGAACAGTTTTCTATTCCTGTCAGCAGGGTGAACAGGCTCCCTTCCCGAACCCTTGCTGTATTTGTCACTCTTCATTTTCTCAACGGTAGACATTGTGATCAGAGTGAGATGAAATGTGCGTTTCTGCTGCCAAGGATGTTGATGGGTTTTCACTGTTATTCCTCATTAGTACTCAGGTTCTTCAGATATGAGTCCCCTGTCAGATGTGTCACTAACACATTTCTCCCATGTACAAGCTCTCTTCACTCTGCTGATTGTCTCCTGTGATGTGGAGAAACTTTTCAATTTCCTGATCTCTCATTTGTCAGTTCTTTGTTTTGTTTCTCTCGCCCTGAGAGACTTTTTGGAAAGTCCTTTTTTGGGCCTGCGTCTGGGAGTTTCTCCGTGCTTTCCTTTCCCAGATTTCAAGGTTCCAGATGTTTAACAAGAAAGAGGTCAGTCTGTTTTGAATTCATTTTCATCCGGGGTGAGAGGGAAGGGTCTGGCCTCCCTATCCTCCTTCCTTGGGGATGTTCACTGCTCTCCTTGTATGGGAGAGGCTGTCATTTCCCCAGTGGATTCTTTTGGCACTTTTGAAAAAATCAGGCAACCGTGAAGGTTCAGTCCTCGGGCAGGGTTCATTTCTACACTGCAGTCTATTCCTGTGCCCTGGGTTTCTGTTTTTGTGCTAGTGGCCCTGTTCGTTACCGCGAGTCTGTAACGTGACTGAAATCCGGTATTGTAATGCTTCCAACACTCTTCTTTGTGCTCGGGATGGCTTTGCTATCTGCTTTTGTGCTTTTGGGTAAATTTTATGATTGTTTTTCCAGTTTGGTGAGAACATTGTTGGAATAGATATGGGGACTGCATTGACTCAGTAGATCCTCTTGTTAACATAGCCATTTTCATTGCAGTGAGGCTTCTGTAACCCAATACCAAATTATCTGAAAAAAAAAATCAAGGAAGCAATCCTTTCATGGTAGCTACAAAGACAAAATGCGTATGAGTAAGTTTAATCAAAAAGATGACGTCTAATGCACGCTATAAAACATTGATGAAAGAAACTGAAGAGGACACAAATGGAAGAGCCCATGTTCATGAATTAGATAAAAAAGACAGTGGTAAAATAACCTCACCACCTGAAGTGCTCTACAGATCAAATGCAATCCCTGACAAGATCTGAACAGTGTCTCCACAGAAATAGAAACAGACACAAGCCTGAAATTTATATGCACACACCACACTCACAGACGTGCGCACACACATACATCCACACAGCAACCTTGAGATAAACAACAAAGGAGGAATTTATACTGCCTGGCTTCAAACTGCACTGTAGGGCTAGGGTGTGATTCAGGGATATACCTTGTGCTTAACATTCACAAAGCCTTGAGCTCAGGAACTGAAGACATAGCTCCTCGGTTAAGAGTGCATACTGCTTTTGCAGAGAACCCTCATTTGGGTTCTCTAGCACCCCTGACAGGCAGCTCACAACTACCTGTAACTCCAGCTCCAGGAGCATCTAATACCTCTTGCTCCTGGGAGTACTGCATTCATGTGCACATAGCCACATACATGCACATACCTGCACACCACTTAAAACAATAATGATATTAATAATACACTTTTTAAAGCCCTAAGATCGAAACCCAGATCCACACGAAGGTAATAAATAATATTATGCAAATAAAAAAGGATTATGAGTCTGCTTCTTTATTGTTCTTTTAGGGAAGGCAACACTTGGAATGTTTTTCTGAACTACACCCTTGGGTTTCCCCTTCACGATCTCTCTGTACCTACATAACTAAAGGGTTGATGAGAGCAATAGAGGAGAAAAGGTGAGAAATCACAGATTACTATTTTGAGACATGGTCTCACCATGCAACTCTGGCTGGCCTAGACCTAACTGTGTAGACAAAGCTGACTTTGAACTCACAGAATTTCCCTGTCTCTGCCTCTGCCTCCCAAGTGCTGGGATTAAAAGTATGCACCACCACACCTGGCTCTTTTTTTTTTTTTAAGATTCATGAAATATTTTGTTTCCTGAAACTGCTTAGTACCACGAAGTTTGTCAAAGAGTGGCCCACCCCTGAAATCCCAGCACTCTGGAGGCAGAAGCAGGAATATTGCTGTAAATTAAAGGCAAGCTTGGTAGACCTAGTGGGCTTTAGGCCAGCTAGGGCTACATACATAGCAAGAAACTGTCTCCAAAAAGTAGTAGATTGTCTTAGTTTTTTCAAGATGCTATAACAAAATGCCATTGATTTGGATGCTTTATAGAAAACAGGAAGTTATTCCTCATAGTTTTGAGGTCTGGAGTTCCAAGATTTAGACTGGGGTACTGGTAGATCTGTGTGTCTAGAGGTCCCACTTTCTGATTCATGGATGACCAATTTTGCTCAGTGTCCTCACATGGAGGAAATATCTCTCTGAGGTATCTCTCTGAGGACACTCATCTTATTTGTATGGCGGATTTAACCTTGTGACCTAATAAACTTGCAAAGCCTCCACCTCCAAATAGGATCTGCAGGCATAGCCTGCGAGGTGTGGATTTCAAGGTGAGGGTAGGGGTAAAATGGAAGAGCAGTGATGTGATAGGGTCATTCTATTTACAGCTAAACTGCCCCCCTTCTGCCATAAATACACTGTCTATCGCTGGGCAGCCTTGTATGAAAAGCAAAACCATTTCTCCTCCTGGTAGACAGGGATAAGTACATTCAGTGACCAGAATCAGAGATGGTGTGTGTGCGGCCTTGATGCAAACGTGTTGCTCTGGTCTCACTTTTATTGCTGCAATGAAATACTTGTCTGGAGTCACCAAGCTCTTTTACCTGACCAGCTGTGATTTGCTGCTCAGCTCCTGGCTCTATTAGTCTGTCTCCCTCTCCCTCTTTTCTCTCTCTCTCTCTGTCCACCCCTCAGCTTTTCTTAGGAACCCACCCTTGCTTGCTTATAGAATACTGTTCCTCTGTCTTTACACAAGCCCCTGCGAGATTGTAAAACCCTGCAAACCAATGAGGCCAGCAGAGGGAAATTGCTCACTGTAGAGGGAGCATCCCTGTTTTAGCAAATGCAAAAGTACATTCCCAGACCTCTTCTGGAGCAGGGAAGATGATTGGAACTCAAAATTGGTATTGTAAGCTACCTTCACTTCTCTGAATGAGGCCCTGATAACCATCTGCAAAGACCCAGGGCTCTGCTTTATTGGTTGCCGTGGCAACCCCTGGCCTTGAGGGACACTTGGCCATTGTGTCCCATTGAGTCTGCAGGAAAGCTGCCAGCTGCGAGTCAGGAAAGGAATGTCCCCAGACCCTGCCAGCACTTTGTTTTAGACTGCATGAGATAGGGAAATGAAAGCGAACATTCTGAAGCCCCAGAGAGGCTGCAGGGGAGTTGTGCTGCTTTCTAGATGATAGTTCACGATATCATGAAAGATTTCCTTTGCAAAGGGCCTGAGCAGTGCAGTGAAGACAGGTCGAGGCCATCTTCAAGGGTTTTGTCAAACATTTAGTGTTTGCTCAGTGGTTGCTCAGGCAGGCATTGCCTCTGAGGCAGGTCCACAGCAGAAACCAGTGTCCCCAGGCTCAGTTAGTTTCACACTCTGGTCTGTCCACAAAGTAGGAATATTTGATTTGATCCCATTTTATAGAGGACAAAACTGAGGCACAGAGAGGCTACTTAACATGTTTGAAGTCACAGCGCAGGTGACTTAGAATTATAAGAATTAAAATCTGGGATAAGAGAAGCCTGTGTGTACGTGCACCATGCCAGGGGCTTGCATCTGTCACTCTCCACCCTATCTTTGTTTGTTTGTTTGTTTGTTTGTTTGTTTTGAGACAAAATCTCATTGTGTAATCCTGACTGTCCTAGAATTCACTGTGTAGACCGGGCTGGCCTCAAACCAAAAGAGATCCACCTGCCTCTGCCTCCTGGGTACTAGGACTAAAGGCCTGCGGTCAGCCTGGCCCCACCTATTTCTGAGAGGTCTCTCACAGAATCTGTAGCTCTCAGATTGGGCTAGACTGGCTGGCCAGTGAGTCCCGGGGATCCTTCCATCTCCACCTCCCAGTCCTGGAATTACTGCTGTGCTCAAAGGTGTGTGACTTTTAATGTATGTACGGTGGCTTAGTCAGGTCTCCAGCTTATGGCGCAGGCCCTGTATAAACTGGCTGCTCTCCCCAGGCCCTGAGTGGTCAGCTTTTTGAAGGGTGTGGAAAATTGGGAGATATGGGTGGAATTGATGGGAAAGACTCTGGTTTTCTTCGGAACGCCTCACATCTCCTCTGCAGATGGCCACCCCAGGATTCGTTCTCTTGTATCTCTGAGATACTTGATTTTCAGGGAAAGAGTCCCAGTGTCCAGGACCTGTGGTCACTTCTACCCTATGTAGTTGCCAAGAGTTGTGCACTTGTGAACAGAGCTCTTCCACTGCCCAGGTAGTATAAGCAAGGTGCAGGTTTATTGGTTTGAGTGGGACCTTGATACAGCCTGGTACAACTTAGGCCACCAGTCTCTGGCCTGGCATCTCTAAGGAACTTAGACAAGCCCATTAAACTTCTGAGCCTGTGAGCCAAGGCAGATCCTACTGACAAATTAAGTTAGATATAAAATATATCAAAGGCTGGGGAGGTGGACCGGTGGACCAAATTTTGGCCTAGCATGCCTGGAGCCTTGGGTTCAGTTCCAGCACGAAGTCAGTGGTGGTGGCACACAGGTGCAATCCCAGCACTCGGGGTGGCTTCCAGCTCATCCTGGGCTACCTAGCACCCTGTCTTAAAAAGAGAAAAAGAATAGCCTTGAATGCAGCAGGGAAGTAATCAACGTGAGTGGAGGCCTTTCTTTGTTCCCGTCGCTGTCTCTGCAGAGCAGATACCCTTTGAGGGTTTTGTTGTTTGGGTGTTGTTTTTATGTGATCCTGGCATTGTGCTTACCAAGCAAGCACTGCAAGGCTGAGTGACTCCGCCAGAGCAGGTTAGAAGGATTTGAAGTGGATGAGGTGATTCTGGCTTTCTCTCCTGCCACTTTGCCTGAATTCTTCTCACCTTGTTGATCAGAAATTTGAACTCTGCCTCTTCAGCTGTCTCCCTCCAGCTCACTCTCCCATTGCACGTGGCAGATAAGCAGAAGCACAGGAACCAGTTAGCATTTTAATTAAAGGAGAGGAGATAGGAGAGTTGGGCAGGGTGGAGGTAGTAGCTATCTGGATAGACCAGAATCCTCAGCGTGGCTTGGTGGAGGTAGACCAGAATTACCGCAGAGCCACTGCTCAGCTGCAGCTAAAATTCTCTTGGTTTGCCAGGCACTCTGATACTCACCGTGCTGCTTAATTGATTTTAGATTTCTCTTTTGTTCCTGATCATGCCAAAGGAAAAGGTCCCACTGTGTGTTAGCCTGTCTATTCTCAGCTAGTTTCCCAATCTAACATTTTGCTTGGTTGGCTGGGTGGGGAATGGGGGAAGGGTGTGTGTTGTTTTGTGACCAGGTCTCATATAGAGAAGGCTACCCTAGAACTCAAAACATATCTAAGAATGACCTTGAACTTCCTCCTACTTCCACCTCAGAGGTCCTGGATAGCTAGCCAACACCACCAAGCCTAGCAGTCCTGGGAAAGAACCCATGGCTTCGAGTACACTAGGCAAACTCTACCAGCTGAACTACCTCCACAGCCCTGAGTCTCCCTGCATCAAGTTCACATCAATGGAACTTCTAGCATGCAGCTTTGTCTGTGACGTGTCTGTCCTTTGTTCGTTTCTGTGTTTATCTACTCATCCATTGACGAACACTTGGCTTATGCTAGCCTCTTGGCTATGGCGAACAATGGTGCAGTGAGCATATGGAATGGTGTATTTAAGTCCTGTTTTCAATTTCCTTGTTGCATAATGTCTGAATGGAATCTGTTACTTGGCAATTCTGTTTAATTTCTTGAGGAACTCATAGACTTTTGCTGTTGCTTTTAATTAGAGTCTCTCAATGTAGCCAAGCTGGACTTAGTCTCCCTAAGTGCTAGGATGACAGGTGTGAACTGCTCTGCCCTGGTTAGGAACTGTTAATCCCACCAGTTGAGGATAAGACCACTACCACAATTTTGAGCCAAATCTGAAGCAAGCTTTAATTAGATACTGGCCAGGATGATAGACTCTGCCCAGGTCCATTCCAGAGTTCCCAGAAAATGGAGACAAGTCATATTTTGCTGAGGCTTATAAAGATCAATCCAGATTTCCTACCAGGTCAATCTGAGGCAAGCACACACCAGGTGGTACTTTCTGTCTGCATACCTCCCACCTACATCCAATCAGGGGCAAGCATACATCCTGACATACGTCCTGCCTACATACCTCTCCTACATGTAATCAAGGACATCCTGTGCAGTTGGGCCAAACAGACTTGTTTAGGGGAGTGAAAGCATGTGACCCTATTATCTTCCATAAACAAGGGTCTCCAGCATTCCAGAAGTGCCTGTCCATGGGCAAGTGGCTTACAGGTTAGAGGCATTTTTGCTTTATGGTTCTCTTAGGCACAGTAATTAAAACTTAAAACATAACCTTGGCTCTCACAGAACCTATAATTCTGGTTCTTTACTGGCTAAGATGGCTTAGCCCTCGCTGGCCCTGGATTCCATAATCCTGCCACAGTGTATTAGTTATTTTTCTATTGCTGTGATAAAGCACCATGATCAAGGCAGCTTAGAGAAGGAAGGGTTTATCTGAGCCTGCAATTCCAGGGTCCATCACCATGGAAGTGGGAGGCAGCCAGCAGGCATGGTGGTTGAAGCAGCAAACTGGGGCCTCTTATCCTGGGGCATGAAACAGAGAGCAACTGGAAATGGTGTGGTGTTAAGCCGTCAAAGCCTGCCTCCAGCGACATACTTCTCCCAACAAGCCCACACCTCCAAAACCTCCCCAAACAGTGCCACCAACTGGGAACTGAGTATTCAAATACCTGAACCTGTGGGCACATTCTCATTTAAAGCACCACACAGGGGCTCTGTGGCAATTCTGTCCAGTTCTGGGATTACAGATGTGTGCGTCACAGAAGGGCAGAACATGTTCGAGCATTCACACCAACGTCAAGACTCAGGGCTGTGGAGCCGTTCCCTGGCCTGCTCTAGCTTCTCCCCCATAACGGAGTCCCACAACAAGCCTATTGCATGCTGAGGGTGACTGCTCTGAACTCGTGTCCTCTGCTACTCTCAGGGAAACCTGGCAGCACCTAGGGAGCCCAGTGTCCTGGAGATGTCTCTCTGCCAGAAGCCAGAATAGGCACTGTGCTTAGGGTCAGCTCCAGCAAATCCCTCCCCTCCCAGGCTGGCCTTGCATTCAGGGTCCTGCTGCATCGGCCTCCAAAAGGTGAGATTGCAGGTGCACTGCCATGCCTGGCCCTCTGCGTTTGTGTTATGTGAAGTTCACTGCTGACAGTGAACTGGAAACCTTTTGTATGTGTACCTTGCCGGGTTATTTTAAGAAGTTAATGACAGGATGAATAAAGCAGCCTAGTACATTGAATTCTCCCCTTCTCTGATCATAGTCCCTCTGCCAAAGAATTTTGGGCGTGTTTTGCCCGTTTTTCTTCCTCCTGTGCCCAAATGATTCAGTGCCTTGCCTATAAGAGCTGCTTAATTAACTCTTGTTGATTGAATTAGTGAGTAAGAAAGTGAGTGAACAGACTCTTCAGATTGTTTAAAAAATACTGTTGAGAATGAGTGGCTGATTGAGATTGTTCTGTTAAGAAGTGAGCTTCAGCTGCAGGGCACCAGAATGTCACATATCACCAGGACCTGTTTTCCAAAGTGACTTGTCACTGAAAGTGCACGGGTGTGACAGTTTTGTGGGCTATTCAAACATTAACACTCAAGTCCTTCAAAATTCTTGCATTCTCAAAAACATTATTTATTTATTAAAATTAGATTAATTTCATTTTATCTTATGTTTGAGTGCTTTGCCAACATGTATGTATATGTGCTACATATGTGCTTGTGTAGGACCTCCAAGGTGGGGAGACCCTGCGTTCCTCGGCATAAATGCCAGACCCCAATAACCAACAAAGACGAGAGCTTGATGCAACAGCAAGAGGTTTTACTCAGTAGCCGGCGTGCCGGGGCTCTGCTCCCATGCTAGGGGGCGGTGGAGAGCCTTGAGCAACAGAATCACAGGAGGGGGTCTAGGGGTAAGGGACTTTTCTAACAGGGGCGGTCAGTGATTGGCTGTGCCCAGGTGTGGTGACTTGGGGACGGTTAGGGACTGTTTGCACTTCTCGGTCCAGGAACAAAGAAGGGCGTTTCTTAGAAACGTAAAGCTCACAAGTTTAAGTTCCCATGGTTAGGGCCAAGTTAAATTTTTCTACCCTTACACTTGTTGCCTGAAGAAGTCAGAAAAGGGCAGTATATCCCCTGGAACTGGAGTTGCCAGTGGTTGTGAACAACCATGTCAGTGCTGGGAACTGAACCCAGGTCCTCTGCCTGAGGATCTTGCTGAGCCATCTCTCCAGCCCTTCAAAAACATATTTAAAGGGAGAACTTGAACTATGTGAAATCTCAGTGCTCTGAGACAAATGCCTTAAGTGAGAGGTGGTGACTGCCTTTTTCTACATAGTTACTCTGCTGCTGAATTAATGGCTTGCCTTGAATTGGATATATTGGAATCAACTTTTTAAAAACTCATTAAATTGGGGGCTGGAGAGATGGCTCAGTGTTTAGGGTCTTGTCTTCTCTTCCAAAGGTCCTGGTTTCAATTCCCAGCACCCACATGGCAGCTTACAACTGTCTGTAACTCCAGTTCCAAGGGATCTGACACCATTGTACCAATGCACATAAAATAAAATAAAATAAAATAAAATAAAATAAAATAAAATAAAATAAAATAAAATAAAACTCATGAAATCGTCAACAGAAGAATATGGTTTCTAAGTTAATTCGTGGTCACAGTTTAAAGCCTACTGTTTTCTCTCTACTTTTTCTCTTATGAAAAGAAATAAAATGGAGTCTCTAAATCACTTCCTTTTTGAGACAGGATCTCACTGAATAGCCTCTGGCTAGCCTGGAATTCACTATGGAGAGTAGGCTCCAACTCACAGAGGTCTGCCCACCCCTTTCCTAAACTCTGGGATTAAAGTCATGAGCTGCCATGAATTACACTGGCTTTCATTTCTTCAAAACCTGTATCTACTGTGACTAGGTTAACTGAATTAATTAGCCTCTTACAAGTAAAGCAGGGTTTGGGGGTCAGGAAGTCCCATGACCAATGTGGTCACTCCTGAGAGTGGCCCTTCTCAGATCTGAAGTGGGGGGAGGGTATTTGCTGGACAACCGAGCAGACAGTGCACTCTTTGGAGCATTTCAGCCTACACTCACACAACAGCCTTCCCACTCAGGAAGTGTTAAGGTCTCCAGAACTCAGTGAGCTCTGGGATGGATCCTCCCGGAGACAAAAGATAAGGTTGCACAGAATCTGCTGCTACCCAGTGTCCATCAAGAATGCTGTCCACAAACAATAGAAACTACTCCAGCTACTGCTGGCAAGTAAAACGAAGGTGGCCAGGCTGCAAAGAAACTTCTACACTTGCTTACAAAGGTATTGTTCAGGTAGGAACTCCTTCCCCTTATTCCTCATGTTTCCTTTTGCACAGAGGGACATCCATGAATGTAACACCACTGGCTTTCTTCATTTACAGAAGGGACCTAGATGTGCCACTGCACCCAACTTTTTTCATGGGTTTAGGGCTCAAACTCAGGTCCTCATGTTGCATAGCAAACACTTTACCAATCGAACTATTTTTCTGGGCCTCTCTCTTTCCATCTAGAAAGTGGTATGCTCATCCTGTCTGGAGTGTGAAAGATGGAAAAAAGTATGTAAATTAAAGTGTGTATTCAGTACAGAATATACTTGATTAAAGAGAGTATTCTGCATACAGCAAAGGAATTTATGTATCCTAAGGTTTAGATTGCAGTGGTGTGTTCCCCATGGGTATAAGTCTGTGTTCTTGGTCTCTTTCAGGACAGCAGCAAGTGAAAGGGGTCTTCTTTCTGAAGGAGGGAGTCATGGCCTTCTTGTTAATCACCCGACGGCTGACCTTTAGCTCGCAGAGAAACCTCTGCCTCTTTGCACCTGGTAAGCCCCCCAAGGTCCTGAAGAGACATGGTGCGGTTTATGGTCAGAGTCCTCAAGGGTAGAAGGATCTGCCGGCTTCTTTTCTAGCGTCCTTCAGTGAGACTGTCTCTGTTGGTACCCACTTCATCACCTTTGACCATGGGGGGCAATTCTCAAGTAGGAAGGGTGTATCTGAGAGCGGCTCTGCTCAGGATTGGTAGCCTCTAAGCCCGAAGGACACAGAAAGGAGGCCTCAGTGTCATGGTTAATGCCAAGGAACAAAGAAAGCCACAGAAGTGAGTCTGGAGCAGCGAGTGTACCTCAGGGGCTGGGTGCAGCCCCATGTGTTAGGAGCTCAGTACACTAGGTCCATATTTTCTTTCTCTGAGAGATGGGGGTGCTGGGGAGATGACTCATCAGGTAAGCACACCTGCTGCTTACCCAGTACCCACACACTCAGCTCACAACCACTTGTAACTCTAGCAAGCCCATACACACGTACCCATAAGTAGAGATAAATTTAAGAAGTGAAATGCCTGAGTAGGAAGGAACAGGAAGCTGGGGCAGCTCATCTTGCTACCTTGGGATGGGAGCATGCCTGCTTTTCTACAACTTCACTGGCCCCAACTTTTCCCTTTTGGAATCTTCATTGTTCTTGCAGTGTCTAGATTTGTTCACATGCACTTTTCTAGGGTGGCCTTGTCAGAACAAAGCTGAGCTCCCAGGACCACCCAGGGATCACCTGTTTAGGACTGAGGCATCTGTTGGGGCTGATCCTCCTTGTATCTTGTCACCAGGGGTTCCCATTTGTCTTCTGTGTTGCAGGATCCAGATATATCAGTCAAGCTGCTGCCAAAGTTGACTTTGAATTTGATTATGATGGGCCACTGATGAAGACAGAAGTCCCAGGGCCTAGATCTCAGGTGAGTCAACCACACCGGAGGCGAAGACCCAGGAGGCAGGTGAACAGGCAGCTTCAGGGCACTGTCAGAGCCTCTACTAGAGAGCAAACCAGGCTATTGTGAAGGCTTCATGAGTGTCTTGTGTCTGCTGTGACGAGGGTGTTGCCTAACAGCCGGTCACAGACTGGGACATGTGGCATCCAGATTGCTCGTGCATTTAGGGCTAGCCAGCAGTTAGGTAGGAAGGTGGCTTTGTGGGAGCCATCTGCAGGCCTAAGGGGTGGCTGGCTGTCAGCTGCTGCCTGCAGTGACTTGCCTTTGATCCATGGGTCACAGGTCCTTCAGCTTGGCACACTAGGCTTATTCTGCTCTTGCTCTAAGTCTGTAGAGATTAAAGCTCCATACCGGCTCTCAAGTGCTCCCACCTTTTCTATTGGCCAAAGCAAGTTGCATGGCTCTCTGTCAGTCCAGAGTTAAGGGCTGGAGCCAAACTCCCAAGTAATACCAGAAGTCACAGCATAGGACTTGGGTATCAAAGACCTGTGACTGGCTTTGATCTTAAAAGACTAAGATAAATCTAACATAAAGAAGGTGATGTGCACACGTGATAACGAAGCAGAATGTGGGACTAACTTGGGAAAGAAGGGAAAGGAGCCAGAGTCAGGCAGAGGACATGGGGCAGGGAGTGAAGGACAGAAAGGATGAAAACAAGTGTGCCGTGATGAAATTCATTACTTTGTATTCTAACCCAACTGAAATAAGATGAGTTCTTCAGGCCTGCTTTGAAGATGGTCAAGCTGGGCTTGGTGGCTCATGCCTGTAATCCCAGCACTTGGGAGGTGGAAGCAAATGAACCAGAAGTTCAGGATCATTCTCTGCTATGTAAAGAGTTCAAGGCCAGCCTGGGACACCTGGGAGGTTCTCTATAAGACAAATAGGAGCAGTTGCCTTCTTAGCAAGAGATACTGTATAAGCCTTCCAATACTTCGGGATTTTTTGTTGTTGTTATTTTCTCTCTCTCAGATTTATCACATTTTTTCCACGCTGAGATGATGTCTTTATTTACTGTAAAAAAAATCATGCCTTTGCTAGATGAGGTCAGAAAGATTTGTCTTAATGTATGTGTTTATACTTATTTTGAATGTTTTTTTCTTTTTTTGTCAAATAGAAGGAGAGAACTTTTATGCATATTTCTGTTGGGGTAGATTCTAATTTAATAGAGAAATGCCTAGAATAACTTTTCATTTTTTTTTTTTTTGAGACAGGGTTTCTCTGCGTAGCCCTGGGTGTCCTGGAACTCGCTCTGTAGACCAGGCTGGCCTCAAACTCATAGAGATCTGCCTGTCTTTGCCTCCCAAGTGCTGGGACTTAAAGGGGTGAGCACCACCACCCAGCACCTTTTCATATTTTTGTTGTTAATATTATTTTATATTTGTGTAGAAATGTGTATCATCAAAATGCCAACAGCTCAAGTTTCTTTTACGCTAAATGATTTTGGAGGCTAAGATCTTATTAATATCAAAGCAACTGGTTTTCAATTCCTAGTTTCTGTTTGGAATTGGGGAAAGTGAATTGTAATCAGAAGTGATTCTTTGTTGAGCCAATTAACATTATCAGCTGATTTTGCCCCGGTTCCTGATAAGGGAGTTACATCTTTTCTTTTCTCTCTTAGTGATAGAGTTCAAGCTTCAAATGCAGGGCCTTGTGCATACTCGTTAAATGTTTTACCACCAAGCTTTGGTTAATAATTTTATGTGCATGGGTGTTTTTTTGTTTTTTTTTTTTTGGTCTGCATGTAAGTCTGTGTACCATGTGCATTCAATGTCCATGGAGGCTGGAAGCAGTGTTTGGATCCCTCGGAACTAGAGTTACAGACAGTTACGAATTGCCATATGGATGCTGGGAATTAAACCTGGTTCAGTGCTCTTAACTTCTGAGTCATTGCTTCAGCCTGACTGGGCTTTTTAAAATGAGGACATGGGCAAGCACATTTGGCTGATACAGGCACCAGCCACGAAGCCTGATGACCTGGGACTGAGTCTCAGTAACCCAGCTGGCGAAAGGAAAGAGCTAGCTCCTGCAAGGTGTCCTCTGACCTTCACACGTGCAATGTGGTGGATATATACCCACCCACAAACAAAATAAAATAAATAAAATGAGGGCTAGTGATGTAGAGCACTTTCCTAGCACGGACAAGACCCTGGGTTCCATCCCCAGCACCACAAAAAGGAAGGAGGAGAAGAGGAAAGAATCCCTTATTTTTTTTTTATCAAATGCCTTCAGCATAATTTTTTTTATTGCATACATACTTCCAGACTGGGTGTGGTGGAACAAACACCCTTAATCCCAGAACTCTAAAAAAAAAGAGGCGGCATATCTTTGTAAGTTTGAGGACAACCTAGTCTACTTACTGAGATCTAGGCAATTAGACCTCACTCTGAAGAAAGAAAATAAATTTTACTTCCTTTTCTTTTTCAGGTACTTAAATCTGAATCTCTGATCTCTCTATTATAAGTGCCACCTACTGTGTTGTGGGGTAGATTTTTATCAATTGTTTATATAAGTAATTTAAACTATTTATAATATTGACTAATAATCTACTAAGTTCTTGACATCAGAATAGAAAACAAAGCCTCAAGAACTGGGAGAACATGGGAGACATTTGAGCTTTGGCAGGAGCTCATCGAATGTGGCTGATGCTTTTGTTCTTGCCTGCAGGACTTAATGAGACAGCTGAACACAATCCAAGTAAGTGGGTGCAAGGGGGCTCCTTTCACTGTTTCCTTTTTTAGTGATTTTATTTATATGCATATGTCTGTCTGTGTATGTGCATATGTGTAGTTGCCCGTGGAGGTCAGAAGAGGGGGTCAGATGCCCCTGAAGCCGGAGTTGCAGACAGATGTGAGCCACCTCACATAGGTGCTCAGAACCAAACATGGGTTCTCCGCATAAGCAATACATACTACTGAGCCATCTCTCCAGCCCCTGTTTTTATTTCTTAATTTCTATTCGTCTCTAGTTTTCTTAGTGGCTTCTCTGTGGCTTACCACATACTCTTTAACTTCTCAAAACTTGCTTCTGAGTTATTTCTCAACCTTTTTTTTGTTGTGATAAACAAAACCAGACATCAAATTTCACAAAATTGGCTTCATGAACCAATTTAAAACAATCCACTTGTGGCGTTTCTCCCAGAGAAAGACATAGAAGTTTGCCAGCACCCACAGATTCCCATGTGGTGTAGAACAAACAGGATGCAGTCTGTTTCCACAGTTCAAGCTTATTGACTAGGCATCTGGAGAGCAGTAGCCAGCCTGAACCAGTTTCCTCTCTCCCAAGAATGCAGAGGCTGTGCACTTTTTCTGCAACTATGAAGAGAGCCGAGGCAATTACCTAGTGGACGTGGACGGCAACCGCATGCTGGACCTGTATTCTCAGATCTCCTCTGTCCCCATCGGTAAGGCTTGGACAGTCGCCTCTCGATCCCTCTTTGTCATGACCATCAGGCTTTAGAGGTTTGTCCTCAGTGTTTTACCAGCCTCTCTCCCAAGGGTAAGGGAGTGAACAAGTAATGGTGGAGAGAGCATGATCAGGCACTGTTTTGTTGTTGCTAGGAGTTTTTCTTATAATTTTAAGTATGTTTTGCTTACATGTATGTGTAATAGCTGTGTGCAGTACCTGCAGAAGCCTGAAGAGGGCATTGCATCTCCTAGGACCTGGAGTTACAGATGGTTGTGAGCCTCCATGTGGATGCTGGAAATAAAACCAGCCTCAGGAAGAGTAGCCAGTGCTCTTAACTGCTGAGCCATCTTTCCAGTCCCCAGACATTGTTCGTGTTGTTTTTAATTATGTATATGTGTATACACAAACACACACACACATATGTAAGTGCAGGTACCCATGGAATCCTTGGAGATGGAGTCTCAGGTGGTTGTGAGCTACCTAATCTGAGTGTTGGAAACTTAAGTTGGATCTTCTGCGAGGACAGGAAGTGCTCATAACCACTGAGCCACAGCTCCAGCCCACTAGACATGTTTTAAATGATAAAGATTCTTTCCAGGTTTGGTAGACAGATTGTGATTGCAATCTTTTTCAGGTGATCAGATCCTTGAATAGTTCTGGCACTCAAAGTGAGGGAAGCTGAGATAGGAGATCCACCAGTAACTCAGAGCAAAGGAAATCCTTATATTTATACACTTTAGGGTAGGAGTAGCTGAGCTTAAGGAGAGAATGGTCTCTGAGTTTAGCAGGTTAGTGAAGGAGCTGGATTACACATAAGACCGTGATTTAGGAACCTGGTCCCCTTTCCCCGCCACCCTTGGCTGTTTGATGCTGGTTGCTAAGGTACTCAACAGGTTAAGCCCCTGTGGTCTAACACAGATGGGGTCTTCTCTCCTTTCCTCCTCTAAATGCCATCAGGTGAGTGGTATTCCTTTCCCTATTTTGTGGCTAGGTGAAGAAAGTTGATGAAGTAAACTTGGCAGAGCAATCATAGTTCAGTGGAGCTGTCTAGATTGGGTTTCCTAGACCAGCCTGAGGTGAGAATTCTTCAAGTAATCTACAGAGGGAATGGCCTGGATTGGAAGAGAAGGTAGGGAAATAGCATTCAACAGAAGAAGATCAAAAGGAAGAGACCTCTGCTAGAACCACAACCTGCTCTCATAAGAGACTGCATTGCCAGACTGAGACAGAGCACACGCCACCCACTGCCTACCCACTGCCAGGGGGAGGCCCAGCACAGTGGCCTCTGGGCATGGAAAGCAGTTTCCAGAGGAGGAGGCAGCTGGAGCCATTACCAGCCAACACAGACAGCAGCTGGCATATGGGATGATCTGCCCAGACCTGGGCTCACCTCCCAGCCACAAGCATGACACAGACAGTGGCACAAACAGGGTTAATTTGGAAATGAGGTAGCTGTTATTGCAGCGTGGATGGTTAATGTCCCTTTGGTTGATAGATGCCCAGCTGTGCTCAGTGGCCTGTGGGCTGTACCTGTCCCTTCAGAGATGATACTGCTTTTCTGCTGAAGAGGAGGCAGCATGGTTGTGGTGCTCTAGAGCTCCCACCCCACCCGCCGGCTCCCTGAGATCTCCTCTAACCCCCAGCCTTGCGTGCCTAGTCCTCTACCTCCCCAGCACTTGTCGCCAGACCTACTAGTGTCCTACTGAGATGTGACCAGACAGCAACGGTGACTCATCCTTCAGGGATGCCTCAACCTCTGAAGGCACCAAGGATTTCAAGATGTACAAACCCCTTCTCCCCTTGGTTTTCATTTGTTATTTGGTTTTATATCTGTGTTTGTGTATGTGTGTTTCTGAGGACAACTCACAGGAGTCAGTTCTCCCCTTCTGCTATTTAGGTTGCAGGAATTGAACTCAGGTCATCAGACTTGGCAGCAAGCACCCTTACCCACTCAGTTATCTCAGTGGCCCCAGGCTGTTTTTGAGCTCACCCCCAAGGGCTAGCATAGGCATGCACTACCAACCCAGCTTCCAGATATTTTTTAAAGCTAATAATCACTGAGAGTTTACCAGATACCTGGCTATTACCAAAGGCTTCACACATTAATAAATGGGCTTGACTGCCCTAGTATATGGTCTTTTGACATTACCTCCAAGTGACCTTACTTCAGATTCCAAGAGGCCATAGGATCTGTCTAGTGGTGCAGAGCCTGAGGTCCCGCCAGGACGTGGACCAGTGAGTCCATCCCTTATGTTCCTACAGACGCCTGCCTGTCCTATAGGCACCTGCCCTGCTGTAGGGCAATTTGAATTTCACAATTCAAAGCCAGGTGGAAAGTTCCCTAATCGGAGTTCCATTTTCAGCTCTCTCCTCCGGGAGCCAATGAGTCGAGCTGCCTCTGCAGTTTAATGAGGTTTACCAGAACCAGGCTTATCTACTGAGGCAGAAAAGCCATAAACACCCAGGCAGTGTGATAAGCCAGAACTCTGGCCAGAAAACGTTTGGAAAAACCCAGAGAATGTTCTGTCCTTGGGTGATGAGCAGTGTCTAGTCCCCGGCCCTGGAAGCCTTGCGTAGGCAGGAATAGGTTAAGTCTTTCTGCGCAGTCTTCTGCTGCAGCCTCTGCAGCCTCCGCAGCCGCAAGGGTGAAACCGCAGATTCCCCTTCTCTTTAAGCCTTTTCTGTTCTCTGAGAAAGGCTCCCCTAGGTAATGCTGGGGGTTGATACTTGTCTAAACTTAACAGTCTTTTAAGGAGAACAGACCCAGGGTTCAGGGCCTCAGGCAGACAACATAAGATTGTTTCCACTTCACTCAGCCTCTAGCCTCAGCAATACAAAGTCTCCTTTCAAAGTAAATGTATTTCAATTAGAAAGTATTTGTCTTCCTCCAGGGAAGCCACTAAGATAGAATACTGGAGACTGAGTAGCTTATAAACAATAAAATTTCCTCACAGTTTTCAAAGCTGGGAGTGCAAGATCCAGCCGTCACTGGTTTAATGTCTGAAGTGTGTTTCTTTTTGGAACAAGGCACTGCCTTACCATAGTGTCCTCCCTAGATTGAAGGCTGGAAACGCCCTTTGGATTTTTGTAAACGCACTCCCTTCAGGAGGGTGCCACTCACATGACCTAATCACCTTCCAGAGACCTGGGAGAGGCTGCAAACAGGATCCAAATAGTATCAGGCAGAGAGCTCAGCAAGATGCATTGTAAGGAGTAAATATTGCAATTGTGTGTTGTTAAACCTATTTCCTGCTCTAAGCTCCCCCCCCCCACCTTTTTTTCTTTCCTCATATATCTTATAAGCTTCTGAGTTCTTGTCCACCTCACTGTTTTACAGTGCTGTTAATTCATTCAATTAAAAATGTATTGATGGGAGCGAGCCGTGGGGGGAGGGGAGGGGGGAGGGGGAGGAAGTGGGCAGAGGCATCTCAAGATCAGTCTCCAGACATCAGTGCCCCTACAGGCATGCGTGCTCCTTTGGCTTTCCTGCCAGAGCTACTGCCAGGCATGCTCATTACTTTCCCTGTTGCTGTCATAAAACACCCTGACAAAAGCAACTTAAGAGAGAAAGGCTCACAGTTGCCGGGTTCACAGTTTAAAGTTCCAGTCCATCATATCAGGGAAGGAGTGGTGACAGAACAGGGAAATGGCTAGTCACACTGCATCCGGTCAAGCATAATGTGATGAACGCTGGAGCTCAGCCCATTCTGTCATCTCCCTATCTAGCACCTATCTATCTATCATCTATCTTGGAAACGGGGGGGGGGCCTCAATGTGTAGCCTTGGCTGGCCTAGAACTCACGATGATGCCCCCCAACTAACCTAATCAATAAAAGCCCACAAAGACAAGCCTTAAAGGCTGGTTCCCACATGATCCTAAGTACTATCAAGTTGACAGTCAATATAAACCTTGACAATGGGATGAGCAATAACAAATAGAAAGCTCCCTGCACACAGTAGGTGTTCAATAAATGCACATTATCATAAAAGAGAGGAGGGTGGTTCTAAGCAAAATTGTAGGGTCCAAGGCCTGTCTTGGCATAAAGAAGAATTGAATGTTCCCTAATTTCTCAGAGTCATCCTTTATTTATTTGTTGGTTGGTTGGTTGGTCGGTCGGCCAGTCGGTCGGTTGGTTGCTGGAGAGGTGAGGAGGCTCTCATGTAGCCCAGGCTGGCCTCAGAGTCACTATGTTGTCCAAACTGACCTTGAATTCCTGATTTTTCTGCCTCTACCTCCCAAGTACTGGGATTACATATATGTGCCGCCACACCCAGATGCATCTCCTGATTTTCATCTGTATCAGTAACCCGGGCATACCTGACCCCATAGGGAAGGGTGAGGAACGATTATCAGGGTCAAGCCAGGCACATAACTCACGTTCAGGGAATTGGAATGAATTGCAATACCATTCGTTCTGTTTTGTTTGTTGCAGAGTCTTGCTGTGTACCTCAAGCTGACTTAGAACTCGTCCAGGCTGGCCTCAAAAATCACAGTTTTCCTCCTCAACCTCTTACTACTACATCTGCCCGGCTTTTTAAAAATCATCATCATCATCATCATGTTTACTTATTTATTTAGTGTATGTGTTAGTGTATGTTTTCATGTACACATGCATGTACCGTGGTATGCCTATAGAGATCAGAAGAAAACTGTGGAAGTCACTTCTCTCCTTTCACCATATGAGTCCCAGGATTTAAACTCAGGTCAGCAGGCTTGTGGTAAATACTGTTACCTGCTGGTCTAGCTAGCTGGCACGTGTGTGTGTGTGTTTATATGTTGTGTGTGCTAAAAATTTATAGGTAAGGCCTAAGATCCTATGAACATTTTCTAAGGCTACTGAGTCAGATCAAGCTATGTTTTACATGCTTTCAACCATTCAGCAGAACAGCAGGCATCCAATGTTCCTTTTGGGGAGGAAGTATCAGTAACAGTACCATTTAGTACACTTTTCTTAGGTTCAGTTTTGGGTCATTCGTGGCTGTCCTGTAGACCAGGCTGACCTCAAACTCGCAGAGATCCACCTGTCTCTGCCTTCCAGAATGCTGGGATTAAAGGTGTGCACCACCACTACTGCCCCTTCCCTGTGTTTCTTTTTCTTATCTGGTCACACTGACTGAAATCTAGTGCTAAAGTAAGCAACAGTAGTGAGTCTTTTCACTGTTGAGCAGGACCTTGGCATTGAGCTTTTCATCTTCCTATCTCCTTCATTCCCTCCCTCTCATTCTTCCCTTCTTCCTCCCTCCCTTTTCTGTTCTGAAGCAGGGTCTCATGTAGCTAGACTGAAACTTTCCCACATAGTCCATAGATGACCTTGAACTTCTAACCCTTCTTCCTCCACCTCTGGACTACTGGGTGCAGGTGTGCACCACCAAGCCGTTTGTTTATCCAGTGCTGGGCTCTGAACCCAGGGCCTCCTGCCTGCAAGCACTCTACCAACCCCAGCTACATGGCTATCCTACAGAGGTTTTGCACAAATGTCCTTTAACAAGCTGAGGTGCCTTTTAGTTCTTAGCTCTGTGGTTGCTTTCAGTTTTGACTTTTGCTTTGGGGATATATTCTTCTTTGTTTTCTATTACGATTGTGTGTATATGCACACATGCTTATGAGTACCATAGTATATGTGTGGGAGTCACAGGACAACTTTTTGGAGTCAGTTCCTGCCTTCCACCTTTATGTGGATTCTAGGGATGTAACTTAGGCCATCAGCACTCTGGCTGCTGAGTCATCTCACCAGCCCTCCTTATTTGCTCTTTGTTGGTTTTAAGACAGATCTCATGTAGACCAGGCTCACCTCTAACTTACTAGATATAAAAATGACCTTGAACTCCTAGATTCCAGGTCTGGGCTTCCACCTCCAACTTCATTACCCAGCTTGTTGAGTGAAGCCACATTGCATTATGCCAAATGTTTATTTTTTTTCTTCTGCATTTATGGAGGTGACCCAGAAGGAGCCATTGTTGCTGTATTCTTCTTTCAAGCTATTCGGTGCACACATGAGTGTATCTACTTTCCATCTGCCCCCTTTCCAGTTGGTGGAGTTACTCCACTGATTCTAACAGCAGACGTGACCCTCTCTCACCCTTTTCTCCAGCTGCATGGTGACATGCAAAGAGTTCATTGTGTACTTGACTCAGTTTGCATATTGTCAGCTGATATGCTGCTTTCAAATCCAGAGATGTTAGGTGTTAAGGCCCTATAGATAGGATAACTTCACAGGAGCTGCTGAGCCCCGGAGTATCCTGAGCTTAGTCATGGAACATCAGGAATGCTGCTTTTCCTCTGGAAAGTAAATGCATTGAGGCCCTGGAACATGCATGTGTACATGAAGGCAGTATTCGGGTTGTGGCATGGTGGTCACTTTGCCAGGGATGCCCCTTGGTCCTTGAAGAAACATTTATTGGGCTCCACATCAGCTGGACACTGGGAAATGAAGCAGGGCCACATGCAGTCCATCATTTTGGCATGTTCATACTGGCATTGTCCTTGCATTCTCCTCCTAATGTGTCTCTGGTCCAGCAGGTCTCAAACCTGAACAAACATCCAAGTGACCCCAGGGAACCTGGAGCTCTCCAGGATGCACTGAGAGAGACTTCTAGTCAGGGATCAGAGCCTTTGACATATACAAAGAGTTTCAAAGAAGGAAAGGAATGGACGGGCAGAGAACCGGTGCAGCTGGAAATCCAGGGGCAGTAGCACTCCCTAACCTTGCTGTACCCTCCTCTCCCCAGGTTACAACCATCCGGCTCTGGCGAAGCTTGTCCAACAGCCTCAGAATGCGGTAGGTCTCCCTAATGTTCGGACTAAGGCTCGTGGCCAGATTCGCTGGGCATCTTTAGGCGTGGTTCATTCGCAGCACTCACATGTTTGCAGAACTTGTGCCCTGATCAGGCACTCCGGGCCTCGGTTAGAGTCAGCTGAAGAACAGTGAACCCCAGGAGAGGAAATGCCTACATCTGATCGCCCTGTGGGTGTGTCTATGAGACATTTTCTTGATTAGCGATAGATGTGAGAGGGTCCAGTCCTCTGTGGGCAGAGGCCCCCCTGGACAGTGCTCCTGAGTATAAGAAAGCAAGCTGAGGGTCTTGAGAGATGGATCAGAAGTTAAGAGCACTGGCTGTTCTCCCGAAGGTCCTGAGTTCAAGTCCTAGCAACCACATGGTGCCTCATACCATCTGTAATGAGATCTTGTATCCCCTTCTGGCATGCAGGCATACATGCAGGCAGGATACTGTATAATATATAGGTAAATTTTTAAAAAGAAAGGAAGAAGGAAGGCTGAGGGGCTAGAGAGATGGTTTAATAGTTCTTGCAGAGGACCTGGCTTGGGCTCCCAACACCCACATGGCATCTCATAAACTTCTATAACTCCAGTTCTAGGGTATTTAATACCTCTCCTGACTTCCTCAGGAGAGGTATACATGTGGCACACATAAGTACACTCAGGCACACACATAAAATAAAATAAATTTTGTTGGAAAAAAAAGAACCTGAGCAAGCCATGGCAACATGCCAGTGAGCTGTGGTTCCTCCGTGGTTTCTGTTTCACTTCCTGACCCCAGGTTCCTGCCCTGAGCTCCTGCCCTGGCTTCCCTCAGTGATGGACTGTACCCTGGAAGTCAAACAAAGCTGTTTAGTCATGGTATTTATCACGGTGACAGAACATAACTGGGACAGTGAGAAAAACTCCCATAGAGACAGTCACTTAACCTCATACATCAGTTGAGAATTGTAACCACATTTAGGCTAGAGTAAAGGGCACAGTGCTGTGTAGGCATAAGACGATGATGATGGTCAACATATATGAACAACATAGTATGTGCCAAGTACTATGTTCTCTGCTCCTTAAGATTTTTATTTTTATTTGCATGTCTGAATGTACACTGTGTACATGAAGTACTTACATGCAGAAGAGGGCATCAGATCCCCAGGAATAGGAGTTACAGCCTGATACGGATGCTGGGAACCAAACCCAGGTCTTTTGCAAGGGCAGCAAATGCTCTTAACCTTGAGACAGCTCTACAGCCCCTCTTTTAAATGTACTGCTATCAAACTTTAATACATGTATATTGTTGTGTGTTGAGCCTATCCCCTGCCCCAATAACCACCTATCTAGACTTAACGACAGCAGTGTGTCCACCAATTCTGAATAATGACATGGAGATATGCTTATTTGTAATAGTTTTAGGCCTTAGCTTACAGGCGTTCTCAACTAGTTCCCACTCTTATAACCTATATTTAATCTATGTTCTGCCACATGGTTCTTCACCTCTCCTCAGTTTCTCACAGTCCAGCTTCTTCCATGTCTTATAGGTGAATCTCTTCACACCTCTTTATCTCTCGGAGTTCTTGTTTCTCCAGAAATCCTGCCTTTGCTATAGGCCTTGCAGTTCTTTAGTCAACCAATCAGAAGGTGATGGAGCACAATGTTTACAAAACTTTGAGACAGGTGATGATTAGCAATACCCAAGCCCGGTCTGTGCTCAGCTCTCTGCTGGTACAGAAACCAGAATTCTAATATTCAAGGACAACCTTTACACAGTGCACAGAACACCACTCCAGTGGGGAAGTGGTTTAAAAAGATGCAAAGGAGGAGAAGCTATGGTGTGATGAGCCGGTGAAAGCGAGGCACGCTTGAGGAATGAAAGACACGAGCAGAGTCAGCACTGGGCAGGATCCAGGAACTGGAGCTACGATAGAGTTCACATCACCTTTGTCCCAGTCTGGTTCCTGTGGCTGTGAAAAACACAAACAGAAAACCCCGGCATGGAGGCGGAAAGTGTGTATTTGGCTTAAAATTACAGTCCATCACTAACAGAGTCAGGGTGAAAGATGGAGGCAGGAACTGAAGCCACGCTGCTTACTAGCTTGCTCCTCGTAGCTTGCTCAACCCAGGACCACCAGCCCAGGGACTCCCCTGGCCCCTCTCCCATCAATCATTAATCACGAAAATGTCCCACAGACATGCCTACAAGCCACCGTGACAGGGGCAGTGCCTCAACTGGAGCTCCCTCTTCTCAGATGAGTATAGGTTTGTGTCAGGCTGACAGAAACAACCCAGTTCAACCTTCGATACGTGGTCTCAGTCTTGGTACTGATGGTGTTTAGATCCAGGTCATGTTGCGTGGGCCTCTCGTCATGGCAAAAACATGTCTTAGAAATGCCTGTATTTTCTCTGGTGGGTGCAGCGACCTTGCTTGAGAAGTCCCATGGTAGAAGAGCTATCCTGGGCATGGTGGGAAGCCATGACACTGAGGTTCAACACATGAAGAGACCTGCGTCTACCCTCAGAGTCCCTTCTTGGCATACTCCGTGAATCTGTCCAAGAAGCCTATTGCTGCCCATGTTTGTCCTTTTAAGGGTCCTTTTTAGATGTCATTTTCCAGGGGGTGAGGAATGTCGCTCAGTTGTCAAAGTGCCCAGTATGCAGGAAGCCCTGAGATCTCTCTACCCCACTTAATGCAAGTGGGGGATGGTGGTGAATATCAATAATTCCAACACTCAAGAAATGGAAGCAGGAGGATCAGACGTCCAGGGGCACCCTCAGCTCTATAAGGAATTTGAGACCAGAATGGGTTATGTGAGGTCCTGTATAAAAAGGAAATAATAATAATAGAAATTTCACTTTCCTATTTGTTCCACCACCATGCACTTTTGATACTGTTACATGTTCCTTTTCAATTACTATACTAGCAGAAGGCCACAGATTTGGTTTAAAATACTATCTAAGAACTTCACATAGTGCCACATTCCTATAATCCAAGCACTCTGGAGGCTGAGGCAAGAGAGGATCAGGAGTTCAAGTTCATCCTCAGCTTTGAAGCCAGTCTGGGCTACATGAGACCCTGTCTCAAAACAACAGCAAACTCAGGGCAATACCTGTGCATGGCCTCTGCTTCAGGCCAGGAGTCTGCTGAGCCCAGCTGTGGACTCTGCTCCTAGGGGCAGGTCTCCCAGCCTTCCACCTGGAGGCTCATTCAGCCTTTTGGCAGATTCCTTTCCTGTTGGTCTCCTTGCAGCTTCTGCCACCACCTGCAGTAGTAGTTTTCTCCTCTTCTTCTGCTCCTGTGGTCTCACTGGGCCCAGAGGGAAATACAGAAACCATCTCCCAAGCGAGCCCATTAGGAGCCTTCATGACAGCTTGCCAGTGACAGGCATAGTCCTGGGAGTGGCAGGTACATCTGGAGATCTGGCATCTCGTGGTTGCTCCTGCAATTGCAGATATGTTGAACAGGTACCACAATGAGTCTGTGCTATGCAACAGGATATGATATGCTTCACCCTGCATTGAGATGTAAGAATAGGGACAGGGATCAGACCAGGTCCAAAAGAGACAGACCCTGCCCCTATCTCCTAAAAGACCCCTGTGTCTCTCCTCTTCCCTGCCCCATGAATGGAATCATCCCTCATGTACTCCTTATCCTGTCTGATTATTTTTCTCAAAAGATTACATAGCCATCCATCCTCATTCACCGTCTTGTGGGCAGGAGACCGTGCATTCTAGTGGTTTCATGGAATTGCTTGTGTGAATATACTATGGCCAGCTTGTATTCTACCTGAGGAGAGTTCTACTTTGGGACTCCCGGAAAGATGGCTGCTGTAGATGATGGTGTCTGTGTCCTTTGTGGGGTCCTTGATACAGAGCTAGCAACAGAGCTGTGACCATGGTGGGTGTTCATGTTCTGCTTCTTCAGATCCTGCCAGTTGGCAAACTTACTGGCCTGATTTCCTTTCCCACCAGCATCAGGGTGGGGCAGGGTCTCCATCGCTCCTGTCCTATCAACACTTGTGAGTGTGAGTTTCTGTGTGACTCAGAGGAGGACACCTTGTCTGCTCATTATGGGAAGCTTGATCCCTGAAGGAAACCAGGGGTCCAAAAACTGAACTGTACTCTTGCCTGTGCTGGCGGTGTAGAACACTCTTGGTAGAGTTCTCCTGGCATGCACGAAGCCCTAGGTTTAATCTCAAGCACTGTATACTCTGTGTGTGGATGTGAATGACGCTAATTCCAGCCCTCAGGAGGTAGATGCCATGCTACAGAAGTTCCAGGCCATCATTAACTATATGACAAGTTCAAGGCTAGCCTGGGCTACAAAAGACCCTGTTCCAAGATTTTAAGTCCTTTTTAAACCCAGAATTGAAGCTCTCCTGAAAGAGCCGTGAGTGGTGGGCATGGAGGGCCTGCCTGCCCAGGAGTAACGAGGGAACAGTCTTGAGCAGGTACCAAGGGGGTCGGAGAAGGTGGCCAGTGAAGCCAGAGGCTCAGGGGGTATGTTTACGATCAAAGCTGCTTTGTTTCGAAACTTGTGCGGGTCCCAGATGCCTCGGCAGCTGGTGCTGAAAGAATGTGTCAACAAACATGTCACACATATTTGCAGTGTCAGCTGCCTGTGGAGGCAGTCTTCCCAACAACATGGGATGTGAAGACCTAAGGATTCTGATCCTCGCAATGATGTCTTCCTGTTCTCCCAGGAACCTTCCCTGCCTCCCCACGTACCTGCCACATCTTACCCAGGCAAGAGCTGGTCCTCACCTTCACCTCCGCACTAGGAGACATGGTCCAGTTGCTATGGTACCCCCTGTCTTTCATCTAGCTTTTCAAAGCTGGAATTACAGATGATCCACCAAGCCCACCAAGTATTTACTTGGGTTTTGGTCCTCATGCTCATCCAACAAGAGTTTTACCCACTGAGTCATCTCCCCAGACCCCACTTGGCTCCTTCTCAACCCTCTTGGGTCACACTAGCACCACCATGAAACTCCATCCTGGTGATTTCATGGGCTCCAGTTCCAGGACTATCTCGTACAGCTCCCCTACACTGTGCACTGCGCTCGGACTACATGTGCGTGACTCTACTGCCATAAGTAACAGCTGCAGTCTGATCTCCCGCACCTGGGATGGATGATGCAGAGCGAACCGTGTAAAACACTCACCAGTCTGTGACTTCCAGGCCCTTCTATCGCTCCTCAAACCTGAGCTCTGTTCTTTCCCTATGCCTTCTCTTCTCGAGGATCTCTATCAGTATCTGGCAAGAGGCACCCGAGTTGGCAGATGAAGACCCTGAACTTCAGAGCTGTTAAGTGATTTGCCTAAGGCTACACAGCCAAAGCCAGCTTTCCCCTTTCTGCACTTTAAGATGGGCAAGCCTTCTGGAAAACCCGTCCTCATTTGATTCTGCAGCCACGTGTCCCAGATATCTTCTGTTCTTAATGTCACGCTTTATCGAGCAAGAACACCGCCCCCACATCTTTTCTGAGCCCAGATAGGCAATCGGGCTGCCAGCCCACCTGTCTCTCTCTGGGGGCCTTTTCCCTGCAGCCCATGGCAGCAGTTTGCTCCCACCCTGGTCTCACCATGTTCCTAATTTCTCACAGGCCTCATGAGCAGGTCAGAGCCTGGAGGAAATGCTTTTTAAGGCCCTGCCAACAGAGCAAGGTCTCCGGTTGTGTCAAGCCAATGTGTACCCAGTATTAGCATTTCTGAGCAGAGGTGCGGGAGTGCCTGTCCCAGAATGCTATCCGAAGCCAGCAAACCCACAATAGAGACATGTCTGTGTATCTTGGGACAAGTTGCCTGACCTCTCTGGTCCTCAGCAGTGAAGAAAGTTTATATTTCATACTTCTCATCCTTCCTGTCCCCTCTGTGTCTCATAGGCCCACCAAGGAAGGGGTAACAAAACAGGAAAAGCAATAGATGTTTGAATCTGCAAAACCCCTCCCTTTTTACCAGCCCAAGCCACATCCTAAAGCCACCAGGAGCCAGGGACTGCCTGTCCTGAGTCTCCCACAGCCAAGCAGTGGCACTGTTCAGATTTGACCTTATTATCTGAGCAGAGGGATGAGGGAGAAGTCCCCACATCCCAATGAATCTCTGCTTGCTTGTTTTGGTTTGTTTGTCTGTTTTTGAGACAGGGTCTCCTATGATCTAGACGGGTCTCAGCCTCCCTGTATAGCTAAGGACAGCCTTGAGTTTCTGAGCATTCTGCCTCTGCTTCCCATACACTTGTAATTGCTGGCATGAGCCTTCTGGAGGTGGAACCCAGGGCTTTGTGCTAGTAGATGAGCATTCTACCAACAGAGAAATATCCTCAGACTAAAACTCACTGTGTGCACCAAGCTGGCCTTGACCTTGATAGAAAGCTATGCCACACCCTGCCCGATCCCTACTTTTTATAATAAACATTCTTATTCATTGCAAGAGAATACTTCTTGATTTTCAGATGAACTGCATAGGTAGTTCCTGTGTCCTCTCTCTAGCTGCCCCTTAAGGCATGCAAGTAAACACTGATCCGAGCCAAGCCACCAATTTTCCCAGTATTTTCCTTTTGTGGTGTGTCCTAGAATCCAAGCCAAGGTGCCAAGCTGCGTTTAGTGTGATCCCTTTTATAACCCAGGCCCACTTCCCCAGGCCCTGCCGGTGTGTGTCAGAGGTGAATCCCCAGGACAGTTCTGTTCTTAGCCCACCGGCAGGTGTGTTTGGTCATGAGCATGAGGGCCAAACTCCAGCACCAAGAAGAAGAAAGGACTAGAGGTTCCAGTCAACCTCCAGCTGCTTCCTCAACTTCCCTCTCTGAGAGCCCAGGATGCCCCCTTCTTGAAAACCGGAACTATTCTGAATCTACTGGCTTTGTACAGAATGCCACTAACCCTACCAAATACCCTAACTCAGCGGTTCTCAACCTTCCCAATGCTGTTACCCTCTAATATAGCTCTTCTTGTTGTGGTGACCCCCAACCAAGCAATTATTTTTGCTGCTACTTCATAACGATAATTGTGCTACTTTTATGAATCCTAATGTAAGTATCTGTCTTAGGCGACCTACAGGTTGAGAACCACTGCTCGCCTTAAGGATGTGGAAAGGCCCTGCCCAGTGACTTCCAGGGAGGAGGGGACCGGATGCTCCATGCTTCCTCCCTGGCCTCACTGTTGCATGCTCTCTGGGATCATGCCCTACTGATGGGGTGGGGCAAGGAAGGAGGCCACAGTTAGGAAGTCACCACCACCTAGTACCCCTGTGAGCAAAGATGGGCACAACTTCTCTCTGTTTTAAACATAAAGTCGTCGAGGCTTCGTTTTAAGTTATTTACCCTTAATAACTTTAGCTTTGTTTTGCTTGGGGATATTTCAGACATGTAGCCTCAATTTGTAGATGAGGATGGCCTTGAACTTTTGATCCTTCTGCCTCCACCTCCCCAGTTCTGGGGTTACAGATGTGTGCCAGCACACCTGACCTATTCAGTGTAGAGGATGGAACCCAGAGCTTCCTACACAGTAGGCAAATGCTCTACCTCCTGACCTTTGGGCCAGCCCCTGAAGGTACGTTAATAGGCTTTTACTCTTAAAGAAACCTGCCTAGCTTAGGGCCTTGCACTTCTATCCCTCAGTCAGAGGCCATTTGAAGCTAAAATTTTATTAACCTAGAAAGTCAGTGCACATTTCCCTTTCCTTTGGAAATGTGTTTGTGCTGTCTTCCCAACCCCTGTGGTCCAGCTCAGCAGGGACAGGGCAGGACAGAGCAGGATAGGGAGGGACAGACTCATATTTGGACAAACAGGTTGATCTCAGCCCTTTACCGGAGCCCCTCACTTCTCAGATGTGAGAACAAACATCAGTTCAGCACTGACTCACACGTTCGATTTCTTTGCAGAGGGAATTAATTCCTTGGACTCATGTCTATCAGAATGGGGCAGTGGGAGGGGGGAAATAGATTGACACAAAGATGCCGCAAAGATGCTTATGGTGCTCTGGCTTTAGCTAGCTTCACCAACACACCTCCATTCAATTTAGAAGTTCCATAACTGTAGTGTGTGTGTGTGTGTGCCCACATGCTCAGGGGTGCATGTGCTATAGTACGCAAGTGTGGAGGCCAGAGGGCAATCTCAGGTGTTAGCCTTGTCTTGTTTGAGACATGGACTCTTGTTCCCCACTGAGCACTCCAGGCCCAAGCTTCCTCGGATTCTCCCGTCCTCTGCCTGCCATCCGGACATAGGAACAGACACTGGGGTTATAGACATTCACTACCACATCCAACTTTACATAAGTTCTGGGGATCAGAACTCAGGTCCTCACACTTATGTGGTACTTTACCCACCAAGCCAGCTCTCCAGCCCCTACTATGGCCTTCTGGTGCATTTTAAAAAAAATTAAAGTATATTAGTGAATTCCAGCTTGTGCTATGTGAGACTTTGTCTCCCTAAAATACCAATGAGCCAACAGTGCCACAAAGAGCCTCTCTGACCTCTCAGCCGTATAAAGGTGCCATGTGGAAGAGGGCCTGGGCAGGAGCCCAGGAGCTGACACATTTGCCTGCTGTCCTTTCCAGAGCACATTCATCAACAGGCCTGCCCTGGGCATCCTGCCTCCAGAGAACTTTGTGGATAAGCTCCGAGAGTCCCTTATGTCGGTAAGTTTGAGGGATGAGCCCTTCCGTGTTTGTAGTCCCACCCCCACCTTCCGGCCTGTCTGTCTGTCCTCAGCAGTGGCCCTGGCACAGGCAGGAAAGAATGAAATCCATAGCTCAGAAGGATGAGTGGGCAGATGGCAGCAGCTGTAGTAACTGTCTGGCTACATGAGGCCCCATCTCAAGAGGGGGAGAAAAAAGAAGGAAAATGCATTGAAAGGTGCATAGCCATGCTATAATGCCATTACTCGGGGAGGTAGAGGCAGGCGGATCTCTGTAAGTTCAAGGCCAGCATGGTCTACAAAGCGAATCCAGGACAGCCAGGGCTACACAGAGAAACACTGTCTCAAAAAACAAAAAAAAAAAAAAAAAAGAAAAGAAAGAAAGAAAAGAAAAGAGTCCATGTCAGAGACAGTCCCTGTTCCCCTTACTAGGTAATAATGCACATTGAGATAGAGCTGCCATGGGCTACATCTGAGCAGGAGGTCTAGGTCCTCTCCATGTGTGGTCTGGAGAAGAGGGAGGGAGGGTGGGACTGGGAAGAGATGAGGGAGAAGGATATAGCTAGGATACAAAGTGAATAAATAATACATTTTTAAAAAGAAGACACAGCCATGCTAACATGAGCAACATTTTACTTGGTTGAAAAGAAACAAGTAAATAATGTGTGTGTGTGTGTGTGTGTGTGTGTGTGTGTGTGTGTGTGTAAATGGGGTCTCATGTAGCCCACAATGGCCTATGTAGCCCAGGCTAGCCTCAAACTCAGTATGGGGATAGCCTTGAACTTCTGATCATCTTGAATCTACTTATTACAGGTGTGTACCAGCACACCCATTTTGTACAGGGCTGAGAATCTGAACCCACACCTTGTGCACACTAGACAAGGACTCTACCACATCTCTAGCCCTCAAGAAGAAGATTTTCAATTTTTCTTTTAAAGAAAAGAAGGGGTTGTGTGTGTTGGACAAAGGGCATCCTGGGGAAATTTGTATGTGTCCTGTGATGAGCACTTGGCATGAGGGATTTGGTCCTCCATGGATTCTTCTTCAGTTCTTCTTGCCGCAAGAACTAAAGTCATTAAGAACTCCAGCTTACCATCTTGGAAGTCTGGGAGACACAGAGAGGACTGCTATTTTCTCTCTCTCTCTCTCTCTCTCTCTCTCTCTCTCTCTCTCACGCACACACACACACACACACACCCCTTCTCTTTTAATTGAGACAGAGTCTCACAGTGTGCTCCCAGCTAGTACTGCAATGGACAGGTGTACACAGCCACACTGGGCTGGGCTCTGCTGGAGTTTCTCTTGCCTTCTTTCCTCTCTCCTGACCTCAACAATCTTTCTGGGCTTCTTCTCCACCCTGGAAAAGTTTGAGCCCACCCTTCCATCTTGCTTTTTCTGGCATGCCCCTCCTTCCCTCCCTCAACCTTCCACCAATGCTGGATGATTCAGCTTCAGGAACAGAAATGGTGTCCGTGTTGTTCATAGACTCTCTCTGCAGGTGGCACCCAAAGGCATGTCCCAGCTCATCACCATGGCCTGTGGCTCCTGCTCCAATGAGAACGCATTCAAGACCATCTTCATGTGGTACCGGGTGAGCTTTGGGGCAGGAACACCCACACTGACTCAGCACCATACTGACACACACTCAACCAGGATGTTCAACTTGGATATAATCTAGAGAGTGCTTGACTGGAGCGTTCCCAACCTCCAAATGTGATGTGGCACAAAGGGCTGAGGTTCTGTGTCAGTGCAGTTATGTTACTGGAGAACGGAGCCTAACAAGCCAGGCTTAGCCACCTGTCCTCCAAAGGCCAATTGAAGCAGCAAATGAATAGTTAAAAGAAAAAAAAAGTGATTTATTCAATGTGGCCATCTGGGGAAGAGGGACAAATAAAGAGATCTAGTCACACTCCAAGTCTGTCTTCCAGGCCCAGACATTAGATTTAGGTTAAGTAGAAGGGCAGAGAACTACATAAGGAAGCAGTCCTGGTCAGGGCCTGGACCTGCTCACCCCACCCCCGCCGCTGCCATTGTCTTAGCCCCAGTCTCCTGTAAGGCTCTGACAGTTTACAAATCCTTCTCAAGGAGACAAGAGCCCCCTCTTTTGTCCCAAGGAGACAATTGCCTCTTGGGCTTCAGCCCTTTTTTTCTCACAACATGAGATCCTAGGGGGAATTTCAGTTTCTTGGGGGTCAATTGTTTCAATAGCCTGACAGCCAAAGCTCTTCATTCCTGCCAGAAGGAGTGCAGTCATGATTTTTCCTGCCATAAGTTGGCCCATCTCAACAAGCCCTGGTTACTGCTGATGAAATATTAATAGATCATAAAGCAACACTTGCATTTATTTCATTGCAAGCTCAGTGTCTTGTGTGTATCTAGACATGTCATGCTAGAACATTAAGTTAGCTCTTAAGAAAATACTCTAGCGGTCTGGATTAAGCATCACCTTGGTGGGGGAGGGGATGCCTCTTTGATCCCAGCATGTGTCCGTTCTGTTTTGGCAGAGTAAGGAAAGAGGCCAGAGAGGTTTCTCAAAGGAGGAGCTGGAGACCTGCATGATCAACCAGGTAGGTGCGGGGCTGGAGAGATGGCTCAGTAAAGGTGCCTCGTTCCAAGCCTAACGGCCTGCGTTCAATCCTGGGAACACACACACATGCAGTAACCCACATGCACACAACACACAATGTAATTATCTTGTAGGTGTGGCTGGGCCTGCCGCCTCACCCATTTGGAGACCTATTCTCGCCCCCTCATGGTGCCACTAATTGAGTGACCCCCCCTCCTTCTGAATTAGGAGGAGTACCCAACCTTTGCCACCTGGAGTTTATTTCCTGGTACCAAGGCTGAGTCTGTTCCTAATTGGCTATTAGTTTTCCAGAATAACTTCCAGAATCTGAGAGTTTACAGAAACCATAAATGTCTGCTCAAGTCTAGAACAATCCAAACTGTCCACACAAGTGTCTACACTAGGGCTGGAGAGATGGTTCAGAGGTTAACAGCACTGGCTGCTCTTCCAGAGGTCCTGAGTTCAATTCCCAGCAACCACATGGTGGTTCACAACCATCTATAATGAGATCTTGTGCCCTCTTCTGACGTGCAGATGTAAATGCAGACAGAATGTTGTGTACATAATAAATAAATCTTTTTTTTTTTAATGTCTACACTAGTGTTTACACTATTGGTGTTTATAGTAATTACAGCCAGTAAAGGTTGGACATCACCTATTCTGACCCATCATGCAGAAAGATCAGTTAAATGTAGGGCTTCCTAGCTGAGAAAGCATGCTACAGATGGGGTTCATCCTCTCTTGATGTCCGAGGGCAGCTTGGTGTATCAACATTTTTAGATCTCGTTTCTCACATTTAGTAGCTTCATCAAAGTGTACTTAATAATGTGTGTCTGTTGCCATTTTGTTGTGTTGCTGTGTTTTGTTTTATGGGACAGTCCTCAGGTAGCCCTGGCTGACCTGAAGGCTGAAGGCCTCAGATTTGCAGAGATCCCTCTATCGGTGCCTTTTTAGTGTTGTGGGATTACAGCCCTGGGCCACCAGCCTGGCTTGACTTATCTGTTACCTTTACAGTCAGGAGCAAACAGGAAATAGTGGTGAGAGTATTCTAGGATGTGTGGGAGGTAGTCATGGAGCTTCTCTCAGGGAGAATGCTGCAGGGACCTCCAACCTCCAGAGCCCAGGGCTGAGGCATCTGAGGAGGCTGAAGCCAGAGCCTGTTAGGGTTCCCTTAGTGGATAGAGGGGGAAAAAAGCAAATAAAGATGGTGCACGCCTTTAACCCCAGCACTCTTCAGAAGATTCAAAAGTTACAGATTTAAAACAGAGGCAGAGGCAGGTAGATCTCTGTGAGTTCAAGGCCAGCCTGGTCTGCAAAACGAGTCCAGGACAGCCAGGGCTCTTACATACAGAAACCCTGTCTCAAAAACATGAAGGAAGGAAGGAAGAAAGAAAGAAAGAAAGAAAGAAAGAAAGAAAGAAAGAAAGAAAGAAAGAAAGAAAGAAAGAAAGAAAGAAAGAAAGAAAGAAAGATTGGAGATACAGTTTCAAAATTAAGAGCCCTCCCATAGAACCCAGGCTCAGTTCCTAGCACCCATCTGTAACTCCTATCCCAGGGGATTTGATACCTTATTCTGACCTTGACAACAAGCCCCCACTGGTACACAGACATGCAGACAAAACAAATCAGATTTTTTAAAAGAAAGTGAATAGTAGCCACCTCCTCATCTGCTGGGAGCTCTGAAGGGCCTAAAACCCAGTATGCACTGGGTTCTTGAGCCTCTGGAACCCCTGTGGGCAGCTGCCTGCCATGAGAAGAGAAAAAAATGGGGTTCCTTCCCCGTTTGCCCCTGGCTAACCCTAACCCTGAGCCTCTTCAGACACGTAGGTCATTTCTGGTAACTGCAGTTCCAGTGAAAGCCACATCTCAGCTCCTGGCTTAGATCAGCCTCACAGCATGAGGCTGTGGAAGCCAAGACAGCCTGGGGCACAGGCAGGCTGGAGGAGCAGAGACGGACGGACACCGTAGAGCTAGGACATAAATCCGCAGCCAGCCAGCAGGGGAACTGATGGTGCACGCTGTCACTGGCTGCTGCCAAGGAGAAAAAAATGTCACCTGGGGCAGACCTTTTGGAAAGCCAGAAGCTCAGACATTGATGTATAACTTGTTTTAAATCTGTAACTTTTAAACCTTCTGAAGAAAAGAGCAAGCAAGACACCTGCAGTGTGGGTATAGACAGCTAAGATCTATATACAGCCCCACCCCTGTCCTGTCCACACCCCAGGAAGAACCTTAGTGCTGATGAACACTGGCTTCCTCTGGGTCTACTGAGTAACATACAGTCCCCAGTGCTCATAATGGTGACTGGTACCTGCACTTTTTTTGATTCCAGAGTCCTGGATGCCCAGATTACAGCATCCTCTCCTTCATGGGTGCTTTCCACGGGAGGACCATGGGTAAGGAGGGGCAAGTATGGTCCCAGAATGCTGCCTGTCACCACAGATGCTAATGAGCAGAGACATAAGTTGAATCTTTAGGCTCCCTTGTATCTAGAAATAATCCATTAGTCTGAGAGGAAAGAGGGTGTATGTGTGTGCGTGTGCGCGCACATGAGCACACGCGTATGCCCCTTCCTTGCTCCTATCCATCCAGCATATTTTACAAGGAGTAAGAACAAAGGTATCAGTCATTCCAAAGTTCAGTGTTGTCCTCTGATCAGGGTGAGCCTCCTCTCTGAGATTCTGGTATTTGCACATCCCCCCCTTATCACCTCCTGAACTTTTCCCACATTATCTCTCAGCAGCGTTCATATTTCTCAAGCCTGCTGAGCCTTATAATCCTTCCAAGGCACCACCTAGGCCAAAGGTTAACTCAGAACAAATACTGTTGGCAGTATACACAGTGGGCTATTACAGTGTGAACACTTAGGGCAACTGAAATGGCTCAGTGGGTAATGGTGCTTGTCCCCAAACTTGCTGTCCTGAATTTGATCCCCAGAATCTACATGGTAGATGAGGACTCCCATTAGTTGTCCACATGCACAATGGCACACTCACTCACCTAGATAGATAGATAGATGGATAGATAGACAGACAGACAGACAGACAGATGTAATTTTTAATCTTGAAAAAAAAACATGTGATAGAACGATGGTGCTCAGTGGTTAAGAATACTTGTTGCTCTTGCAGAGGACCTAGATTCAGTTCCTAGGCCCAACATGGCAACTCATAACCATCTGTGACTCCAGGTCCAGGGAACCTGATGACTTCCTCCAGCCCACAGTCCACATACACACATACATACATGCAAAACACTCAAACATGTAAAATAAAATATTTTAAGATAGTTTTGAAAAATTACTGTGTGCCTATAGATTCCTTTCTAGAATATGAAACCACAAATATACTCTTATAATGTAGAATATAAAGAAAGATAGCTCAGGAGCTAAGAGTGCTCAGTGCTCTTCAGGGGCCCTAAGTTTTGATTCTCAGCATCCATGTCGGGTGGCTCACAACCAAACGCAAGTTCAGGTCCAGGAAGTAGCATGCCCTCTGCTGGCCTCCGCAGGAATTACACTCACATGGAATACATTCACACAGATGGTGTGTGTGTGTGTATGTGTGTGTGTGTGTGTGTGTGTGTGCGCGTGCACATTGGTTAAATAACAACCACCGAATAGAATTTTTTAAATGTGCCATTTGTCCCTCCTGTATGGCTTGAATCAATTCTGTTCAATTCCCTACGGAGAGGGGATGATTGTGCCATTTGCAAATGGGGATTATGAATCAGCAATGGCAAAAACTTTCCAAGGCCATTCAATGACAGAGCAAGGATTTGAACCCTTGTCTCTCCTCTCCAGCAATTGGGTTTAATCTGCAATAAATCATAAAACAAACAAACACACATACAATCCAAGGGTTCTACGTGTACAGGTCTGAAAAGTTCATGACACCCTCTTTAAAAACATTCCATGCTACTGCCTGAAGCCAAGCATCTTCTTTTCTGTTTTGCTGGGCTCAGGTTGCTTGGCGACCACACACTCCAAAGCAATTCACAAGATTGACATCCCTTCTTTTGACTGGCCCATTGCTCCATTCCCCCGGCTGAAATATCCCCTGGAGGATTTTGTGAAGGATAACCAGCAAGAGGAGGCCCGCTGCCTGGAAGAGGTAACCTGGATCCCCACTGCCTCCTTTCATCTCCTTTTCTCTCTGTGTGCTGAGTCTGAGCCCAGAAGAGGACAAATGCAGGACATGGGTGGTGCGTTCCATGGAGGAAGTAAGGACAGAGAGACCTCATGCTTTAAGAGTTCTGCAAGGGAAGAAGCCAGAGGCATTATTTTACTGACTAGCATTTATCCCCCCTTCTGGTACCAATTTCTCCACCATTTCTTTGGGAACAAATTTAACTGATACAAAATAACTGAAAAATTAACTGAACAAAATAATAGATAGTTGATTTATCTTAATAATATGGGTGTCTGGTGGGGGAAAAAGGTTCCATAGTCTAGTCCTGTGGTTGGCATTCTTTCCCTGATTTCTAGAGCTTTTACATGTCCTTGGAGGCCACACAAGGAAAGAATGAGGACTTTATGTCTTTTGCCTTCACATCTCCTTTTCTCCAGAAACAACCCCTTATAATCTGCCCCATAGAGGAAATGGAGAAGTATAGGAAGCACTTTACTGCTGGAAATAACTGTATTTTCTATATTGGATTATTATTAGATCAATGCTCTAATAACTCTTTTGGCTTTCCTCTTAAGCATGACACCACTTTCAGTCAATATTTATTAAACACCTACCAAGGTGCTAAGCAGGCTGCTGAGTGGTAGGTATTTAACAGTAAATGAAAGAGGCAAGACCATGGGTCAGGCTTGTAACCTATGTCACATAGATAACTGTAGATTTCTTAGTTACCATCACTTTAAAAGTAAAAAGAGGAGGAGGGCAGAACAAGGTTAGGAGAGCACTTTCCAGACATTCACAAAGCCCTGGGCCCCCGTGTGAAATCAGGTGTGGTGATGAGCGTCCGGAGTCCCAGAGCTTAGAGGGTGGCCAGGAGGATCAGAAACTCAAGTTCAATCTCAGCTACATGGTGAATTGAAGGCTATCCTGGAATATATGTAAGACCATGTCTTAATAAATAACTAGAAATAGATGAAGCTTATTTTAACATCACCTTTGATTCTTGGTCTCAGATTCTAGGTGAACCTGTCCTAGAGCTTACTGCTTTGCACTTTGAGAACCTCGCCAGTGCTGGGGTTCCAGGAGTGAGATGATAACATTTTATTGAACCTAACATATCTAGAACATGTAATTCATAGTTTTGAAGTAGGAGTGAGACTGTTTTTCATATTAAGCCCCTGGAACACTGTGTTAGTTCTGCATAACGATACTTAAGGTGTGGGATTTGGCTTTTTAAAACACATATTAAACAACTAATAAACTATCCCGGTATTATTTGTTCATAGTCTATAAGATAATTCCCATTTCAAAAGTAGAGTTCAAGAACTACCACCACTTGGGTACCTTCCCTGTATACCATCACTGTTTGTTGATTCAAGTGTTTAGATCAGGTGCATTTTATGGCTCAGAACAGTATCGCCCCAACCAGAGATGTCTTCTCGCCCAGCCATCATCTCAAGACAGGCTGTTTTCTGCCCATAACACAGAGCCACAGTGGGGCTGTTCTCACCGCAGATAGGTTTTGCAACAGCTTCTCAAGTGAGCCTCTATCGCAGTGTCCCCAAGAGCATACCACGCAGAAAGAACAATAACGACAGAGCAACGGCAAGTCATGGCATGCTTAGAGGAGTGGCCATGCCTGCCTTTTCAGTAGGTTATTCTAATATC
>CM053757.1:13178513-13294883 GCA_028658305.1 Pachyuromys duprasi | reverse complement strand
ATTTGGAGACAAGAGTCCCACTAACCTGGCCAGTGTGGCCTTGAACTCTCCCTATAACGGAGACTGGCCTTGGACTTGCAGTCCTCCTTCTCAAGATGCTAGGATTAATAGGTGTGGTCCACTAAGCCTGGCTTTTAAATTTGTATTTATTTTTGTATTAAGATGGGGCCTCATTTTATAGCCTAGGCCTAGAACTTGGAATTCTTCTGCCTCCACCTCGCAAGGGCTGGGATTACAGACATGTGCCCACCATGCTTGACTTAGCCTCCTTTTTAAAAAGAGTCCCAAAGACAGTGAGCAAGCCCAGATGATGAAGCTCCCTGTGAAACTCAGCAGAGTCCACCCTTTTTTAGCAATGGGTCACCCGCTCTGTGTGTGCATGTGTAATATATTACTTACCTATTCTCTTACTCTGGTGCACCATGAGTTTCTGGCAAGCAAGAACTTTTACCTTGAGATTTCTCTACTATCCAACCCAGTAATAGTAGGTCAAGAGGTCAAAATTAGGAGGGCTAGGCCTGGTGGCCCGCGCCTTCAATAACCATGCAGGCAGTTCTCTGTGAATTTAGGACCAGCCTGGACTACATGGCAAGTTCTAGCACAGCCAGGCTACACAGTGAGACCCTATCTCAAACAGACAGACAGACAAACAAACAAAAATAAAAATTAGGGCCTGGAGAGATGGCTAGCAGTTAAGAGCACTGGAATTCTTTTCCAGAGGACCCAGGTTCAATTCCCAGGACCCACATTGCTGCTCACAACTGTCTGTAATCCCTGTTCCGGAAGATCTGATTTCCTTACGCATGCAGGCAAAACACCACTGTACATAAAATAAAAATAAATTATTTTTAAAAAGAACAAAAATCAAAATTAGGAGGGAAGGAAAGAAGAAGAGGGTGGATGAGGGGAGAGAGAAGGGGAAGTATAGAGGCATAAATAGTTAGTGGAGGAAGGTCAGAGGGGCCTGTGTGAGAGAGTGTGGCTGAGGGTGAATGACAGTGGCAAATGACAGTCTCCAAAAATGTGGCCCTAGAAACTCACACTTCTAATCTACTCCTGCTCTTCTTCCAGGTGTGGTATTGGGGGGCTGCGGTGACAAATCCATCCGTTTCCGTCCTACACTGGTCTTCAGGGATCACCACGCTCACCTGTTCCTCAATATTTTCAGTGGCATCTTAGCAGACTTCAAGTAAAGAAGCCGTTTCCATGACATTCAGAGAAAGCCCGGTCTCAGCGGTGTCAACTTGATTAGTTTGCCTAATTCATATTTCACTTAAATGTTTATCAGAGGCGAATGCATAAACAGAAGGGTCATTTGTGGGCCAGGCTCATTGGTCAGTGGTTGTGGAGGACTGGGTGGGGAGGACCTGGGTTTGAGTCTCCTCCCTGCAAAACTCATGGTGCCCATTGGTTAGAGGCCAGTTCTGCATAAGCCTTGGACACTGTCTTAGGAAAGGCCATATTTCTGCCAACCCTGGACCAACCAGTTTCTTAGAAGCTACTCAAAGGGTGTTACACCTGCTCTGAGGTAGGTGGGTGGGATCCTTGTGTCTCTGTCCATCTCAAGTACCCTGTCTTGGGATCAGAGATGCTGGATCCTCTTGTCCCTCACAAACAAACTCTCGTCACTTCTCACCAAATCCCTAGCTACACATCCCACTTGTGACCTACTTGGAGTCCAGATGGCTATCAAGAAGATGACAGAGTGTGGAGATACAGACTGTGTTTAGGGGAATGGAGGGGCTTCTGGTATCCTAAACACCAAGATCCCCTCAGCCCTGTGCCCTTGGTGATGTCCCTGGCCTGTGAATTCTGTCCTTGGCTGACCTGTGCTCCTGGAGGATCTGAGTGTTGGCATGGTAGTTCTTAGTCAACATTCTCCACCCAGTGTCTGTCTTGATTCAAGGGAAAGAAACCACATCCTGAGCATCCAGGGGTCACGTGGGACCTGAAGTTGCCTCTGGAGCCTACAGTGAGGAGCATGGGCAGCAGAGCCCCTTGATCCCACCTCCAGGGCCTCTGACTTGTGACCCTTCATCCTGGGAACTTCACAGTCCAGCTTTCACTCATCCACTCTATTCCCTCCTCTCCTGAGCACAGCTATTCCATCCCAGGGGACCACTGCTAGATTTCCTGTTAAGGGCAATGTCTTCATTATAAAGGCATAAGGACACCACATGTGGAAAGGCAGCTTGCTGGTTCATGATGGTTTTCTTGGACTTGCCTGGCCCCACAGCGCCTGGGCTTTCCTGAGTGTGGAGCATGCCCGGAGGGCGGCAGTCAGTACTTAGGCAGGTGAGATGTTCTTAGAACTGGCTTGACCTGAGAGGATCCTGAGAAGAGGCCCTCCCACCCCACCCTTCAGAGGGGCAGTGTTTTAACTTGTAGAGTGCAGGGGGCTGCTTTGTTACAGAAGCCTCTTTACATCCTGGTGCCCTCATTATCTGTCTGAGGAGGTGGGTATACCAGAGTTCCCAACTGAGCCCTTTGCTCTTTTAATAATGAATCATCCAAAGATCCAGCTTTCATGTTTCTTTGGACATGGCCATCAACTTACCTGCCTTGAAAATGAAAGGCACTGGCTGACATGCTTAACAGAAACAGCAAATCCATGAATACCAGTCATGTGATAGCCCCACAGTCTGAGATTCCGCCACCTCTTCATAACCATGTTTAAGGTCATTTCAATGACCATGTAAGTAATGGGGTCTGCCTCCCTGCCTCTCTATAAGGTTTCATTCACCTGTGTGTTTATTTCCATATCAATCATTTATCACTCATCAAACTTTCATCAGATGTTTGTATTGTTCCAGGTCCTGTGCTAAGCACCAAGAACACAAATAAGTTCTACAGATAAAGTCCCTGCTCCCAGGGACTCCCATTCTCTTGGGAACCACAGACCCTTAAAGTTGAAGTCAAAATGGGAAGTGTACCAGCAAGGGTTTCTGAACATTAGTAAGTCCAAGGAGCCTTCAAGGGGAAAGGATGCTTGAGCAGAATTCTCCAGAATGAATGAAGTTAGTCAAGCAGAAACGGCAAGGAAGAGTGAAGAAAGGGGAAGGTGGAGGCACATTTGTTCATTGCTTCAGCCCTTTCCCTGAGGTGCCAGACCCCACACAGAATATCCCAAGGTTCAAGGTGTTACTTAACAAACGTGGAATGTGCAGGCCAAACCCTAACTCATCATATTGGTGTAAGTATGCTGCCTCCTAAGAACCACAGTGTCATGTGCGGACACTCAGGCAGGTCCTTGGAGTTCAAAGGGTGTTAAGCCAGGACACATGCAGAAATCGCCCTCTTTAGTGGAGGGAGCAGCTGATATTTCATCCTCCTGCCACAGGGCATGTTGATAGAAGGATGAAATCATTTCCAGAAAGTCACCTCCAGACTTGTTCACTCCTTGCCTGGAGACAGCTCCTATCATTTTAAACAAACAAAATTTAAGCCGTTTATCCACATGTTCTTGACCGGGGCACAGTGTGTTCCTGAGATGTCCTCTTTGGGAGTATGAGGGTTAATGGGAGGAATTCCAAGGAAAATAATTTTCCAGGAAACTCAAGACTGTGGGCAGAACCCACAAACAAGTGCGTCTGTGCAGGTCTGGATGAACACCCATCATGCATTAGTGCAGTAGACTTTAGTAAACGTCTCTAGCCAGTCTTGTCAGTTTTGCAGAAAACAAGGCCCAGTACTATCAAGTCTTAGCATATCCTCCCTTTTTATTATAAATGGGTGGTTTTTTATGATTTTTACTGATGCTCAGTAACCATGCAAAATTGTGCACATTAAAGTACTAATAGCTCTGTACCTATCTATCCATATACGTATATATATCAGCTCACTGTAGAAAACCACAGCTAGCGAGCATCGCAGACTCATGCAAACCAAGTGATCTTGTTTACAGTAATTGTCAACAGTGCCAACAAGTGATGAGGAAACTAATACGTCACAGTGTAACTGGTGACCATGTGCACAATTCCACGAATTAAATGTTTCCTGTGTTAATCAGTATTCTTAAATTAAAAGAAAATGTTTATAATGGAAATACCAGAGTGACTGTGGGCTTTTTCCAGGGGTAACATTAATTCTCAGTAGTGCCTATTCACCCCAGATGGGACAATGGCAGATTAAGTAATGATCCCCCCAAGTCCAGCCTGGTAAACTGGTGAATTTACCGGTTACTTATAGGTGCATGGGGGACTCACACAGCAGCGCCCCATAAAAGCCCACGCAAGCATGGGTGATGGTGTCATTGATGGTCCACTGATGTGCCCTCTCCCTAAGCAAGGGTGGCTGCTGTGGGCTTCCATATGGCCTGCTTTCCTCCTGTGACCCATTACCTGACAAGACACAACTTAAGGAGAAAGGGAAGTTCAGTTGGAAGTTTAATAAAGGACACAGTCCATCATGGTGTGGCAGGCTCAGTCATAGGAACATGAGGCAGCTGGCCACACTGTCCCTCAGTCGGGCAGCAGACAGAAGTGGGACTAGGGTAGAGAACCTCATGGCCCATGGCAAAGACCCACTTTTTCCTGAAGTTTCCATGGCTTTTCAAAATAGTGCCCACAGCTGGGACAAGTATTCAAACCTCATGAATGTGGGAGGAGGGAGGCTCACATTCATAAAATCTCTGACATGGTAAGTTTCTGTGTGAGCTCCCTGGGCCTCCGAACTTCCTGTCCATCTACAAGGGGCTGCTTCAATCTGGCAGAAAAGTCATATAACATGTGGGATTGGGCAGGTGGGAAGTCAAGCCACCAAATTTGATTTTCAAGACTTTGTAGGGGCTGCTGCGTGACTGAACACAGAACAGAGGCGAGCAGGATGAGGATAGGGGAGGGTGATATCTCTCAAGTCAGTGCTGCTAGGTTACCAGGAGGTGGAGATCAGATGACAAGGGAAATAGGGCAAAGAGGCAGCCCAGCTTGCATCCTTGAGGGTCCAGTGCACCACACTGAAGGACAGGCTTTCTATGGTGGTGGCGGAGGGGCTGAGGACTTGGGACAGTAGAATCATACAAGATGCATTTAGAAAAACTCCTGAGTGGGCTGCTCTTACAGAGGACTCAAGTTCAGTTCCCAGCACTCCAGCTACAAGGGATCTGATACCCTTTTCTGGCCTGCATGGGTACCTAAACTCACATGTACACACTCATATTTAGATGCACATGTATATACAAAATTTAAAATAAAATAACCCTTTACAAATGATTCCTGGGGCTGGAGCAATGGCTCAGGGGTTAAGAGCACTTCATGTTCTTACAGAGGACCCAGGTTCAGTTCCCAGCACCCACGTGGCAGTTCACAACCACCTCTAACTCCACAATTGGACTTTAAGGACACCACTTATACACATGGTATACAGACATACATCAGGAAAAACATGCACATAGAGAATACAAATAACTTCTTAAGATTCATGAATGCATAAAGATTAGAGGTACTGGTAGAGTTCTTAGTGACCATTGATGTCATAATGGCCTATAGCCTACATATAACATCCAGCACACGAGAGAAGCAATTGGCTCAGAAGGCAGCATTTTATTTGTATATTTACTTTTGAGACAGGGTTTCACTATGCAGCCTTGGCTCGCCTGTAACTGATTAAGCAGACCAGGCAGCCCTCAAATTTACATCCACCTGCCTCTACCTCCCAAATGCTAGGATTAACAGTGTGTGCCACCATGTATGGCCCAGAAAGCAATTTTTACCTTAATATTAGTGTGTGTGTTGCGGGGAGGGGATAAGACAAGGTTTCTTTGGTATAGCCCTGGCTGTCCTGGAACCCACTTTGTAGAACTCTGAGTGCTGGGATTAAAGGCACGTGCCACCAAGCCTAGCTCATTTTTTTTTATGTGTATGGGTGTTTAAATGTCTGTGCACCACTTCCCCCCACCCAAAGACTGGGTTTCTCTGTAGCTCTGGCTGTCAAGGACTTGCTTTGTAGACCAGGATGGACTTGAACTCAGTGATCCACCTGCCTCTGCTCCTGAGTACTGGGATCAAGGGTGTGTGCCTCCATACCACCACACCCAGCTTGTGCACCAGTTTCATAAATGCCTGTGGAGGCCAGAAGAGGGTGCCTTGTTTCTTGGAAATGGAGTTACAGACCTTTGAGAGTCACAATGTGGATGGTGAAAATTGAATCTCGGTCCTCTGGAAGAACAGCCAGTGCTAACTGCTGAGCCATCTCTCTAGCCTCTGTTTACCTTTATATTAAATGTTTTTAAAATAATCATACATTAATAATAATTATATTATTATTTGTATTATTATATTGTTATTTTATTACAAATAATAGTAACAATATTCTAATGATCATTTTGAATATCCACTATGACAAGAATACGCTTGGTGTTTTGAAATTTCCCTAACAAACTTAGAAGAGATATGTTTTTTGGGTGCCTATATTTTGACACAGGAAGAAGTTGAGGCAGGGTATTATTATGTAGACCAGGCTGGCCTCATCTCGTCATGCATCCCAGACTGGTGTTGACCTCCCCCTCTCAAGCTCTGGAATTATGCGTATATTCACCATGCCCAGCATCAGGCAGATTGGGAGCCTAGATTTGTTATCTACCGTACATTAAAGAAGACAGTGTAGGGAACTTATCACACTGCCTGAAATGGCTTGGTGGAAGACTCCTCAGTTCCGCAGTCAGCGGGTTTGTTCTGTTTGTTTGTTGTTTTGTTTTGTTGTAAGAATTCCATGGATTCCAGACTGGTCTCAAGCCTGCTGGATAGCTGAAGATAATCTTGACCTTTAATCCACCTGCCTCCACACCTCAAGCGCTGGGACGAGAGGTGTGCACCACCCACCCGGGTTGGTTTTGTGCTATGCTGGAGATGTAACTGGAAACCCGAGCACTAACCCAGAGGAGCCCCAGGCCCCGGAGTCTCCACATGCGCATTCACTGCCCCTCATTCTCTCCATTGTCCTTACTGGCTAGACAGACCACACCAGCAGAACGACCCAGCTCAGCTGCTTTCTGGGTTGTACAAATGGGCCAAGCTTCCAGGTAGGCAGTAACAGGGAATGAAGATTCAGCCCTGTGTTCTCTACAGTTCTCCATGGACAGTAGCTGGCTGTGATCGTTGCCTTCCATGTTTGAAAATATTTTATGTGTATGGGTGCTTTACTTATATGTATGTCTGTGCACCATGTGTGTACATTGCCCACAGAGGCCAGAAAAGGGTCATGGATCCCCTAAGGCTAGAGTTACAGTTGTGAGATGCCATGTGAATGCTAGGAATTGAACCCAGATCCTCTGGAAGAACATCGATTACTTTTAACCCCAAGTTGTCTCCAGTCTCTGGTTAGCTTTAATTGTCAATTTGACACAACCTGGAATCACCTAAGAAGAGTCAATGAAGAATTGTCCACATTGATTCAGGCTGTAGGCACACCTGTGCAAGGCTGTGTTCAGTTAGTTGATAGACAACCCAGCACATTGTAGGCAGCCCCATTCCCTATGCAGACTGTCCTGCACTATATAAAAGTAGAGAAATTGAACTGAGCAAAAGCAATTAATTGAGCCTGCACACATTCATTTATCTTAGCCGGGCAGTGGTGGCGCACACCTTTAATCCCAGCGCTTGGGATGCAGAGGCAGGTGGATCTCTGAGTTGGAGGCCAACCTGGTCTACAGTTTGAATTCTGGGACAGCCAAGGCTATACGAGAAATCCTGTCTTGGAAAACTTGACCACGCCTGTGATGTCATCAGATGCTTCAAGTTCCTGCCACTTTGGTTTTCCAAAAGCAATGATATATGACCTGGAATTGCAAGTGAAAATAAAATCCTTCTTGCTTAAATTGCTTCTTGTAAAGGCTCTTTTGTCACAGCTATAGAAGCTAGAACACTGGCTAAAGCTTTCTTTAAAAAATCATGTAAGTTGGATGTGGTGGCTTACATGTGAAATCTCAGCCACTCAGAAGGCTGAGATAGGAGGATTGGGAGTTTGAGGATAGCCTGGGCTACATAGCAAGATCTCATCTCAAAAACTAAAATTAAGGGACTATAGAGGTGGCTCATTGGTTAAGAGTATATCTTGGGGAGGAGGACAGCCCCATCAGTGGACTTGGAGAGAGGCATGGGAGATGAGGGAAGGAGGGTGGGGTTTGGAGGGAATGAGGGAAGGGGCTACAGCTGGGATAAAGGTGAGTAAACTGTAATTACTATAAAAAATTAAAAAAAAATTTTAAAGAGTATATCTTGCTCTCAAAACCCAGATGACTGGGGTTAGGGCCCCAACACCTAAATAAGGTGGTTTATAAATGCCTATAATTCTAGCTCCAGGGGATCCGATGTTCTCTTTTGACCTCCTTAAACATTGCACTCATGTGTAGAAACACATACACTTAATTAAAAATAAAATCTTTACGTTTTTTTTCAAGATTTCAAAAATCTTTACGTTTTTTTCAGGGTTTCTCTGAGCCCTGGCTGTCCTGGAACTCACTCTGTAGACGAGGCTGGCCTTGAACTCAATAGAGATCTGTCTGCCTCTGCCTCCCTGAGCGCTGGGATTAAAAGCTAAAGATGTGTGCCACTACTGCCCAGCCCTTTAAAATTAAATTTAAGAAATAAAGTCAAGTAAATTGCCTGTGAAGTGGGAGGCATCTGATATCTTTCAGCATTGCTTTGCTTTTTGCTGTGCTTGGTAGCATAGTCCTAAAATCCATTACTTAGGAGGCAGAGGCAGGAGTTTGAGGCACCTTGGTATACAGAGCAAGTTCCAGGCCAGCCATGGCTATATAGGGAGACTCTGGCCCTAGACACTCAGCAGCAATAATGAAACAAAACACTACTTCTGTGTGACAAGCCATGTGTTTCCTAAATCCAACACCACCAAACGCTCTATTTTCATAAAAGCCACATTCCCACAAATAAATATTGCCCGTTTCCCAGCGCAAAGGCAAGCCTGGCTATTGCTGGAGTCTTTCAACCATTAATCAGCGAAACCGATGTTTTGTCTCTGGTGCAGGAACAAACAAGGCCAGATGGTATGGGGCCTGCCTGATTAAGTCTAATCAAGAATGATTTTATAGTTGAGTGCTGCAGGATCAAAACAAGGCGATAAAACATGGAATCTGCCTGAGGCTCAGAGGGACCTTGTTGCTTTCCATTAAAGAACTCAGGAGTCCAGAAACCACTGGATAGCAATGACATGAAAGTTCAAGCCAGGTTGTCCTCCCAAAGTATCTAAATCCACAAACTACATTAGACGTAGTGGTTTGATGATGGCCTGGGGCGGGGGGGGGGGTGGATAGACCCCTGGCTGAAAGACAAGGTACGCTTGAGCTGTGCAGGGCTGATGCTACTCATTAGTAAAGCCTTGTCAGCTAGAGCAGATCTCACATGGTTACATTGTCAGCTGAACAGAGCCTGGCAAGCCACAGACCACCCTGTCCCCACACATAGATGATGCAGAGCCACAGTGTGAGACAAAGCCCAGACAGTTCTTAGCAGACAGGAAGGGAAGCCATGCTGCAAGAAGCAAACAGGATTGCATCCAAAACGCTTTTCAACAACTGTGTGCTTCTGATGTGCACCCAGCATGGGTCCAGAATGGCAGCACATAGTTGGCAAGCTTTTCTCTGCCTTGAAAAGTCAGGCATAGGGAGGCTGAGGAGATCAGTCAGTCAGTACAATCCTTGCTGAGCAAGCATGGGGATCATGAGTTCGATCCCCATTTCTTCATAAAAGCAAGCTAGGGTGATGTACACCTGTAATCCCATCACAGGGGAGGTGGGGACAGGAGGACCCCAGGGGCTGACCCCATGGCCAGCTAGCCTAGCCTAATTGGTGAACAATCCTCTCAAACTCATAGGTTTTAAGTGGAATGTGGTGCCACATACCTGAAAGGCAGGAGAATTGGTCTAGTCATTCTTGACTACCTAATAAATTTGAGGCTACCCTGGGCTCCAGGTGACTCTATCTCAAAAACCCATCATCAACAAAACAAGATAGAGATAGCCAACCTAGGAGATCAGGGGTGCCTATGCTGGCACTCAGGTGCTATGCATGAACACCTGAATCCTCAGCTCGGTCCTCCAAAATCAGCCCATGTCAGATGCTGGGATAGATTCTGTGTCAGATTTGATATATATATAATATATATATATATATATATTTTACTTTGAGATGGGGCCTCATATAGCCCAGACTATCCTCAAACAAGATCGTCTTGCCCTCGTCTCAGGAGTGCTGAGATTACCACCATGTCCAGCCTCACCGAAACATTTTAAATTGATCTTTTTTAATAAGATGTTTATATATTTAATTCAGTGTGTCAGTCTGTGTGAGGGTGTGGGTACCCCTAGCTTGTGGCGGTTGAAGGACAACTTGTGGGAATCAGTTCTCTTTTTCTGCTCTGTGGGCTTCAGGGATTCAGGGCATCAGGCTTGGCATCAAGCACCTCCACCTGCCGAGCCCTCTTTCCAAGCTTAATCTTTTAATTTTTTTGTTGACATAAGCTCAGGTGCTATCAACATCTTCTATGGCTATTGATAAGACGCTTAAGTGCAACAGTCTCTCTTGGGAAGCCCGACCCCACTCTAAGGCTTTCTTTTAAATGTGTGTATGGCTCTCTCCTGTTCCGTTATAGCGGCTGTGTCGCTGTGATAAACACCACGAGCAAAAGCAACTTGAGAATGAAAGTGTCTATTTGGCTTACGTGTTCCGGTTACAGTCTATCACTGAGAGAAGTTAGGGCAGGAACCTGGAGCTGGGAACTGAGCACCAAGGAAACGTACACTGGCTTGTTTTGCAGGCTTGTATTCAGCTACCTTTCTCCAATCGGCCAGGGCCATCTTCCCAAGGGTGGCATTGCCCAGAGTGGGCTAGGCCCTCCCACATCTATCATTTTAATTAGGAAAATGCCTAACAGACTTGCCTATAGCCCAGTCTGATGGAGGTATTTCTCAATTTCCTCTTTCCAAATGACTCAGTTGGTGTCCTTGACAAAAAACTAGACATACTCCTTCTCCTTTCTTTCCATCCTTCCTTCCTTTCTTCCCTTACCCTTCTCTCCAAGCCCTGCTGTGTAAAACAGACTAGCCTTGACTTTGCAGCAATCCTCCTGCTTCAGCTTCATTAGTGCTTGGGTTATGGGTATGTGCCATCTCACCTGGCTTCCCTCCCTCTTCTAATGCCCTACTTAAATCTATGTTGAAATGTCTTTTAAAAACTCCAATTTGCTTCAAATTTTAAGTAATTGCTAAAAAGAACCCCAAACTCTCCCTCGCCCTCTTTCTCTCACATGTCAGCACAGCCAGACAGATGTGTTTGAATCAGCAATAGGGAGGGAGGCAAACACAGCAAGTTGTTTAGCCTGGGGCCTTGTGGTTTGGGTTTGCTCACGTGCCTCCTTGGCAGCACAGATCCTTCACTTCTGTGTGCTGTGCGTACACCCCTCTGCAAATAATGCACCTAGCACCTCAGAAACCACCTACCTGCTTTAGGCTTCACTCTCATCTCTGAATAATAAAAACAATAACCAGATTTGGGCAGTTTCTATCCAGGCACATTCCCAGTGCATCCAGAGCCAATCCAGCATGAGCTGGTTTGGGGTGTGCAATGCAATAAGGCAAACCGTCCTTCGAGTGAACTTACAGGGAGACTCCCCTATTTACTACCTTATGCCTATGCAAAAAGGAGTGTGCATATGATTAAAATCAGATGACTTAAGGGAAGGGACATGCACAGTTAGAAAAGTATGGGACCTGGGAGTCAGCTCAAACCACCCCAAGAACAAGTTCTCAGCAGAGAGGCGATTTATTTGCCCCAGAAGGACCAAGGGCAGGAATAAGAATAAAGACAGGAGCTAGAGAACGAGAAGAAAGGGGAAAGAACAAGGAAGACAGGAGAAAGGGAGCAAGGCCGAGGCAGGAAAGGTTATTTTTCAGAGAGGGGACAACAAAGGGCTGCCTCTGGATAGAGAGGAGACAGATGTGGCCGATAGAAATGGGCAAGGTGTTTACTTTTAACTGGGTGTGTTAGTTAGGTGAGCCGAAGGGGGCTTTGGATTGTGGGACTTCAATACTTTGATACTTTCAATTCTGGACCTTGGTAGTCAGCCTCAGGAGGAAGTGACCAAATAAGGGAATGGACCTTGGTGACTAGCTTTAGGAACATATCTAGCAGTTTTTAGCAAGGCAGAGGGATTGTGGGAGAAGAGCAAGGCCTGCCAGAGGATGTTTGCCATGCTTGGGCTGGCTAGAGTCCCTTCAGTGAATATATGATTTAATTTGTCAACCAAAATAATCTGTCAACCAGTCTGCTCCTCCTTCATGGGAACTCACGTGACACAGGCTGTGGTCTCACTCTTGCGGAGTACTAACCTTGACTGTGCGTCCTTCTATCTATACTATTACTTCATCCCAAATAAAGTGACCCTGCTATTTTTGCATTCCTATGTGATCCCTTATTTTCAATTCTTTGGATAAGAGATAAGAACCTGGAAACACTAGGCCCAGAACCCAATCAGCAGCAATAAAAGGCTTAGACTTCCCAGCCTCCAAAACTCTTAAGAAATTAATGTTGGGGTTGGGGATTTAGCTCAGTGGTAGAGCGCTTGCTTAGCAAGCACAAGGCCCTGGGTTCAGTCCTCAGCTCTGAAAAAAAAAAAAAAAAAAAAAAGGAAGAAAGAAATTAATGTTGAGTCACCCAGTCTGCAGCAGTTGGTGGGGTGGAGGAGACATGGCTCTTGTTGGGTTCATTGTTTTGAGACAGGGTCTCAGGTAGCCCAGATTGGCCTCGACAGTATAGCCACAGTCTGAATCTAAAAGCCTCTTGTGGCCTGGAAGTTGTTACCCTTGACTTCAAACTCTGAGCATCCATCTATCTCTGCTTTCTGGTATTCAAGGCCTAGACCACCAAGCCTGGCTTTTGTTGTTTTCTAAACAGCTCAAACTACTGTCTTGCTGGGGTTCCAGAACCCTAACCCACTTCCTGTTCTCAGTGGAGACCTCTGATTGCAGCAGGGTGCCAAAGGAGAGTAATTCTTGTTCCTGTGTGCCCTCTGCTGGCACCTTGAGAATGGACTGCACAGCAAAGGCCACTCTGGTGAGAAAGGGCTCTCATCTCCCTAGCATGACTCTTGCAGGCCTAGCAGCCTTGCTGTTAATGGTATGCTGACTCTCCCCACTGCAGCCACCTGGGGAACCTGGCCACAGGAGTAACAGGAAAGGGCATGGGCAGTGTTTTGGAAGTATTACCATCATAAAACTGAGCCAAAGCACACTCAAGAACAGGAACTTCCTACCGGTTTGTTTGTTGTTTTGGGATATAGTCTAACTTAGACCAGACTGACCACAAACTTGTTAAAAAGCCAAGGAGTCCGGATCCTCCTGACACTACTTCCCAAGGACTGGGTTCACAGGTGCCTGCCACCATACCCAGTTTATATGACGCTGGGCATTTCTTGAACCCAGGTCTTAGCATTCTGCCAACTGAGCTAAATTCGCAGACCTTAAGCCGGAACTTCTAAACTGGATTGGGGCCCTCTGGGTGCAACCAGGCCACACCTATAATATCCCAGCAGGGTCAAATTCAAGGTCATTCTCAGCAACACAGCAAGTTTGTGGCTGGCCTGGGCTATCCAGTACAAAAGGCCCTATCTCAAACAAAACAAAACTGTAAAAAACATCTCAATTTTTATTATGTGGGGAGAGGGCTGTGTGCATGCCAATGCACAGGTCAGAGGATAACCCAAAGGACTCAGTTTTTTCCTTATGGATACTGGGATCACAACGAGGCTGCCAGGGTTGTGGTAAGGACCTTGATCCACTAACACAGCTCATTATTCACACAACTCTTCAGACTAATGTTTAGAGGTTCTCTGTTGCTAAAACAGCTCCAAAATATCCAGGCTCCCATCATCACTCTGACAGCCTACACACATGGCCGCACTCTCACGCCCAGTGTGTGCCTTCCAGTCCCCACCATTACTGCAGTCATCACGGTGGGAAGAACGGTGGCAACAGGGACTGCACCTATGCTGTTAGGAGCTTAATGGTCTAGGCAGAGAGAGCAAGGAGGAGACAATGCCAGTGCGTCACTGTGAGAGGGCTGAAAGTTGTGTTGTTTTTAAGACAGGTTCTATGTAGTCCTGTCACTGCACAGACCAGGTCTCAGACTAGTAATGATCCTCCTACCTCTGCTTCCCAAATCCTAGAATCATGGTGTGAGTCTGTCTCAAAAAACTGAAACAAAACGACCCTACAAAACAGGTGAGACTGGCCAAGCAGCAGTGTGCACCCCTTTAATTGCAGCACTCAGGAGGCAGAGGCAGGTGGATCTGAGTTTGAGGCCAGCCTGTCTACAGTGAGTTCCAGGAGAGCCTGGGCTACCCAGAGAAAGCTTGTCTCAAGAAACAGAAAACAAACAAAGCAGGTGTGGCTGAGGCCTGAGATGGTGAAGTATGTACTCAAGAGGCGGAAGCGAGTGGATCTCTTGGGGTTTCAAGAAGCTAGCTTGGTCTAACTAGTGACATCTTGTCTCAAAACAAAACAAAAACAACCAACCAAACAAAAAACAAAAACCCACTGAACTAAAGCCTGGCATGTTGGTGCACACCTTTATTTGATCCCAATACTCAGGAGACAAAGGGAAGAGGATTTCTGAGTTCAGGGCCAGCCTGGTCAACATATAGGAAGCTCCAGGACAGCCAGTAAGGAACATAGAGAGATCTGGTCTAAAAAAAATTAAAACTAGGGACTTGACAGATGGTTCAGCAATTAAGAGCACAGGCTGCTCTTCCCTGAGGCCCTGAGTTTAATTTCCAGCACTCACGGTGGCTCACAACCATCAACAACATAATTTGATGCCCTCTTCTGGTGTGCAGACTCTACAAGCAGAAAAAACACCCCTATACATAAAATACATACATCTTTTTTATATTCTGCCTGCACACCAGAAGAGGGTACCAGATCTCATTATAGATGATTGTGAGCCACCATGTGGTTGCTTGGAATTGAACTCAGGTCCTTTGGAAGAATAGCCAGTGCTCTTAAACTCTGAAGTTAGGTCACTGGAAGCATGGCCTTGGGGGATACTGAAACCTAATAGCCCCTTCCTGTGTCTTTACTTCCTTCTCAGTATTCCAACTCCTCCCTACCCGCCTCCCAAAAAAACCCAGCAAGGACACCAACGAGCACTTTATATTGTTCACATCAGTGTTATTCACAATAGCCAAGGAAGGGAAATAACCCAATTGTCCACTGACCTGGCTGAGTTGGTAAACACACACATTCTCTCACCCACAACTGCACCCCCAAGAGTCAAGTCATGAAGAACAAACTCACATTTTCACCATCTCATTAAGTTAATAGACGAAACAGCTTGAAAACATTCCACCACGTAAAAGCTGGCAAACACAGGAGTAAACACACCATGATCTGTTTACAGAGTAACAAATTCAGAGATTAGCCACTGCCTAAAAACAAGCAGAGACAGAGATGAAAGATGATGACAACTTCAGCCTTTGTACCATGATCCTATCCAGGATAGTGAAGCCTAAGAATCAGCAGTAATGGCTGCACAGAGGGTGTGCTTCCTGCCCTCAACAAGAAAAATGGTTACAATTTGATAGGCACATTTTTAACGTTTTGAGATGGAAATCACATAATTTTCCCCTTCCCTTTCCTCCCTCCAAGCCCTCTCATAAATTCTCCCTTGCCCTTTCAAGTTCATGGCTTCTTTCTTCATTAATTATTGTTAAGTGTATGCATGTACATGTGTATTTCTAAGTGTAATCTGCTCAGTATATATTTGGTGTGTATGTGTTTAGGGCCAGCCACTTCATATTGAATAACTGGTGTGCTCTTCCCAGAGGAACCCTATTTCTCCTGCTCTCAGAAATTCAAAGTTGCCTGTAGTTCTCTGTGTATGACTGAAACCTGGTGGTGTCTGCCCCCAAACGCACACTTTGGTATGTCTGTTGTTCATGCTCTGCTTATTTTATAGCAATGAATAGCTAGAGGGCCAGAAAGATGGCTCAGTGGGTAAATGTGCTTGCAATCAAGCCTGAAAACCCAAATTTAACCCCTAAGAACCAATAGGTATAAGGAAGAGGACTCCAGATATTTGCAGCACACACAAGTAAATCAATGTAACTTTAAAAGAAAAATTCTTTAAGAAAGAAAATTACTAAAATAAATAGAAACAAAAGAATTTCAAGTGGATAAATTACAAAGATCACGGCTGCTCTCCTTTTTATTCTGGTACAATCCACCTAATAAGCACGTGTTTTGTTATTCATTATGAAAAGCAGCATATAGTCTCCTTCAGCTGATAAATTGTTGCTTGGACAGAGTCCCTCTGTCCTGATGACACTGAAAAGCTCCCTGATGTAAGGGCCCGTGGACCTCCTGATGATTAACATATTCTTAGACGGGAGCTGTCCCTTCCTTCGTGGGTGTGTAGACTTCCTGATGGGAAAACCCAAGTCCACTCTGGCTTCAGCCCTGCTCACCCAGCTGGTAAAGCATGAGAAGCAGTGCAAGGTTCTCAGGTCCCCAGTGGCAGCCTGGAAGCCTTCCTCTATGTTCTAAGCTCTGGGTTGGTTACCTTACACAGTACTCAGTATCTCCTGATTTTGCCTGAGGGTAGAACTTAAGACTTTACACATGCCAGGCAAGAGCTCCTCCAAGAAGCCAGATGCCCAGCCTCCACCATTACTGGTTATTTTCATATTCGTACCCATGAGTAGTAGGACCTTCCATCTCAGAGTGCAAGTCAAGGTTCAGAGACTCAGTGCCCTGCTCCGGGTCAAGGAGCTGAGGCCAGCAGAACCCACATCTCCAGACTCCACATCCCGTGTTCCTCTACCAACTTCCTGCCTTCTGCCTTCACAGCAGTGGGCTGCCTTGGTGATCTTCGCATAGTACTCTTCAGGGACACTTCTCTGGCTACTATCTGATGGAATGTCCTATATAGTACAATGTTTCACTAAGGACTTCTTCCTAAAGTTGGTCAATACCTTTTTGGCCCAAAACAACCCTGAGCTTCTTCTCCACGTGCCTCTATCACCAGTACTGAGAGTACAGGCATGCTGTGTAACCATGCCTAGTTATATGTGGCGCTAGGGGCTGAACCCAAAGCTCCACTTCCTGCATGCTACACAAGCAGCCTACCAACTGAGCTTCAGCCCCAGCCCCTGGTTATGAATTTCTGCCTCATTCATGCTCTTGCCTTCTGTCTAAAATCCAAGTAACCAGGGCCACGAGACCTAGTTGCTGTTCTTTACTTGTGTGTAGCCAGGGCTCCAAACACTTGTGAGAATCGTTCTCTGTCCAGGATGCGGCCATAGCGTAGGGTAAGGTAGAAGGTCTGCTTGCCACTGTACTGCTGGATTCGCACAAACACATCCTGGACCTGGTCCTTAGATTCTGACAGGGGTATCATGTCTGACACGGCACAGTACGTGTCCCGTCGCCAGCCCCAGAAGCTCAGGTGGGCCACTCGAAGTAGGGTACCTGACTCATTCACGTACAGGATGCCCACCAGCCGCTGAAAGAAGTAGCTCATCCAACACAGCATGACCAGGGCGAAGCTGGTTATCCCACTCATAAGGCACAGTGAGTTGAGGGTCAGTAGGCCTTGTGAGTACAGGTAGACGCCTGGGGGCAGGGCCACCACAGTCAGGCCTGTCTGTGCCAGCTTCAGCTGGGAAACGAACCCAACCACTCTGATGGCATTGAATCTGTAGATTGTGTGGAATTTCTCCATCTCTGGGCCTGGCAGCTTCTCCTTCCAGGTGGGAGAACTGCTCCCCACCCACCTTCTGCAAGTTTCCTGCCCAGTGCAGCACCACAGTCGGCAGAAAGGCCTCCCCCATGCAGCTGGCCCCTGCCACCGTGGCAGGACTCGAAGGAGGACAGCCTGGAAAACAGGTTTCTTTCAGAATTCAACCATGCTAATCACACAATGAACAAGGCAGAGCATTCCCCAGAAAGGCTCCAACCAAGCCTGGAAAGTCACCATGACTGCCAGAGTTAGTGATAAAGACAGACTGCTTGTGTGTGTGTGTGTGTGTGTGTGTGTGTGTGTGTGTGTAATTCTACTCTGGTTAAGTACCATACTCCCATTTTTACAACTAAACAAACAAAAAACCCTAATCCCGCCCAGTGAGATACCCCATCAAGTACAGGTGATTGCCACCAGATTGGGTGTCATGAATTTGATCCCTGAGGCCAACATGGTAGAGGAAAAAAAATTACTCATGCAGGATGTCCTGGACCCCCTAAACGCCATAGCACATGCATATATATGCACAAGAACTAAACTCACACAGGATTAAAAACAAAAATAAAAATAAAAACTAAGCAAAAAAAAAAAAAACAGTGCAAGGAAACACAACAGAATGAATGGGCGGAGTCTGACTCTAAACCGCTCCTTTCCCCTAGGCAAATAAACATAGAAAAGCTGTAGTTCCAGCCATTTAACAGGGACTCGAACTTGGATCCACAAGTCTGTGGGACACTTCCCCCAAAATACAACCAGTCGGCATCAGAAACCCACGCACTAAAATTGTGGGGTACTTATCACAGAACTCTTGCAGTTCTCCGACTGCCTTATACGTTAGCCGCTTTCTATTAGCCTGGTTGGGAAAAGGGGAACAGCAGAGAAGTGAGGCACAGAGACCCGCAACACATTACACAACGGTTCTCTCGAGTAGCATACTGAGCAAATTCTGGGCTTTAGAGTTAGAGGGAGGCTCCGACCCTGGCTCCCAGAGACACTAGCTGTGCATCCTTCCTCATATTTCCAAAGAAAGCCTCAGAATATGCTAAGGGAGACATGGTTCTTAAGCCAGAACTTGGTGTGCGCTCAGGGAGTTGCAGCGACTCCGACCGTTCACGTGAACCAAGGGGACCAGAGGAGGCAGGGAAATAGATAACACACCCCGGCTTTCCACCGGTGGGATCCAGAGTCCTGCCAGTCCTAGACCCGACCGGATCCCCTAAACACGTTCCCTCCTTCACCGCCCACCACCTGACCTTCCTACCATTATCTTGTCGCCTGCTACAGGAAGTAAACGGATATTGTACCGGAAGCTTAGAAGAGCGCATGTGCTAGCGGTCCTTTAAAAAGAAAAGAGGAACGCATGCGCAAACTGAAAAAGACGAAAATTATACTGGGCTTTGGGAATTGTAGTTCAAAACCTGTATCTGCAGCGAGTGTTCTATGAGCCATCAGGGAATTCTTCCCGTCGTGCCTTGGGGCTATGGCGCTTGAAGCGGACCCGGAAGTTCCGGCTGGAGTTCCGGGTGCCAGCAAGTCCTCTAACTGGAGATATGGCCACGCTCTGCCTCTTCGACGTGGATGGGACCCTGACTGCCCCGCGGCAGGTAGGCAGCGCCAGGGAGGCTCGCGGTCCTGGAGCGGAGCCCGTGCTGCTCCAGGCCACGGTAACGACCTTTCAGGAATCAGGAGACGCGGGTGCTCCTCTGGGAGCGCAGGAAGAGAGGTCCAAAAAAACTTTCCGAGCAGGAAACGTGTTCAGAGTCCGAAAGTTCGGGTCTGAATTTCTTCTTGGGCCCTGGGGACTGGTGACCTGAACTACATGTAACTCCATCTTAATCTAAACTCTGACCAGCTGTGTCACCTCCTCAGCCCTGACACCTCCCCAGCCCTGTCACATTTGGCTGTGTCTTCTAGTATATCATGGGCAGGTTCTCAGGGGTCTGACCTTGAGCAAATCTTTCTCGGAGCCCCCGAAGCCACTTTAAACGGTCATTGCCTGTTGCATGGGGTGTTGGTGAGGATCACAGAAATTCGTGACAGTGCCGTGCACAGATCAAAGGTGAGCCGCTTCCACCAGCCGCTGCAGTAGTGGGGTCCCAGATGGAAACAGGCTGTTTGCAAGGAGCATCCAGGATCCAGTGGAACTTCTAACATATATTGTTATGGTGAGAGATACGTTTTTGTGGGTTCATTCTGGCGACGATAGTCTCTGCCTTCTTTGCACCAAATTCGTAATTGAGCAGAAGTCATTCAAGCTTGAGACTGGGCTCATATAGCTTGGACCCCACCCCTTTTAGGTTTCTGGAGTGTGTTCCAGATGCCCATGTTAAGTGTGTGTAATCTTAGATATATCAGTGTTGTTTTTCACCTTTTTTTTTCTTTGATGATTACATGTGTACAGTGTGTCTCAATCGTATTCACCTCCAACTTTCCTCTGCTCCCTGTGGAGAACACCACCACACATCCCTCTTCCATTTTCATGTCTTTTTGTTTGTTTGTTTTTCAAGACGGGGTTTCTCTGTGTAGCCTTGGCTGTCCTGGACTTACTTTGTAGACCAGGCTGGCCTTGAACTCAGAGAGATCTGCCTGCCTCTGCCTGGAAGAGTGCTAACATTATAGGCATGCGCCACCACACTCAGCTTTAAAATTCTATTTTAATAACCCACTAAGTCCAGTTAATATTACACACAGACACACAGGAGGAGCCTTCCACCAAATGATAGACAACATACCAGCGGCCATTACCTGAGCTGGAGTGTTCACTGACTTGTGCAGGTAACCACAATTGCTGAATTCATGAAGGCAACAGCCACATAATGTCCAGAAGATAGCATTTCTCAGCACTTCTCCACATTCTCTGGCTCTTATATTCTTTCTGCCCCACCCCCCACCCCCAGCCTTGGCAGGGTTGATAGGGCACTTATTCTTAACACTTTGACCAGGTATGAGGCTGCATAAACCACTGCTCACTACAAAAAAATAAATAATGAATGAATGAATGGATGAATAGGTGGGTTCTTATCAAGGTTGAGAGCAGCATTAATCTATAGGTGTAAACAAATATTTAGAAGGCAGTTTGGCCAGTAGGTTTTCTCATTGGGCCTATGAGCTCCTGAGCTATAGGCTTTTGACCATGCTTACTGTACCAGGCATTAATTCCTTCCTGTGGAGTAGCCCTTATATCCAATCAGAAACCCCCATAACAATCATGCCAATGTTAGACAAGTGAGCACATACTGCATGGCAAGTCAGTGCTGTTATGCAGGCTCTGTAGCTGGGAAATGCTGTTAATGGCATCCCCCGCCCCCCAGTGGCTCTCATAGCACCTTCTAGCACTATGAAAACTAAACATGCCAGTTCCAGCCTGATTTCTCTATGTCTTGTAACCAAAGTGTTATGCTTTGTCTTTTAGATGGACTCACCATCTAGGTAGAGTGGGCAACCGAGAGCAGTGGCAGTAGGGGCCCTCTAGTCAACAGTACCCCTCACTGGGAACTGAGATGGCTTGGTTTGTTTTGTTTTTAATAACCCATGTCTTTTGAGAGAAGACAGTGTATATATGCATATGCCTTAAAAGTAGTAGGTTTTGCTCAAGCTTTTAAATACATCCTTAGTTTTAGTTAAACCACAACCCAAACCCTTCTCTACCGCACTCTACCTTTCTGAGCCAGAGTTTGATCCATCTGTGGATGGCATTAAACCACAAGTTCTCTGGAGCCCTCACCTTCAGTGCTCAACTGAAGTGGCTCAACACACACCTAAGTTAAGTCAGCAGGTGGCAAAGGGTTTTAATCCCTGCAGGAGAATTTGAGAGCTCAGAGCCAGCCTTGGCTATATAGTGAATCTGAGGCAAACCTGGGAACTTGTCTCGAAACAAAAGCCAAATCTAGAGCTTTGAGATCAGAGTTGATATTTTGTAAGGGGCCATACGTTAAGTACTTTTGTCTTTGTAGAAGATATGGCCTGTGGTAACTGCTCAACTTACAGCAAAAGCAACCATAAACCATATGTAAAGAACGGCTGTATTCCAATAAGACTTAATTACAGAGGTCACTGAGATGGCTCAGTGCGTAGGCACTCCTAAGCCTTGGGACCTGAGTTCAGTTCCTGGAGCCCACATGATGGAAGGAGAGAACCAACTCTCACAAGTTGTCTTCTGGCATTGTGGCACACGAGCATGCATATTCATAATAAAAATAAAGTTATAGAAACAAACTGCTGTTCAGTTTGGCCCAGGAGCCACAGTGATGTTTGGTTGGTTGGTTTTGGTTTTTCCAGACAGGGGTGGGTGGGTGGGTGGGTGTGTGTAGCCTTGGTTGTCCTGGAACTTGCTGTGTGGACTAGGCTGGCCTTGAACTCATAGAGATCCACCTGCCTCTGCTTCCCGAGTGGTGGAATTAAAAGTAGGCACCCTCACTGCCCCAGTACTACCATTCTAACATAAGGGAAACTGAAATGAAACGAATAAAACCCTGCCTGCCTCAGCTTTTGACAGCAGCCATGGTTCAAGACTGTTAGTTATCCTATTTGTCATTTCCTTTCACTCTGCCAGGATGGAGGCCACTCCAGGTACCAGATGAGCTACTGGGAAAATGCTATCCCCAAGCAAATGAGGATAGATGGGTGTGATGTATAAAACAGCAAAGAAGCCAGGTGACCCAGAATGTATTTTAGACGCATGGAACAATATGCGTGCAGTAATCATAAGCAATTATAACAATAAGAGAAAACTGTAATTTAAAAGAGAATTCCCGTATATGTTGGGTACTGCAGTTAAAATATTTTAGCAACAGATTTATTCATCATCAGCCTTTCCTGCCTCCGTCTACGTGCATTCTCAAACATCACTTATCACAGCGCAATCTGGAAGAGGAAAGAACAAGTTATCTTTTATTGCAGTTGTTGTAACAGGATGTGACCTGCATGAGTTCAGTCTGGTTAGCATGGACTCCAGAAGTTTGCACATTTCCCTGTTTGTCCTCCTGGGTACTTTCTTCTCTAAACAGTAGGACTTGAGAAAAAGCTTTAGAACAAAACAAAAAACATGAACCTCCATGAATCATTTTCCAACTTTGGCATCCTGAAAAATCTCTCAGATCATTGACAAAAATAGTAAACCCATATCCCTGTTACTTAGGTCAAAATAGCTGGCATAACTTTGTGTTTTCTCTTGCTGAGTAACTTTCTATCTAAACCACAGTCATCAAGCTGCTTCACCCCTTTGTATTTCAGCATCCATTAAGGTGAAGAGTGTCATCCTTCATAATCGTGTCATAATAAGATATCTAGTATTCTATTACCATAACCCAGAAATTGGCATTCTTTTCTGTAAAAGACACTCAGTTTATTTGTTGGCTTTGGAAATAGAACCCAGCACCTTGAACAAGCTAGGTAAGCATTCTTCCACTGATCTATAAACCCAGACCCGGATAGTCAATATTTTGAGGTTTGTAGGCCACATCATCTCTGTCACAGCTACTTAATTCTCTCTCTCTGGGACAGAAGCTGCCAAAAACACCTACATGGATGGACAGTGCTCGGCTACAGTAATACAGTCATTGGTGTGATGTCACACAGGCCTGGGTTTGAAGCCTCCTGGAAGCCACAGCACAATTTCCTTAACTTTTGCCACCTCTCAGGTGCCTTCTGTAATTTTTTTTTCTTTCAACTCAGTTTCATTCTTTCATTCTTTATTTTGTTGGGGAGGTGATATGACCCTCAGCACAAGGTTGTTATTTTGTTTCACTTTTGAATCAGCTGGGGTTATGGACATGTACATAAACAGTATTTTCACAACCTCTTCATCTTGGTAATGTTTAACCTGGAAAATAAAATTACAGAAGGTGGTCAGGTGTTGAGAAGTGGGTACAGGAAGGAAATTGTACTGTGAATTCAGAGAGGATTCAGAATGAAGCTTGTTATGCTGGCTGACCAGAGTGTCATGGGGCTCATCCCTGTGTAGAGGGCTAGGACAGAATGAGTTGCCTTTCTGCTGAAGATGGGAGTACTTCAGTGGTGGTTAGAATTGGATTTCTTTAACAATTCTGCAACTGAGTCTTCCCTATCTACCATTCTAGTCAGGTCTGAGCAAACCACTTAGGAACTCAGTGGCTCAGAGGCAACTAGCAAAGTTCTAGGTTTGTTTTTTGTTGTTATTGTTTGTTTTTAGTAAATCAGTATTTCTCCGTAAAAAGTTGGGGGGAAGTCAGGTATGGTGGTACACACCTCTTAGCACTTGGACAGTTGGATATCTATGATTTCTTTTTGTGGGCATAGTTTTGTGCACTGGGTATTCAAATGCAGATTTCTGTACCCAGGGATCTGATTGCAATCTGGACATTGGCATAGGCCTTTTTTTGTTTTTGAGACAGGGTTTTTCTGTGTAGCGTTGACTATCCTGGACTCTGTAGAGTAGGCTGGCCTCAAACACAGAGCTCTGCCTGCCACTGCCTCCCAGGCGCTGGGATTGAAGGCATGCAGCGCCGCCACCTAGCAGCATTGTTGTTTCTATGAAGCACTCCCGTCTCAGTGCTCTATAAAAATTGTTCTCTGTCTTCTGATTACTTAATAAAGAGCTGGACAACCTGTAGCAGGGCAAGAGAGTTAGGGCTGGACTTCTGATCCCAGGGAGGGGGTTCCAGATGGAGGAGAGAAGCAAAGGAGGAGGTTGCCATGAGGTTACCATGCCAGGGTGAGACCAGTTGGCAGGTAATGGGGCACTTCCCAGCTAGTGGCTAGAAGTAGTCCAGGCCAGCATAGTCAGGTTAGAATAGATGAGTATCTGCCCATCTACAGTGCTTGAAACTTACTGATAAATGTAATAGATCCCTGTGTCATTACTTGGGAACTAGAGGGGACATAGAAAGAAACCTTTAATTTTCCAAGTTCAAGGCCAGCCTGGTCTACAGAGTGAGTTCCAAGACAGCAAGGGGCACATAGAAAAATCCTGTCTCAAACACAAGCAAAAGAAAAAATGTGGGGAACGTGAGTCTGAGGCTGTATCTCAGTGGTATGGTGCTTGCCTGAAATGTACAAGGCTTGCATTTAATACCCAGCACCAATAAAAATAAAACAAAAAAAAAGTATAAAAAAGTGCATTCTAAGGCTCTGGTCTTAGAGTTACTATTGATGCAATGAAATACCATGACCAAAAAGTAAGTTGTGGGGGAAAAGGCTTATTTTGCTCACAGTTCCATATCACTGCTCATCATCAAAAGCAGTGAGAGCAGGAACTCAAACAGAGCAGCAACCTAGAGGCAGGAACTGATACAGAAGCTCTAGCGAGGTGCTGCTTACTGGCTTGTTCCACATGGCTTCCTCAGCCTGCTTTCTTATAGAACCTAGGACCACCAGTCCAGGTATGGCACCATCCACAGTGGGCTCCCCTCCCCATCAATCACTAAATAAAATGCTCTACAGGCTGGTCCACAGCCTGATCTTATGGAGGCATTTTTTCAATCTTGGTTTCTTCCTCTCAGATGACTGACTATGGAGTGTGTCTAGTTGACATAAATCTCGCCAACACATGCTTCTGTTTGATTGATTGTCTGTTTATAGACAGTCTTAGGAAATCCAACTATATAGGCAAAGCTGGTCTTGAACTCCTGATCTTCCTGTCTCCATTTCCCAAGTGCTGGCATTGTGACAATGTACCCACTCTGATGTAGTGAATCATATTCATTGAATACGAAACACCTTCAAAGAGCAAAAGACTGGCTAGGAGCCCTGGCTGCACTTCCAGAGGACCCAGCATCCACAAAGTGGCTCACCAAAGATGATCTCATGCCCACATCTGCCCCCAGGCACTGCATGCATGTGCTACACATATATATATTCAAACAAAATAATTTTTTTAAAGCTAGGTCTACATATTGTCATTAAAAGGTCAACACAACATAGAATAGAAAAGGCAAGTCATTGCTCAGGACAGAGAATAACCCCATACCCATATGTATCTGTTCATGTGTGAATAGACAAATAACAGATTCATAGATAAACTGGAATAAGTAAGCTGGTGCTGGAACACCTGTAGTACTGGATCTTGTAGGCTAAGGTGGGGCGTTCTTTAGCCAGAAGTTCAAGGTTTGCCTAGGCAGTAGCTAGGCTAACTATCCAAACTCAAACAGCCAAAATAAAGGTGGGGGGGAACCCAAAAGTTAATAGCCCCAAATAACAAATATTTAATTTTTTCTACAGGCCTAGTAATAGCACTGGGCTTGTGTAAAATAGGAGCTGAATTAGTTTGCAGTTTTTATCTGATTATGTGACTCAAAAGCATCCTACTTTTCTTCCTGACATGTAGAAAATTACAAAAGAAATGGATGACTTTCTACAAAAATTGAGGCAGAAGACCAAAATTGGAGTGGTAGGTGGCTCAGATTTTGAGAAAGTACAAGAGCAACTGGGAAATGATGGTAAGTACTAATTACCCTCCAGCCCAGTGCTAACTTCTCATGAGAGGTTCTCATGAGAAATTCTGTGATCTGTGACAGAACCCCTTCACTCAGGTTGCAGATAGACTCACCTTGAAGGAAGTGCATGTCTGTGTCTTTGCTTGTGGAACCTCTTCTCCCTCTAGTATTTGCATGTCACTGCCCTCTCACACCAGCCCAGGCCCACCTCTTGGCTGTCCCCTCCATTCAGATGTGGAGATAACTCTGGTCACAGTACCTCTTTTCTATTGCTTTAACCCATTGTGTTTGAGGGTTCCCTAGTCATGAGAGTCACTAGGCTCACTATAGCACCAGGGTCTCCAGCACAGGACTGCGAAGTTAGAGAACCTTTGTGATACAGACTCACACTGTAGCCCAGGCTGGGCTCAAAGTCACTTTCTGTCTGTACCCCCACAGTGCTGGAGTGACAGGCATCAGCCACTATACTTGGCTGGAAGGTCTTCTGTTTTAAACACATGATATGATATGACAGAAAACATAGTTGTCCCAGAGTCATGTTAGTACTAAGGACATACCAGGCGGGACAGTTTATTATAGGATGCCTGGTACCATCTCTGGCATCTCCCCACTAGGTGCCAGTAGAGTGCATGCACCCACTCAGCCACAGTTTTAAAACCCAGGCTGTCTCTAGACATTGCCAGGTATGTCCTGGGATCATGTTGTCGTGGTTGGGAACCCACTGTGTCTTATCTGAAAGTGCAAGTCTATGGGTCAGAACAGATCACTATGGGAGGAATCCACCATGCACCTGCAGGACAAGTTCCACTTCAACTTCCTTGGAGGTGCTCTCTCTAGAAACACTAACAACAGTGTCACCGGCGTATTCAGTCCAGGAAATCCTGTCACAGGGGTGATTTCCATTCCTGCCTCCGGTGTTATACTTACCAACCTCTGAGAGGTTTTGCATCACTGTGGCAAAGCTGTGTCTTTCAGTGAAGATGTAACCAGAAGCCAGCTCAGAACACACTTTGCATTGGCATCAGCAGGTATCATGGACATACCTGTAATCTTAGCACTCCCAAAAACTTGCTGTGACCTTGAGATCACACTGGACTATATTATGAGCTCAAGGCCAGCCGGGGCTTCATGAGGGCCTATTTGAAAAACAGGCAGGCATAGTAGCATGTTTAAAACAGCTTTTTAAATTTTTATTTTTATAAAACAGTTATTTTGGGGTTGGGTAGATTGTTGGGTGGGTAAAGGCACCTGACAGCCCAAGTTCAGTACTCAGAACCCATATAGAAGGAGAGAGTCAACCACCACAAACTGTCTTCTGACCTATCCCATACACCATGGTGTCAACATGCCAGATGCACACATACACACAAAATAATATACTTGGTTGGTTGGTTTGGGTATTTGCTTGTTTTTCAGACAGGGTTTCTCTGTATAGTCCTGGCTATCCTGAAACTAACTCTGTAGACCAGACTGGCCTCGAACTCAGAGATCCATCTGCCTCTGCCTCTGCCTCTGAGGTTCAAGGCGTGCACCACCTCACCCATTCTTTTTTAAAGCTGGCTTTATAGATGTGTAATTGTACACAAAATAACTTGCACATTTAATGTACATGATCAGTTTGGACATATAACAAAATAATATACAATAAAAACATGATACTCACCTATGGAAAGCGTTTTTACTTTTTGATATGCACAGGGCCTTGTGACAGGTGAGTGCTGAGCTATGTCCATCCCCGGCCCAATGGTTCTCAAGCTCTTTTCACTACCATGGCTGAACATGTGTGCCTCTGCCTCCTAAGTACTGGGATTAAAGGTGTATACCACCACAGCCTAGCACATAATGTTTTTGTTTTGTTTTAAATTTGAGCCTGAAAATTCTGAGAATAGAATGTGGCCATCTTCACTTGTTTCCTGGTGCTGCTGGTTCATGACAGTTGGGAGCAGAGATGGGCATCGTTGCACACTGGCAGGCTGCAGGCAGGGTCTGTCTGCAGCTCATTTATCATCCCTCAGTCAAAGTTGCTGTTGTAGTCCCCATTCTCTTGATGCGAAGGGCTGGCACAGCCCACTGGTACTTAGCTGGGTCCTTGGTGGTGGATGTTGAGGAAGAAAGAAAAAGGCAGGTTTCTATTCAATGCATCCTCAGTTTTATCTTGTTTTGGTTGTAGTGGTTGAGAAATACGATTATGTGTTTCCAGAGAATGGCTTGGTAGCGTACAAAGATGGGAAGCTTTTGTGTAAACAGGTAAGTTTTTAAGTATGCAGCCCGTCTGGATCACTATTAATATGTCATGTGTAAGGCAGCGCGGCTGGGACAGTCAGTCATCCTAGCTTGAACTCAACAGAGTGAGTTCAAGACCAACCTGGGCAGCTTAAGAAAGGGAGCAAGGACAACACATTTTGTGTGCTAATGATTGAGTGCCTCCGGGCACATGCTGGGAGCTCAGGGTGGGAGGAGTGAGTCTTCACGCTGTATTCTTGGTTAAGTTTAAATTTTGTTCTGTGCAGCTGTTGCTTGTTCCAGATAGAGACTACATTTTTATTATGGCCTATTAAAGCTGCTTGAGTCCAGTGTTTCCATTTCAATAGCCAAAGCTAGAGCAGGGCACTTACCAGGGGCTGTGAAAGAAGCTGTACTTAAGAGCAACTGCAATAAGCTCTCTGGCCCTTCCTGGAAGTGTGTGAAAGAAAAGGATCACAAATCCCAGAGTCAGGAAGCAGAAGAAGCTTCTGACTGAGGTGGCTATGTTTTGCATGATGTTTTCCACCAGCAGAAAAGAGAAAGAGGTAAAAGGGCAGCAGGATGTGTCAGTGCCCCTGCTGGGTCAGCCTGTGGCTTCCAGCAGTGTTAGCAGGATATTTGGGTTTGCCATGAAGCCAGTTTGACAGTACTTCTTATTATATCAAATAACTCCTGCTTTGTTTGCCTAGAGTATTCAAGATCATCTGGGGGAGGCTGTGATCCAAGACCTGATCAACTACTGTCTGAGCTACATTGCAAAAATTAAACTCCCTAAGAAAAGGTGGGTTCACTCTTAACAAAGGCTCTTATAGAATATGGAGCATTGGGCTCATTGGGTGGATTAGTGCTCACAGCTAAAACCCAGCACTTACTAGAACTTCTTGGCTATAGTCTGTATAGCCAACCACATGAAGATGGTTGTAAAAAAGATGGCTGCCCATCTGATAGTGTGCTGTACAGACACCTGTGAAATACCATGCAAAGTGCACAGAGCCTGACGTGGTGGCACCTGCCTGTAGTTCCAGTGCTAGAGAGGCTGAGGGAGGAGGATCACAGGGTCAGACAGGGCTCTCTGAGAGGGAGGGGGGAGAGAGAGAAGAGGCCAGAACTTGGAGGGCAGAGGCAGGTGGATCTCTGTGAGTTGGAAGCCAGAATGGTCTCTACATGGTGAGTTCCAGGTCTCAGTAAGAGCTAGAACTGCACAGTGAGGCTCTGTCTTGAACAAAACAAAATTGGGGGGTGGGAGGGATGAGTCATACCTGTCAGCCAATATGCAGGAAGCCAAGGCAAGAGGAGTGCTGTGAATTTTGGGCTTCATAGTTAGTTCCTGGCCCATCTGGACTACAGAGTGAGACCTTATATCAATAAAAGAAAGATCTTGGGAATTGCTGTACCCAAAATGCCTGTCACACCAGCATGAGGGCCAACATTCAGATCCCTAGCACCCACATAAAAACTGAGTGTGGTCATGTCATCTGGAACTAGCCATGAAGTAGTAAAGACAGTGTCCTGGGAGTCGAGTAAGGTCTGGCTTCAAGGGAAGACTGTGTCTTGGAAGGAAAAGTGGAGAGTGGTAATGAAAATGCTAGCTGTACACACATGCACACAAATATTACATACACATAAAACGCACATGTATACACATACATTATACACACACACACATACATACATAATTTTTAAAAAGCATCAGAAGCCCACACTCTGAAAGTCTAAAGCTAGATGTCATACAAAAACCGAATGTGTTTGGTCTGCAGTCGTTAAAGAAAATCCACATCACAGGGGCTGCAGGGTTGGAGCAGTGAGGAAGAGCAAGTGCCGTGCCAGCATGAAGAGCTAAGTTCATATCCCCAGACCTCACAGATGTTAGCTTTGGTCACACGTACACCTATAGTCTAAGCATTGTGGAGGACAGAGATGGGGGACCACTGGGACTTGCTGGCCTGCCATCTTTCCAGGTTCATGGAGAGATGCTGTCTCAAGGGACTAGAGCAGAGAGGATATAGCAGAACACACACACAAATGCCTATCCTATCTGCCCCTCACAAAATAAATTTTTTAATATGTATTTTGAGTCTAAAACTACAGACATGATTTTTTTTTTAAGTTTCTAATTTTCCCTGGAATAGCTGAAACAGTGTTGCTGTGCTCCATTTTCTGTGATTGCATCAAGCCTAAATGAGCAGTCTGCCTCTGAGTAAATCAGGTTTCCTGAGTCATTAGTGAGGCTCCCTGGACCATAGTCGTAGAACCTGTCTGTGTCCTCCCTTAATGACATCAGTCTGTTCAAGAGCTCACTAGCAGAACAGTTGCCCCGGAAACAGATATGAGACTCCTGAGGGAGCAAGTGCCCTTGTGCTGGGATCCCTTTTACAGCCCTTTATTACTGTGAGATGCTCCTACAGCAGTTCAGCAGAAACAGTGGGCCATGGGATGATTGTTTTGATAACATACCCTGTTTTACCCACTACATCCAAAACATGATTTTAGCAAGTAGTCAATGTAAAATATTATGACTAATGAGACATGGTACCTCCAGCCTATAACCCCAACACTTGGGAGGTAGAGGCAAGAGGAGCAGGAGTTCCTGGTCATCCATCATTGGCTACATGGCAAGTTCAAGGACAGCCTGAGTTACAAAGACCCTGTCTCAAAAAATAGGGTGTGGGGTGTTCCTCCCTGTGGTCCTTCTCACTCTTGGAAGTTCTTTCATTTCTTTACTACATCTCTGTTCACTTTATTCAAAAAAGAAATAGGGCTGGTTTGAATTTCTAATGTTGTGAAGAGACACCATGACCATGGCAACTCTCATAAAGGCAAACATTTCATTGGTTCCGAGGTTTACTCCATTGTCATGTTGGTGCTGGAGAAATAGCTGAGAGTTCTGCATCTGGATCTGAAGGCAGCAGGGAAAGAGAGAGAGACCCTGGCTCTGGCTTGAGCTGAAACCTCAAAGCCCACCCCCTAGTGATACACAACAAGCCACACCTTAAATAATGCCACTCCCTGGTGACCAAGTATTCAAACACATGAGTCTGTAGGGCCATTCCTATTCCACACTGCTGGGAAGATAGTTCAGTCAGTAAAATGCTTTCTTAGCAAGACTGAAGACCTAGCACCCTCAAAAAGGCTGCATCTGTAGTGCATGCTTATAGTCCCTGTGCTGAGGAGGCAGAAAATGTGTGCATCTCTTGCTGATCAAGTGCTATAGCTGAATTTGTGAGCTCCAGATTCAGTGAAAGACCCAGTCTCAAAAAATAAGGTGGAAAGCCATCCAGGCAGACACCCACCATGGACCTCTGGCTTCTTCATGTACATTCACACACGTTTGCATGCATATATACATATACACACACACACAAATCTGCATGATGACTCCATTCCTTTTCCATGCTAAGTCTCTATCCAGCCCAATCTGGATTAGCCATATTTCAAGTCTATAGTACTATGTGGCTCAAAGCTTCTATGGTACACAGCCCACAAGAAACCTGAGTCACATACTCCTGCTGTCTAGAATGTAATGTTGCCCAAGGAAATGAGGTATTTTGTATTTTGGGGCATCCCTGTCCTTTTTCTCCTCCCCAGGGGAACTTTTATCGAATTCCGAAATGGCATGTTGAACGTGTCCCCTATTGGAAGAAGCTGCAGCCAAGAAGAACGAATTGAGTTCTACGAACTTGATAAAGTAAGTTCTTAGATGTATGTAGAGAAATGGCCAGGTTTGAGAAGCCAAACCGTATAGGCTATGGTCAGTATTTAAAGTGCTTCTACACTGCGATACAATGGACAACTGATACCATTTTGTTTCTCTCAGAAAGAACATATACGACAAAAATTTGTAGCAGACCTGAGGAAGGAATTTGCAGGAAAAGGCCTCACATTCTCCATAGGTATGGTGCATACCCAGTCTTTGGTCCCTGTGTTCCTGGAACATGTGATGGGCTGCTGAAATGCTTAGGGCTATGGTGGGTAGGGTGGTTGTAACTGAGATTACCTTATGGAGGTCTTTGTCTCACTAATAAAAACTTGGAAACAGACTCAGAAGAAGTCATGAGGACAATTTTTAGTTTAAGAGAAAAACAGGTTAGGTGAAGATCTCCTGGCTACCAGGAGGAGAGATGGAGAAAATCGTGCTTTCAGAGTTAGATGTGGAGTAGAAATAGACATGTTACTAAGAAAGGGAAAAGCACCCCCAAGGATGGAAGTGGCTGGTGAGCTGATGAATCCAGCCAGGCAGTGTGTGGTCCTGTATAGGCCCTCCTCTTTTTGCTGTGGGCGGCCTTTGTTTTGATTGTTCTTTGTTCACAAGGTGATGCCAGGGTAAGGAAGAGCTGTCAGCTTCCGCCGCAAGCTGGCTTCTTTCGCTTGATAATCTCTCCTTTAAGACTTCATTTATTTTATATATATGAGCGTTTTGCCTGAATGGATGTGTGAGCACCATGTGTATGCCCAGTGTCAAGGAGGTCAGAAGAGGAGGTGGGCTGCCCTAGAACTGGAGCCACAGACCTGAGCCCTGTCCCCTACAAGTGCTTTTAACCCCTGAGCCATCTCTCTAGCCCCGCTTTGTTAATCTTGATGTAGATTTTTTTTTTTTAACTTTCTACTCTTGTACCACAGTTACACAGCAGCTACAGCAGGACATTCCCCCCTACCAGGAAGTGGTTTCCATGCTTTTGGGTCTGGTTCTGCATCTGCATCCTGCAGGATTTTTCCTGCCTGCTCTCTTCTCTTGCGCAGAAGAGCTGTGTCTTGGCATGTGAACAGTAAAAGCTTCAGACATTTAAGTGGATGAGAAGCCTTGCTGAATTCCAGAGGAGAGGTAGACTGAGCCTCTCAGATAAAGGAGACTAAGATGTCTTGAAATCTGAAGTGTGTCGTGATCAAGAAACCACAGAAGTTAGTGGGTGGCTTTGACAGAGCAAGAATCAGGCTCAGAAAGGAACAGATAGTTGTCCAGGCTCATAGAGCCTGTGCTGACTGCCATTGGGCCATTGCTGTCTCTGGTACAGAGTTCTGCCTGAAGCCTGGCCCCTGCCTCATCACTTGGTAGCATAGGCCTATTAAATTTTATTATTATATTTTTTGTTTGTTGGTGGCAGGGAGGGCCAGGGCAGAGAAGCACACAAGCCACACCAATGTGTGGAGGTCAGAGGACAGCTTTGAGGAGTCAGTTTCCTCCTTCCACCACATGGGTCCAAGGGGATTGAGTTCAGGTTGTCAAACTTGGCGGCAGTCACCTTTACCCACTGAGCCATCTGGTACATCCTTAACAATTAAATGCTTCAAACGTGTTCATTTCTGCTGGCAACTCTATCAGTCTTGCCTGAAAGCCCTTTGGCTTTGCTAGCTTTAACGTGTGTAGGTTGCAGGAAAACGGGCCTTGTAAAGAAACCATGTGTCACACACAACCAGGGAGCTTTTCAATTATTCCTGAACTGTGAACAAATGCTTTTCTGATAGCTTTGAAAATGTTTTTTTGAGCCCAGCACTCAGGGACACAGAGGCAGACAGATCTCTGTGAGTTCAAGGCCATCCTGGTCTACAGTGCAAGTCCAGGACAGCCAAGGCTACATAGAGAAATCCTGTCTTGAAAAAAAATAGGAAGGAAGGAAGGAAGGAAGGAGAAACAAGAGAAAAGACAAGAAAGAAAATGTTTTGAGGGTTTTGTTTGTTTTTTCCTGCTCTAAAAGTACATACATATCAGCTAGAGCGCTTGCTCAGCTTTCAGGTACTGCCTACTCATTCAGAGGACCTGTGTTCAATTCCCAGCATCAATATGACAGCTCACAATCATCTATAACTGCAGCTCCCAGGGTTTCTGATGAAGCTTCCTCAGGCACCAGGCATGCATGTGATGCACAGATATAGCACGCAGACAAAATACTCATACACACGAGTGAGGAAGTAAGGGTGAGAGGGAGGGAGGGAAAGGAAAGGATAGGGAAAAGGAAGAAAAAATTTAGGGGTACCTTCCTATAAGTTGTCTTCCATGTGACAGACCTATTGCCTATAGGAAGGGCTCATACATTTTGCTTTTGGCATTTCCACTGATGGTGGTTTGGTTTAGCTGGGTTTTGGTTGTTTTGTTTTTTTAAGACAGGGTTTCTCTGTGTAGCCTTGTCTGTTCTGGACTCCTTGTACATCAGGCTAGCCTTGAACTCACAGAAATCCTCCTGCCTCTGTCTCTCTGAGTGCTGGAATTAACAGGCATGCACCACCAAGCCTGGCTAGGTTCTGTTTTTTTAAGGTTTTCACTTTCTGTAGTCCAGGTTTGCCTGGAATTCACATGAACTTCAGACTGATCTTGAATTCATCATAGTCCTCTTTCTCAGCTTTGTGAATGCTATGATGACAGGTAGGAACTGACCCAGGATTTGTTAAAGTGCCAGACAGGCTCAGAGAAGCCTTGACTAGTTTTTTACATAAGCCTGCTTCACTTAAACTTGTAAGCCTCTTCCTTGAAAAGCATTTAAAGAGGTGGTTGCTTTTAGGCCCAGATGATAATGCTGGGAAAACCAGCAGAGAACCTGTCCATAAAGTAGCATTAAGTGGTGAACAAGGATATTAAAAAAAAAAATTAAAAATAAGTGCATTATTTTCCAAAAGGTGTTAGCTCCCTCCTCTCACCTGGGGCTGTCCTGGGGGTGGTGCACAAGAGCCCCAGGCATGCTGGGCAAGCCCTCTCCCACTGAGCCACACCCCAGCCTTGCTTAGCTGTGTCCCTTTCCATCCTGCAGGTGGCCAGATCAGTTTTGATGTCTTTCCTGATGGATGGGACAAGCGGTATTGCCTGAGACACTTAGAACATGATGGTTACAAGACCATTCATTTCTTTGGAGACAAGACTATGCCAGTAAGTAGGAAAGTCTCCTGTGCAATTTGTACAGTTTGAGCTTGGAGGGGGAAGTTTACAGTGGGCTGTTTTGCCATCTTACATCCCACCTTTTGGCCCTCTCCTCAGAGCTTTAAGACCCTGCCCAGTGGAAGCAAAGACCATAGATCATTTTCAGTGTGCCTTTTGAATTAAGTACCTTCACCACTGTTGCTTTATTATCCTGCTCTACTATGTTCATTGTAAATTACACACTAGGGTCACAAACATGAGAAGATGGGGAATTTCCTGAGTCTGATACTCAAAGCTGCTCAAGCATAATTGGTGTGGGGATCTGCCTCAGGTGTCACACAGGGAGTACTGTTAGGCTATTGGTGAAAGCCCTGCAGAAAGCCCAGGGTCAGTGTAGATGGCATCTGAGCTGGAGCCCGAGAGAGTTCTGAAAAGACAAAATGTACAGCAGTCACTGGTGGAGGGAGTACAGGGGAATGGGGGACTGCCTCCAAAACGGGATTCTTTTAAAAATTTTTTTCCAGATCACCTAGATCACAGTCCTGTTCCTCCAGAGACCCCGCCAACCATTTGTACACTTTTGAACTGCTTCAATAATAGTCTATTGATAACTAAATGTTGTTAAATATTAAGTGGAGAACATAGAAGGATCTGGTTTTCAGAGTACCTGATGGATCCAGCTCCTAAGCTGGATGCTCAGTGAACTTGCTCTCTGGACCTTAACCCCCACACCTATTCCTCCTTCATGTAGCCTGCAAAGGCCCCTGCCATTCAGTGGTACAGCATTTCATCCTCCTGAATTCTGAGGACCATCTGCCTTGAAATCAGCTCAGGTGGTCAAGGGGTGGTGACCATAAACCACCCAGACTAGAACAGCCCCACCACTTGCCACAGCAGCAAGACACAAAAGCTTGTCTCTGAGAACCCCAACTGGGGATGCAACAAGGCCCTGGGAGGCCTCAGGGCCTGGCTACTGGAGGAGTCAGGGATTACTTTTGGTTTTTGTTTGTTTTTTTCTTTTATACATATGAGTGTTTTGCCTCATGTTAAATCTGTGCACGAGTTGACTGTCTGTTACCTGTGGAGGTCATAAAAGGGTGTCAGATCTCCTGGATGTAGGGTCACAGGTAGGGCACCACCCCCATGAGCCACCATGTGGATGCTGGGAGTCAACCCTGAGTCCCTGGGAAGAGGGAGTGATCTTAACTGCTAAGGCACCTTCAGCCCCAAGGAGTACATCTTTTCTGTAGAGCCTACCCACAGCCAGCTCAGCTTCTAGCTTTGTAAGTACATCCCTGAAAAGTTCAGCTGGTACTGAGACTAGACGTCAGGGACCTGCTAGAAAACCCTATAGAGCGGTTACCTAGCTACTGGCACCTTCCTAACACTGAAATCCAATCCTACTGTCCTCAGCCAAGCTGTGAGAGCTTGGCCTGTGCTATTCTGCACTAAGTTATGTTCTCAGGGCCAATGATAGCATACGATGTGTTCTCTCCACCCAGTTCTTTCAATAAGACCACGTTCTCCATAGTCTGCTTCCTGAACTAATAGGATGGTGAACCAGGTTAGACATCCTCAGACCAGCTTCCAATGTTCTTTGGGTCCCTGCCTGCCTGCCTACCTTCTGGAACACCAGAGTACATGGCCTACTGCTCCTGAGACTGGTTCCTCGGAGAATGGACATCCCACACCACTGTCTGTGCCTCAGTTCTGTGTCAGGAGGCACAGGCTTTAACCCCAGCTATGCAGCCGACTTCCTGCTCCACAGGCCAGAGAAGTAGAACAGTTGTCAAGCTTCAAGCTATGCACAGACCTGCTCTTCACTCCAGGGCCTGAAGCTCAGCCATTGTTATACACTACACACTTGTTCTAGATTGGGAGAACTGGGGATAGCTCACCTTCTACATTCAAAACCTCAGGACTCCAGGTCTGGGCCTTACCTGCAGCAGGAAGTTTTTGTTTGTTTTGATATTTCTCTGTGTGGGCTTTCTCTGTGTAGCCCTGGCTGTCCTGGAACTTGCTCTGTAGACCAGATTGACCTCGAACTCAGAGATCTGCTTGCCTGAGCCTCTGAGTGCTGGGACTAAAGGCATGTACCACCCAGTGGGCCGGTGTTTCCTTGTTGTTGTTGAATTGTCAGCTCCCTTGAGCTCCACGGAGTGCTGCCCCATTAGAGAGCAGCCCCTCTTACCTCTGCCTGCCTCTCCTAAAAGCAGGATAGTAAAATTTATTACAGTCAATGCACTGAGAGTGTCAGCTAACAAACATATACAGAGAATCACTCTGTGCTATGGGTGGCTGTCCTAGCAGGTACTCACTGGCCATGTAGCAACTTTGTGAATGAGGGCTCATAGGCTGTGGACAGTATTGGCACTGTACCCACCTTGTCCCTACACGGCAGAGTAACCAGTGCTCATCAATCCCAGCCTCCCTTTCCAGCCTCAGACATTGGGCATTTTCAGGATTTAAATATTAATAGGCTAATTTCCAGATGCCTTAAGGGAATAGGATGGCCCATTCCCAGGCACAGCCTTCCCTCTCTTCTCTGGGAAGTTTCTGTTCTGTAAGTTTGGGGTAGCTGAGCTTTTCCTAGCAGATCAGGAACATATGCATGTCCAGCCTGTGAACTCTCTAGTTCCCCTCTGCCACTAGCTCAAGGTCTGATTCTGCTTCTCATGATGTCTAACCCACTGTTCCATGGCTCTGGACAGCCTGGATATTGGTTTTGAGAACACGAGGCTGGCCTCAAGTTCACGAGGGTCTGCCTACCTCTGCCTCCCAAGTGCTGGGATTAAAGGCAGCCCAATTTTGATTTTCCACACCTAGCATTCTGAAGTATCGAGTTCCTCAAACAAAGTTCTCCTTCATAGTTCACAGATACTACTCCGTGACCCAAAGCAGGACCATGGAGACTGCTGTGTGGACCAGTGGCAGATGCAGCTGCTGGCATAGGAACAGTATAAAGCTTTTGCTTCTGGAATTTCTCTTCTAAGGTAGTGGCTTCTGTCAGGACCCTCTTAATTGTTCTCTCTGCCCCTGCCCCACCCCTATCCATTTGTACCAGTGTTCTGGCAAAAGGCCAGGCTCTGTGACCACAAGTCCACCTCTAGGGAACTGACAAGAGCTTAAAGGACGGATGGAGGAGAGGATGAGGTCTGCAGGTGAAAGGAAGGTGTAATCCAGCCTCCATTCGAAGTCTGCAAGATGAGGACAAACTGGTTCTCAGGAGAGGACCTCCAGGCATAGCCTCATACTGTAGAGAATCACCCCACTCTGGGGTGGTTCACCAGAATATTTGCTGTTCTGAGAATCCAAGGGGACTGCAAGTTTAGGGCAGTGGCTCTTACTTGATGCCTCCAGTTTTGAAATGGGTGAGATGGGTTTGGTGACTGACATTCACTTACAGTTAGGGCTGAGGCAGGGTATGAAGGCTTCATCCTGCTTTTAGTCCCCATGTGGTTTGAAGTAGATGCTTTATAGTGAAAGCTGCTTCGAAGTGCCTGTGGTGCGTTCTGTGTGGAGTGCCTGTCCTTAGATGAGTCCCAACATATTTGTGACATCCTCTGAAATCCCGTGCTGACAAAACCTGCTGCTGGAATCACTGACTGCTGCCTCCTGTGGTCCCCACCCTGTCTTCTTTCTTCCCATCTGCTCTGATAACAGCCGGCTCTGAGGCCATTTAAATTCATTATAATTCTAGCACTGGAGAGGCAGAGACAAGTTGTAGAAAGAATCTCTTGTGTACTGAATGGGAGCATCACCAGTCAATAAAAAACTGATGGTCTGTTATCTGAGGCAGGAAATAAGGTAGGAGTTCAGGTGGAGAGATGAACTGTGGGATAGAGAAAGGTGGGAGATTTGCCCCAACTCTGAGGAAAATTGATACATGAAACTGAGGAGAGGTAACCAGTCATGTGACATACATAGAATAGAATAAACAAGTGAAATAAGTTAGGAGCTAGTTGGAGAATGAGCCTAAGCTTATGGCCTAGGCATTTATTCATAAATAGTAAAGTCTAAAAGTTGTTATTTCGGGAACTGGGGTATGGATGGAAAACCCAATTACAACAAGTAGATCTTGGGACTCCCTGGCCAGCTCCTCTAGCTGAATCAGGTTCAGTGAAAGACCCTGTCTCAATAAATAAGATGGAAACCAACTGAAAAAGACCCAGTCAGCCCTACGGATGCATGCATGCACACAGGAACGTGTACATGTACATACAACACACAATCAAATAAACTCAATTCTGTTCTCCACTCTTACGTGCCACACTTCAAGTGCCCAGTTGCCCTGGGTGACCAGTGGTTGTGTGCAGACTGACCAGCCATATTCATTGTCCACTCAAGGCTGCCTGCTCCACCAACTTGTGACATGCAGGAGAAATTTGGGCACAAAGACAGACTGATAGCTGTGAGATTGACTGCTTTTTCATTAGGAAAATAAGCCTTAGATAAATCCTCACAAAGGCTTCCTGATGACTTTCGTGAGCTTAATTACCTTTTCTTAGCTGGATAGAGGTTCACAGGAAGGTTAAACTTGCTCAGTGACTAAAATACCATTCCTTTCAGAAACTCGGGGAAAATTAGCTGAAGAAAGCTCCTTAAACTAGGAACATCAGGGTTGCAGCAGCCATGGACCAAGACAAAGTGTAGCCTACCGCTTCTGTTATGTTTCTTTACAGGGTGGCAATGACCATGAGATCTTCACAGACCCCAGAACTGCGGGCTACACAGTGACAGCACCTGAGGACACACGCAGGATCTGTGAGAAGCTCTTCCCTTAACACCAGAGGAATGTGGTCCTGGCCAACGAGACTTGAAAGGTCACTCAGGGCCAGAGCTGGAGTCCCTCCTTACATGCACATGGGCCCTAGCCCCAGCCTCCAGCCATGCTGTTCTCATGGGTCCATTCACACAGGGGCTAGAGGTCAGTTCATTGGGCATTCCAATAGGCCACACCTCTACCTCCATCTAGTACCATCAGCCGCCCCAATGGAAAGAACTTACCAAAAATGGCTATGGCTGGGTGTGATGGCTCGTGCCTGTAATCTGTGCTTAGGAAGCTCAGGCAGGAGCATTGCTATAAGCTGGAAGCCAGCCTGAGGTACAGAGTGAGACCCTGTCTCAAACAAACAAACAAAAAAGACTGTTGGCTCTGGGGTTGGGGGGATAGCCCATAGAACACATGGATAAGGCCCTGGCATGGAGCCCAGCCTACCTTTTAGGCACTTCAAAACCAGAAGTACCTTTAGCCCCTTCTCCCAGCCTATGGTCTAGGAGCTGGCTGGCAGGATACATGACTGGTCTCTGAAATTTCCCCATCATACAATGATACAGGAAAAAAACAAGAATGTACCTGGACCCCTTACCCTTTGTGAAACTTAAGCTATGGGTTTGGGGTATTGTGGTGGTGGTGGTGGGTTTTGGGGAGGTTCTGTTTTGAGACATGGTCTCAGTATATAGCCCTGGCTGCCCCAGAAACTGCTATGTAGTAGACCGGCGGACCTTAAGCTTGGGGTCTTCCTGCTTCGGCCTTTTGAATGCAGTTTCGTGCACCAGTACACCGTCTGAGAATGAAAACCTGCAGCTGTCAGTGTGTGGGTCTATACTTTACCACCAAACGGGGATCTGAGGATGAAGACATACAAGCTATCCAGTTACCCATCTGGGACAGAGCTGAAGACGTCCGTGATGCACCCTCCCAGTTTACAGTCTGCTGGTGGAGGCTGGGCATGAACACCAGCCAAAGCTGATGTTTCTGTTTTTTCAAGCCAGCTTCCTGTCTGTGAACCACAGACCACAGCATGGCCTGAGATAGTTGGCCAAGTGACAACTGATCCCACGATTGTGTGCACCTCCACCAGCCTGAACAGCTCTGTTTGCTACATCTTACAGCCAGACTGCTCTCCTGTCACCAGCAGGAAGGAAGGAGAGGGGACCCAGCAAAGCAAAGCCTTGTCTGTAGTCCTCCATAACACCACGCTGGCCAATCCAGGTAACAGATCCAGTTCCTGAGTCAGCAGTGACAGCCTCGAGGCCACAGCGACAGCTCTCTCCTTGGCGAGCACACAGACCTCCAGAACCTCAGGGAGAGCCTTCCAAGAACTTTTCCCAGGCAGCTTCCTGTGCCTAGAAAACGGTTCTTCAGCCCAGCTCCTGTCAGGAGCCCCTACTGCCCTTCCCTGCCTCCAGCCACCATGTGTTCCCACTGTCCGGCTCTTGGCTGCCCACACTGATACCTGCTACTGACCCCTTCACCTCTGTCCATTCCCAAGGAGAGTGTCAGGACCTCTACTTTGTGGCTTCCTTGGATTTTATAGCAGTGCTATGAAACACATTAAAGGGACTGCATCCTTCCTCACGTCTCGTTCTGATCACTTTAATTGTGAATGTCAAATGGGTGTCTACTCTGGATCTGTAGAACCCCACCTTAGGTTCTGAGAGCCTCTTCCTCTGCTCTGCTCTAGTGATGCTGGAGCCCCTCGCTGTCATGGCTGCAGTAGTTCCCAGCCAGCCCAGAAGCTGTGCTGCCCTCAGGTAGGGACCCAAGGCTGCCAGGTGGACTCAGGCTTTCCAGCTCCTACAGTGGCCGTCAGACCCCACCTCTCCCCCTGTCCTCTTCAGCTCTCACCTAACAAAGGGCCTCTGCCCTCCAGGTAGTGCATGATAGTTCAGCGTAGTAAGTGGCCCAGGTCCAAGGACTAGTTCTGGTAGACAGATGTGGCTCCAGGCAAGCTCTGGCCTATCAAGTAAAGATTGCAAAGGACTTTGGGATAGAGGAAGTTAGATAAAGGCTGAACCACAAAAGGCAAGCAGAGGCTACACCTAAGCATCCTAGGGCTGCTCAGAAAGTGTCACTCCTGCACTAGCTGCCAGTCCAGAATTTTAAGGTTACCAACTTTTAGGAAAGCCTGAGCTAAACAGAAGTCTAATGAAATGTCTGGTTCCCGTGTGGAGGCTCTGAGCGACTCTAGGTATCTCCAACCGTTCTGGGTAAGAATACAGAGGTACCGAGGAGCAAATTCAGATGTGTTTGTTTTTAGGCAGTCTAGGCATGTGTAGCGCTGAATCACTTCCTCTTCCTCACCCCAGGCTGGGCACACCTACCACCTCCACAGCACACCAGTCAACTTGGAGAAACCCAGGGCTGGTTTACTGTAGTCATCCAATCTTGTTTGGCCTCTCCTTGAGCAGGCCTGGTGGGCTGGTTATTTCTGCAACCACTGGGAGAATCATTGATTCATCAATATTCCCCTCTTTGCTCCACAATCAGTTCCCATACCTTGGTAAAACCACCTCACCCTGGGCTGTCATTACCCTATCAGCAACCTGCTACTCCTCTCCTCCAAGGCAGCTGGCCTCTGTTGCCCTCCTGAGCCACTGAACCTATATTAAAGGCAGCCTCATCTCCAACATGGTTCCTGGGGAGCCTTATGGCCCTCTTCTCTCACGTTTACACAACATCCCAAATGCCACCGGAGTGCATTTACCTACAACCCACCACACTAACAAACCCCATTCCAGAGCTCAGCTTTCTTGTTGGATAAAGGAGAAACTTCCCCATCAGTCAGAACCACTCTGCAAAGAATGTCTGCCATGTGCTTGGGAGGCACCCTGACCTCCCCATAGAACCCCTTCCATGTTCACAAAGGTACATGTGTGCACACATAACCTTTACATTCACTTCATCTTGTTGCACAAAACAAACTTTATTGAGCAAGAGTTGGCTGATGGGGGCAAACGTTCAGATTTGGGAGTCTATTCTCCCTCCTGCTCAGACACCAGCACTGAGTCCCTCCTGATCTATAAATTGATGCTCCATCTGAACAGAGCGGGTCTTTTCCAACACCAATACCCTGCAGTTCCGGAAGAGCGTACAGGCTGAAGTGATGTGACCACACAGGAAAAGCCCTTTACAAAGGATTCTGCAGGGCAAAAGAATCCGGAGGCCACCCTGCCAGCAGAACTGGGCTGCCAGCTCAGTGGGGGCGGGGCCCACCAGCAGATCAACGTGCGCCACCAAAGCTAACTATCCCAGCGTGAAGGCAAAGCTATACTGATCACTCGGGACAATGGAGGAAAGCTGTCACTCTCAGCCTGCCTAGGCCCTGGCAAAGTGGCTCTGGAAGTCTGTTCCTTGGCCAGCAAAGAGGCCACAAGAGAGCCTCTAGGCGGTAAGCCAAGCCTGGAGTTGGGGAAAAGGCCACCTTTGACCTAGAAGGAAAAAAACTACCAGTAGCTCAACAATGAAGAAAATGATCAAACTGGGTGGTGAATGTGTGAGCCAGGTGGACAAGACCCTCAAAAGTTTATTCACATAGTTTTTGTGCACATGCACGTGGAAACCAGGGAACAACCAGTTTTCATTCCTCAGGTGCTAGCTTCCTTTAAAAACAACAAAAATAGGGTTTCTCACTGACCTCAAACTGAGCAAACAGGCCAGGCTGGCTAGCCTGCAAACCCCAGGCATCCCCCAGCCAGCCTCCCCAGTTCTGGAACTACTGAAATGTGCACCACAAAACAGTTTACCAGCTGAGTTTTCACTGACCCCTCTATGTCTGAAAGCCACAATGGTCATCAGTCAAAGTTCCAGCCTTTGCCCCCTGTGTACCTTTAGGATGGACACACACATCCAGTGTTAAAATATGCGAGGTCCACAGTGTTCCCCGTATCAAACCAGCCTCTGGTCTGGACCACTATGGCACTGCAGAATTGGTACCCCTGTTCCAACAAGTGAGTTCTCAACTACGTTTCAAGGCCCAACTACTTCTATTTTTAGATCACAACTAAAGCCAAAGCCAACCACCAAGAGTCTAAGGGTCAGTTCATGGGAAACAAATCTACAGCATTGCAGGCAGGGGCAAGCAGAGGACTCTGGGGGAGAGTTTGCACTGTTTCAAAAACAAATCAGCAGGGTAGGAAGGCATACCTGGGACCCCAGCAAACAGGAAGCCAAGATATATAAGGTGTTAAGAGTTTGGGGGAGGCCTAAACTACACAGCAATAGAGCAAGACCCTGTCTCAAAAAAAAAAAAAAAAAGTGCAGGGAAAAGCTTCCATGCAGCTTGGTGCTGGCGGCATTTCCAAGGCTCTGGGCTCCCCACGCACCGGGGAAGGAAGAAGATCCTTAGGCATTTGTTAGACCTGTCTTAAAGAAACCTTGCTTCTTTAAGGAGTGAAAGGTGTCAATCTCCTTCAACTGCTAAACTTACAAGGCCATCAGAAAAGAAGCTGCCTGTCTTCTGTGGGTCAGTGTCAATGGTCTAGGATTTTTGCCAGCAGCGGAACCCAGAGCCCTGCAGAGGCTCTGGCAAGTGCACTCACTACCCCTGAGCTACGTCCCAGCCCTTGCTCTAAGACATAGCCTAGGCTAGCTGAGGACACTTATTTCAGCTTCCCAAGTGCAGAAATTACAGGCATGCACCACCCTCCCCTCTAGGGCCTTCCTGCAGAGGCCTCTTCCTCACCCCTAAAGCCACCTTCAGCACTAGCTTAATGATAGGTTTAATGCCACAGGGAGGCGACCTTAGCCCTAGAAGCAAGTGGAAAAGACCAGAGTTCTCGGAGTGGAGTCAGCACCGAACCTCAGTCTGCTGTGCTAGAGCAGGAGCTCCCAGGGGTTGGAGTCTTTCCCAGAAGGGAGAGACACACCTGTTGCAAAGGCACCAAGAAGCAAGTCCCCTGGAAAGCTCCCACACACCTAAAGCAGCTCCCTCAAACCAGCCAGGCTAAGACTCAAAAGCTAGAGCTGACATGGTCCCAAGTTAGACAGGGCATGCGGTCATGGAAAATCTCATAGGACTGGTGACATCCCTCGGGGGGCCAAATAGATACGGGAATTTTTGTCTCATGGGCTTGCTTGATCTGGAGGGGGCTTTGGGAAAACAGCATGTTTGGCCTACCCGCCTTGGGCTGGGGCTGGACCCTCTCCACTCAGCCTCAGCAGGTGCCTCTCCTTTTCAAATGCTTTTAATGCTTTTCAGACAGTGAGAGCTTGTTGCAATGGCTGGAGGCTGGCTGTGCTGGTGGCTGAGAGCACCCCCTGCCTGCCTGCAACTCCTTCCCTTCAGGAAACGGCCCATCTTGTGTGGTAGAATGTTATATCCAGGGTGGCCCTGCTCCTCCTCCCCCCAAAGTCTCCCTCAAGCCCAGGAGAAGGGGTTCTTGCAGATCCCTAGGAGCTGATGACGTGCCCGGACCAGGTCTCGTGCTTTGTGCCTGGTGCCAGGTGGGTGATGACCACCTCTACAGCCTGCAGTTTCTCATTCTTGGGTGGGATAGAGCACATCTTATAGGTGACCTCGTCGCCTTCCACTGGAACATATTCCCCTTCCACACTGCAGGAGAGAAAGAACAGTCGTCAGGCCTGAGGAGATGGCTCAGCCCAGAGAGTACCTACCTTGCAAGCATAAGTACCTGAGTTTGGATCCCCAGCATGTAAAATAGCCAGGTGTGGCGGAGTGTACTTGCCCAGGGCTGGAGAGGCAGAGTCGGGGGGATCCCTGGTGCTGGCTGCCCAGCTAACCTAGCAGACCAGTTTAGTCCATATTCAAAAATAAGGTGGAGATGGAACTGGAGAGATGCCATGGTTAAAAACCCTTGCCGTTTGCTCTTGCAGAAGACCTGGATTTAGGTCCCAGCACCCACATGGTTGGTCACAAACCATCTGTAATTCCTGTTCCAGGGGATCCACCCTCTGTGTCCTCCAAAGGCACCAGGTATACGTGTGGTACACTTACATACATACAGGCAAATACTCATAAGATTTGAAGAAAATAAGGTGGAAAATGATAAGAGGAAGACACCCAACATTGACCTCTCTGTCTGGCCTCTCTACACACACACAAAGCAGTCAGTGCCCATAGAAAACAAGCTCCACAGACCCCACACTGGGACACCAGGATGGACACTATCTTCCTGGTTACTCAGTCCTTGCAGAAACCTTGCAGTGCCTCCTAGACCTTCTCCCATCTGTGTCCTGGCCCCAATGACTCCTTTCTGGGTCTGAAAGGCATGCCAGCCACCTTGGATGTTCACATAACAGAACTGAACCTGAGGGTGGAAAAGCCAAGAGGTCCAAACTTAAGAGAGCAGCTTTTCTTGGCGCCTCTACACACTGCCCGCAGTACCAGGACTCCCAGAAACAAACCATGTCTCTGCCCTTGACTCTTCCACCCAATAAACCTTCACAAAAAAAAAGTGCCAAATAAGCCACGTCTGGTGGTACAGGCTTGTAATCCCAGCTACTTGGGAAGCAGAGACAGGAGGACCGAAAGTTGACTGTCTCAAGATAAAAAGTACAAAAGGGAGGCAGCAAGGTGAACTGGGGGATGGATCATGGTCTCACAGCACGGGCGGTACCCTGATGATTTTGAGCACCAGGGCTAGACAGAATCTCTGGACCTGACTGGTTCTGATGAGAGGATCTCAGAGCAATCATCTTCTCCCTCTCTGACGTGGCCGCCACAAGCTTCTAATAGCCTAGTTTCAACAGTTGGCCACAGACATCTCATAGTATCTCCATCACTCCTTCTCCCTAATTACTTTTCATACTGTACTGTGTGCACTTCTAAATCACTGGAAATCCTTCCTGGAAAGAGGCAGACTGGACATTTGTACACCCGTGTATGCATTCATATACATGTAAAATGAATCCAACAACTTTTTCTCAAATCTGTGCTACATAGGGGAATTCTATTTTATTTTATTCTTAGAGATGAGAGTGTTACTGTGTAGCCCTTGCTGGCCTGAAATTCAGTGTGTGGATCAGGCTGGCCTCAAACATTCACCAACCCTCCTACCTCTACCTTCTGTGTGCTGGGATCACAGGCACATACCACCATACCCATTTTACAGGACCTTCTAACCAGACTTGGTACATAAGTGTGCTGTGTGCCGAAGGAGGGCTGGCGATAACTTCCATCACTGCAGAGGGGGTGCAGCACAACCCGTTTTCTCAAAATGTGGTTTCGAACTTGGTTGGGACTTCTGGGAAAAAGGCACTGCCTGCCACTGACTGAGTGAAACCAGATGTGTGGCTATTCAGTTGCTGGTAGGATGCTTGCCTAGCACGTGCCTCAAGCATCAGACTCAGTTCAGCCAAAAGAAGCCAGGGCAGGCTGAGTGCTTGGGACAAAGGAGGAGGTCTGGATAGGGATTCTAGTTGGGGTTCTTAGGAACCCCAAAAGCTGCTGGGGAGCCAAACCGGGAAGGGGATGCTGGGGGCCTTGTGGGCCACACCCTGGACTCCTACAGGCTTTCAGACAGGAAGGAAGAGCCTCAGTGAGGAAATGGCAGGAGAAAGGGCCCAGCCCTGAGTTTCCTTCCTGGAGCAGAAGAAACAGACAGTCCCCAGCCTCACGGCCACTCCCCTAAGGAGGCTAACAAACTCTCCCATCCCAGGGACACTGTACACCCAAACTCACCATGAACCATCCTGCCCCCAGGATGGGGCACCCAAGACCTCACACAATTCAGAGACACTGTTACTGTCACATAGTGTGTGACTGCTGGCCAGCCTCACACACCTCACATACAGTGTCCTACCCAGCATCACTCCATTACATTGTCTCATACCGCATGGGGCCACAATGGGACCAACCTCTCCACCCCCATGGGGCCTTCCAGATATGCTGCAGTGAACTCACTCGGAGATATGCAAGAAGATGTCAGGGCCACCATCAGCCGGGGTGATGAAGCCGTGGCCCTTGGACCGGCAGAAGCATTTACAGACTCCTTTGTAGACAGGGCCCTGTGACGCTCGCACCGTCCTGACAGAAGGAAATGCAAGGGGACACCCATCAGTCCTCTACAATAGCCACCCTGCCCCCACCTCCTAGCTACTCTCCCAGCCGTGCCCCAGGGAAGCCTGGCGGGGGCCACCACGTCCAGTCACACACACACAGGCTTTGTGTGCAACCCAGGGAGCCATTCACACAGAGCTTTAGAAACGACTGGGTAACTAACCATGGCACATTTTTCTCAGGCCTGTTTGTTCATCGGGGAACAGGGAACTGAGGGAGCCTGGGAGCATCCCTTCAGAAACTGCAGTGACTCCAGCTCTCAAGAGCCAAAAATCTACACCTGCCAGTGGCCACCCTGACATTGTGTCTTCCTCCCCCGCCCCTACCACATACAACTGACAAAGTCAAGGCCTCATGGGGAAGAGGCCTCTGTGGCTAAAGTCCAAACTCTCACCACTCCAGCTGGGGCCAGGTCCCAGGGGTGACAAGGAAGACACCCTCCCCTTTTCTCACTAGTACTTCTCACCAAGCCCCAGGCCTCTCCAGGTGCTCTGGCAGTAGCGCCATTTGGGGAAGTGTGCTTAGCCAGCCTGAGACTTACGCTGAGAAGGTCCTTGTCCGTCGGGTGGGCAGAGGGCTAGGGACCACATTGCCCCGCAGTGGGGATGGAGAGCGATCCCGGGCCCGAGGGGTATCCAGTAGCCCAATAGAAGTCTGATGCGTGGGGGGCTGCTGTGGTGGGGGGGGCTCAGATGACATGGCTGACCTACAGAGAGAAGGGGGGCCTTTCAGGGTCCTGCCTCAGAGGACTAGACAGGCCACTGCCTGGCAGTCCTAGAGGCTCACTCCAGGTCACCTTGTCTGTGGCCACACCTTGGCTCAGGTGTCTGCTCAGGTATCAGCACTGGGTTCCCATGACAACTTCAGGCCTCCCTCCATCTCCACTATGCAAGAAAATGCCAGGTCATGTGCTGGGGTGATGATAGCTCAGACAGTAAAAGACTTGTCACACAAGCAGGAAACCTGGGTTTGAGTCCCACAGTCTATGTATAATAAATAGAGGACCCTGGTGCGGGCTAGAGAGATAGCTCAGCTGCTAAGACTGCTTACAGCTGTCGAAAGAGTTCACAGCTCCAGGGGTCTGATTCCCTCTTGGAGTCTGTACACACTCACATGTACAAACCCACACACACCATGTATGCACATAGTTAAACAACAATAAAAAGAAAACTTTTTGTTTTGTTTTTGGAGACAGGGTTTCTCTGTGTAGCCCTAGCTGTCCTGGAACTCACTCTGTAGATCAGGCTGGCCTCAAGCTCACAGATTCACCTGCCTCTACCGGGATTAAAGGTGTACACCCTCATGGCCCAGCTGATTATCTTTTTTTAAAAGGCTAGGATGGTGGCATGCATTTATAATCCCAGAACTAGGAAGGTAGAGGCAGGTGGGTTCTCTAGGGCTACTCAACCAACCAGTCTAGCCTAATTAAGGAGCCCCAGGTCCCAATGAGACACCTTGTCAAAAACAAAACAAAGCAAACCTGGGAGAACAACAGCTTAGGTTATTCTCTGACCTCACATGCTCATGCTCATACACTCACACACATATCAGAGGGGGTTTTATGCCAGGTAACTCCCGATGGTAACCCCTGTATGTCCCAACACAGAGCTTGGCATGCTTAGGACACTTGGTAAATACCGTGAGGAGGTATTGCCTCAGCCAGGGCTTCAATGCCTAGAGCACAGGTCAATATTCCTTCCCCAGTGCCCCCATCCTGCCAGCACTCTCCCTCCGGAGACTGCAGAGCATGTCACAGCCCAGAGTGGCTCCCTGAGGGGTTGCCAGCGAGCTCACTGCCAGGTGGGTGACCACCGAGGAACCACAGGGGAGGAACTCCCAGCAAAGTCACACCTGGCCCCGGCGAGGCTCCCTGCTATGAGAACCAGTTCTCTCAGTGAACCCTCAGACACACAGGATTCAGGCAGAAGTTGAAAGGCAGAGGCTCTCCATCCCAGCATGGGGTGGGATGGGGCCGAGGCAAAAGGACTGCTATGAGCCAAGGCAGCTTGGACTACACTGGGAAACAGGGCCATTGTACACACGTGACCCTAGAACAGGGCAGGACCAGCCAGTCCTTTCCCATCTCTGGGCTCAGAGTCACTCAGGTGTGGCCCTTGATATCTGCCCAGGGATGGAGATGGGGACAGCCAAACAAACAAACAAACAAACAAAACCCAGCAGGGACAAGGAGCCTGAGCAGGTTTGTGTGTCCCTGTGACTGGCCTGTCAAATAAAAAGGAGCTATGAGCCAAGCAGTTGCTGGTGCTGGTGTTGGTGGTGGCAGTGCTAATGCACAGCTTTAATCCCAGCGCTCGGGAGGCAGAGACAGGTGGATCTCTATGAGTTTGAGGCCAGCCTGGTCTACAAAGTGAGGTCCAGGATAGCCAGGGCTACACAGAAAAACCCTGTCTCAAAAAACAAACAAACAATATATGTGACCAGGCTTCAAAAGAGCCCAGCTCTTTTGTATTTTAGGGTCTCCGTTGCCCACACGGGCCTCAGGTCCCCAGTGCTAGGATTACAGCTGTGTAGTACTATGTCCAATTTACGTGGTGCTATGGACCAAACCCAGGGCTCCGTGCACAGTAGGCGAGCACTCTACCAACTGAGCCACATCCCCAGCCCCCTCAGCTCTAGGTACACCAGGCCCCAGACTTTTCCCATTTATAATAACTCCATGGCTCCAGAGCTGAGTTTTCACCTGCACTACTCAGCAAGGCCCATTTGCTTCAGCTCCAACCCTCCACCTTGGGAACATCGGGTTTGGGAAGGAACTGTGCAAGGGTACCTCTCTCCCCAAAGATTCAGACTTGTCCTCCATATGCCCTGATCCTCTCTGGGGACTCAGTCCTGCCTGGCTGGAGAGGTGTCACTGGTCAGCCTTCCAGAAGTGACATGGCTACTACTGACCTCTTCTTAGCTGTGGCCCCAGCCAGGGAGGACCACAAGTCTAGAGACGCCCCCACCTTGAAGAGGCCCGGGCTGTTGGCCTGGCAGTCAGGTCTCTAGCACAGGTCATAGAGTCCTAGAATGTTCCAATGCCTGGAGTTCTGGGAAGAGGTCTGGCCCAGAGAGGGAGCACGGGCCCCACCCAGGCCTCCCAGGACAACGGGGTGAGACCATGGGGACCAGATGACATCAGCATGAGAAGGAGAACTTCCCCCTTCTAACCAGACTCCCTGCCTCTGGCCCCCTCCCCCAATTCCAGTCAGGGACACTTAAGTTCATATCTTCCCACCTGCCAGCTGAGAGATCATAAACAATTCAGCCTCTCAGGCTCTCAGTTTCTGTATCTGAGAAATGGGAATTATTTTAGCTTCACACAATTCGTGACATTAAAGAAAGTAATACATACAACTCTGGCCCAGAACATGCAAGCAACAAGTACTGGCTATGATCATTGCTGTAAACTGTAATCACAAAGTCACTCAACAAGCATGGCCAATACCAAGCCCTAGTCATGATACAGGAGAGCATGGAGTAGGACCTGGAACCAGAGAAAAAAATATAAATCACAGTGTCGATGAACTGGTGGGGTCACAAAAGGCCGGCTAACAAAAGGGTTGAAAAGTAATGGGGTGGGCACTGCCATGAGGACCTGGAATATAAGTCAGTCAGACATTTAAAAACGAGAGCGAGAAGCCAGGGGGGCTGGTGCCTGTGTTACAGGAGCACTTTGGAGGCTGAGGCAAGAGGATCCTCTGGACCAGTCTGGGCTAGACAGTGAAATCTGAGATGGGGCAGGGATGGGTTGTTCTGGGGACAGACAGCAGGGTGTGAGAGGGCCTGAGACTGAGGCTGAGGAGAGCCCGCTATGGTTCCAGGCCCCTGAAGAGTCTGTGGGAGTAGGGAGGAGCGGGAAGTAAGATTCGGGGGGCAGAGCCAGACCAGGAACCAAGTTGTGTCACCCCATGGCTGTCATCATCCTCCCTTCCTTCTTTGTCCCTCTGCCTGTCTGCTCGGACACCCTTACTGTGGCCGCCACTCCAGGCTGATGAAAAAACTCCAGTGGACTTTCACTCTCCACTCAGGTCCCCCTCGTAGCTCGAATTCAGCCTCTTTCTTGGAAAGGCCGTCAGAAGCCCCTGGCCTTCAGTGGGCATCAGACTGAGGGCAACACCAGAGTCCCTCATCATCTCTAGGCGCAGCCCAGGGCTGGCCACAGGCAAGGCTCTTGGGGACCCTGGATGTATGCCGAGTGCCACACTCACACTAGTTCAACAGTGGAAGAAAATGAAACACAAAAATGAAGTGACGAGGCAGGGGTGAGAGCTGGGAGACCCCCAAGGCTGCTCCACTACCCAAACCAGTCACTGGGGAGGCTGCCTGGGCTGAAAGGAAGCTAGGCTTGTCACAGCCAGCTCTACCCAGAGCCAGCCCACCCCAGCTGGCCCAGGAAGGGGACAAAGTCCAGCTGCGGTGGGGGAGGGTATCCAGGAAGCCTCTCCAGCCCTGCACACACCAGGCCACAGGCTGAGCAGCAGTCTGTAGCTACAGCAGCTCCTCCCCTCCCCCCCTGCCACCTTCTACTTGCTCTCTCAGCAGACCCAAACATGACCCTGGAAAAGGCATGGCCCGTCCTTCATGATGCTCTACCAGGAGATCAATATGGTGCTGAGGCTCTTGCCTGGAAAGGCTCTGGGCTAGACCCTCTACCTGACACAAATTCTGACAAAATGAAATGGCCAAACTGTTGTCATGACTACCAAGACTAGGTACACACATATATTTTATCTGTGTGTGACTATGTAATGTGTACATGCATGTGTATGCGGGGCATGTTTATGTGCATGATTACAAGAAAACACAGCTGCATAATTATGGGGGGATGCTTATTTTCTTTTCTTTCATTTTGAGAGTCTCACATACCCCACCTGGATGCCACCCAAGGCGTCCTGAATCCTAGGCAAGTACTCTACCAACTGAACCACAGCTGTGTACATCCTGCTCGGAACCACCCTCATGTACCAGCAAGAAACCCAGGCCTTCCACTGCTCAATGGGAGGTGGGGGGGAAGACGGATGCATGGGACAACACAAGGCAGGATAAGACATGCACCCCCCCCCCCCGCCAGACACCACAGCCCAGGGAGAGGCCCAGAGCCCGAGGGCAGGATGCCACACCTACCCTGACTGTCCACCAGGGAGGGCAGGTCAGCTTCTTATCCTGAGAAATGTTTCAAAAGGGGCCTCTAGCTGAAAATAGCCTGGGAATTTTCCATAGGCCTTATAGAAAGTCCTGGAAGATTCTAGGAGCTCAGCTGAGCACCAGTCTGGCCTCCTCAGCCCCTCTATAGCCCACCCTAAAATCTCGTGCTCCTGCCCATGTACCAAGCTGTCAGGCTCAGCACCTTCTCTGCTCTTGGCCTTAAAGCTCCCAGTTTCTAAAATGTATACCCCTCCTCCCTTTTAGGATTTTGAGATAGTTTTGCACTGCATAGCCCAAGTTGGCCTCAAACTCATGGTAATCCTCCAGCCTCAGCCTCCCAGGTACTAGGAGGACAGGTATGTTGTGAGCTGTCACAGCCAGCTGGGAAGAATCTTTTGAGCTAGGGAACCATGTGCTTCCCAGAGGAACCTGGACTACTGGAAGCTATTTACATTTCAGTGAAAGGAAGTGTGGTTCATGGCTCCTCAAAGGCAGGAAAATGGAGAGTGAAGGAACAAGAGCTTGGGTAAGCTGGAGGCTTCATTCTTGGGCAAGGCCAGAACCTCTTGAAGCCTGTTCTGCACACTGAGGTGTCCAGAATCTTGCAAGGTTTGTGGCTGGGAAGGCTACTGCCAGGCGCTGTGCTGCAACATTTCCCATCCTGGAGCCTGGCCACAGCTGGCAGGTAGGTGGGTTAAAGACTCAGGTCACACTCAGTGCTTTTTTTGATGCCATAGGGGCTTCACAGGCACCAGATATTCGAATCCCCTTCCCATAGCCTCACTACTTCCCTGTCACATGAGGAAAGTGACAATAGATTCAGCAGCTGGGGCTTCTCACACTTTAGTGCCCCCAGGAATCTCTGGCCAATGTCCAACAGCAAACTCCAACTCCACAGATGCGGGCGGGGTTAGCAAGGCTTTGCTTGGTCAGTTAGCTGGGGATCTGGCAGTTGCTTTTTATTGTGCTGGGAAGCCAGGATCTCTGGCTCTGGCACTGAGCTGCTTCCCCAGTCCCCAAGTCTGCCTTTTTAAGGGGTCCCAGAGAAACAGCTGCCGCTAAACTACCCAGCTCTCAAGAGGCAGGCCACCTGGGGGAGAGGACACACATGGACAGACATACCCAGCACAAAAAACCCGCAGAGGACCAGGGCTCCATGAGATAACAAGGTTCATTTTTCACCATCACCTACATCTTCACCCCACCCCGCCAGGCCCCAGACCAACAGAAACGAGCCCATAGCCGAGGGTAGGGAAAGCTGAACTGGACACAGGGCTCCTGGAAGGCTCGGGAGAAGAGAAGGAGCCTGAGGCTCACAGCAGCAGGGCTAGCCAGCCACATGCTGCTCCATTGTTCTAGGAAGAGCAGATTCTGTGAGAGGGAAGGGGAGGGGTGCCAGGGGCGGGGCCATTTGGAACAGAGACGAGCAAACAGCCCAGGATGAGGAGACTACCCCATTCCCTCCAGCAGCCCAGCTGGGGAACCCCACCCTCGGGTGCTGGGAAGCTGGAAGCTTCAAATTAGAGTCCAGAAACCCAAAGCAATCCCTTCCAATAAAGTTGCCCCTAGAACTAGCCCAGGAGTACCTATCCACAGAACAGAGGTCACCCTAGGTCTCTGCTTGAGTGTCCCTCCAAGGCCAAGTGGACCCCTGTTCTCCACCAAACCAAGCCCTGAAACCCTCCATCCAACATTGTGCTCCACCCTCCCCCAGTTCTCCTCACCTCCCAGTCTGATTCTCTTCCATTTCCTCCTAGACCCACTAACTCCCTGCCTCAGTGTGGACCGGGACCATCAGCTTCCCGTAGCTCAACACAGTACAGGCAGTACCAGCCACACTGCAGAGCAGGAGGCGGGCTTAACAACAGTGGCCCCCATGGTGTGCACAGTCACACTAGGGCCATGGGAAGAGCCCTTCCCACCCACAGCTGCCAGATATGGGGCACAAACCAAATTCCTGCCCTAGCACTCGGCAGGACAAAGAAAGCCAGTTTCCCCCAACCCTAGGCTGAGCCTAACTCAGCTTACAAAGTTTGATCTCAGGAGTGTAGGATGTAAGGGCACAGGGTGGTGACCAGGTTGCACCCAGCAGGAGGTGACGGGCTCTGAGGAGACCCCTGTCCCAGACTGATGGCTTAGGGACATAGGTACTTCATAAAGTCAAGAAGGCACCAGAGAAGAAGGGCCTGTGGAAAAGTTTGAGCCCAACAGGACAAAAAAATAAGGACACGGGACAACTTAAGGCACAGATTTGGGGCTCGATTTTAAGCTCATTGTTTTTGTTTAACTGGTTTGGGTTTTTGAGGGAGGGTCTTGCTATGTGGAGACCCGTCTGCCTTAGCCTCCCCAGTGCTGGGAGTAGATTGCAGGTGTAAGCATTTACAGCAGCTGGCCTTGAACTTGTTATGGAGCTGAGGACAAATCCGGAATCCTCTCTACCTCCCCAGCGCCGGGACTGCAGTGTAGCCCACCACTACTGGCTTAATGAACCAATTATTTTTCACAGCCTCCTTTTGGCTTCAGCTTGGAGAACAGGCTAAAAGCATCAAGACTGGGCCACAGGCAGAGAAGTAGCAGTATGGCCAGGAGAAAAACACACAAAAAGTAGCCCCTATTTCTCCAGGCACTTGGGCCAGCTAGCTCCCTCTATTCTCGCACACACTCCTTTCTGGTAGAAAAGGTTATTTATATATTCCAGTCGGCAGAGGCAAAGAGGCATCCCCACTTCTTAGAACCCAGGCCCTTCAGGAGAGGGGGAATCTCTACAGTTCACCCTGCACAGACATACACTGTAATCCCAGAAAAGCTATGGGATCACAGCCTGGCTTTTTCAATAAAATCAAAACCTAACTGTGCATTTCCGGCTTGTAAACAGGGCCGCTAGCGCGGGTGAAGTTTTCCTCCACGCCCTGGGGCCCCCTATCCTAGCGCAAACACCAAGCGATTGCACCCAGCCGCTCCTCCGCCCCAGGAGCGGCCAACCACGAGGGGCCAGGGCGGCTCCCCCTCTCCCGCCCTGGCTACTGTCCCACCGCCCAGCATGCAGCTGGCGAGGCCCGGCCCGTCGGGGACAGCTCCTCCTCTCGCAAACCGCGAGTCCCCAACACCTCCGCCGGAAAACACAGGGGAGGAAGCACTGGCCACACAAACAAAACAGGTGGCCCAGCGGTAAGTACTAACCGAAGTCAGACAGAAATCCCTCCTGCTACGGCCACACCCACCTGTGTCCCTGTGTCAGTGACAACCCGCGCTTCCCAAACTAGCCCAAGCTACTGGGGCATACGGGGGGGGGGGGGGGCGCGGGGAGGGAGACCCCGAGCCGAGCTGGAGTGCCTTAAGGTCCCGCAGAAGGGAAGCAAAAGAGCAAAGCAGGCCTCGGCCCCATCCCAGCGACTCCCGGGGATCCCACGCTCCCCGACGACCTTCCTTTGGGTCCCCGGAACAGCCGCTTACCTGGCGGAACGTTCGACTCCTCCAGCTGCAGCGCTCAGACTGCAAGATCGGAGCTGGACGGGGGGCGTGGCCGCAGGGCAGGGCGGAGTGCGGGGCCACGCCCCTTCGAGCTTCGGGCCAATCGGCCCGCAGCCCGGAGCTGGGACTGGTCCAGCCGGGAGGGAGGCGGGAGCGGCGCAGCTGCTGCCACGCGACCTTTGTGTTGAAGACTTGGGGGCGCAAGCGCGAGATGCGCACGCGGGACTCGGCCTAGGGGCACGACGTGGACGCCCGGTGTGGGACCGGTGCCCGGGAAAGTGGCACAGTCAAGTCTAGGCATTCGGTGCCTGCCACTCCCCGGCACAAGTCCGGCCCCCACCTGCCCTTGGTTCCAGATAAGCGGGGTGCCTGTTCTTTTGTTTGTTTGTTTTTGTTTTTGTTTTTGTTTTGCAAGAACTACCAGATAGAGGGAAAGGCGAGAGACAGAAAAAGAAACATCAGTACAAGGGAGAAGGAAAGCTGTTGTTTTGTTCTTTTTCTATTGGTTGATTGATTCATTGATTTTTGAGACAGTCTCCTTAATGGACTTGAGCTGGGTGGGCCCACTAACCCCAGCTTTTTTCAATTCCTTCCCCCCACCCTTTGGTTTTTCTAGCGTTTCTCTGTGTACCCCTGGCTGTCTTGGACTTGCTTTGTAGACCAGGCTGGCCTCGAACTCACAGAGATCCTCCTGCCTCTGCCTCCTGAGAGCTGGGATTAAAGGCATGCACCACCACCACCACCTGGCTCAATTTTTATTTCTATTGAGTGAGCCTTTGAAACTTTATGTACGGACAGGTTTTGTGTGTCAACTTGACACAAACTAGAGTCATCAGAGAGAAAGGAGCCTCAGTTGAGGAAATGCCTCAACTGAGATCCAGCTATAAGGATCTCAGTGATAAGTGGGGGAGGGCCCGGCCCATTGTGGGTAGTGCCATCCTTGGGCTGGTGGTCCTGGGTTCAATAAGAAAGCAGTCTGAGCAAGCCATGAGAAGCAAGCCTGTAAGCAGCACCCCTTCATGGCCTCGGCCCTGGTTGAGGTCCTGTCGTAACTTCCTTCAATAATGAGCAGAAATATGGAAGTGTAAGCCAAATAAACCTCTTTCTCCCCAACTTGCCTTTTGGTCACGGTGTTCACATCACAGCAACAGCACCTGCATTTATCCCATTCCCAGTCACGTGGCCAAGAGATATAGTCACACAAACTCTGCCAGACCCAGCTGTGGTTAGTTAGTTTTTGAGGCAGAGTTTCACTTAACCCCGTATGATGATTAATCATGGTTGTCATCTTTACTGGATCTGCAATCACCTAAGGGACAAGCACATTTTCTTGGTTAGGGAAACTGAAGTGAGAAGAGCAACCCTAACTGTAGGCAGCAGTTAAAACCTTTTGGTTTTTTTGCCAGCTTGTCTTCCTGTCTCATCGGTCAGTGCACTTGCTGTTGCTGTTGCTGCTTCTGCCATTCTTCACCAACATTGGAAACCAGTGTCCTCCACCTTCGAGTCTGGACCATCGACTCTCCCGGAATCCTCCAGATGTTCAGTGCCAGGCTGGGCATTCTCTGTTGTTCTCCACATTATTGTTTTGCAACAGAGTCTCTCACTAATCTTATAGAACCCAGGACTGCCAGCCCAGGGACGGCACCACCCACAATGGGCCGGGCCCTCCCCCATCGATCACTAATGTAAGATCTTGCCATTTTAGCTAGGCCAGCTGACCGGCAAGCTCTCAGGAATCACTAATCTCAACCCTGGTTCCAGGGTTGCAGTTATGTCCAGCCATGTCCAGCTAGTTATGCGGGTGCAGAGGATTCTCGCTCAGGTCCTGTTGCGTGCAGAGCATTTCTCCCCAGCCATGAGATATTCCGGTCTTTGTCGATTTATGACAGGCTTTGTGCTGGACACTGGGTACACAAAATAAGCACCCAGCTTGTCTCCAACCCAGGGGGCAGAGCCTTGGATAAACCCTAGGCAGGAGGATATTAAAAAAACAAAAAAACAAAAAAAAAAACAAAACAAAACAAACACGGAACTTGACCTAAAGCCATGGCTCAGTTCTTCCTGTTCGTGGTTCAACACCGCCCTCTAGGGGCGTGTGGAGAAAGTGTGAGGCACAGGGGGTGAAGGGTGGGTTAGCTCTCCCTGTTGAGGGTCTCTTGTTTCTGAGGTTCCGAGCCAGGGATGTGGAGCAGGCTCAGAGTCTACAACAAATAAGGTCCTCCAGTACTGTACCCACACTTGTGTCTGTGGGACTAAGGACCTGTACAAGGCTGCACCCTGACTCTAACTAGCCCCCACCAGTTTTTTTCACTAATTCTGAAATTGAGATTCAAGAGAATGTGTGGATTTTCCAGGGAGGCTGAGGCCAGCTGTGCTGGAATGGCTCAGAACCACCCCAGGTCCATGGTGTGGGACACCACTCACAGTCACACCTCCTTCCTCCGGGTCCTTTGAACCCAGGCACCAATTTCAGAAACATGAAACCACTGCAACATTCACACTTTTTTGTGTTTCTTATATGGAGTCTTGTATGGCCCATACTAGCTTCAAACTCACTATGTAGCTGAGGGTGAACTGGAATTTCTGATTCTCCTGACCTGAAACTCAAAACGATCCTTCTGCTTCAGCATCCTGAGTACTGAGATTGCCCTAAATCTTATTAGTGTGTGTATTCATGTGTGTAAGAGACAGACAGACAGACAGAGGGTGCACATACTACACCATGCATCTAGAGGGTAAAGAACAGCTTCCAACTTTACATGAGTTCAATCCCTAGAACCCAGGTGACCAGGCTTGCATGGGAAGTACCTTTGCCCACTCTGAGCTATCCTTTTTTTTTTTTTTTTTTTTTGAGACAGGGTCTCATTAGCCCAGGATGTCCTTGATCTTTCTGTGTAGCTGAGGATGACCTCAAACTTACGATCCTCCTGCTTCAGCCTCCCGTATATCAGGATCACGGGCATATACCACCATGCCTGAGCCTCTCTGATTATTTTTAAACCGCAGCATCTCTTGAAGAACCCAATGATCAGAGTGAGGAGGGTCCTGTCTAGCTGAGTGAAGGCAGGGGCACGGAGCACTGGGGACAGATGGCAGCTGGGGAGTCCGGTCAGCTAAGGCTCTTCATGCGGAAGGGGAGCAGTGTGGACAGCACGCACCTCAGGAGGGTGCTTGCACTGTGGAAATGCCAGCGTGCACACACATAGACATATGGCCAGCCTGGTCCCCCACAGATGACGGTGATGATTAACTTTTATTACAGTCTTCTTTTGTGTGCTGTGTGAGTGGGCCTATGTGGCCAGGGATTGAATTCAAGTTCTTGGGCTTGGCAGGCAAACACCTTTACCTGCTAAACCATCTCACCAACCCCCTACTGCTTTTTCTATACTATTTGATACTCTTCAGTGTGGCCCTAGGCTGAACTGTGGCTACCCAGTTCTGAGCCTTATTATGCGCCATGCCATCACTGCGCCATACTTGTGTTATGTGGTGCTGGTTTAGAGCACCTCTCCAGTCCTCACAGCAGGAGTTGAAACTGGACCGCTTGGATGCACCACAGTGTGACCATTGAGGACAAGGTCCCCACCCAAGAAATAAATCACTTCACCAAGGAGCTGGGAACACCCACCCACTTCTCCCCTAGCCCGGTGCCCTCCTCTTTGTTGGAGCCACTTCCTTCCAGGTGGCCACTCTCCTGTCCTTAGCACACATCTGGCAGGCTTTTGCAAGGCAACATGTCATCTACAAACAGAGTCCCAGTCCAAACACACACCCCTCTGTGGACTCCAGCGCAGGGGCACCTTAAGGCTTCTTTGATTTGGTTTGCAAGCTGCCTGTATGCAGCCCTGGCTGGCCTAGGACTTTCTAATAAAGACCAGGCTCACAAACTCACAGAGACCTGCTCATTTCTGCTTCCTGGGTACTGGGATTAAAGGTAAGCATCTCTGCACCACAGCTCATTTTAGAGCCTTTACACCTTCTGTCCCTCTTCTGGAACTCTCTCCCCAAGATCTTCCCAGGTGCCTCCCTCTAGTCGTTACAGCTCAATGTTCTTTCCTCTAAAGAGATCCTATACTCCATCTGGATGAAACTGTACTCCCTCAGTGTGTCCATTGGCACTTCCTGAGGTGGGAGTCCTCCCTGTCCTTCTCTAGGCCCCTCCTATACCCAGCCCACACAGTGTGCTCTTTTCTCATTTCCCAGTCCACACAGGGCCCTTCTGGGAGAAAGAATGAGCAGGATGGGAAATGGGGATTAAACAGCTCTGGTTGTAGAGTCCTGATGCACACAAAGGGAAGAAAGCCTAGAGATGGTGAGTATGGGACCCAGAGTTACACAACAGGAGAGGAACCAGATGGGCTCCCAAGTGTCAAAACTCTGAATTTATTCTGCTCCTGGGGTGTCCTGCCTTGCATGTGTGCCTCTGCTAATGCAAGCATATTTGTTTTGTTTGTTTTGTTCTGTTTTGTTTTTAGAAAGGGTCTCATGTAGCCCAGGCTAGTCTTGGACTTACATACAGCTGAAGATTGTCCTGCGCTACCAAGTGCTGAGATCACAGGTGTGCACAACTATGCCCAATATATGCAGAGGAAGAGAATCAAATTCAGGGCTTTATGCATGCCAGGTTAGTGCTCCACCAACTGAGCCACACCTCCAGCACTCACTGCAAGCTTCCCGTGTACTAAGCAGTAAGCTAATGCGTCACATGGACTCCTGGCATCTGTCACTCTTGGGACAAGCGTTTTAGAGAATCTACTCTGTACCAGGCACTGTGCAAAGGAGCTGGAACATGAGTCAACAGTGATCAACCAAACTAGTTTGTGGATGGTTAACTTCAAACGCATCATTGTTCTCCAAAGTGAGCCAGGGGCTAGGGTGTGACTCTGTGGCAGCACTTGCTTAAGCAGTGCAAGTCCACACCAGCCTGATGAGCCAAACAAAAAAACAAACAAAAAGCCTTGGGGCCTGGTGGTGAACGTCTGGAGTCCCAACAGTCAGAAAGCTAAGTCAGGAAGGTTCAGGGAGCTCAAGACCAGCCTAGGCTCCAAATAGAAAGCAACTAAAATGAGCATGAGCTAAGTACTATGATGGGGGACCTGACCCTGTCCACAGATGGCATGACAGTCGCCCAGGAGCTGAGAGTTGGATAGTCCAAGTGATTCTTAGCACCCTCTCGTGGCTAAGCATCTAAAGAACCTGTCAGTACCTCGCAGAGATGCATGCACACCTGCTCTTATCAATACACCATTCACAATAATCAGATTGTGGAATCGGCTTAGATGCCCAGAGACAGATAAATGGGTGAAAAAATGCCATGCTTATGCACAGTGGTGCTCACAGTAAAAAAGAATGAAATAAATTCTTTGCAGGAAAATGGCTGGAAGGGGACATTCTTATGTGAAGCAAATTAAGCTAGATGCAGAGAGACATGGGCCACATATGTTCCCTTGTGGAAGATAAACAGACAGAGAGACATACAAATAGATGATAGACAGACAGATGGTAGGTAGATAGATAGATAGATAGATAGATAGATAGATAGATAGATAGATAGATAGATAAAAGTAGATAGAAGCTAGAGTGATAGACAGACATGTGGAGGCTCACACCCATAATATCAGCACTTGAGAATCTGAGGGAGGAGGCTCAAAATGAGTTCAAGTCCAGCCTGGGGTAAAAGTGAGTTCTAAATCAGCCTTCACTGCAATGAGTCCATGCTTCAAAACAAAACCAATATGCACACATAACATTAACTGTACATGAGCATACGTATGCATATGTTCAATATAAAAATGGAAGGGGGCTATTTGAGATGAAGGGGAACAACAGGAGGATAAATAAGAGAAGATGCTGGGAAGGTGATATGATCCAAGTACATTGTGTATGTCGTGGATGGACCGTTCATTTGTACAATTAACATGTGTTAATAAAAACAGCAAGGGTGAAGCCCAGTACAGTTATGCACGCCTGTAATCCCAGCATTCTGGGAGGCAGAAGCAGGTGGATCTCTGTGAGTTCAAGGCCAGCCTGGTCTACAAATCAAGTCCAGGACAGCCAAGGCTACACAGTGAAACCCTGTCTCAAAAAAACAAACAAACAAACAAAAACAGCAAGGGCTAGTGATGGCTCAATGTTTGAAGCACATGCCATGTAAGCAGCAAGAGTGAGGACCAGAACTCAAATCCCCAGAACCAGTGGTTTGAATGCAAATGGCCCTCACAGATTCATGCTTGAATGCTTGGTCCCCAGGTGATGAAGCAGTCTGAACTTAGCCTACATTAGAAGGTGCAGGCTTAAGAGGGATGTCGCTGGGGACAGGCTGTCAGCTTTCAAAGCCCACACCATTACCAGGTAGGGCTTTCTCTCCCTCTCTCTTTCTCACCTTCTCTCTGCCTTGTGCTGTGGATCAAGAGGTGAATTCTCAACTATTGCTCCATTGCCATGCATGTCTGCATGCTTGCTCTGACCCTCTGTAACTGTAAGCCCCGAATTAAACATTTTCTTAAGAAGTTGCTTTGATCATGGAGTTTTGTCATGGCAATAGAAAAGTAACTAAGACACCATGTAAAATGCCAGGTGGCATAGCAGGCAGCCTGCCTGTGATGCCAGCACTCAGGAGGAGGCAGAGTAGCCTTATTAGTGGATTCTGGGTCCAATTTAGAGATCCTGAATCAATGAATAAAATCCAGAGGGATCAAGGAAGACTCCCACTTAGTGTTACACACGCATATGTGAAAAGGCACACACAGTATGAACACAAACACATTTCAGGGGATGAAACGGAGGCTCAGAGACATGAAGACGCTCAGCAGGGGTCCCACTGCTAGGAGTGGCCTGGCCTGTACGTTAACTACCTTCTCCCTCTGGCCAGGCCTTGTTTTGATAGAGAAGAGGTCAAAACAACAGGAGCTGGGAAAGTGGCTCAGTAGTAGAATCCTTGCTGGAATTATAGCACCACAGGGAAAGGGGTTTGGCCTCTAGCAGCTGTAGTCACTTGGGAGGCAGACACAGGAGGACCATGAGTTCAAGGTCATCCTCACTTCACAGCAAGTCTGAGGCCAGTATGAACTACTTGAAAGCCTGTCTAAGAGCAAGGCAACAAAACTAATCATCCAGGTCTGGGCCCCAAAGAAGGCTGATCCTCAGGAGGAGGCCTGCAAGAACCCAGTCAGACCTGTCTGGCTCTCCCCTGAGGCTCTGTGTCCTGGGCGCCTAGCAGGCTAAGATCTGGCTTATAGAGACAGCTGGCTTCCCCACCCCTCTCATGACTCCTTATCTCTCCCACTTTGGCCTAGGGGGTTCCTGGGTGAGGGAATTACTACCAAGGCATGTGGAAGCCGTAGGCTGACTTGTGGCATGGTAGGGCTTCCCCCTGATGGTGAGGGTTAGAATCATCAGGGTGTGTCATGTTGACTCCTACCCTTCATTCTTCCCAGTCCATGCCCCCCAGCTCATGAAACCCAGGCCTATGTTGGAAGGAATGAGACCCTCAAAATCCTTGTGCTAGGGAGGCAGATCAGTCAGCCTGTACTCTCTGAGTCTGAGACCAGCCTGAGATATAGGAGACCCTGGGTCAAAAACAAGATCCTTAGAGAAGGCAGCCCCTAATCCTACCCCAAGAGGTGACATTCCAGTGGACACAAGAACCTTGGACCATGACATCAGGGCAGAACAGGGTATGCTGTGATGAGAGGGGCACGGATCTCATTCTCATTCACATCCAACCTTTATCTACCAGTGATCCTCCCAAATTAGCTTAAGAGCAGAAACTACATGGTCTCCCTAACTCATTCCCAAGCCCCACAAAAGGAAGTCTGGGTGACCTAACCCGGGGCAGCTCTCCACCTTGACCAACCAACTATGCTACTGAGGTAGAAAGATCTGACCACAGTGGATGGCGAGACCCTAAACTGTAGACATAGAGAAAGAGCTGTGCAGGGGTCACTGTTTCTCATTTCAGATCTGTATGACCAGCTGTTTCAAGCCACCTTCATTTCTCTGCCACGGTGGACGGTCTCCTGAACTGCCAGCTAACATAAACCCTTCTCCCCCTTTTTTTGTTTCAAGACAGGGTTTCTCTGTGTAGCCTTGGCTGTCCTGGACTCCATTTGTGGACCAGGCTGGCCTCAAACTCACAAAGATCCACCTGCCTCCGCCTCCCAGAGTGCTGGGATCACAGGTGTGTAACACTATGCCAAGCCCTTTCCTTTTTTTAAGTTGCTTTTGTCAGGGTATTTTATCACAACACCAGAAACGGAACTGAGAACACCAGGTGTCCCAAGACCCTGGGTTCCATCTCAGGAATTCCAGCACTCTAGAGGCAAAGGTAGGGAGGAAAGAATTGAAGGTCACTTTCAGATACATAATAAGCTTGAGCCCCATCTAACAACATAAACTTCAAATGTCCCTTTACTTTGTACGTTAACTTTAAACTTAATTTCAAATATTCAGATTACAGAGATCCTGAAACGATTGTGCACCTCCATTCCACCCTCACCAACATGCTGCTGTCCAGCTGTCTCTAGGCACCTGAGAGGGATTAGTTCCTCTGATTCTCCTGCCTCCAGCTCTCCAGCGCTGGTTTGTAGGCATAGGCACCATATCTAGCTTGCGTAGTGCTGGGGGCCAAACCCTGGATTTTGCATACTTGACAAATCACTTACGAACTGACCCCTGTCTCTAGCCCTGTTTGTTGTTCTTCGGAGACAGAATCTTGCTATGTAGTTCAGGCTGGCCTTGAACCCACTATAAAAACCCAATCCAGCTTGGCTTTGAACTCAGATTTACAGTGATCCTCCTTTCTCCACCGTTCAAGCACTGGGCTTGTAGGCAGATGTATGTTATCAGTAGTAACACCTAGCTCATCTTTTTCTTTTCTTTCTTTCTTCTCTTTTCTTTCTTCTTTCCTTTCTTTCTTTTTCTTGTGATAAGGACTCAGTGTGTGCCACACAATGGCTTTGAAGTCTTCAGCCTCCTAAGTGCTAGGACCACAGGCTAATGACCCCAGGCCTGGTTAGTTACTTATCTACATTCTAATTGGAAGGACAATGATGGTGATGGGTGCCTCAGCCAGGACTCACACAACTCAGTGTCTTCGTTGGTCTCCCAGTGCAGCTCACAAAGCTTCAACCTGCTGTTGAGATGAGGAGGGGAGGGGAATGGAAGGGTCCTTCCAGCTGAGCCATGGCCAGGCAACCCCTCCAACAGGAACTGGAGACAAGATCCCCTGCTCTGTGCACCAAAGACATCACAATGGCTGTGACAGCTATAAGGGCCCTCCTTTCTCCAAAGGGACTTCTGGGACCAAGAGCCCGTCCTCTCAGAGCCTGGAACCCGATGACACTGCTCAAGTTGTATTTCTGAAACAAAGGACTATCATGGCACCAAAGGGGAACCGTACCAATGGTGAGGGACCTCATTCAAGCTGGGAGAGGGCATAGGGAAGTTGTGAGCGGAGAGGGACAATTTGCTGATCTCATATCCTTAGCCTAAGTCTTACTGACTGCTACTACTCTGGTGACCCAGTAGGGACAATGGACACGATAGGCCTCCAATATCCCACTCTTTCTCGAAGCATCCCATGGAATCTGCCAAGCAATACTAATGGCTTCCACATCAGTGTAACCTCCGAGTGGCACAGCACTTACACCAGGGCAGGAGCCAGGAAGTGGAGCTACCCACAGGCTGAGGTGGCCCTGGGAAGGTGAAACCCTGGGACGGTGTCTAACCCACTCTGAACTGTTTTCTCATTGGAATTCCTGCTGGCTCCATGTAAATGGTCAAGAAGATCCAGGCTGAATTGGCACATACAGTTAATCCCAGCACTCAGGAGATAGGGCAGGCAGATCTCTGCTGTACACACTTGAGTCCCAGGACTATGGAGAGACTATCTCAAATAAATGAAATAAGATAAATAAAATAAAGGATCCAAGATTATTCAGCTGCTCCCTGACCCAACTTGAGACGGGTCACATGTGCTTCATTTCTGATCTTTTGTTCTTCTCTGTAAGAAAAGTCTGAAAACTAGCCTCAGACAGAGCTTCTGGGCCTACAGACTGTTAGTATTTATTTAAAATTATGTCACACATACAACAAATATTATATGAAAGAGATTTCTTGGATGGGAGGTAGAGAGATAGTGAGGAAGAGGAGGGAGAGAGAGACGTGGTGGAGAGTCCCCAGGAAAGAAAGGGAGGTGGAGAGAGCAAGAGAGGAGAGTTAAGAGAGGAAGGTAAGAGAGCAACAAAATGGTGGGTTGGTCCTTTTACAGCTTGTGCTTGTGCAGCTGAAAGGTGCCTGCCACACACCTGGTGGGCGACACATGATGACATCATAGGTTACTAGGCAACCCAGAAGCAGGCCGCCTATATACTAACACAGACACCTCTTGTCTCCAAAGTCAAAACAAAAGGACCTCATGGTCAGGGGCTGCCTGGAAGAAGAATGTTCAAGAAGCTGTGAGAGGAGGCTATGGAAAGAGGCTCTGAGGGGAAACTCTGAGCAGAGAGGCCCCAGAGACCCATCATAGCTACTAACTCCTTTCCTGGAAGGGGTCAGGCCATCTGTGAGCAAGCCCAGGACCCCTGCAGGCAACTAAAGGTTGTACCTGAAACTGAATGGGAACCTTCCTGTGCATCCATGATTAAGATCATGATGCCTAGAGCCAGGCTCAGTGGCAAACACCTATAATCCCAGCACTAGAGGAGCAGAGGCAGGTGGATCTCTGTTGAGTTCAAGGCTAACCTGGTCTACAAAGTGAGTTCAGGACAGCCACGGCTACACAGACAACACCCCTGTCAGGAAAAAAAAAAAGCCAGATGTAATAGTAAGAATTTTAGAACTTTGGTTTCTTCAAAAAAAACAAACAAACAAACATAAGAATTATTTTGTTTTAATCCCAGGTGTTGGGATATGGGGCTACTTTGCAGTAGCTGACTATGCCTTGTGTTCTAGCAGGGGTGTAATTTTGCCAACTGCAAGTACTTTCTGTGATTGTACGACATTTAGAATTCTGGGGACTTTTTGGAGGGTTTATAAAATGTTAGAGCCTTCATGGGGGGGCTGCTTGCTTGCTTGATGTTGGTCGTGGTTTGTTAAGTAGTTGTACACAAAGAAGAAACAAGAAAAAATTAGATATCCTGATGATGAAGATCAAATTTGCCCCAAGGAGGTCAATGCCCCAATCAGCAAGAAGTAGTCTTAACAATAATGTCATCCCTTTTCCCCTCTATCCTTTTAAGAGTGCATGAAGCCCTGGGTTTTATTGTTTGGAGATGGAGTGCAGACCCATAGATAGAGGCAGAAGGGTCAGATGCTCCCAGCGAGTCTGGAGACATAGTCTGTCTCAATTTCCTCCCTGCCACAAAAAACATAGAGGCCACAAATGGAAAAATTAAATATCCTAACTTCAGAGCCCATGCTGAGGTTAGGTCCCTAGCCTCTGGTCAGGAACCTACCTGGTCTCTAATACTTATTTACTGAATGTCTTCACGGAAGGTATTCAATCTTCTGAGCCTCATTCCCCACCTGCACAATCCAAACACTGCTTTGTTGGCGAAACACGTTAGTTGTTTGGCACACAGTGTGGCCAAATGGCCCTGAGCTGTGCTGCATCCCATACCTATAGCACTTGCCCTGTGGACAAGAAGGGCATAAGTGGATTCAGAAGTGCCCTAGTTCAACTCTTGGCCCCTCTGTCTCCTATGTGTGTAACTGTGGGCAGCTCAGCTCATGGCGGCAGTGGCAGCCATGTGGTGGCTCAGTGCTGGCACATCTGAGCCCTGGGACCTTACTTTTGGCTTTTCTCTTTCAGACTTTCCGTATCCTAAGGAGCCACCACCTCCACATTACCCTCCCGGAACAGAAGTGCCAACGTCACCCAAGGTATATTCCCTGTACATCCAGGTCCCACCAGCGAGCCAAGCAAGTAAGTGGAAGCTGCCTGTCCTCCTGTAGCTCATGCTCAGGCTCCCAAGAGGTCATTCGTGCCGGAGCACCTTCCCTGGCGTACCCCCTTCCATAGCCCACTCTACAGCGAAATTCTTGGGTGGAGCATTGCTTGTTTGTTTCTCAAAACAGTTTCTCTGTGTGGCCCTGGCTGTCCTGAAACTTGCTCTATAGACCAGGCTGGCTTCAAAGTCAGAGATCATCCCACCTCTGCCTCCTGGGTGCTGGGATTAAGATGTGCATCTCCACCGCCCTGCATCTCTGAGAAATTCTTGGGGATGAGGCTGGTATACAGTAGGTTCCCAAGTAATACGAAGTGAACACCAAGAAAACATATCATCAGTCCTAATCCACAGAGGAGTGAATGCAGAGCCCCTTAATTGAGCCAGAGCTTTGAGATTCTAAAGGAGTGTCCTAAGGAATTCCTAGGCACTCAAAATTGTCAAATTAGACTGCACCAGTCAGCTTCACCTTGCTATAACAAAATATTTGAGGCTTTCAATGTACAAATGGCAAAGGTTTGTTTGAGACCACACTTTCAGATATACTCGTGCACACCTCTTACCACAGGACCACTCTCCAAATCCCAGAAGCCCTCACTCTAGGTCCCACAGGAACCTAAAGTTTACAATCAGCATAAGTCTCCCCCCTACACACACAAACAGGGTTCAAGGTCAAACCTGACTTCAGGGGCCCACTTAAGATCATCAAAGCACAAATTCTGTTGCTCTTTGCACTTTGTTTTTCCTTTATTTTTGCATGGCTGGGTGGTGTTAAAGACAGAGTTTCTCTGTGTGGCCTTGGCTCTCCTGGACTTGCTTTGTAGACCAGAGGTCTGCCTGCTTCTGCCTCCCCAGATCTTGGATTACAGGCGTGCACCCCCCGCCCAGCTTCCTTTATCATCTTGTTTTATCATCTTGTACAGGTGAATGGATATGCGAGGCAAGTGCTCCATACCCAGATCCTAGATTTCTTTTACTTTTTCTTCTGATTTATTTAACATGTATGAATGTTTTGCCTGCATGTATGTCTACATACCACATGTATGCCTGGTGCATAAGAGCTAGACAGCTATTTAAGAAGAGGTGAGAATGGTGATGTGTGTGTGTGCATGCATGTATTCACTCTTTTCTTTCATGTACCTGCCGTAAGGGCGTTTTAGCCACATGGACTAGAAATCAACTAATGCACAGAACAAAAGACAGTGAGGCTATATCTGGTAGGTTGTGCCAGGAACTTAACAGGTGGAAAGAACCACACTTAGAAGCACAAGGGCTCCATGGCTGACTGGCAGGTACCTGGCGGTTTTGGTATAGGTGAGCACATGGAAGGTGAGTTTCGATACAGGAGAGGTGTCTAGGCATGGGTGATGGAGACAGGGAGGAAGAGCCTGTGATCTGACCCATCTTCTCCCATCCCCAGGCATGTTCACTGGCCTACCTAGGGTGACAACTTCCATACCAGTGCGTACTGTATGTCCCTACTGTGGGAACCAGATCGTCACAGTGACAACCCCTGTCCCAGGCGTCCTCACCTGGCTGCTGTGCAGTGGCCTCTTTCTATTTGGGTAAGCAGTGGGGACCTGCTAGGGATGGAGTGAAACTGAGATGCAGCTGGGGGCAGCTAGGGTACAGACAGAGCTAAGGACGGAGGGAGGTCCCAGACTGGTCTGGTTACTTCTCTCAGGGGAGATCGCGCTCTGGCTGGCTGACTATGGCAATGGATGGGAGCAGGGGTAGAAAATGGCTGCCTGCTGGGCAAGTGGCTCCAGACAGGTTGCCATCATTACAACTGCCAAGAAAGAAAGGGCTCAGTATGGCTCTCAGCCCTGCTCTGCAGACTGCCCCAAAGAACTGAGGCCCACCCAGAAGTGTGATGAGGCGCAGGCCAGCAAAAGGACCCTGCTCAGGGGAGCACACGCTGCTTCTGGGGCTGCAGGTGCTTCCTGGGCTGCTGCCTCCTCCCCTTCTGCATGCGGAGCCTCATGGACGTAAGCCACTCCTGTCCCGTGTGCCACCAGCAGCTCTTCTACCACCGCCGCCTGTGACCTGCACTATAAACAGCAATAAAGTACCTCAGTGTGTATGTGTGCCCCGCTCCATACCCTTCTAGTGGGGAGGGGGATGAGCAAGGGAAAAAACCCTTTCCCCCTCCTGTTCTGTCCATGTGTGATGGATGGTACATATGTAAGCCTGGGTCACAGCATGTGCTGGTTGGTGTCTTCTTGGGGAGGGGTAAAGCTCAAGCCTCCCCACCTCGGGGTTCAGCTTCTGTCTTCCCCGCCAGCCCAGTATCCCACAGCCTTCTTCCCTGGATGATTCATGCATCCAGGAAAGCCAGCATGTTGGGCTAGGAGAGGGATTTGCCTCACAAATATGAGGACCAGAGTTTGGGTCCCCAGAACTCATACAAGTGTTGGCTGGGCAGAGTGGCCCACCTGTAATTCCAGCCTCGTTAGTCGTGGAAAGAGGATTTTGCAGAGCAAGCCGGCTAGTGAGAGTAGCCATATCAGCACGCTCTGGGTTTGAGAGAGCCTGTCTGAGTAAGGTGGAAGGTTTTAAGATGATCTCCCACACAACCTTGGGCCTCCATATACATGTATGTACATGAACAGACACACAAGTACAGGCACATATGTGTAAACACACACACAGGAGAAGAAAAAAACCCTTACTAGGTCTTAGAGAGACTCCTCTCCTACAAGAATGAGTGTATAGGGAAGGCATGGCCACCTCCTCTCTCCCAGACACCTCCAGTGTAGCCCTTGGTTCCTGTCCTTCCCACTCACCTACAATCTGTTCCCCTCCATCTTGGCTCATATTCTACTTACTGTTCCCTCCATTCCTCACCAGCCAGCAGCCTGTAGCTGACAAAGACAGGGTGATGCCGTTAACATGAAGAATTCACCACTTATTCAGGAGGCTGAGCCAGATTGCCAGCCTGAGTTGCATTTAGTAAATGCCCGTCTGATAACAATAAATAAATTAAATAAATAAATAAGTAAATAAATCGATCTGTTACTGATGTTGTCAGGTTGACAAGAGGATGTGGTTATATGGAGACAGGGGGACCTGCCCTCTGTGGCTGCAAACCCGGACTGTTTAAGTGGAGGGAGGGAGCTGGGCTGCAGACCACACCCATCCTTCTCTGCTTCCTATTTGTGGGTATCATGTGACCATCTCTCTCAAGCTGCTGCTACCTTCTCTTCCTCACCATGAACTGAGAGCTAAAATAACCCCTTCTCCCTTCGTTCTTTTCAGAGTATCTTACCACGGCAATAGGGGAACTCTGACAGTCACTTACACCAGACACATACCTAGAAGATCACACTCTTTCCATCTGTGAGTAGCTCCCTGCCTCCATCCAGAGAACGCTCTCCCTAAGCGGCCCGGGACAGCCCATCCCTCCAGCAGGCCTACCTGTCCTTCTGTCCTTCATTTTCCATCCTGTGTCACTTTCCCAGGCAGATTCATGAGCCTTTCATGGTTCAGCCCGACACCCCATGATCCAACAGAAATGTAGGCAGGGGCTACAGAAGCTGCTGGGAAGGGATGGATCTTGCTGAGTTCTTCCCGGGGTGGGCTTCCTAGTGAGGCTTACTCCTTACAAGCTCCCTCCCAGGTTACAGAAGCCAACAGGAAGGAAGTGGCTGTTAAAAGAGGACCGTTAGGGACAAGAAGAGGAAGAAGGTGCAGGGAAAATCCAGTTTCAGACTAGTCAGGGTTTTTGTGATTGTTTGCAATGCTGAGGATTGAGGCCAGGGCTTCATGTATGGCTGGGCAAGCGCTTGACCACTGAGCTACATCCCAAACCCCCTTTTTATTTTGAGACAGGGACTCACTAAATTGCCCAGGCTGGTCTTGAATTTGCTATGTAACTCAGGCAGGCCTGGATGGAACTCATCACCATCCTGACTCAGCCTTTGACACACCAGAGCTCCATTTAATTTTTTTTAATGTTTTTAAAAATCGTCACAGCTATCATCATTTGAACAGAGAAGGGATAGAGTTGAGGAAAGCACTTGGAGTAAGAGAAAAGGCAAATAGGTAGCTACAGGCATGTGAAGCACACCAGCCACTGATTGTGCTGGGGTTCCCTGTAATCTCCATTCTCACCACAGAACGGCAGTGTTGCACCAGCTGACATGTACACTCATGAGTAGGTGTACTGTGCGGGGACTGGAGGTTTGCTGGGATGAAAACATCTAGCATTCCAGGCTGTGATCCCTGGAAGCCTGCAAGTCAGGTGAGACATGTTGCTCCAAGGCGGGCAGCACTCCAGGGCTGAGGGAAGTCCCGGACAACTGGTGTACCGCCTGCAGTGGAGGCCCTGAAACACTGGGAAGCTGGACTTCAGAGCTGTAACAGGCTACAACTGCAAGCCTTAACTACCTGCAAATAGGCGGGACACCAGATCGCACTACCACAGCGACCTGTTTGATAAACAGGCTTCTGAGAACCCAAAATATGAACGCCAAGTCAACACGAGCCTTAGTGCCTCAGGCAGGACAGAAAGCCTTGAGACCCGGTGAGCCATCTTTTACCTAGAACTGCTCAACTCCAGCGGTCCTGTTTAGATCCCTCCCCCAGCCCCACCTGTTCGTTTTGACCTGTATTCCCAGACAGGAGTGTCTCAGTCCTTGGACAAAAACCAATTGTTAGACCGTAGTGTGTCAATTGTAGTCACTGGACTACAACTCCACAGGTCACAGGCTTGCCATCTCCGTACTACAAAGTGGAAGAACCCCCCTGAAAGTCCAAACTGTGCAGCTTTGTTTGATGGGTCTGCAGGTGTCTACTGACTCAACAGTGAGGGTTCTAACAGAGGGTGCTGATGCTCAGTGCCCAGTGAGGGGCTGAAAAAGAGGCTGCTGACAACATTCTAGGCTTCATCGCTAGATGCCCCACCCTCTGGTTCAGAGCCAAGAGTCACCCAGCCTTATCAGCCTTATCGTAGGAGCAGGCAGGTGGGTGCGGTGTGGCAGGGCTCTGGTATCAGCAGTCACCAAAGGTGGTTTCTGTACCCACTCCCAGGCTACTGCCAGCCCTGCCCAGAACAGGTACACCCTGGGAACCTGCCCCCCAGCTAGTCTAGGGAGTGAACAGACACTAGGGCCAGGGAGAGAAGTCTGGCAGCAGTTAATACCCTCAGCTCCTGTCCACACCACCTAGCAGGAAGGCTGACACTGTCCCTCAATAGCAATGAATCTCAATGAACTCCCCCAACTTCCTCAACCTGCTGCCCGACTACAAGCTCAACTCCAAAGAACTAAGCTTAGAATGTACATGTGCCTGGTGTTGCAGGCTGGCAGAGGATAGGTGAACTCACCACAGAGAAAGCAAAGCAGGGCCTTATGGATATCTAGCGTGTATCCTGGGTTGGAGGTACAAGCTAGGACCCTGCTATCTACCCCTAACACTCAACCAGCAGCACCAGGTATGTGACCTAACATGGGCCAGTGATCCCTGGCAGGGACAAAGAGTAGCATACCCACAACTTTGCCCTCAGAATGTTCTCAAAGCATGGAGTCCCAGGTTGTAGGCCTCACTCACAGGTAGCAGCAGTATACAGTCAACCACGTCCTCCAACAGCAAACCTAAAGGACACACAGGCAGACTCAGTCCTGATGGAGCTTTTTGTCTACCCAGGAAGAGAACTCCCTGGGGCCTTCTCCAAGCCAACAGGTTGCAAGGATTGCAGCTCGACAGGAGCAGACTGTCACAGGGTGAGGAAGCTGGCCTACGGCTGTGCTACTGCGCTCCAGGCACACAGAGATGTGATCAGTCACTGTCCTCCCTTAGGAAGTGAGCACCATTTCTGGTACTTAGCAGCCATAGCAGCAGCTTCTGCCTAACAGCAGTGTTAGGGAATGAACAGCATGTCAGAGAGCAGGCTGCAAGACAAAAGGGCCCCAACACCTGGAGAAGGATCCTGATCACCTTCTTCCCCCTTAGGAGGCTGCTGTATCATCCATGACGATGGTACTAAAGCCTTCCTCCCACCAAATTCCAAGTACTCCCCTCTACCCAGGGTGCAAGGCCCGCAGAAGCCCTAGGAATTCAACCCCACCCATTCAGGAGACAGTATGTCAGAGTGGGGTTGTGCCACCAAAGACCACACTGCAACAATCACCCCTGACCCAAAAGGCTCCCACATGAACCACCAGGTCTTCTGTGAGATGCCAACCCGGGCTTTATTGCCATAAACCCAATCCACCAGAGAAATAAGTATCTCCTTGAAGATTCAGTTTAGAGGTGGTAAAACTTCCTGCAGGTGTGGGCGGGTGCAAACCCAAACTCAGGAGACTAAACGGCAGCCAGGTCACTGCAGACAAGGACCTGCATCACGCACAGAGCAGACTTTGTTGGGTGTCAAGGCTCTGGGCCTGAGGTGCACAGCCTGCACTGGCTCCCCATCCCGGGCAGGGCCACCTCATTCCCATGAGGTACCACCAGATTTGGTTTTTACTCTTCTGGACACGGTGACTAGACTCATAACCAGGATCACCCTCTGGCAAGGACTAATGATCAATGATCAACGATCAAATGCACATTTATCCTAACATGGACTACAGGATCCTCCCTGCCAGATGCCCCACTGCTCAAGGGCAGCTGACTCATCGCTCTTGAGGGCCCGATTAGGGGCCCCCAAGGATCCACAGGAAGACCTAGGCCACTGCCTCAATGCCACAAACCTGTTGAAGCCAATTGTAGCAGATAACATACCTTCATGATGTGTTCATGTTTTAAGACTGGGTCTCACTTACCCCAGGCTGTACCAGATGTCCCTCCTTCCACTTCTTTACTGCTAGGATTATGAGGTTACACACTACACCAACTTCACATCCTCAGCAGAACCACATAGCCACCATGGCTGCAAGCACTCACAGACACCCAACACTGGGCAAAAGAGAGATAAGGAGAACTTCTGTTCCAGACTCGGGGTCCAGGATAAAGACTCCAAGGCCAAGAGAGGAAGAAAATGATAGAGCAAGGATGTGGCCTAATGGAGCAGTTCCAGCCCAGAGAACAACATATTGCCAAGTAACTTGGGAGAGTAGTGCTGGGAGAGGCAGCCACATCAGCTTAGAAAATAGGTTTAAACTGTACCTGTCCAGTTACTGGTAACTAGATGGGTCAGAGAAAAGCCATTTGTAACTGTGCTGTTCCCAGTGCCCAGGACTAATATTTATGAATAAATGCCTGGGCCATAGGCTTTGGCTTCTTCCCAACTTTTAACTTAAAAATTACCCGTTATTTCTATTGTATGTTTGCCACATGGCTTTCATTAATTTCATTATGAAAGCCATGTGGCAAACATACAATAATTAATTCATCTTTCATTAATTTCACGTGTCCTTCCTTCTTGGAGTCAGGGATGAAATCTTCCTGCCTCTATCCCCAAAGTCCCTCTCTCTGCTGGAACTTCTACCTCATTTCCTGCCCCAGCTACCAGACCATCAGCTTTTCACTGACAGGTGATGTTCCATACAGACACAACAGATTCTCTCTACACACCTGTTCCTTAAATTTAAAAACATCCACTTCTACCTTCCTCCAAATTAGGTAATGACCCCTCAATATTTTGGGAGCTAGGAGTAAATGGAAAAATGAATGCGGCAGACAAGAAGTTCTTTGAAAAATAGTCATTTAATTTTTAAGGGAGAATAGAAATCATGGGTACCTAAGACTGACCAACCCCAACAAACCCCTGAAACAGGAACAGCTTGGGGTTCAAAGGCCAACACTGGGTGAGCAGTCCTCATTGCCTTGCCTGTAACTTCTCATTTGCAAAAGGCCAAAGGGCCCAGTAGGATCAAGGCCTCCCAGGCCTCCCACGATCTGCTACTTATCCCACTGATCTGCACACAACAAGTCATCAGAAGGCACACAATTCATAGTGCAAATGGATAAAGAAGTCAGGTTACAGACGAGCTCAGAACCAGGAGACCGGAGGTAACTCACTGCACAACAGTGGTCTCCCCTGGACACCTCATCCAGAGTCGTTGCACTTCGGTCTGAATCCAGTCCCCACCTGAGAACTCCTGCATTTTCCTTAGACACTGGGCATGAAGCCCAGGGCCTTGCGCATACTAGACAAGTTCTCTATCACCAGCTACCTAACACTCTCTGGACAGCACCTATGCAGCACAGGTTGATTTGAGGCAGCTACCTCAGCTTCCTAACTGCTAGGACTATAAGCCTGTGCCACTGTGTCTTATTAAAAAACCTCTTCGCAAGCCCCAATGTTAGAGGCCAAAACCAACTGAAGCCAGGGGTGGTGGTTTACACCTTTAAGCCCAGTACTTGGGAGGCAGAGGCAGGTGGATCTTTTACAAATTCAAGAACAGCCTGGTCTACAAAGCAAGTTGCAGGCCTGCAGGGCAAAACCAAGTCTCAAAAAGAAAATAAAAACTTCCACCCAAAGGAAAAAACCTACAGCTGAGAAAAATACATGGCGGCCGAAAGCCTGACTCGATACAAAGCTCCCAGGCCTGTCTCCAAGGAGAGCACACTCACCTCAGCTTCCACAGCACTCACTGGGTTATAATTTTTATAGAAAATTTTATTCAACATACAACATTTTCCAGCAAAAAGGCAATATACAGGAGAGTTGGTGTACACTGCTGCTACAGAAACAAACAGAAGTACTGGGGGAGGGGAGGGAAAAGAAGTGTGGCTTGCTGATTCTATTTGCACTCAAAACTAGACACGCAGCTGGCATTAGCTCCAACAAAAAGGGAAACGAGGAGAGGACTCAAATAAAGCTACGCACAGAGTGTCGGCCAAGTTCACTTGCACTCACCCAACAGAAAATTACCTCCTCCCAGGGGCAAATTGTACAAGTTTCATTCATTAAATATACAATTTCATTTTCCATTTTTTCCTTTTTTATTTTATCTTTTTTACAAAGTCAACAGCTTACTAACCACTGGCGAGCATGCGCTCTTGCTAAAAGGCTCTCGCTCATCCACTCTGTCCTCACGGAAGCCTAAGAGTGATTTTTCACCTGCTCAGATCATTAGTTTGCCGAGAGGCAACAGAGTAAACTTAATTGTATCTGACAACGTTCTCAGTGTATATAAAAAGACCCCTAGCTGTCAGGACTGTACTCAGTGCATCCACTTTGCAGATGGGCTACCGAACAGTACTGGCTGACGAAGTGAGACGCTTATTAAAAAAGACCCCAGGCAGCTGAGGGGAGGAACCCCAGGAAGGGCCGGCAATGCACACGGTGAAGGAGAGAGTGCTATTGATTTAGGGTTGTTTCTCTGGTTTGCCTTTACAGATGCACACGGGTCACTGAAAGTCTAACTGAAGGAAGAAATTGGACGAGCCTACACACATCAGCCTGACTAGCTGCAGGGCTGGTGACAGGACCTGGGCAGGTGGCCAGGCTGCCTGCGCCAACCAGATACCTTCTGCCAGGGACTCACGTCTTAGAAACCTCTTCTCCCCATGATGCTGATGGTTGCCTTGCATTGTGGTTACCATAAAATAACTCTCATTGGCATCCAAGCTTTATAAAAACACCTTCATTTTGCTCAAAAAGGGCAGTCAATAGATACAGAGAAGCCAAACTGAACAGCCTCAACAAAATAAAATAACATCAGCAGCAAATCCTCTTGCTGGAGACTTCGGGTAGAGTGCACGTGCACCAGAGTTCTACGGCTGTTAAAAAGGGCACACACCCACACGCTGTCCCTCGCCTTGGACACGGGAAGGAAGTCAGTTGTGGATTTTAATTGCCTTTTCAAGGTAAGTGTAGCGGCTCCTCTTTGGGGCTTTGTTGAAGTGGTCAAGCCCTAGCCAAGGCCGAGGATGAGACATGTTACCTGGAGGGGACAAAGAACAAACCATTAAAACTTCAAGGTTCTTGTCAAGCACCAGATTCACAGCCCCCACACCTTAAATGGTTACTCGGTCAAGCTGGAGACCATGAGCTGTTCCTTAATGCCAAGCCAGCGCTGGGCTGTGTTTACTTAGGCCCCTTCTTTTCACAAGTCAAATCCCAGGCCTGAGGCAGAGTCACCACCACCTCAGCCCCATCAACACACCATCAGCAAACAACTAGAGCTTTAATCCTTGCAGATGATGCAGAGACCTGACCCAGGACCTCTGCCGCCTCCCAGTGGCTGCACAATTCCAAGACCTACAATGCAAAAGAAGGCCCTCTGCTGAGAGCCTCTTACCAGGCTGTGGCTCAAAGTCCTTCAAATTCACTTCATACTCATCTTCGTTGATGTACTGGTGCCGGCCCATCATGACAATTGCAAATTTAAACTGGAAAACAAAAGCAAAACTCTCCCTTATCTTCTGCTGCCCACCAAAGCTGCTAAAGTGGCTCAGTTGCCTCACCTAGGTTAAAGTGCTAGCCACTGAGGTAGAGACTTCTCCTAAAAGCACACACCTTTTCAAATTCCTTTTCCTGGATATCCAGCAGGCTCTGAATTCGCTTCATCACTTCTCTGAAATGCTCGCCCTGAGAAGACAAAGAAGGGACAGGTATGATCAGAAGACACACTCCCATTATCCACCGTACACTGCTACATGGCAGATGCCAAAGCCAGGGTTGTCTGTCCAAGCAGCTGATATGTCAGCAAGTCTCTCAAAGGCACAGGCTTCTGAAAGGAGATGCCCAGCCTTTTCACCTCTTACCTGGTGTATCCTCAGCAAAAACGGAATTCCAAATGTCCCAAACACTTCTTTGTGAAAATGTGCCACTGTGATCAGCATCTCATTTTCCTTATCTATGTCGACCTGGTCCAAAGGTATTTCCTAGAGACATATTTAAACATGAAAACTTTAAGTGTGCTTATCATTTAAATTCTAACCCAGCACTCAATGGGTAAACTCCCATTTAGATCCAGATGAACCCCCAAGGCTCATGTGTTTACCAGACTGACACTACAAGGAAGTGACAGAAAGTAACTGAGGTGGGTAGATACAGGAGTGAGGTCACTGCAGTTGTGGCATGAAGTCAGTATAGGAGCTGGTCTCCTTTTCCAGCAGAGAGCGAGAGGCATCTATCTAGTAGATGGTTTGCTTGCTCTATAGACCCACAATCAAGGGCCAGCTTGGAAGCCTCCAAAACTGTACACACTGACAACTATTCTATGGAAACTCATCATCTCAGAAGTTAAAGGCACTTGCTCAGTAACACTTCTACCAAAATGTCACACTCAGCTGACAGAAGAGTCAGAAGACAGTACATTTTTTGGGAAGAAGTGAAAAAGTAAAAACAAAACAAAAAAACATATTCCAGTTACTATAGAAATAGAAGTGGCTTTATTTGTACCAATGACCCAGAGTTTCTGCCTAGATTTGCTTAGTAGCCACACAACAAATTAAACATTTTAAAAACCTATGTTGATTTATTAGTGTGTGTATACACAGAGTGCACTTGCAGGTCAGAGGACCCAGTTCCTCTGTGGATCCAGGATCAAACTCAGGCCATCAAGCTTTTTCTCTTTTGGGGTTGGACACACCATTTTGCCTGTTTCCAAACTAATTTTTTTTAACTGTTATATCAGGCCTAACTATGTAGCTCTGACTGGCCTGTCTTTGCCTGATGGGTAACAGAATTAAAGCTCTGCACCAGCAGTGGCGCTAGAGACGGCTCCCTCCAAGCTTGATTATCAGAGCCCACGGTGGCTCACAACCGTCTGTACTCCAGTAGATCTGACAACCCTCTCTGGACTCTGCAAGCACGCTGTACAAGATATATATTCAGGCAACCAAAAAGGGGGGAGAAAGGCAGAGAGAGAGATCCACACCTGGTCCAAATTAAAGACATAATTTCTCACAAGGGCTCAAGAAGAGCAGGATGAAAAAACCAACAGCAGAGCAGTTTGGGATGAACAGGCTGTGCGTGGGGGAGGGAGGCGTGTCACTGGCTATACAAGGCAACTGTGCTCAGCATGGCTATGTGCACACTTAGTGTCACATTATTCCACACTGTGTATATTTTTTTTCTCATTGCAGCATTTTTATAGACTAAAGTTAATCTCAGAGAACTTTGAGAGTCAATGAGTGACCAATTCAAGGGCTTTCTACAACCCATGGCAGCATCCACTCCAGTAGATGGGCCACCTCACCTGCAGACCCACTGAATCTCTTGAGGCCAGGAAGGTGACAGTTACCTCTATTCGAAAAGTTCGACTTGTTGCAGGAGATAAACATTCTAATAGTTCATCTTCTTGATGCACACCAATAATTTTGTAGCTCACAATTTCTAGCAGCCTAAAAGAGGGGAAATGGGGCAATGAAGCATTCATAACTCAAAAGAAGATACAAGAGGGAGTGTGTGACGACATATGTCTGTATACTTAGGAGAAGGAACTCCAGGTGAACACACCCATACACTTAATTATGCTTTAGGTATCACTTTATCGGGTACAATACAGGAGGGGCAGCAGGCTGAGCAACAATCAGAAGACTGTCTGCTGTCTAGTAAAATTCCTAAGAAAGCATTGTGGGAGCCAAACAGCCCCAAGGACACCTGTCTGTGAGGCATCCATAAGGCAAAACCACAGAAACATGTCAAGGCACAGGAAGGCAGAATGTGGGTTCCCACTTTACAGTCTGCATGGGGCTACCCCAAAGTCTTCCTTATCAACCACCCAAGATGTATGGGCACCCACATGCCTTGGAGCCCTTACTACAGGCACCACGCCCATTTACTACAGAGGTAACAGCTGGAGACAAGTGGGGACAACGCCTTGGCCTCTGCAAAACGGCAACTGCAGAAGGATGGGGCCATGTGATTTCTACTTGGCTTCAGGGCTGACAGCTGCTCCACCTACCCGCAGCTCAGGAAATACTTGCCTAAGTCTCCCTGATGCTTTGTCACCAAGCTCCACGGCCTTTTTACATTCTTCTAACAGGTCCCGGACACAGCCATGCTTGTCTGGGTACAGTGTTATTTCCTAAGTGATGACAGGATGTTACAAGAGCTTTAAAGAAAACAGATTTCTGCTACAACAAACTCAAGAACTTCACTATAGTTCAAGTTAGCAGGGACAAGATGCAAAATTGCTCAAAAAGCCCCACTCTAACAGTCCCTCAATTGTGGATTCACTCACTGTAGGAGGACCATCTCCTCCAAACCAGGTCTGACTGAAGACAACAAGTTTCTCAGAACTCATCCCTGTACCGCCCTAAGAGCATTCCTGCTCTCAGCATCAGGAGACAGGGCTAGTCCATAGAAAAGGTGCCAAGAACTTGGGGGTTAGAGCTTATCAGTACTACATAAATCAAATTAGATCTCAAATTTTCTCAATTCTGGCAGAGTCAGAATGTAAAATGTCCTGGTAACCATAAGTATGATCTTTTTTGATAGACATGGCATAAGGGAAAAGCTTGACTATGTGTCCATTTCTGGCAGGACTCTTCTCAAGTTAGACAAAGGCTGCTGCAGCAGTGTAATGACAACATGGCACTAGGCCAAGGAGCATGATGGAGACACTTTAAGCTCGTGTTGGGAGCTCAGCAATGCTCACTCCTGGCCTTCACAGACCTCTACCATATGGCCACACTGAGAGGCACTCTCTTTTGTGTTTTAGTCCCAGAGGTCTGAAAAGAGGGACAGTAGGGGCTTAATACTGACATTAGATAAAAAATGCTTACCTCTTCCCTAAATTGGCTGTTTAACCATATACACTTAAAACTTCTCCTGTTCTCAAAGTCTGTGATTTTCATTTTAAGCTATTGAGAAAAAAAAGACACCTGTTTAAATATACTCCTATGTAAACCCAAGCTTTCCTTTTATCACCCAGTTATATTGACTTGAACTCATACCTGCTGATAGTAAAGTTTCTTCGGTTGTCTTGGCTTGAAGAATTGTAGAAGATCTCTTAAAGTACCTTCATAATTATGTCTAAGAGGATTACCTGGGCCATCCCTATAACTATGAGAAAAAAAGCCCATTAAGTTTTCTGGTCTACAATACATATCAACTAAGAACAAAAGCGAACAGCTGGCTATGAACTGTTGGAAACCTGTGTACCTACCTAACCCACTTCTGCTCCACAGACCTTAGTATCTCACTGTGACATTTAAAAAATATTCTCTGTGAGGGCACAGAGGACACAGAAGTCTCTGTAGTTGCATAGGACCCTGAATCAAAAGCATGAAGAGCCAACCAAAATCCAGTAGGCCATCAGTGGAGGTGGACAATCACTGTACCACCACAGGGTCACATGTTAAGATGGGATTTTGCACTGTATTTCACACAGGTGATCCAGCTAACCATCAAGCCAAATGTGTTCACACAAAGCTGGGAGGAACTAGATAGCACAGGGAAGGAGAAACCAGTAAGCATCCACAGTGACCCTCACTTACCCTTGAGACTTGAAAAACTGCAGCAACATGGGGTCTGTGTTGAGCCTCTGAGCAACTGTTTTTGCAACCTAAAAGTGGAGGATAGGAAGAAGGGAGGTTGGCACTCCAGGTAAGTCTGGACATTTGCTCATAAAACTTGGGGCTCGTTGCTTAGTTACATTTCTAAAAAATGTGACATACATGACCAGCCTACATTGAAATTCCCTAGAAATTCACCATTAGCCATAACAAAACAATATGTGTAACTATGTCACCATGGAAGTGCACCATGGAAGTGTAAGCGTTTTCAGTTGAAATGTATTTATATAGCACAATATGATAGCTTACATCAGTAACTACAGAGCTTTACTTACATGTTTAAATAAAGTGACAGTATATTTAAAATGATAATGTGATAGTATATTTAATATATAAATAGAATTGTATATATAAATAGATACATTCATCATTTGTGTGTTGTGAATCTTTAAACTCAACAATTTCCACTTTTCAGTACTTTCTGAGGCACCTTTCTGTGCTGCTCAGACTGGTCTTAAATCTGCTGTGCAGCACAGAAAGTCTGAAATTCAAATGTCTAAAGGCACTGTCTTCCTTATCGAAGCCATTAGACATTTTCCTTCAGAAACATGTAATATGTTATCTAGAGGGTTGAAGCAGCAAAGACCACTGTTTAATACCTGAAAATAATTCATCCTATTTGATAATGTAACCACAAATCCAGGGTCATTGGGGATTGTTTTATCACAGAAGATGACGTCGACACGGTGGTAGAGATCTCTGAAATATTCTTTTGCAGTGGGTAATTCACTGTTATCATTTTCAGGATCATCCCTGGGGAAGAAAAAGGGTTGCTGACTTTTACCAACTTTTAGGTAATAGTGACACTCAATGTTAAATAGTATGATGGAAAACCAATTGCTCTCACTGGAAGCCGCATGGAGTCTGCCTCCACTACTTATGTAATGGAGCCTGTCCTGGACTCGCTTTGTAGACCAAGTTGGCCTCCACTCAGAGATACAAGTGCTAGGATTAAAGGCATGTACCACCACACCAGGCCTAGGGATTTTTTCTCATTTTTCTTTTTTGTTTTGTCTCAGCTACTTTGTAACATGGCACAACAAACGCCAAGTAAGGATGTGCCTGGAGAGGTTAAGAGCACTTCCAGAGGACCTGGGTTCCAGCCCCAACACCCATATGGTGGTCAATAACAATCTAACTCCAGCCCCAAGGGATCTTGATAACTACTACTGGCTTCTACCAGCAGAAGCATATACACTGTGCAGGCACAGACAGACAAACCATTCATACATATACAAATAAAAAGGCAAGTACTTATGGAGGTCAGACAGTAAGGCACTCAGTGCCAGCTGCTTCCCCAGTGACTGCACAAAAACACCTCTCTACAAACAGACTTCTTTGAAGAGCAGCATGCTCCACCTGGTGTCTCCTAGCAGTCCACAGCTGTGTAGCTTTTGCTCACTATTAGGCTGTCAGACATTAGTATCCCAGGCATATACCTATAGGTTATAGGTGGAGGCAGTGACCTGAGTTGCCAGACGAGGGATGTTCTGAAGAAGGCAAACCTCGAGTATTTTCGGAAGGAGATGGACCTGTTTTCTATGCAAATGTCCTACTTTGGTCCCACAGACATTTGTGGGACATCAGAAGTTGAGCTTGGCAGCCAGGCTACCACAGAGCCCCAGCTGATCTCAAACTTGCTATGTAGCTCCTGGGCCCTCGTGCCTCTACCCCCCAATTTCTAGGATTACAGGTGCTTGCATCACTGAGAGAATTTTTAATAAGGTCAATGCTCACTGGTTCAAATACTAAAACCTGGCCAAGAATAGCTACTGTCTATCATGAGACACTCCACTGTAGCTCAGAGCATAGCACAAATGTTTGCTGGACCTAGCACTAACAAGAAACATTTCATATGCACACAAGAGATGGAAATTGTCAAAGATACATACTTCTGAAACACTATAATGTCACCATCCATCAGCTCATCAAGGGCTTTATCAAGAGACACGTCATAGTCCTGAATTCTCTCTGTTAAATTCGGCTTAACTTCCTACAGGAAAAGATAGCAAATGGTTACATTTAAGAACATCTTTTATGACCAGATTTCTTTTTTGTTACTTACACCTTTTCTACATCCAAGTCTTTTCATCTACTTGTTGCATGTTTTAATTTTTGAGATAGGGTCTCCTTGTTTCTTTAGGTTGACCTTGGATTCCCTCCTGTGCTCAAGCAATCCTCTATCCTCAGCCTCCCAAGGAGCCAGGACTCCAAGCTCATACCACACCCAAGTTATGCACATTTTTATTACGATAAAATACAAATGAAAAAACAAATCTGTAAGTACTTCATAATCACCAATTCTAAATAGGTACAAGTTACATATTTTTAAAGTGCAACATGGTGTGGTGGGGCATACTTTTAATTCCAGCACTTTGAAAAGTAGAGGCAATAAGATTAGGAGGCCAAAGTCTGAATCCAGACGAGGTTACATGAGACCCTTTTCCAATAAACTACATAAACTGTAATTTTCAACTAAAGCATAGAGGACCTGGTGGTGGTGCACACCTATAATCCCAGCGCTCTGGAAGCAGAGGCAGGCTGATCTCCAAGTTGGAGGCCAGCCTGGTCTACAGAGTGAGATCCAGGACAGTCAGGGCTACACAGAGAAACCCTATCAACACCCATAACCCCACTCCCACCCCCCACCAAAGAGAAGATAGCAGTGAACTACAAAGTTAGCAATAATTTTCAAGGTAAACAGAACCACCTCCCTCTGAAGCAGAAATCATACAGTGATTACAGAAAATAAAACAAGCAAACCTCATAGAGGATAAGGCTAGTATCCTGGATAAATCCTGCTCTGTCACACATAACCGGGAGCAAGTCACCTAGAGTGAAGAAATCTGTTAAATACACAGCTTTAATGCGCTATGCAAAATCTAGTCCAAAGGAAGTGTAGCAAGGACTTACGTATTTTACAGGATATGGGTGTGTAGATATGTCCACAGTAATTCAAACTCCGTGTTTTAGGATCATACATCTTCAAAAATAACATTACATCATCTACAAGTTGATGAACAGGCTGTTAGGAACCTAACCCTTAGTATAATGGGTGAAAATGCTAACAAGCAAGCTTAGGTTAAGTGACAACCCATCGATGGTAAGAAGTCCCCCAGAAGTAGCAATGACATGAGGCCCTTTCAGGAGGCTGATCCTGTGAAAGCAAAGGTGGGTTCCACAAAGCACACCTGGGTAAACCACTACATGAGAAGGTGAAGTGTACACTCCTGGAGACAAGGACACCCAGTGTAATAAACTGAGTCGTGGCATTAACTAGCTAGACCTGGAGTCCCAGGGGACTATGTGTAATGGTTGAGTATTCTCCACAAAAATGACCCCCTTATGGCAGTAAGCACCTGTTCTTGTAGAACAAAAGTCAGCTGGTTTGTGGGACAGCCACCTGTTTAGTGGCATAGCCATAACTGCTTCAGCATTCCTTCATACAGGCCATGTGGCTCTAAGGCGAAGCATCCACCAAGTGACCCAGCACATGCCTGCAACCCCTGCCTAAGTGGAGCTACTCTGAGCCAGTCTCCTGTGGCTTCCTTAGGAGGCCTCAACATGGAAGGGGCTGAATGAGTAGCGTGGAGACACGAGATGGTTCTCCAAGGCAAGAATGGTCCAGCCCTCGGTTGAGATCACTGCATAGCACTCCAAGCCTGACTGCTCTACAAGTAGCAGGCAGCTCGTGGGCACTTACGATCTTTATCAAACTTGGGCAATGTTGCTCCACTAGCAGCCAACTCAGGATCAACTGTTTCCAGGAATATTGTCCAAGGGTTTTCATTATCACTCAGTTCAATCATCTATTTCCAAAAGAGATGCTGGTTTTAGAAGGTTGCAATGGCTTAGGTGACGGGGCGACAACTATACTTGAGAAGTGCAGAACATGTCCAGCTCTACTGAACGCAACCCAAAGGGACACAAGGCTGTTAACTGTAGGATAAGAGCCTCCCGCGAGATCCACACGAGATACCCGAGGATCTACCACCAATATTTACTGTTTTATTGCCGTCAGCTTCATTATCTAACATTGCTGGTCGCTTTGTTCCATTACTCCTTGCTTGCATAGGCCATAATCGAATTTGATCTTGTGGAAACCCCTGAAAAAAATTCAAAATTTTATTTAAACAAGCACAAATTTCTTTATCAATTTAACGCTTTTTTTGGTGAGTAAAGGATCAAACAAACTCTGGTCCCATGGCTTCGACAATTTGTGCCTCTAATTTCTACAAAGTCCACACTATACTGCAAGGATCAGTTCAAAAAATAGAGGAGCAGACAGTCCCCACAAACAAGCCCCTTTCCAGATCTGCTACAAGGCCAGGTTTGGGGACTGAAGGGAGCAGGCTCTGAGATAAAGACTGATGACAGCCAAGGAGCTCGGCTCAACATCTCCCTCCTCATGTGGTGCCTGGACACAGTGACCACCCAAGGCAGCAGGTCTCTCATAGTATTAGCATCCTGACAAGAGCAGAGGAGCTATACCCACCATGGTCTGGGAGAGGCTCTGAACAAACTCGGCCAGGGAGGAGTTCTTCAGAACCTTGAACACGGTGTACTTTACTTTCTCTTCATCGTACATGTCATTTCCTTGATGGCCACAGAACTGGTCCTCTGCAACTATCTGAAGGCACACAGAGCTGAGCTTACAACCAGTGAGCACATGTCACCCTGAGCACACGCAAATCTCAAAAGGCTTCAACCACTCGCCTCACCACCTACAGTGAGCCCCTGCAGTGCACCAGATGCCCAAAATGGTCTGAGCTACTGAGAATGGATGGCACAGGCCCACTACACTGAAAACACAGCCGTCTCCCTGGCCTGAGTCTGACCTGCACTTGCATATAGAGATGGGCTTCTTGCCGCTCTTTCCGCTTCTGAGCTTCAATCCTTTTCTCTTCTTGCAATCGTTCCACCAACTGCTGAGGAATATCATGGTCTGTGACAGCTTGTAACACTTCACCTGCAGAACAAATGGACCTTCTCTCACCTGGTGCTGACTCTGATTCCCTCCTTACAAGGGCCTCATGTTAGGTCTTCACTAATACAATCACCTAGGAATGTGGAAGAACTTGGGACCATGTGTCCACTTCAAAGCCCACAAGCCCAATGGAAACAGAATAAGAAAAGAAAAAGGTTTTCAACAGGCAACATGGCCGGGTTCACTATGCTTTCTGGTACTGTATTCTAGAGAAAGAAAAGCCAAAGCAGTGAGGAATTCTTTGCAAAACTACATCAAGTTGCTATAGCACAAGTATAACACAAGCCTTTGGTAGGTACTCACTTAGCTTTGATTCCCTGATGTACACTAACATATAGGCATTTGTGCAGTGTCGAACTGATAGGTCATCATCATGACCTCCGTAATTGTGCTCAATAGCTTCTTCTTTAGTGCACCTGGATACCACGTCATCATCAAATTTACACCACTGGAAGAAAAGCAGGCAGATGTGAATAGACACACGGCACTAAAGGCAGTACTGAGCAGACACACGCACCCTCCCACAACAGCCGGAGTGCTTCTGTCTTTCTCGTTCAAAATTTGCAGGAGGAACCCTGTGCCCACTGGTAACGTTTGTTGTCTACTTAAAACAGCCTGTTTTTCCAACTTTGAACCAATCACTAGCATACCACCAACCCTTTGGAGAATTAACAGGCACAGAATACAATGAGTTTATTAAGTAAAAACTTCATTCTATATGACATTTCAATAGAATAACCCCATAATGCTGGAACAAGCTTCTGACATAAAATTATACAATAATGACCTTCCAATTTGTCTTGGACAGTCATTTTCAATGCTGAAATGCCTCAGCCAAAAAAGTTATCTATTCTGAAAACCTTTGCCACGTGGTATCACACTTGAGGTTGGTTCCCACCGTTATGAAGATGACAGGGTGCCACAACACCAGACCATGTAGGGTGAAGGATATGGGCACAGGCCTGATACAATGAAGCCTACCCAGCCAAGGAAAACTGCTATGTCAGTATTCATTAGCTGCATGAGAAAGAGATTCTGTAAGGTATACTGTTAATTACTAGCATAGAAGTACACTCTCTCCAATGTACCCTCCACCTTCACACTGCTGAAAATTAGACAAAAATAAACAAAACAAAAAAGTACTTCAGTCACATACACACACACACACACACACTAAAAAAAAAAAAAAAAAAACACACAGACATTCAAGGTCTGGGAAGGAGCCCACTGAGTTCCTGAAGCAAGAACAAGAAGAGGCATGGTTTTTAATCATCAGCACCCAAGGCCAACACTTACTTTGCCGTCCCCTTTGGGGTTAAGGTAAACCACATAATGTCCACCATGATTATCTCCACTGTGAACCAGGACTGCATGAAGAATATAATTTGCAGGGTCCTTAGGGTCTGTTTTTTGTAAAAATTCATCAAGTGGTAATTGTTCTGGAAACTCAAACCTATTCAAATGTTAAAAAAGAAAAAAGCTCAATATGGATTTACATGGTGTCCTTTAGAGCTTTGTTAGGAACTCTTATAATTGACTGCTCATCATTAATCATGAAGTATGGATAATTCTGAATACTCTTGAAGCTACTTCTGAAGAAGCACCTACTTAGCAAAGAACATGTATTTATGTCAATTTCAAGGTGAGAGAAAATTCAGGAGGAACACTCAGATATTAACAAGTTCCAAGTTCAAACGTTTTACCCAACCATCTTACAGTAAATTTACACTGAACTCAATTCTAGTATGCACATAAGCCTAAGGCATCCAAAACACCTTGATGTTAAAGAGAACAAGTTTGGCAGAGAAGCTGGTATCCACAAAAAGAACTTTGCCCTTAGATTCTATAAACATGCTGCATTTGACACAGATGTAAACTCCTGGCTTCTTAACATGTGATTTAGTATGCCAAGTATGAGGGCTGCTTGGGCACAGCCTCACTACCCTTGGGACAGTGGCCCTATCTGCTGAAAAATGTCCAAGCAGACATTTAAGGAAAATCTCACATTTTTAAAAACAACGGCAACAACAACGGCAATGATTCCATTAAAAACAGGAAGAAAAATGAGATCTGCAGAAAAGAGGTTGGAAAACACAGGCAGGTGAGCGCACACTCGCTTTGTGGAAATAATTATTTGTTCACACTCTACCTCAAACATGAATGGTGACTCACTACCATCTGTCCTGTTCAAAGTTGATGTTCAAACTAATCTGAGTAAAAGTATGCACACAAACTCAGATAACCCAAGCAGTGGTAGTGCACACCTTTAATATCAGCAGTTGGGAGGCAAAGGCACGTGGATCTATGTGTTTGAGGCCAGTCTGGTCTAAAGAGTAAGTTCCAAGACTGCCAGGACTGTTACACAGAAAAACCCCGAAAAAAAGATTGGGGGCTGAGAGGAGAAACTTAAGAAAAGCATGTAAAGCATGTATCATCCCTCATACAGAGGTTCATTAACACTTAGGTGAGGCTGACCTAAACTCACTATTGTATCTGAGGTTAAAAATTTGTAATAAGCTGTCTCCACTTGCCCTGTGCTGGACAATGCCTGGTTTATACAGTTATAGGGGTAAAGCCCAGGGCCTCAAACTGTCACGCATGGCAGTGCATCCTTAAATCTGTTGTCTTAAAAATATGGACAGAAAGCTATAATGGCGTAACGACATATTTCATCATTGTTGAACGTTGTAGACATTCTAGAAGCTAAAAACAACAAAAAACCAAAACACTAATTTGTGGTAAGGTCTGCATTTGGTCAAAATTTGAAACACTGGAAAAGCTAAATTCAAAGTATGAAAACCCTGCCCTTTGCCTTCAACTCGACACAGGCAAGGGCTGGGGTCAGGGCAGTATCTCCGAAAGGGACTATCAACTGAACAACCATCCATTAGATGACATTTCTACTGTTACAGAAGCGTAGGACGCATACAGAAGAGGAAACAAGACTAGAGACAGCACAGCACAGAGGTCATACCCAGCCCTTCAACCCCTCCCCATTACCTGTCATTGATCTTGATGTTTTGGTCCGTCTGAGGGTCATACATAAACCTCATCAGCTGCAGGTGTAACACTGGTGGTAGTGTTAGGAATTTTACACCTTTCTCTGCTTCCTGGAAGTTCAAAAGAAATGATGATTTTAGTTCACCTCTGCTTCTTTGTTTTCTAGAGGCGGGGTCTCACTTTAAACTTTGAATTTACAGTGACCCTCCTACCTCTGCCTCCTAAGTTACTACAGCAAGTTTTTACTGTTTTTTGTTTTTGTTTTTTTTTGAGACAGTTTCACTACATCACATCGGCTGGCCTAGAACTATGTAGATCAGGCTGGCATGGAATTCAGAGATCCACCTCCCTCTGCCTACCAAATACTGGAAAGGTGTACTCCATCACATTCATCTTTAGCTAGAAAAGAACTGTTTCTGACCAGGGAGACAGCTCAGAGTTGAAGACCACTGCCCAACAAGGGTAACAGGCCTGACTGTGATCCATGGAATCCACATCAAGATGGAAGACCATGTTCACAAAGTTGACCTCTGACCTCCAAACGTTGTCTCCACACACGAAATTAAAGTAACACAAAGGGGGCTTTCTATAGTGGTAAAGGTGAGGAGCACCTCAAGTTTAGTCTGCAATGTGTGGGACATTACATCCTAACCTGAATGACCAGCAGATGAAAAGGGGTTGATACCTAGAACATTACAGTCATTAAGTACTAAGAAAAATAGAAAACCACAGAAAACATTAAGAAAACTGTCTCAAGGCCAGCCTGGCCTACAGAGTGAGTTCTAAGATAGCCAGGATTACAGAAAAACCTTGTCTCAAAAAGCCAAAACAAGAAACCATGGTCAAAGTTATGTGAAAAGCAGTAAGCTATAGAAGCCCCGTAAGAACAAGCACAGATGTGCAGGCAAGGAAGGTTTCCAAGTAAATGAGCGGCCTAGTCCCCTGAATGCTGGGGCACAGGCTTAGTCTTTACAATGCTTAGCCCTACTTCTAACCAGTACCTCAACCCCTTCCCTTATCTTCACTTCCAACTCCACTCCAGTTAACAGCTGGTGACCTGGAAAACCTATTTGACAACATTCGTTGTTAGGGTTACCCAATGAAAGACCAAAGCAGAGGTTCAGACATCCACTGCACACTCTCAAGAACAATGAGAAAGTATTCCAACCCCACCACTCCCACTCAAGTGAGCACTCTGCACTACGTGCTGCACATCCAGATTTTCAGTCGTGCAAGGTGGAAAAGAGCTGACTACCGTGCTCTCAGGCACTTCCTCAGCTCTCATTGTTACATGCAGCAACGCCTCCAGATCCTCAGTGGTCGAAACCAAGAGAAAAGAGCCTTGAGTTACAAGCTGGCAGACCTGGTAAGTGCTGATAATAAACTCACTGAATCAGTGAGCCCAGTGATAAGCCTGAAAACAAGACTCAAGACTACTGCAGGCAGCTGCCAGCCTGACCAGCAACCCCTGGCCCCCAGCCCAGTTCTCCACTGTACCATGGACAGGTCACCTGCTCCACACTCAGTTTCTCGGGGTCAGAGCCTACAGGGTACACTTTTTACCTAAATGCCCATTGCTCAGAAAAGTAAACTAATGACATCTAAAAATAAGAGCTGGGAGACACATGCCTTTTCTCCTAACCAATCTGCCAGAAAGGCAGAGGCAGGCAGATTTCTGTGTCTTAGAGCAGCAGGTTTCAGGACAGCCATGGCTACATACAGTAAATCCTGTACCTTTAAAAGAAAAAAAAAAAAAAAAAAAAAAGGAAAGAAACAACAACAACAACAAAACAATAACACCACAACCAAGGAACTTTTCCTGATAAGAAAATCAGGAAAATGCTCTAATGAGGAACAAAACAGAAGAAAATGCCAAGCCTCACAGCACAGACATCTCACTGGTTTGGCCTATGAAATGCTGCACTGATTTATCAAGCAACCCTCCCACCTCAGCAGACTACTCAGAGAGAAAAGCTGTAAGCTCAAAATTTCAAAAGCACAAGAAAGACCACCACAGCACAGTGCTGATCAGTGAGAGTACAGGAAGGTTACCTGTAGGCCGTGTTCACCAGCATCATATTTGTTGTCACCGTCTAATTGTTCTACTGCCACATAATCCACGAACGATTCAAATACTTTAAAAAGAAATAAAAAGGGTAAGCCAGCTGGTATGATAATAAAGCTTAAGTACAAAATATGGGCAACCTGGGTGCAAATTATTAATGTGTGTAGGACACCTAGTAGAGCATGTGACTGTAACTATGAAGAGCAGCTTCACCATCTACTGAATGCAGTGACACAGGCCACCACACCTTCTCTGATGATCCTAAAGATGCTGAAAATGGCAGTGCAGTAAAATGGCAAAATGGAAAAGAAACTCAAGTACTTCATTCCAACTTTGCTGGAACACTTAAAAAGCTTAATCAATAAAGACAGTATGAGACTGGCAGCATAGACAATCAACGAGTCTAGAAATGGGCTATAAAACTGAAGAGATGGATGATGACACCAAACCAGGGACCTGCGGGGCAGAGTGAGGTCAGCCCTTGGGCCCTGACACATCCCTATTCTAGTTGGACCACACACAATTACAATAGTGACAAGACAGTTACAATAGTGACAAGACAGAAGAACAAAAACCAACAGAATGATTTCACTAAAATTAGCAGGTGACATTAAGTAAATGGCAACATCAGGAGTAAAAGCCAGTCACATCCTGGGAGAAAGGCCTTTTGCTCCAGTGGGAATGAAGTAACACAACTGGACAACAGTAAGGTCAGCAGTTACACTAAGGGCAACAGGTGGTATAGGCAGAGGTCCTGAGAGAAAAGGAACAGAGGATTAACAATGAATAAAATGCTGCAAAGAAAAATGAAGCTGAAGGCAAGGCAATGAGAACTGCAACACCAAAGGAAACCCACGCAGCAAGAGGCTGGAAGGACCACAGCATGTTGAAGAGTGGTGAGATGTGTACAGAGCATGGGAGGGGGGAAAAACAGTGCACAGTAATCATCAACTCCAGCTTAATGATGGAGCTAAGGAAGAACCCCCTCAACAAAGGAAAAAGGGTCCCAATAGGAAGGCAGTGGTATAATACAAAACAAAAACAAGCAAAAAAACACCTGCCAATCTCAACTCTATGCATGCCCAGAAAAATTCATCTGCAACAGTGATGGCTAACTTTTTAAAATAAAATACACAATCATTTTTATATTGTTCTGTGGAAAAGCATGTACACTGCTTAGTGTTTAGTTCGGTGGAAAAGCATGTACACTGATCACTAATTCAATATGTACCAGTCTACACCAAGAAATAAAATAAATGAGGGTAAGCCTTGTTATAAATGCAAGCAGAAAAAACGAGCAATGGGCTGCACCTGTAGATAAGCAAAGTATCTTTAAAAGAATGGTCCCTACAATGGAACCGTAGGTGATAATCAAACCACTGTTCCTAAGAGGCACATACATGATGCACACATGAACATGATGCTCAACAAAGGCCAGCCCAAGTCGCTGAAAGCTAGAGTGGTTTCCTCCGAGGGGTTAAGGAGAGTAAGGGACTGGACAGGCCATGGGAGGGCTCTAGGCAGCAGGACATGCTGCTCTGAGAGTTGGATAGAGTAGAAGCAAGCAGTCAACCAGTGTGCTGTACTTCAGAGTCACTCCCTGCATCTACCCTTTATTGTAATACAATCATTCTATAAAATGAGATATTCTGAGGTAGAGCAGCCATGATTAAAAGCTCACGAAGTATGGAAACAAGACTTACTGTTTTTCTTTCCTTTTATACTTAGCTGGATATCATAATAATCTTCTCTCCTATCAGAACGGTAGTCTACTTCTTTGCACTGAATATAAGACTGTAAGAATGTAAAAATAAACACAAGGCAGCTTGAGGGTTGGTCATCAAGTCTACATTTATAATCTTTCAAAGCCATTCTTTTAAGACTAATGCTCACATACCACCATTTTGCCTCTGAATAATTTTGGAATGGTGCCTTCTACACATGTGCCTTTCATCTTATTTTCCACATTATCAAGCAACTGAAAAAGAAGATTTGAACATTAAAACAAATAATAAATAAGTAAATAAATAAATGCTTAGAGTTGAGTAATGCACAGTAACTAAACTTTACTTGGAAATGCCAACAGTCAAAGAATTTCTAGACTATAAAAATATTACCTTTGGCATGCAATTATAAAAAATATGTATCTTTCTTGGCTGGATTTTGTTGCTTTTACAAAAAATATCTACATGCAATAGTTGAGGTTAACCTTTTATATAGTCTTTGGAATGAATTAGTAATCTGTAGTGCCTTTAGAAGCATTTTTTATATTTATTTTACCTCTGTGGAAAAGCATGTAAATTGATCACTAAACTTAACTCGTAATGGTCCACACCAAGAGATTAATGAGGTTGAGCCTGTCAACAGGATTGACTGGTTTGTCCATGGATATTTAATGAACTGATTCAATCCAGCTAGTGCTGCAAAAAAGAAAACACACCTTGCCCAGCCAATCACCTTGAACAGACATTCAATGTCTGCGTGAACAAGCATCTATGTCTTTCTTCAATCCAGGAATGAGAATGCACTATTGACTACGACCTTGGGGACGGGCAACAGCACAGAGGCAGCCCCCAGGGGGATGTGGGTACAGAAGGGTTACTGAGCAGCAGGGACAGCTCCACTTTGCAGTGAATGTGGCTGCTTAAGCCAATATGCATTATCCTTTGCTTGTGGCTCCTGTGCATATGGCTTAGTCAACTAGTAAGAAACCCACTACTTACAGCTACCTGTCCAACCTTCCCCAGCAAGTCACCTTCTACTGACTCATTGTCCTTCCCACTGTTTACAACTAGCTGAGCCCTAAACCAGGCATGGTAGTGCATATGTGAAACCCCAGTACTCTTTACTCTGACCTACACATCAATCCTAAGCCAAGGCAAGTGGTCTAATTAGTGTCAAATTTTACTTGGTAAAGACCTCTAGCATTGCCTCAAACATTCATTCTAAGAACCAAACAGTTACTGCTTGAAACTTACCACTCGACAAAGCTCTTGAACATCGTGTTGCATGAAGCTATCTAAAGTTTCCCACCTTTCAAAGAGAAAATGAGTATCTACATTTCAATTTCTGCATTTCAGGTACGTAAATTAGGACGCAATCTAGATTGTAAACTAAAGTGAAACAACCACTATCAAATTCAGTGGGGTTTTTGCATATAAAGGTTATCTTGGGGGTTGTCACAATTCACAGATTAAATAGAATATTATCAGCAGTCAGCAAAAAAATTTAAACTTGTTTTCTAAAATCTTACCTAGAAGGTGGTATCTACAAATTACGTGTACATACATTTTAAAGCTACACACGCCCCTTTGTTGAAAAGCAAAGTAGTGGAATCTTCTTTAAAAAGAATTCTAAGATAAATCCTATTTCCAATGAAGGACAGTATAAAAGCGCTGGGGTAACTGCAAGCCTGCCTGAACTTGATTGATGCCGTTATCACTCATGTCTCCACTCTCGGCCCTTACACAGAAAGCAGAATGGAGGTGGATTGCTGATACATACCCAAATGACTTTGTGAGCTTTTTTGTTCCTACGGGCTTATCGCTGTGCTGTAATTCATAGAACACTCTTTGTAATGCTAGAGGGACGCTTTTAGATGAATCATCGCCCTCTGTTGGCATCATGTACACAGCCTAAAAGAATTGATTTAGAAGTGTTTAATTTTAGGTAAAAGTATCATTTCTAATATCATAAGGAGTAAAGCAATTTGATAGGGGCTCTTAACTATGCCCAAGTTTGAAAACCTATCAAATGTCTGTCGAGACAATTTAGAAAACACAAAACAGAATGAAAAAAATTAACTCATCTACAGCTCACCACCCTGGGAAAGTACTTGTTTTATGCTCCCTGGGACAGTACAAATTCAAACCTGCCGTTACTTATGAACAAAAAAGAGATGATGAAATGCAGATGGCACTCACGCTACCACTTCACACAAGCCCAGCTCAGTGGTTACCTGACTGGCAGAAGCGTGCACATGAGACACAGAAAGAGTCTAACTACAATTTCCTTCTTGCACAGCATCACACTGTCTGCAAAAGCCCCTCAAATCATAAAAGTACCACCCTCCACCATCAGATTTAAATTCTTATTAATCCATGTACTATAAGAGGCACAGCTGAGCTGGTTCTTCCAGTCCCAGCTATTACGAAGCTAAGACAGGAGGATCACAAAGACTACTAAGGCACTAGCAACTTAATTAGACCCTGCTCCTCCATCATAACTTTTGTGAAAAGAGGGTGTGGGACTGGGCGTGTCTTTATGACCAGTCAGGCAGATCTCTGGCCAGCATGTCAGTTCCAGGAATGCCAGTTCTATATAGAGACCTTATATCTAAACAGACAAAGGAGGGTGAGGGGAGCCTGGAAACATAATTTAGAGGCAGAAAACATTAGTTCTATCAATTACTTGTTATCATTATGGTGTTTGTATTTCTAAAGTTGATCCCCTAAGTTAGCTTCAAGAGCTGGTGGAGCTGGTGCAGCCGGTGCCACCCCCTCCACCAAACCATTAACTACAGGCAGCATGGCAAGGCCTCTGTGTAGAGAAAGGGCTGCAGTTCAGGGAAGGAAGGGAACATCAGCTGCTTACTCTTTTGGGCCTTTGATATACCTTCCTGAACAGAAGGCAGAAAGCCAGTGAGAGGAATACTATTCATTTACCTTTCGTAGTTGATTGGTGAAAAACAAAGTCTGCAGCAAGCTATTCATATAACATGTCGCTCCCTGATTCTTTAAGCCAACATAGCCAGTATGCTTCTTTGAATCCCACCTGAAAGATAGTCCAAACTTGAAGGTTCACTGCGCAGGCTATCTTCTGGTTTCTACAATGCATGGGGGTCAGTTTGCACCTGACCTCTGTGTCTAAATGTCACCATCTCATGCCATCATCTGTTTTCTAGCATCCAGACAAAGGAACACGTTATACACCCTATTACTCTGGGTACAACACTGTGGGAAATGAGGCCTGACTATACATCACATAGATCCTTTCATTGCCATGACTATTCAAACTCCGTTTCAGCATTCACCAGTCTGCTAACAGTTTACAGCACTGCTGTCATTCAGAAAGACGAGCATTCACAGACACTGGGTGTGAGCTCAGAACAATCTGATAACACACACACATTAGGAATTTACATATGTGATCAGTAAAACATGGACACACAGACTATCCCACTGCCAATTACAGAAAACTATATTCAGGAGAAAGACAGAAATGTATTATTTAGAATGCACATCTAAATCCCAAGGGCTTTTCCTTTTTGTAATGTTCTTTGGGTGGCTACTCAGAAGAGCCAGCAGTCTGAGCTGAGTCCCAAACATCTTTGACCCATGTGTTAACACACCCAGAGAAATCTACTAGGAAATCAGAAATCTATTTCCACCCAACCTCCCTCTACACACTAACAAGAGAATAAACCAACACCATCAGCGAGAATGACAGCTACTATGCAGTCCCAGGGCCTGGCCTACGGTCAGATTAAAACCTCACACCTAAAAGGGGACTGGAACTGTCAGTAGTGCCCAGCACATTCCCTGTGACAGATTTTTACACTTGTGCAAAATAAAACCAGAGCTACACTGCAGTGTCCACAAACACAAAGGCTCTGGCTTCTATACTAGACTGTGCCTTCCTAAGATGTTAAAATCAGATATGCTGGCTACATTCAGAAAACCCATTGGTGAGAAGAGTTAAATGAGTGAGTGTGAAACAGGCGCTGTGATGCAGAGTGTTGGTGAAATTCAAGAGGGTAGGCTTATAAGGTGAGCACATATCTTAAACACATGCTAAAGCTTCTCAAGACAGTATAAGAGTACCCAATTGAACAAAAACTTACGCAACTCCATGGGGAGCATCCGCCTGTACGAAAACTTCAAAGGTGACTTTGTCATCATCTATAAATCCTTTCTCAGGATCAGTCACTTCCTGTAAAATAAAAATATCCAACTCACTTAAGAACACACAAGCACCTAACTTTATTCCAATGAGGCAACGGTCTCTGTTCTCTGTACTCAGTAAAGCAAAATGTTTGTACAACTTGGCTCTAGCTTGGAAGTGTTCCATTTTGTGTTAAGTATGGCCCCTGAGATGTTTGCAAAGGTGCTCCGGGTGTAGTGACATAGCCTGGGTGAGCCAGTGAGGTTCTAAAGTACTTCTACTGGAGAGCAACATGCCAAAGACCACCCACTAGCCACTACTGCTGCAGAGAGGGACCCCAAGAGTACTGTCTTCCCTAGGAAGGTTAGCTACAAAAAGGAACTTTTTTAAAGATTTATTTATTATGCATACAGTGTTCTGCCTGCAAGTGTGCCTGCAGGGCAGAAGAGTGCACCAGATCTCATTATAGATGGTTGTGAGCCACCATGTGGTTGCTGGGATTTGAACTCAGGATCTTTGGTAGAACAGCCAGTGTTCTTAACCTCTGAGCCATCTCTCCAGCCCAAGGAGGAACTTTCAATGTGTGATTAAAACAGATGCTTTAGTGAGCTGGAGAAACAACTCTGCTAAATAGGTTTGCTGTTCCAACATGAGAATCAGAGTTCTGCCCTAACACACACACACCTCACAAATGCCTCACTCCAACCCCAAAGAATCTAACAGCCCCTCCTGAGCCCTGTGGCACCCTCACATACAGATACACAGATACAAACAAGGGGCTTTTGGAAGATATTTTTAAAATTAGTAGCACATGCCTTTAAGCCCAACACTTGGGAGGCAAAGGCAGAGAGGCCAGCCTGGTCTACCTACTGAGTTCTGAATTCACGACCTGAGTTCAATCCACAGAACCCACATAAATGTGCCACATCATGGCACATATGTGCCTACTCTTAGTTATTTACACACAAACACACACACAGAAGATAATCAAATTTGTACACCAGGCACACACAGGATAGTAAGTAAAACTTTAAAGGTTGAAACCTGAATCCTTATGTGTACTGAACACCTAATGCCAGAAAGCCACGCCAACTTCCAGGTATCTGCTCAACTCACAAAGCAAGGCTTTTGAAGAATAAAAGAACAAGACTAGCAACCACAGTTGCAAAGTTGAGACTGAAAACTCTGTCACTTACACTCCAGGCCATAAAATTAGAGAATCCCCAGTCATTTTCCTTGTGGAAGAACAAGTGACTGATCCGACGGCTGAATGATTTGTCATCGTCCCTGTAATTTATTATCTTCAGCACTGCTTGTGCGTGACAGGACCACGACCTATTTGGGGGAGGGGAGGAGAAAAATCACCCAAGCCTTAGTTGACACATTTAACTGAGAGTCACATGTTTTTAAAACAGCAAAACAGCACACGAAAATCTACCTTGGATAGAGAATAGGGATTGGAGGTTACAATCACAGTAGCTTACTCATGATTTATTCTGTTATTTGGAGATAGGGGTCTCACCATGTGACTTAGCTAGACTAGAACCCAGAGATCTACCTGCCTTTCTGCCTTCTGAGAGCTAAGATTAGGGTATGTGCCATGGTAACTGGCTTGTATTTATTATCCCCTAAAACATTTAACTGTGTTAAGTTTCAGTGGTAGGCTTTACACAACGGCGGCAGATGAGGGGGTGTAGCTCAGCGGCAATAGTTGCATGGCATGTACAAATCTCTGTGATAGCGGATCCAAGATTTAAAAAGTGGACAAGGTATGGTAGCACACACACATAATCTCTAGCACCCAGAAAGCTGAGGCAAGGGGATTACTGTGAATTCAAGACTATCCTAAGTAAAAAATTGAAACCCTTTCTCCTTGAACCCCCCAAATGAAGGTAGATGCACCTCTGGGTTCTACCACAATGCAGCATTTCCCAGCAGAGCCTGCACCTGTGCCGCAGGGCTCCCAGCACACCTGCCCTATGTATCAGGAGGAAACAGGCACAGAGAAAAGTATGTGTTGCCAATGGAGATGACAGGTTAGCTCCATGACTTCCATCTATGCAGTCCAGCCTGGGTACCAATTTACTACCAGAGACAAGCTAAGAGAAACCTTCATCAATAAACATCCCTCGTTAGACATAAAGTTAATCTCACACCTTTTAGGGGAAGAGACCCCAGTGCTGAGGTTTGCACACAGCCCACTGCTTGTACTAGGCATACCCACAGTACAAGCCACTCGCCACCTTAGCTTGGCACTCCTTAAACTTTAAAGGAGAAGGAAGTAAGTTGTGTTTTTCCCAGGTGCATTTACAGAACAGCCAAGGCTGCTATCCTCTGGAGAACATTCTTCCCAAGGTTCCCAAGCACCAGGGGGTGACATGGGGCCTAAGTACAGTGTTAGGCTCCTTGGTGTAGACAAAGGGACAATGTACTTCACATCAACCCTCACCCAACTGCCCTTCAACTGCCAGGAGTTGAACACTGACAGTGAGGGATGCAGACTGAAGAAAGATCCACACACTTCTGAGATCAAACACAAGAGGTAAAGTTTAATAGACTTACACAACATGAAACTTCTTTCATGTAATTGGAAGGACCTCCAAGATTTGTTTCTCAGTTACTAAGGCCATCTTGCCTCCATTTTCCAAATACTGGTATCATGACAATTTTACAATGACCAACTTTTCGCCCTCATTAGGCCAGATCCATGCTGTTTTTTTTTAAATACCTCACACTCTGCTATGACTTGTACTTTCCAACTAGTCCACGGGCAGAGGCCATCAGAAGGGCTGTCAGCCTCTGACAGTCACATTAAAGCATCCGCTTCTGATGAGAAGGGAATGGGTAGTTGAGAGCTGGAAGAGTCCACATGGACCAGTACAGCCTGGTGGGCTCTACTGTACTATGCCTGGTTTTAGGTTACAGGGCTGGGGCTATAACACAGTGGTACAGTCCCTAGGTTCCATCCCCAAAGGCAAATTAAAAGGCACTGTATAGAGTTACAGAAACAGAAAATGAAATTGAGTAAGACTGATGGAATTTGGCTTCCAGAAATCTGTGCATTTGTAGTTGCATCATTTAAACTCTTACGTGGAGTCAGATTCAGCATTGCACTGGAGAAAGAATCCTACGCTTTTTTGGTGTGGTCTGTCTGGATAAAAGCGTGGCATCACCATAATCTTCCATGGCAGATTTCGCACAAAACACGGAGGGCTAAGGACCGACTCACTCAGTCTGCTGAAGCGCTCGACAGTGAACTGAAAGGTTGCCTCGGAGCGCCAACTGGTGTCTGCAAGAAAACATGCCATCAATCACAAAGCCAAGGCATTAACCAAAAGCTCATGAACTGTAGTAAACTGCTCTACAAGATCTCAATCCAGTCCAACTGCTGAAGCCTCTGGGGAAATGGTAGTGTCATTTCAAATTTATAAAAAGGCTAATCAGGACAGTCTCTGCATGGCTCGTCTCCTAACAGAGCGGCTCACTCACAACACCTGCCTTCCCTCAGAGAACCAAGAGTTTAGAGGAATGAACATTTACTTCAGTGTTCACCTCCAAACCTAGGCATCAAGTGAGGGGACAGACATGGGAGGGAAGGAAAAGATGGGCTTGCATTTCTGTATGTAAGTGGGACTTAGACAGGACGGATGAGCCTTGGACTGACTGGGGAGGAGGGAGAAAGGCAGCTCAAGAGACCAGCCACTGTGCTGGGAGCACAGTACATGCCTGACAGCCAATACTGTCCCTCAGTGTCAGCTTCTGTGAAATAATAAGCTGGGTCCCTTATTATAACAATTAGTTTATAAAGAAATTAAAGTTCTTTCCAATATGAATAATAGCACGGGAATGAAGGTTTCTGCCTATACTGCCTCTGCTCAGAGGTTCAGTGTTGCAAATCAAAAATGCATCATCTAAAAAAGGGTATCATTTACCCATCATTGGCAAGGAGCCACAGGCCAGTAGGCTGATACAGTCCCAGTAAAGTCTTACTGTTTGTTCTCAAGCAACAGCGAGGGAGCTGTCCTCTACAGCCACTTTGCCACAGTTGCTCCTGACAAGCACCAGTAAAGCATGACAAAAGCCTCAGAAAACCAAGGGGCTGCAGAAGCGTCTGAAATAATTACTTTCTGTGCTTGCCTTGCTGCAGAGAAGGAACAGCTCCCTGACTGGTAGGGACTGAAGGCCACCTCTGAGAGGCCTGAAGGTTCTCCCTCCCTCTCCCCCACCCTGACATAGAATCAGGTACTAACATCCCTAACTAGGTCCCAGAGTATAACTAGACTAGACTCATGAAGAGGATGTTAATTAACAGAGACACTCTGCCCCCCTTAAAACCCCAGATTGCTGAAGGCCATCATAACAAAGCCCCACAACCCTTCCATCTCCAAACTGCACACAAAATGAGTTTGTGGGATCACCTGCTTCTAGATATACTAAAGTTGATAGAAGTTTGCAACTACCTGGGTCTGTTCTTAAGAAAACATGTCCATCAGTCCTCACAAGAGGGTATGCTTTACCAAAGTCGCTGTCAGAGTCCCCTCACCCCTGTTTTTTAACTATGCACATCCCAGCTCCCTCGGTCAGGGCAAGAGCACTATGACAGGCAGAGCAGCTTCAGGAAGCTGTGACAGGGTACGTCTGACCTCAATCTATTGAGTGGGGTATTCCTACACCCGTTTGAAGGGAGAAGTCTGTCCATGAATTTACCTATAAGGACTTAGCAGAAAAGGTTTAGCCACATGCTGTAAGGGACATACAAATCGCACCTGAGCAGCATTAATTTCTACTTTACAGATAAGGAAACTGAGGCATACTGACATGAAGCCTGCTACAAAGTGGCAGTGAGTCTTTAATAATGCCTGTCCTCTGTGGAGACACAAGGGACAGCGATGACCTACAAGACACGGGACCAGTAAAACTAGCCCACTTCTGCTATTCAGATTTACTGGACTACATTTATAGCCACATTCATCAAACCCCCAATTATTCCTTAAATATTAAGTAAAAAGTAACAGTGGTGGGATTTAAATTAACATGTAATTCGTTTAATAAACAGAACTTGATACTGTCCATGGTTCCTACTTCTCCTGTCTATTACATGTCATACTGGATTTCTATGTTATACTGAAGGCACATTCTTAGAACAGGCTAAGGAAGTTGAAACTTCTTACGAATAACTTGGGGGCTGGGGTACAATTCAGGTAGAGAGCCTACAGTTGACATGAGCAAGGCCCTTGGTGTTCACATCACTAGGACAAGTAAGAATTTGTAACCACCAAATGAAAGGCCTAAAAGAAACCTGAAGTCTACCTATAACACTAAGTGCCTGCTGATTACCCTCATGTCAGGAATTACATGAGACTGACCGACCTGACAGTCTTTGTTTGCCCAATAATGGATGCAGTAGTACATGGGAGCCCATATACTTAAGAAAAAAAAAAAAAGTACGCGAGTTTTAAGTATTTCATTGGATTTCTACTTTATACACAACGGATCAACAAGAAAGATCCCTAGAAGATCCTATCATTCAAGTGGAGGCAGCCTGAGGCTACTGTGGTCACTTTGCTCACAGATACTTCTATTCAGCCAGACTCCTTGATAACTGACAAGCATCAATCCTGCGGCAGAAACTGTGGAGCAGCACAGTAACTGTACTGCCTGCCCCAAAGCATCACGCTCCCTATTATCTTATCTGCCCAGAGCAAATGCCAATAAATTAGCCCGGCCTTCAATTTTTTTTTAGAGAAAGCAGATAAAGGTAGGGTACTGCAGGCTTCCGAAGGGACAAATTTCTCCAAATGGTGGCTCTAGAGGAATCTTTTCTCAACTCTTCTTACATGGTAGTCATTCTAATACAAATTTTACAAGTTAGTTAATCTGAAGAAATGGGTTGTTTCCAGATACCTACAACTATCTAGATCTTCACAGCCTGTGTTTGCTCTAAACTTTTCTCTTTAGTCATCTAAGAAAAAAAAACATACTTGAGGAAATAAGAATGATAAGAAAGTAGCTGTGAGACATGCCCATGCCATTACTTTGTTAACAGGATTTTTAAAATGCCCTCTTCATCAACTAACCATGTTCTCCATTAATGTCTGCACTGCCAAGCGACCTAAGTTCTTACACAAGAAATGGTACTTACTAAAAAGGATCCTCAGCACAATAAAAGCACTGATCATTTGGTTACAAATTGGCCTAAAACCAGTTTTTTGAGCACGTGTCTTAAGTTTGGTGTGTTTTTAAAAAAAAGATTTAAGTAAAGGGGTTCAAAGCCAGAGTCTAGGGAATCCTTGAGGAAACCCCCTGTAGAAGGCAATTTGGGCATGGACATCTGAGGCATGCATAATGCAGAGCTCCTCAACTTCTAAAAGGTTCTCACCCTGGCCACATGACACATACAATCTACATTCGTGTTTCACAATCACATTACCTCTGGAAAAGGTCACCCAATTCCAACTCCATAACAAGAGGACCGTTCTGCTTTTTCCATCTAAGAACCCAAACTGGGGCATTTCTACTTTCTTGCATTAGATAAGCGTAAGTATTTAGTACTAAGAATCCAGTACTATTTGCCCCAAAGTGAATGCTGACTCATAACCTCTTAACCATGGTCCTCAACCTAGGCCACCCAGGCCCCCAAGAGATATTTGGCAATGTCTGGAGACATCTGGTTATATATCTGTTGTGACTGAATGTAGGAAGCAGGTAGGTTAAGAGGGAAACACTGGCCTCTTCTAATACACAGAATAACCCACTGTCTCAGAGCTACATCTATGTCTCCCAGACACTCCTAATAAGAGAGCAAACTACACTGGGAGATCTGATGGGGTAAGGCTTGGCTCCTGCTCTACATACAACTCAAATGGACCCCAAATGCACACCTGGAATCTCTGCCTGGCCAGCTTCCCAAATGTACTCTCTGAAACTTTCCTGGCATCTCTGGTGTCCAAAGTGAAACCACCAAACGCCCAGTAACCAATGAGACCACACCCACACCGATGCCCTTCATCTACAGTGGGAAGCGCACTCCACGGGGAACAAAGCAGCGGGGTGTAGCCCACGCCTCTTTACCTTCCTCAGAAATTGCCTCAGCCAGCTGCCAGGGGTAAACCGCACTGTGAGAGAACTCTCAACTGCGGCTGCAGTTTCGCATGGAGGCTGAACTTTTGGCAGGAGGTCTGAACAGCAGTCCTTCTGGTGGTGCAGCCCGTGCCTGATGGTTTCTTTCAACTGCCCCGTTACTCCCCTGGGAAGGACACAACCCTCATGAGGATTGATGGACATGCTTGTACAGAACATGGTTTCATATTACACTGCAAGATTCCAGGGGCTGCATAAAATTACTGGCTGCTCCCTTCTCAGGACTGTAACTTGCAAATGTTTACATCTCTTAAGATGATATTATAAAGAAGAAATTCTCAAAAGAAAAGTGATTCCATGACACAAAATGCCCAATGCATATACATATGCATATGCTTTTCCACGTGGAAGCTACAGAGAAAAGTGAGTGAAGGAAGTATAGGGCCCAACGCCTGGCTCTCACTTCATACCTAACAGGAATTGGGAGATGTTCGCAACTGTAGTGGACTGATAAAAGACTAAAGTTGGAATGCAGTGGAAAAATCAAATCCCAATGCCTGAAAGTATCTTGCTGCAAACAAGTGGGAAAAGAAAATCTACCTGGCACCCTGGATGCTAACAGTGGCTGGAGACCTGTGGGTATGAGCAGATGCCCACTCACTACAAACCTCTGGATTTGAACCCCCTTGCCTAAACTGAGGAGAAACAACTTACCTTGAGATCTTACACAATCTTGAAATTCAAAACAGAAATAGGATCCTAAATCGCCCTCAGATATAACCTCTTGAAAACTAACTACTCTAAAGACTAGAAAGTACTCAAAAAAAAAAAAAAAAAAACAAAAAAAACAAAACAGATGGCTTGCGTTTCTGACAGCGCTCCACAGCTGTAAGTGAGCGATGCTTACCGTCCTCCATGTCCTCCTCCGCGTTGCTGTGCCCATCACTCAGGGCTACATTCCCATTGATGACAGGGTTCTGAGTAATTCTTGGTGGGTCATCTGTATCTCCAGCTTTAAGGAAAAATAAGAAACTCGTGAGTTGATCTTCATAGTTGGACTAGATGCATAAAAATATATTTGTGCTTTTCATAATTTGTAGCTACTAAATTCTAATTGTAACGTAACTCTTATATTTGCTAATGCAAGTTTTCAAAGATTGAAGGCAGATGAATACTGGCCACAATGCATGATAATCTGTTCCACTTATAATTAATAAAAGGACTATTCTGTATATATAAGATGCTTATGTGTATCATTTTTATTTACTCTTATTCTGCAATGACTAATGGCTTATATTTAAGAACTTTTACTAACTAACATGAAAAGTCATTTTGCAGTAAATTCCTAATAATTTAAAGTTAATCCTCCAGGGTATGGCTATGGATCTTTACGAGAGCTCTTACCTAGCACACACAAATTCCAGGGTCCCACACTTAGTCCCGAGAAAACATTCCCAGGGTCATAATGTTTGCACATGAACTTTAAGAGTACCCGTGCTCACATGTACAACACACACACAACTTTTGAATAAAAACTTTAACTCTAAGTTCACTAAAATTCTGGAAACAAAACCGAGTAGAAAACCTATGGGTTGCTCTTGGATTTGTGATGATCATTCTGCCTTCCTAAATGCTGGGACTACAACTAGAGACACCACATCTGGCTGGGGTTAATCAGCCCATGTATACCATACCAGAACACTGAGTAAAGTAGCTCAATTCCACAAATGCTATCCCATTTTGTCCAAGAGCTTTGGGTTTTCCCTGCCACCCTAAACACCTAGCAGGAAATAGGTCCAAATAGGTCCTACTACCTGCAGGAGGCATCCTTTTCTGAAAAGCTAGGTAGCTGTGTGCGAGGCCTTCAATTCATAATCTGAAGTCGATCACTAGGAGACACACTAGTTCAGGACCACGGACAGAGCTGAGGTGGTTTCCACCCCCCCCTCGTTTGGCTCTCAAAATGTAACCCTCCAGCAGTTGGAGCATGAGAACTCTCTAAACAACTCCTGAATTAAATGATGTTTCCCCTTATCTCAAAACTCTCAAAATAACAACAGGCATTCCCACTCGCATTTGAACAGAGAAATCTAGGATCACTTCCAACCTCCACAAGTTAATAGGGCCTCTCTAATACACATCTGTACTAGAAAGCTGTTAAACACTTTCTAAAACTGGCCCTTTAATCTCTAAGAACCACAATCCCTTGGATAAGGGTTTGTCTGAAGGGATGTGGAATATTGGGGGTGGTAAAGGAGGTCTTCTGGGTAGCCTGGAACTCACAATCGCCCCGCCTTGACTCCCAAATGCCAGGTGACAATGCAACGAGAAGGGGTGTGTGTGTGTGTGTGTGTGTAAGAGGTGGGTGGGAGATGGTTGAGATTCTTTTTGGTGGTTTACTGACCCAAACTCTCTAATGAACATAGAACTAAAAGAGAAAAAGAACTGGGTACTTCAGATTTTCTTTGACCTAGATCTATTCCCCTCAAATGACATCAAACCACTCTTCTGAAGTTTTATGGGGTAAATACTAACCAAGGCATTCTTTTAAGGCATTCTATTGCCTATGCTTAAAAAGGTCACAATGTAACTTCTCTGCACATACTGTTAATTTTTTAAAATTGCTTTACATGCAAACCTCTTCTCTAACTAAGCAGGAGGGCTTTGGCCAGTGCAATAGCTCAGCCCCTGGTTACAATGCTTGCCAAGAAGCCTCATAACCTGAGTTCCATCTCTGAGATGCAGTGGAAAGAGGGACCAACACTCAATGTTGTTCTCTGAGCTCCGTACATATACCACAACATGTGTTCTGCTCAAGTTCTCTCACTTTGTCTTTCCCCAAGTTCCGTCCCCAAACCAAGACACTAGACTAGCACACTCCAGATAGACACACACCAAAAAAATGTAAACTGGACATGGTGGCACATGCCTTTATCCCAGCAGAGGCAGGTGGATCTGTTTGAAGCCAGCCAGGGATTCACAGTGAGACCATGTCTCAAAAACAAACAGCCTAGTAGTGGTGGTGCAGGCTTTTAATCCCAGAATTTAGGAGGAAGAGGAAAGTGATCTCTGAGTTTGAGTCAGCCTGGTCTACAGAGCACATTCCAGGACAGCCAGAGCCGCACAGAGAAACCCTGTCTTGAAAAATCAATCAATCAACATATATAAATCTGGGAGAGTTGTGTGCTGGAACAGGCAGAACTTATCACTCACTTCCTTGACAAATCTATTCCTATTGACCCTGTTCATCTGGATCCTGACAGTGGCCAGTCTGTTGAGCACACAAGACTAGAGGTTATCAGCGCCCGAAGGAATTCTCTTCTATTACACCTGGCAGTACATATGGTCCCATCATAAATGCCTTTGAACATGATTTGTGTCAAAACACCAACCTGACAAACCACTCTCAACGTCCTTCTAAATATAAGCATCCAAAAACATTTTATACTCATTAGTAACTGTAAGACAAAGGTCTGCTTTTATTAATTCTACTGAAATCCAAGTAAGATTCAAGTACTTTCAGATTGCAATTAAAAGAGGGATTTTATTGTTTTGCTGGGATTAAAGGCTGTTTAAATAAGCTGTGCTAGTTAAGAGTGCTTTTCCTGTAAAAGTTATACTGATTAGAAGTCAGTTCAAGACACCAGCTATGGCTCCACGTGACACATCCGATACATCGTGGTCTGAGTAAGGTGAACAAATTTCACAACTCTCAGCAATAAGCTAACTGTAATGTATGACTGAAGAGAGCCGGGTGTTTCAGCATTTGCTCCATGACCTATGAAGGGCAAGTTACAGTTGGCAAATCTAAGAGGAAAAAAAAGTAGAGGCCTGCAGTTGAAGTATTTTCAAAAGGGACAGCCCAACTCACACCCAAATTAACCCACCACACAGGTACAGAGAATTGCTAAGGCCAGTGGCTAAACAATGTCACAAGGTCACTTGGTCTGCCAGGTGCTAGAAACTCAAACACCAAAAGCTACCAGTCTGCCTAGGCAGCTCAAGTCTACCTCCTAAAGGATAGAACATCCAGCGTGTAAAGTTCTTCAACAACATTTAAAACTTAAGATACAGTAATTCCTGGATCAGAATAATATACCAGAAGACTGGTGCCTTTATTGTGGAAGACATACTAGAAGAACTGGTTTACAATACATAAAGTAGTTCCACTCCTAGGTTTTCTGTCCTACTGATTGGGCAGAGGTATGTGAGTAGTCCCTCCGGGACACATAAGGTAAAGGCCAGAAGTAGACATTGGATGGATTCTCACTCTCCAGTTTTTCCTTCTTTTTTTTTTTTTTTTGAGTCTGGAATTCTGAGTATGAATCTCACCTATTCCACTAGACTGGCTAATAAATGAGTCTACAGGATCCACTTGTCTCAGTCCTGTGCTGACTCCCAGCCCTAAACATTGGGGTTGCAGTTGTGTCTTTATGTGGGCTCCAAACACAGGTCCTCATGCTTACTCAACAATTTACCTGCTGAGCTCTCTCCCTATAGCCCCTAGTTGGAATTTTTAAGTCATTTAAACTCTAACTTAGCCAGAAATGACACCCAGTATTAATTTTCCAAAACACAACCATCACAAATAATGAAGAATCATCTGATCAACAATGACAATGACTAAAATGGCTAGGAAAAAAATGTCCCCGGGGCTGGGAGTGTAGCTCAGCAATAAAAGTATTAACCTATCTTGAGTGAGGTCCTGGTTCAATTCTGAGCATTTCCTCTCATCAATCTCCAAAACTCCCCAACCTCCATACGCTCAGCAGCTTCAGGAAATAAAGCAACCACCATTTATTGCCATTCTAAATAAAGTATGTTACTCAGAAAGGGTTTATCAGTTTTCATCACTATAAGTACCAAAGGTTTAATTTTGTTTATTAAAAGGTCAAAACAAAGACAAAAGCCACCACCTACTCTTTTTAGACCCATCATAGTTGCTTGGCTAGTTATAAAGTCTAAACTTCCTCCTCCTTTCTGAGGAGGCCTATGCTTCCTCCCATCGACTTCCATTTGTGATGTCATAACAGAACTACCCCATCACACCGAAGAACACTAGCCAACTGCTATGGAAATGGATAGTGCAAAATTAGCAACTCAGTCTCAAACCTGGATAAGATACTAGAGCTCAGAGGAAGAACTTTGTGTTAGTCTTAAAAGGCTAGAGCAAGAGAAGACATTCAATATTCCAAATAATCACCAGAATCTGCTAAGAATCCTGTGTACCACCACCACCATGTGGTAGCCTTGGCTGCAAGTTCAGCTATCTCTTTGAAGCCTTAAGCATCTTTCAAACTCTGCCCCCACTTATGGTAACAAACTAGTAACAACCCAGTATTACAAAGCAGAATACAGGGGCCAATTCTTGGGTCCTGGGCAGGTCACACAAAACAGAACTGCACATCTTCATCCCCATCATCCAATTTTAAGAGATTATCAGCATGGTTCCTCTTCCTCAACCCACATTAAATTCAATTCAGAATATTACTTAATACAAAGGCTATCTGTAATAAAAGAGTTGGGACATGGCTGAGTGTTAAAGTCCTTGCCTACAGCATTCATGAGGCTCTATGTTTAGTCTCCAGTACCACAAAAAGGGGAAGGAAGGAAGAAAGGAGAAAGATTTAAGGACAGGGGACAGATATAAAGAAGGAAGACAGGAGGGATGAAGAGAGAGGAGGGAACACGGTAGGGAAGAAGGATAAAGATCTATTATTCTGCATATATTATCTTAGACTGATACTACTTAATCTATAGCCGCAATCATTTGAGGGTTAGAGAACTATGAGGTACTGGTCTGGAAGTCTTGAATCACCTTCTTGCCCAAGCCTGCAGTTCCCAGCCATGTCTCATGGCTCTGTAGCCCAGAGTCTAGGGGGCTGGAGAGGAAAGGTTCTGTGGTCCACAGCGGAGTGAATGCATAGAATCTCCAGGGGCTATACACCTCAACATTCTTTTTTTTTTTTAAAGCATCCTGCAAAATTCTTGTTTTTAGGACAAGAAACATATTCCAACAACCTCATCAATTCAGTTAAGGCAAAGTGACCACATGACCAGCCAGGAAGAGGACATTTATGGGAACTCTAATGAAGCCACAACCTTGAGTTTGGTAAGCAGTGATGTTTTAAGGTCAATTCCACACGTATGAATTGTGGAGGTTTTAACCTAGGGAAGAACCAAGTAGAAGTCAAAAGAATTCCTTGTAGCAACTCTGCAATTTCTCTGTATGTCTAAATGACTACAAATTTTTTAATTATTAATCAGTAAGCCTAAGAAGTAAAAGAGACTGACAGAAAATTTTACCACCAGGTATCACACAGGGTATGGTGGTCTCAAACAACTAAAGAGAAAAAAATTTAAGGGTCTGTGTGCAAGTCATGTCAGGTACATGTACAGTTCAGAGAACTTGAGTGAGTGGGTTCTTTCCTTTCCACTCACTGTGCAGGATCAAATGCAGGTCAGGCTTGGTAGCACATGTCTTTACCCAATGAAACATGGATAAACATGGCCTCCTGAAAAATGAAGTTTCCCACAACAAACAAGTACACTAGAAGGAAGCAGGTGCTGGGTGGGGGGGGGGGGATGTAAAGTCCTGAGTGCGTGAAATCCCAAGTGAATATGTGCTGTTGGCATGAGCTGGCCATGTTAAGGACCACAGCCTCAGGATCATGGGGGAAAAAATGGTGAAATGAACCCTCCCACCCCCACAAGTAGTGCAGCTCAGAGAAATGACAAACTTTCCTCTGGTCCATGTACAGATGTTGATAGTGTGTACAGAAAATGCCCAAAATACCCACCCCATTTACAGCCTGAAGTCTGCTCCCCTACCAAGACTAGCTAGGACAGCCTTCCTTGATACAGCTATATACAATAACCTGCCTCCTGTGTGTATGCATGTAAGTATCCTGCCTCTCACTATATAATACACGGAGCTTCTGGGATGCTGTCATTTCAAGAGAGCCCAGTCCACCTGACCTCAGGTTTTCTGTGTCTGTGTTTATCTTTTCCTCCTTCCCTCACCACTCCATTCAGGTATGTCCCTGGCTATGCTGGACATGGAGGTGGAAGAGCTTATATCTGAGCTGGAGAAGGGGCAGTAAAGAAACATTCGTAAACATTTCACTAACCAAAATCATGGTGATATACCACAGATGGCGCTAGGGAGGGTAAGGAGAAGAATGGAAAGTTTAAAAATAAAACTCCAACTGAAGGCCTTAAGGATGCAACAAACACTAGCCTAGTGTGGGCAAGGTTACTATTATGTACCAGGTATGTAAGTGCTCAGTTACAATCACAAGTCTTGTTTACTGACAGAACTATGGGTTGATTAAAGTCACACTTGGACTGATAAGGGGTCATGTCACAAGATCCTAATAACAGACATGATAATCTGTGAAGGATAATGCAATGCTTTAAATGTGTATATACGCTTTCTTAGACTGTGCAGTGGATGGAGGCTGGGGCTCAGTTAGTAAAGGGTTTGCCAAGTATGCACTGAAGCCTGGGTTCCACATTGGAATCATAGAGCTCTGTAGGGCCAGAATGGGGGGGGGGGGAGGAGGTTTAAAGGACCTCAGGCCAGCCTGAACTACAGTTTCCATCTCAAAAGTCATCAGAGACTGTGTACTCTTTCTCTGGATTCCCCTACTGCAAACAAAATTGGTCCTGGTCCACCTGGACCAAACTAATCCACCAACCCTGAACAGAATTCTCAACATTTACTTTCACTCAAGGGTTTGGTTCTATATGATTTTAGTATACCTGCAGATTTGTATCCATTACCAGAGAAAGCTGAAAAGATCAATTCTAACAGAGGGTCCTTTAAAAACAAAAAACATTATCTGTGTAAATGTACTCCCCTCCCCCAGTTAAGAGGCCAAAAGATAGAAGCCAGAATTAGAGGCAGCTGGTTTTGAGCTGGAAAAAGTGGGAACTGGGAGACAAATTCGGGTCCCCTGGAGGAGCAGCAAATACTCTTAACTGATGAGCAGCTTCTCCATCCTCTATGTTGTCCTTTTTTTTTTTTAATTAAATTTATTTATTTTTATCTCAATCACAGGTTAGGTATTTTCTATGTTGTCCTTTTATAACCATAACTGGACACCACTATCCCTAACAGCCACAAGTCTCTTTAATTTTAGGCTGGGCATACTAGTACACACCTTTAACCCTAGTAGCACTTAGGAAGCAGAAAGCAGACTAATCTCTGAGAGTTTTGAGGCCAGAGCAATCTACATAGTGAGTTCCAGGACAGCCAGGGCTACACAGTGAAACAGTATCTCCAGAAAGCAAGAGTCTGGGGGGAGGATCACTCTGACATTTCAACGCTGTTGAATAAATGTTCTACAGTATGTAACTATATGTTTCTTTTCACTGCCAGAGGGGATAGAAGGGGGACATGGTGTGACCATTCTTCTGCTCATCTGTGGGAGATTTACAAATAAAACTCCCAAGAGCATTTCTGTTCCAATCTACTATTTTTGAGATTTTGAAAGATGACAGTTCTTATATTTTTGGTTGTGAGCCTAGCCTTTAACAGCTGAGCCATCTCTCCAGCCCAAGATGACAGTTCTCAAAAACTGGTATTATGGCCAGGCATGGTGGTTTGTACCTTTAATCCCAGCACTCTGGGAGGCAGAGACAGGTGGATCTCTGAGTTCAAGGCCAGCTTGGTCTACAAAGACAGTCCAGAACAGCCAAGGCTACAAATCACACTCACAAGTCTTAAAAACTGGAGAAACAACAAAACAAAGAAAAACTGGTAGCACTTGGTTAGCAAGGGAACCAATGGTGTATGAATAGAGAGATGATAAATCCTGAGGTCTGAAAGCCACTGCTGGACTGGCTACCCTCCAACAGCAGCTGTCCTCCAAGCTTTCTCAGTATTTTAACACCCAAAAATACAGTGAACACTTTCTCTCATGAAAGCAGCAGCACTCTTAGACCAAACAGATCAATCAGCCATAGAGTGGATGCAGACACATACTCAATCTAAGGATGAGGTAGGCTCTCTAGCAACCTAACTTTATGGTATCCTATTCTGTTTCTTCAGCCACTTGGAATGATGCAACTCACAGCCTGATGTGTCTGTGCTTTAGTTCTGCAGCACTCTATTGTTTCAACACTGGAGTCTTCCTGGCCTCCAGAATCAGCTAGCCTTTTTCCAGTGGCACAGCTGACCACACTCATATCCAAGACCAGAGCTGTAACCAAATGATTTAAGAACACTGACCACAGGAGCAACCCTCCAGCACAAAAGTAACAAACAAATGGTATTGGAGAGCTCTGGGTTTAAAGTCTAGGCTCTAAGGCCCAGACTTAGCATATACAATACCCTGGGAAGCTTCTGGGGTAGATCACAAAACGGCAGTGAGGCCCTATGCTGTTAATCCCAGCACTTGGGAGGCAGGAGGAGCTCTGTGGGATTGAGGCCAGCCTGGTCTACAGAGTGAGCCCAGGACAGCCAGGGCACTTGTTAGACAGAGAAACCCTGTCTCAAAAAACCAAAAAAGATAGTCAGGTGAGCAAACCCTGGTGAGAATAAAGCACATCAGGTGGATAGAGTGAGCCACAAAAGGAACAGGAACATGGGCTAATGCAAAAGAAAGGGCAAGTTGGAAAGGAAATGGAACCCATAACCATGGAGGACCTTGAACCCTGGTCTACAGAGCAAGTTCCAGGACAGCCAAGGCTACACAGAAAAACCCTGTCTCAGAAGAAAAAGAAAGAAAGAAAGAAAAAAAAAAGGCCAGTCAAGAATGAAGTTGTCCTCTTCCTCTGTGGCCTGGCAGGGCTGCATCATCAGGGGCGAGAGAGCTGTCAACTGAGTTCATGATAGAGGCAGTCCCTGATCCCCCTCCCTCAGAGATCCACAGGGAGACTGAACTGCCATCTGAGCAGAGAGTCTAGGTCTGCTCCACGCATGGTCCTCCATTGGTGCATAAGTCTCTCTAGGATCCCCTGGGCTCAGATCTTTTAGTTTTGTTGGTCTTCTTTGGGGCTCCTGTCCCCTCCATGTCCCTCTAATCTCAGCCCTCTCTTACTCCATTAGAGGCCCCTGCACTCTGCCTAAAGTTTGGCCCCGAGTCTCAGCATCTGCTTCAATCGCCTGTTGGTGAATCCTTTCAGAGGACCCTTTATAAGTAGACTCATCCTGTTTCCTCTTTTTCCACCACTTCTGGTGTCTATCCTGTTTGACATTCTGAATGAAATTCAAGCCTCCTTACTTAGGGTCCTCCTTACTGTTTAGCTTCTTCAGGTCTGTAGATGGCTGTAGTACTGATGAGACTTAACAAGCTATGGGCAGATGGTAATAGAG
>CM053757.1:13058922-13178413 GCA_028658305.1 Pachyuromys duprasi | reverse complement strand
TATCCCAGTCACCCTATGAATTCCTTTCATCATCTCACTGGCAATAAGACTGTCTCAACTGAGCAGTCTGACATGGGTTTTTGCACTGGCTACGCAGGAAGCCCACTTCAGGGGCCAGGGCCCCAACAGGTTTAAAGGCAGTGGAGCTTGAGAGCTAGAAATAGGCCCTATTTTACCGAACAACAGCTCTATGGTCTAAAAGAACCCTGATTTAAATCAGTTACATGAAAATGAAGGCCCAAGGAAAAGCATGTATAATTTGTATTCCTTAAATAAAACTGAGGCTTTCAGTTTACCATGTAAAAATCTGTTCCCTGGAGATCCTTATTGTAATCTGTGTCTTCCAGATGTGTCTTCTGCATTGGGAACTAAGGAGCTGGTGACTATTCCTGCACTGCTTTTTTCAAGTATTTCCTTCCACAAAATGAAACAAAACAAAACCCTGCTAAATTGTGGTGTACATTCAACTTCTGGGGGGTAGGGTGGGGGTGGATCCACAGCCATGAATGGAGCACAGGTACACAGGAATGCTAGGCGTTGCCTGCAGCAAGGAGTGGCCAAAAGAATAGTTTTGCAGAGTAGCACACACGATGTCCTTGCAGAGATGGCATGGTTCCCTGAAACAAGGGTCAACATCTCTAAAGGACCAGACGCTTCCTTTTTACTCTCTCAGCTCCCTGCTTTGGATGTTTTCAGTGCAGTAAGTGTAGGCACAGGCTGGAGAGATGGCTCAGAGTTAAGAGCACTGGCTGCTCTTCCAGAGGTCCTGAGTTCAATTCCCACCAACCACATGGCGGGTCAAGCCATCCATAAAGAAATCTGGTGCTGTCTTCTGGTGTGCAGGTGTATGTGCAGAACATTATGTACATAATAAATAAATAAATCTTTTTTTAAGTGCAGGCACATGTGCATGCCACACACAAAATAACATCAATAGCAAAAGCACAACAAAAATATTTAACTGAGTCAAGACCCTTCGCAAGTTGTATGAGGAAAGGGGCACAACTCTTTACACCTTGCAATCAGCAACCTCTTTCCTTTCGTACCTAGTTTCCCTTCAAAGTCAAAGATAGGACATTTTGAGAATAGTGAGGGTCAGAGTAAAAAGGTTGTAGCAAAAAAACTTTCAAAAAACAAAAACAAAAAACAAAAAGGGAGGGGGGGGCCTATACTATGGGTACCCATGAGGTTGAGGCAGGACCATGAGTTATTCCAGACCACAGTGAACTACACAGAATACCCAGAAAGGAAGCAAGAAAAAAAAAAAGCTTTTACCAAGATATGGTGCTACACTCCTTTAATCTCAGCATTTGGGAGGAAGACGCATACAGATATTAGGCCAGTCTGATCTAGGATGGCCAGAGCTTCACAATGAGTCTCTTTCTCAAAAATAAACCAACCAGGTCTACAAATTGCAACCAGGACTGCTACAGAGAGAAATTCTATCTCAAAAAACAAACAAACAAAACACCTGAAAAAAAAGTAAATAAAAAATAAATAAGTAAATAAGCAAAGGTTTTGAATTCTTTTATTTGGCTAAAACTTAATCTCTAACAGGGGGTAGGAGGTGCTAGAGAGATGGCTCAGAGGTTAAGAACATGGGCTGCTTTTCCAGAGGACACAGGTACCCACATGGTGACTGACCCTTTAGTTCAGTTCCAGGGACTCTAGCTTCTATCGGCACAGACACATGCAAACAAAATATTCAAATGCATAACATTAAAAAAAAATCTGTAACAGGAAGTCTAAATTCGTTTCTTTAACACTTTTATCACAGGTTGCCTGTCCCATCCTTAGCCACACAGGCAAACCACCATTCCAGGTTACCCAGCACCCTGCCTTTCATTTAAGGGCTGAAAAACTAGTGCCCAGAGGTACTGTGAAAACTTTATAGCAAAAGAAGCCAGATTTTAATGTAAAGTGAAAGGCTCCCTAAGTAGCAAGGATTAACTTACAAAGCAATGTTGAACTTAACACTGGCTGTCCACAGAGCACATGAATCCTGGCCATTCTTGAGGTCAAAGCACTGAGGGAGACTTACAGTGCTCACACAGCAAACATGGTCTCCCAAGTTATACATTTCAGCAGTGAATGACAAGAGAGACTACATGTTTTCTGAACAGTGAATGCTGATACACTCACTCCTGCAATCTCAGCACTTGGGAGATAGAGCCAAGACAATCAGTTCAAGGTCAGCCTTGGGTATATAGGAAGCTTTGGGCCAACCTATGTATATACTACATGAGGTCCTGAAGGGGGTGGGGAAATAACAAAAAAAAAAAAAAGAGCTGAAGAAAAGGCTCAGCAGGACAGCACTTGTGCAATCATGATGACAGAGTTTGGATCCCAAGAACCCAGGTAACAAACAAGACGGGTATATAAATGCACACTTTTAACCTGCTGCCGTGTGGAGGAGGAGACAAAATGCTTACTGGGACTTGGTAGTTTTGAGCCTCCATGAGAACATGCAAAAGCTAGTTCAGAATATGCCTCAATGGAATAGACAGAAAGTGCTAGAGAAAGACACCCATGGTCCTCTTTTGGTCTGGCACACCTCACATGCATATGCCCATACAATACCACATAACAAACTAATTCAAGTACACTTTAAAAGTCACACTTCAACACAAATCCAGTCAAACTGATTTCTACTACTTCTATAACTACAAGAAGCTGATTCTAACATTTATACACAGAGACAGAAAAGCAAAACTAATTGGAAAAAGAACATGAATATGGACTCCCTTCACTCAATAGCAGCTTCAGTAAGCAAGATGCAATGTTAAAAAAGTGGATCCTTTGCCCTGTAGAACTGGAAGCCACTGGGCAGGACCGTTTGAGTCTGACAACAGCTCAACAACTCAACAAAGTGCAGTGATGCACACCTGTTTTCCAAACATTCCAGAGACTGGGGCAGGAGGATCTGAGCTCTAAGCCAGCCTGACAGGGCTACAGCATTTGACATTGTCTCCAATTAACACAGAACAATCTCTTTAATAAACGATACAGAACAAATGGATGTCTGTAGGTAAAGAAAACAAAACCAGTTGCTTGGGAGATGGCTCTGTGGTAAAGCTCCTGTACACAAAGAGTGACTACCTCAGTCCCCCAAAGATACAATGTCAGACTTAGGAACCCACCTATAATCATGGTGTTTCCACAGAGAGTTGGAAAGATACAAATAATCCCTAAAAGCTCCTACTTCACCTAGACTGGGATAAGCAAGATGGCTGAAGAGAGAACACCTCTGGGCGAGGTGTTACACACCTTTAATCCCAGGGCTAGGAGGCAAAGGCATCTGCTAGGAGGCAAAGGCATCTGAGTTCAAAACCAATCTAGGAAGAGCCAAGGACATAGTGAAACGCTGTCTTAAAAAACAAAACAAAACACCTGAGTGAGAGGTGGGGGTAACCAGACACCAACAAGACAGACACCAAATCCATAAAGTTGTCATCTGAACTTCATACATGTGCTGTGAATATACTTGTTATTGAAACCACGAAATGATAATTTTCTAACATTTCTAACATTTACTAATTTATTGTATTTGGGGTAAGGGCACAGGTGATAAGGCGGGGGTGGAGGGCAGAGTTACATGTCAGAGGAAATTTACAGAAATTATTCTCTTCTTTCCACCATGCAGGTCCTAAGGACCAAGCTCAGGATCTTGCTTGGTGGCTGAGTCATCAAGCCAGTCCCTAATGTTTTTGTTTTTTTAATTTTTGAGGCAGTGTCATACTATGCAACATTGGCTAACCTAGCCAGGAACTTTCTATAGAGCAAGCTAGAATCAAATACAGAATATCCGAAGATTTATTTTATATATAGTGGTGTTTTGCCTGCACACATGTATGTGTACCACATGAGTTCTTGGTGGCCAAGCAGAGTTCTGAACCTCAGTTCCCACATAAAAATCTGGACATGGTGGCATTTGTCTATAATCCTGCAACTGAAGACACTGAGGCAGAATCCCTAGATCCAGTCTAGCTGGAGACGGGCTAGAAGTTCAATGAGATTCTGTCTCAAAAATGGGGGAAGATCATACCTGGGATTTCTGTCCTCTCAACATGCATACCTACACACACACACAGAGCTGGTTGTTCTGAAATGGTGACCAGCCAAGTCTACAACACATGCCCTTAAATGAAGAAATCTCTCCATATACAACTACATCGATCCTATTCCAAATGAAAATCTATTCAAACATGCTTCTAATTACCAAGAGTGACCAAGCCATTGAGATGGCTCAGTGGGTAGTGCATCAATGGAAAGAGAACTGACTTGTGAAATTTGTCCTGACTTCTACATATATGTACACACAGAGAGAAAACAATAAATGATAAATAATAAAAGGTGATCTGCCAGTTTTGCACTTAACAATGAGCAAATTACACCTGCCTCACCACATGGTTGGCCCTGGCCAATTTTAGCAATAAGCTAACTATTCAAAATTGTGCCCAGGACGAAAGCCTTGGCCTAAGTTCCAAACCAAACACCGCATCCTGTGATAGCTGGGAGGGATTGTAAGGTCTTTTACTTGCTCAGTAATGGGTTTTGCTGGGTTTTTTGGTGTATGCACACATTCATGCAGGTATGAATGAGCACACAGCTATGCACAGGTACACGTGAAGGGCAGGTCAATACTGTCCTACTTATTTGTATTTTTATTTTGTATGTGCACATGATATATATGGAAAGGCATGAAAATTAAGTGGGAAACTATGGTCACTGAATCTCAGTGCAGTTTCCCGGGGGTCTGGAAACACAACATCCATTTTAACAGCCACGTACTGCTTCCACCTCATCTCAGATCTTTCCAATTTTCTGTCTGCTGGAATCAACTTCCCAAACTTCTAGAAGTCAGAAATATGAAGTGGATCCCAAGATATGTCTGACCCATGTCGCACATATGTCCCTCCCTGCTTTTTCTAGCTCCCTGAAGCCACTAGCACTTGGGAATCTCTAAAGCTAACATGACTGGTTACATTCTCCAATCAAGTCAACTAAGTTTCCACCTCTCCTTTTGCATGCCAAGGACCCTGGCAATTGCACTAAGCTCACTGAACTATGTAGTATGGTGGTCCTATTGGGGACCTTGAATCTAATCACATCTTCATAAGGGGTCTTGCCACATTAACAAGCTTACTGGCCCTGTGTATTAAGCAAGAACATCTTTGGGCCTAGAGCTATGGCTCAGTAAGAACAGCAAGAGCACCCTGGTGTCTTTGAAAGGATGGAAACATTCTTACTATAAACTAAACCTTAAAGATCAAATGCCTTCCACCTTTGGTCACCAGAGACTTTTAGACTAATCTTTGAAGCCTCCCCCTGATCCATCCCTTCCCAAAGGTCATCTCTCTCCTTTACTCCCCAAGTACCCCAACCACACTCCACAAGACACACCACTGCACACTCATGCCTGTGGAGCACCTACCCTCTGAGGCTGTCAAGGGGGAAAAGCCACAAAATAACCCGGCAGCCAGCACTGTGCCTGGCACCTATAAACATTTCCTCTGAACACATACTTTCTGTACTTGTTTGCTTACTTGGTGTTTTGTTTTGGTGGTGGTGGTTTTTGGTTTATTTTTTATTTCTATTAAATTATTAATTACACTTTATTCACCTTATATACCCCTGTAGTTCCCTCTCTTCTCCCGTCCCAATCCCTCCCTTCCTCCCTGTTTATTTTTAAATGCAGTGTCTCTATGCAGTCCTGGCTGTCCTGGAACTATATAAGCCAAGTTAGTGCTGAGTTCACAGATCTGCCTGCCTCTCTGCCTCCCAATTGCTGGAATTAAAGGCATGCACCACCATGGGCAACCCAACTTCAGTATTTTTTCCTGCAATTTTGTTTACTCTGAATACAACTGTTGTAATCGTATGTTTAACTTGCTAATAAACTGGTACTTGTATTTTTGTGACCACTTTGTTTAATTTGGATGTATTATAGTTCTATACATTACTATTCACAGCACTGGAAAACTAAAAAAAATCATGACCCTTCACATTCTGATTCACCTGCTCTACAGAATTTTTGGAGGTAGGTGGGCGTTTGAGACAGGGTTTCTCTGTGTAGCCGTGGCTGTCCTGGACTCACTTTGTAGACCAGGCTGGCTCAAACTCACATCAATCCTCCTGCCTCTGCCTCCCTGAATGCTGGGATTAAAGATATGTGCTACCACCCCCACCGTCTTGCTCTACAGAATTGAGAATCATTTATCCATAAATTTTCACCACTTTTATTCATTGTACTTTTCTGGGATAATATTTCACAACATTTACTATGACTTCAATGTCATGGGAAACATCTAAGGAAGAATCCAATCCCAAATTGATTAGGCTAACACCGGCAATAAAGCTGTGTTGATATTGTGCTCTATGTCTGCATTCCCCATTATTCTGACACAGGCTATCAACACTTGAAAATCTCGACTTCGATCATCATAAAGATGCTGTGTATAGCTTCCAGGTGTGGTTAGATTCTTAGGAATTTTTTTAACCCTTAAACCACTTTCTCTTTGTTAATACAAAAATTGGAAACTAGGGCTGGAGAGATGGCTCAGTGGTTGAGAGCACTGGCTGCTCTTTCAGGTCCTGAGTTCAATTCCAAGCAACCACATGGTGGCTCACAACCATCTATGATGAGCTCTGGCGCCCTCTTCTGGTATGTATGTAATAAATAACTTTAAAAAAAAAAAGGAAACTAGATGCTGTGGGGCATGCTTGTCCCAGGTGAGTGCTATGGGCTCAAGGCCTGTCTGAGCTACATGGTTTTAAAGTGTAAAGCCGGGTTTGCTCTCATCATAGCAGCAGCAAGAGGCTTGGAACAGGGGACTGCTAAGAACACTGCAACCCCCACTTCACAATCTACATAAGAGCATTTTCAAAGTCCGTAAGTACCTAAGCTCACTTCCCTTTACCTTTTTTATAAGCACCGGGGGAAAGATGGAGATCACTTGGGGGAGAAATTCTAAGTATCTAAAGTGGCCGTGAAATAGTAAGACTAGTTGGTGTGGTGGTACACACTTATAATCTCAGCACTGAAAGCTGTAGTAGAACTGCTTCCACAGACACTGTAACACACATGCCCACCAACATGAAGCACACACAAAATAACAATACATTTTAAAACATTTAAATCAGGGCCAGCAAGACAGTTCAATGCATAAAGGTGCCATCCACATACAAGGTGCATTCCAAATTCCATGCAAGTAAACATGGGACCAATTCCATAAATTTGTCCTCTGGCCTTAACATGGGTGCCACATGCATAATCACACACGCCAATATTTTTTGAAAATACAAAACAGCCAGGTACAGTAGCGCACACCTTTAATCCCAGTAATGGGGCAGAGGCAAGTGGGTCTCTGTGAGTTTGAAGCCAGACTGGTCTACATAGCAAGTTCCAGGCCAGTCAGGGCTACACAGAAACCTTGCCCAAATAAAAACTGACAGACAAAGGGAGCGGGCGCAGGAACAAGGAATTAGGGATGTTTCTCACCACTTCTGTTGGCTTGATGAAAAGAGTCTCCTGTGAATTCATGTGACCTAAGAACTAGAAGAGGTACGGACTTCCACAGGACTGACCCTATACCCTTAAGAGAGGTGCTTGCCTAAGCTAGCAAACACATGCCAAGTGCTACATGTTTTGAAACAGAAATTGCTGGGGTCAATTAAGAGTCTTCAAATGTAACTTATTCCCCAAAGTGATATTAATGAAGCACACTTGCAACTCAGACAGTGCCCAGAGCCACTTTCTAGTAGGTGGCAGGTTTGCTCTGACTGCATGTTAAGCAGTACCTTGTGTTTTCTTAGGGGATGCCCCTTTAACTGTTTTTGAAGTTACAGTTGAGTGGCAGAAGGATCACCTCACTTATCCAAATACCAATGGCTACACGTGTGGTATAATTACTCCAAAGGAGACGCCACCCTATAGAAATTCATTCAGCACTGTACAAGCAACACACCAGTTTATCCTAGGTAGCATATTCTGGGACTGCCACCTAACATCCATCACCACTGGTATGGGATCAGAACCAAGGACCTAGGTTTTACTACTATGCAGCAGGCAGGAGAATCACACAGGAATTGTCCTTGATTTTTACATCCTGTCACCAGAAAGAATGAAGGCCACCCATCAGCTTAGGACAGCTGCTTCCCAGGTCCCAAAGGCCAATAAATTTGAAGCTCCTGGCAATGAGATAGCATGCGCTATTTGCCAGGACACCTGGGCATCTAGCATCAACAACTGACTGAGCAGTGATCTTCACCCCTTAGTTATAGAGCTAAGAATTCAATTCATCAAAACACAGGAGAAGCCAGTTGTGGTGGCACATGATGGTAGGATTTGCTGAAGAAGGTGGAGGCAGGAGGATCAAGAGTTCAAGTCCAACTTGGGCTAAACATTTTTGAGGGCTGGAGAGATGGCTCAGAGGTTAAGAGCATTGGCTGCTCTTCCGGAGGTCCTAAGCTCAAGTCCCAGCAACCACATGGTGGCTCACAACCATCTACAATGAGATCTGGTGCCCTCTTCTGGAGCACAGGTGTACATGTAGGCGGAACATTGTGAACATAATAAATCTTAAAAACACAGGAAAGGCACAGCTGTGTAACAGCTTTGATAACAGCCTACCTTAGCCTTGGCTACTCACTGTCCTTCTAGCACTTGCACTGTTTCTCAGGATAGGGGGGTTGTTCCTAAGCATCTCGCGTCCCTTCCTGTTTGGGTCATTGCTGGTCTCACTCTGAGTATCCTGTGCAGGGCACTCACTGTATTGACCTAAGAAACTCTGCAAATGACTTTCCAATAAGAAGCATAATCCCAACCTTCTGCCATAGGTCTACTTCTCCTCAACAATTTCAAAAATCTGGTTTCCTATTAGCTATGGCATGTGTCAAGTTTCTAGAAAAACAGAAGTACCTGTGCATGATGCTTGAAAACAATCCTTCCAACTTTCTGAAATCCAAATTAATTTTTTTAGAATTCATTTACTTTTATTTGCACTGGTGTTTTGCCTGAATGTGTCTGTGTGAGGGTGTCAAATCCCTGGAACTGAAGTTACAACAGTTGTATGCCATGTGGGTGCTGGGAATTGAACCCGGGGCCTCTGGAAGAGCAGGCACCGAGCCTTCTCTCCAGCCTCCCCCTCCCCCCCATTAGTTTATACGAGGTTTATGAAGCAGGTAACATTTAACACCTGCCAATTGTGAAGAAATACCCTGTTACAATCTTGTTCTCCAGGGTTCTACTCCTACTTGGAGAATAAGCAGCAACATCTCAGCTAAGTATTACTCTTCTAACAAGAAACAGTAACAAAAGTAAAATTAGGAGTCCTACAGAAGCCTTCAGTAGGGGCTAGAGAGATGGCTCAGCAGTTAAGAACACCGATTGCTCTTCCAGAGAGCCTGGGTTCAATTCCCAGTACCCACATGGAAGGTCACAATTGTTCCAGGGGATCTGACAGCCTCATACATGCAGGCAAAACATCAATGTATATAAAATGCAAATAAAAATATTAAAAGCTTAGGGGAAAAAAGCCTTCAGTGGCCCTTAGAAAAGCCCCAGCGGACACTGAGGGAGCAGAAAAGACTTGTTTTTCTTTGTAACTTCCAATTAGAGGCAATGACGGACTCAGCAGCTATCAGAGCATTACTGCTTATGGCTGCTTTCACCCTCTTGCACAACAGAGGGAGTGTTCTGCCAGCCACCAGCTTTCTGTGCTACTCTCCAGACTAAGCTGTCACTCCTGTGTTTCTCCAGTAATCCAAAGGAACCTGAGATGGTCATTTTCCAAGCAAACAATCCAGGGTGCACAAATGGGTAGATGAGGGCAGGTAGAGCAAAAGGTCCCTGTGGTTCTTCTCCAAGGAACGTGACTGAGATGACCTGCAAAATTTTTAGGAACAGTGATATCTAAATGACTTCAGGTCTTGTTTGGTGTTATATGGAGACCACTGAAAATTTCAATATGTAGTACATAACTGCCTAGAACTTGTGATTCTCTTGCCTCTGACTCCCAAGTGCTAGCTAGCACTACAGTGCCACTTACCCAGCTCTGATTGGTGTTATGAGCCACTTTCCTAGTGTGTCTATCTCTCCTTCTTTTTCATAGGGCAAGACTATCATCAGTTCCATAGGGAACCAGTTTTTGTGGTAACAAAGCAATGAAAAAGTTAAATCAGAAAATGCCATTAAGATACTGGACCTTCAGACCTCCAGAACAAGTGTCCCCAGGCACATCTACTCTACTCTGCTCCTGTCATCCACCTAAGTTTTTGGGTTTGTTTGTTTGTTTGTTACCTTTACCTCTATATCCCTTTTACAGGCCAAACTAACTGGTCATGGAATCTGTCACACACCTGTAGTCCCAACAATTGGGAAGTAAAGGCAGGAGAAGCAGAAGATCAAGACTAGTCTCAGCTGCATGAAATCCCATCTCAAAAGCAGGTATGAGGAAAGATGAGGTTACATATAACTCAGGCTGACTGAGAAGCATGCAGGAAACCCTGGGGTTGATCCCCAATACATAAAGAATGAGACTGATCCACCCAGGAGCTCAGGAATAACACTGCTTAAACTAATAGTCATGCCTCCTCACCCTATTCTGACAAGAAGTAAATACAACCAGGCATTTCTGCATGCCTTGCCTGTGGTGTTTCCTCACCTCAGCTACAAACGACTGCCCACAACATTCAGTGCACATCTGTGGCTCTATCTTGTGCCTTCCATGACATGCCTGGTGATACTGGTTTCAGCACAGCCTTGACAGATATGCATGACCTCTTTTTCCTTGGATGTAGAAACTGAGGCATCAATAGCTTAAGCAACAGGCAGGAGGCCACATAGCAACTAAATACAAATTCTCAATAATACCCTAGCCAATGCTGGCATAGTTTTGTCCAACTATAAACTAACTAAATGACCACCTCTTCCCTGTCCAAAGAAATTTAGAAGAAAAAAACATGGAACCGTAAGTGAGAGTAAGGTATACTGCCTTCTCCTACCTATGTTGCTATGGCTGGACTGTGGAGGACAGACTGCATCCGCCAGGCAGGCTGAAAAGACTGGGCGCATGGCAGGCTGAAAGGAGCAACTCCGCAACAACCAGCCTATCTGGCTGGCACCAGGGGGACGGCTCTGAGCCTGGCCTAATTTGTCCTCCACTGGTTCTCTGAGCTGATGCTCACTCTGTAAGCTCCACCAAGAATTCTTCCACTGGGGCTGGAGAGATGGCTCAGCAGATAAAAACATCAGCTGCTCTTCCAGGGGAACTGGAGTCCCAGCACCCACACTGACATCTCACAACTATCTCTAACTCCAGTTCCAGGGGACCTAGCACCCTTGCTCAGACATACATGCAGGCAAAACACTAATGCATATAAGATAGAAATAAATAAAACTTCAGGGGTGGGGGATGGACATGGCTCAGCAGTTAAAGAGCACTGGCTGCTCTTCCAGGGAACCAGCGTTTAATCCCCAACACCTACATGGCAGCTCACAACTGTTCCAGAGGATCTGGCATCCTCATACAAACATACATGCAAGCAAAACACTAATGCACATAAAATAAAAATAAATTAAAAAAAAATTCTATCAACCAAAGCCCACATAAGGAGGTGATTACCTTCATAGGGTCAGTCCACTGGAGTACCATCTGTAAGGAACCTTACTTTAGGTACAAAGTTGCATAGCCAGTAGTGGGTATGTGCAAGAACTCACCTTCCTTTCATAAACATGCAAAAGATGTCTTGAATTTCCATCTACCTCACATAAGAAAAGAGCCCAACACTACCAAACACCCAGTCAGGAAACAATCCCACCGAAACTGCAGGGGTCTCATTACTTGCTCCTGACAGCAAGAGCCAGCCTACTGACCAACACTGAGCAAGAGAGCTGGAGAGATCACTCAGGTTAAGAGCACTGGCTGCTCTTCCAGAGGTCCTGAGTTCAATTCCTAGCAACCACATGGTGGCTCACTACACTCTGAACAGTGCTCATCCTGTTAGCTACTGTGAGGCACAAGCAAACCCCAGAAAAGCTTGTGTGTCCTTAACAGGACAAACAGACCAGATTGTCAACAGTCTAATAGGTAAACCACCTCTTCAGATTATGGGCCACTGAAACTAGACAGTAAATTAAGTGTCAAATAGTAAATTAAGTGTCAAATTCATCCCCAGTCAGATCTATTAGAGAGGGCCCTGCTTTCACCTCCCAACAGGAAGCAGGACAAGCTGCTTTTCAGGCCTTACAGACAGCACACCTGTGGTTAAAACACAAGTACACTGTCCCTCATTTTCTCTCTCCCTATACTTTTCCATTCCAAACTCATAATAGGACATCTTAAAAATAACCAATTCTCTAGCGATGTGCAAGCACTGTGCAGAGGTCAATCAAAAAACAAACGTACTCCTGGGCAGCAAACTCGTCCAGACCTATTGACAGGAGGGGGAAAAACAACCAACAGAACCAGTCTCCCAGCCTCCCTCTCCATCGAAACCACCCTGCCCCAGAGGGCAGGCAGACAGGATGCTTGCTCCTCACAAAGCCTTCCTCCCAAACTGGTCAGAACTCTGACACCCTCCAGCTGCTGGCTGTGAAGCTGGAAGGCTAACAAGCTCACACACAGACACACACACACACTCACTACCTGTGGCCACCCGGCCACCCAGGCTCTTCTAGTTCTTACCACCACACAGTGAAGTTAAAATCCACAGCATCCATTAACAACTACAACTGTGTTAACTCACAAATGCAAACTTTGATAGGAAAAGAAAGCTTCATGAGAAACACCTTGGAAGCACACATGAAGCATGGGATAGAATAGGGTGAAAACCTGTGAAGAGCTACCTCCCTAGTCTTTTAGCAAAGCTTTTGGAACTTTTCCACAGACATTTTCCATATACAGCCTGGATCAAGAATACACTGTACAGCAATGTCCAATTTTCATCTCACAAGTATACAACACCCTTGGAAAAGCAGTTAAGACAACTTTATGGGAAACAGGTATGCTCACACACCTGTTTTCCATCTGATGCTATTTTTTATTCCATCTAATGCTATTTGAAAAGAAAGCAAGTGCAAATACAATTCTCCGCTTTAGATGTGAATGAAGTACAGCATAAAAAGGAATACACTATTCTCATCAATGAGCCCCAACAGCTATTTGGTTTAATCACACATGCCAGGCGCTTTAAAATTACTGACTTGCTGAGGCCCAGAGAAACAGCCTAGTCCTTGGCATGAACTCAGCTCTCCGCCCCCCCCCCATTACTGCCACTGATAAGACCTAATGGGAAGGGCCTTTTTCATCTGCAGCTTGGTCAGGCAATTGTTTACTAGACACCCACTGATCAACATCAAGTTATTCACAGGGGAGTCATGGGGCGGTATTCCCGTCCCAGAGTATGCAGCAACCCCACAGAACAAATATGGGTTTGCCGCAACTTCCTATGAAAGCCACTATCTCTTGCTAAAAGGTAAGTGCCCCTCACTAGGATTCCTGCCTACCTGACCCCTTAAGGCAGGTAAGGTAACATGCTCTTTTGACTTTGTCCTAAGTACTAAGTCAAAAACAAAACAGTGCTGGCCACTGAACAACACAGCATGGGATCCCCAAGTTAGAGACCCTTCCCTTGACTGCATTTTTACAGCAAGCCCTAGCAGCCAAGCTCCTCTCATCTACAAACAGTATAAATTTCAGTCCCAAGATAAACTGCCGCACAGGTAGAAAACGTAGTTGCCCCCAGAGTCTAATCTGACTCTGCTGTAGGTAGCCATGTGTGGTGGAACTTCCAGTTTCAAGCGCACACTTACTTAGCCGGATGTTGCCGGGACCACCTACAGCCAGGTCCCCAAACTCCTCCACAAGCACAGGTTAACTTAGAAACTAGGCAAACCTGAGCGCGCGCGCGCGCGCTCGCGGGCAGTCCAAAGGCTGAGGGCAGCTGCGCGCCTCGCAGGTGTCTCCGCAATTAGAGGCGCGACGCTGGGCAGCGCACTCAGAAGTTATTTGGGGGAGGATCTCCGGGGGCGCGCTCGGAGGCAGGTGCAGGTGAACCCCGCGCACCCGCAGCCATCCCCACCCCCTAGGACCTCAGCGGCCCGGGAGCAGGCCCAACCAGCCAGGCCGGAGCCACACACACCCCGGAAAGGGGACGGTCCCCGGAGCCCGCCTCCCGACCTGGGTGCCTGGAGCCAGCACACCTCGGTCCTAATTTACGACTCCGGCGCTTTGTGCCCAGCAGGCCGTGCGCCGTACAATGCGCGAACTCGGGGTCCCGGCCACCCCCCGCCGGGCCGCATGACTGTGCAGCCAGGGCAGGAGCGCTGGCCCGGGTCCGGCCAAGCCAGAGCCCGGCCTGGTTAAAGATGGCGAGCCCCTCGCGTGGTCCCCGCGGCCGCCCGGGCCACAATGAAAGCGGCGGCCCCGCGGCGGGCCTCACCTTCCATCTCCATGTCCTCGGGCTCGCTCAGCTGCTGCTCGCCCGCTTTCTGCTGCTGCTGCTGCTGTTGGTGGTTCATGTCGGCCGCGGCCTGGGCCTCGCCTGCGGCCGGAGGCCCGGGCTGCGGGCCCGGCGGGCGGGCGGCTGCTAGCCGAGGCGGCGGCGGCGGCGGCGGCGGCGGGGCGGCCTCCTCCTCTTCCTCCCGCGCGTCGTCGGCGGCGGCCCCGGGGCGGCCCGCGGCGGGCGGCGGCGGCGGCGGCGGCGGCAGGGAGACGCGCACGTACTTGCTCGCGATTCGCCCAATCTCGGCGCCGAGGCGGACGGGCGGCCGGCGGGCCGGGCCGGGCGGCCTCCTCGCTCGCTGCGGCCGCCGCTGCCGCCGCCGCCGCCGCAGGGCCCGCCTCCCGCCGCCGGGGCCGGGGCTGCGGGGCCGCGGGCCGGCCGGGGGCGGAGGGCGGCCGGGCGGGGGCCGCGGAGTCAGCCCCGCCTCGGGCCGGGCGCGGAAGGCTAGGAGGCCCGGCGGGCCGCGGCGAGCCTGCGGGCCCGAGTGTCGGCTGCGGCGGCTGAGGCTGCGCTTGCGGGGGACGGGCCGGCCGCGCTCGGAGCGCTGAGGCCTCCGCCTCCTCGGAGTCGTCGTCGGGGCTCCGGCAGCGGACGCGGCGCCCGGCGGCTCGGCTCGGCTCAGCTCGCTCTCAAAATGGCGGCGGCGTGAAATGTCACATCCGCATGGGGGGCGAGAGCGGGGCGAGCGAGACGAGGGCGGGCGGCGGGCGGAGCGGGAGGCGGAGCGGGAGGCGGAGCAGGGAGCTGCCCGCCCGCCGCGCCGCGGAGCGCCCGCCCTGCGCTGCGCCGCGGCCCCGCGCTCCGGTAGCCGGCCGGCCGCCCGCCCTGCCGGGGCCAGCCGCCCGGGTCTCGGCGAGGCTGCGGGGCACAGGTCCAGCGCTCCAGCGGAGGTGCTCGCGGGAACTGGGCCCGCCGAGGAGCCCAAGGCGCGACGCCTTTTTACCGATCTTAGCGGGCCCCTTGTTTCTCTCCCGGGCAAATCCGTGGGAAAACTTTGCACCCCGGCATTAATTCCCTTGCTAGGAGCCCAGGTTGGCTACTGTCGGCGACTTCTCTTCCTTTTTGTTGTTTTGAGACCCAGTCTCAGGAATTCCAGGCTGGCTTTGAACTCCTCATCCTCCTGCCTCTACCTCTCTAAGGCTTTAGGAGTCATGTTAGAAAACGAACTTTTACAATACTAGAAATTTGGAGAAATTTTTATTTATTTAAGGCTGAAGCCCCAACTGTCATGATGTAGTCAGGTATAGTGGCTTATTAAAAAGACATTTTAAAATAATTTTTTAAAAAGGGAAAGACTGCCAGGTGTGGTAGTGCATGTCTTTATTCCCAGAACTTGGGAGGCAGAGGCAGGAGTATCTCTGTGTTGGATGCGTACCCAGTTCCAAGCCAGCCAGGACTACATAGAGACCCTTTCTCAAAGAAAACATCTCAAGAGCCTGAAGATTTCCCATTAAGGAACTTCCTCCTACCAGACCACTTAAATAACACCTGATTCAACAGGAACCAGCTCCTTCTTGGGTCACCAGGAGTGACCTTGAGTGGGTGGGGTGGGGCTGGTCACAAATCCTCACAAATAATATTAAACAACTTGCACTCTCAAAAATAAAGGATCCTTTTCTAGCACTTAATGACTTGCAAGGAAAATACCCCCATAGTCCAGGGAAAAAGTGCAACAACTTGCTTTATTGCCCAAAGACACCAGCCAACCCTGCTTTCTTTGCAGTTCAAAAACCTAAACACAGGCCAGCAAAATGGCTGAGTGGGCAAAGGTGCTTGCACCAAGTCCTATGACCTGAATTTCATCCCCAGGACTCGTTCTAGAACAACTGCATGTTGGCCTCTGATTTCCACTCTGCTACACATGGGTGTGTCTGCAAAAGCACACACACTCAAATAAAAAGATATATAAGTTTTTAAATTAAAAGTGGATAAAGGAGACAAGGTTCTGGCTGAATATCCCATATCTAATGTGCTTGGGACCAGAAGTGTTTCTCATTTCAGTTTGAGGAATGTTTTGACTGTACATAAGGAGATACAACTTTTGAGAATGATAAAATTTGTATCTTTATACTTCCGACACACCTTTTACATAGCTTGAAGATAATCCTATACAGTATTTTGTATTTTGACTGCAACTCTCTACTTGGGACCAGCAAGAAGGCGGCTCAGCTGGTAAAGGCTATTGCCACCAAGCCTGAGCAATCAGATCCTTGGGCCCAATATGGTAGGAGGGAACTGACTCAAGAAAATAGTCCTCTGACTTCAGTCATGTGCCATAGCACATGTGGGCACAAATGCACGAGCACACACAATTAAGTTCCACTTCTAACATCATATTGGTGTTCAAAATTTTCAGATTTTAGAATACTTCAGGTTTAGGATTTTCTGACTAGAAATACTTATATACTCATAGTGAAATAATATGTAGCAGTGAAAAAGAATGAAATACCAGTACATTCTACCTATAACAGGAATGAATCATTCTCTAAGAAGACAGACCAAAGACTACATATTAGATGGTTCCAACTCCATCAAGGTCCTTCACAGGCAAATCAATTCCAAGAAAAAGAGTAAATAGATGGATTGTTAGCAGCCAGAGACTGGAGTGTTGGGGCTTGGGAGTGAATGCTGTAAAGTTTTCAAGGAAAGAAAGAGATGACAGACTTGGTGACAGCGTGAAGTATCTTTGGATACCCCAACACTCTCAACATAGATCACGGTCACAGACAAGTCCGCATCTATACCAGAAACAATTTAATTGTACACTTTAAATATGTTTATTATGTGTACATGTGCATGCCCATTTGGGAAGGCCAGGAGAGGGCATCAGAGCCTGTGGAGCTGGAGTTATAAGCAATTTTGAGCTGGCCAATGTGGGAACTGAACTCATATCCTCTGTAAGAGTAGCAAATGCTCTTAAACACCGCTCCATCTCTTCAGCCCTAACTGTCTCTATTTTTTTTTAATTTCTCCAAGATTATCATTTAACCCTTTGAGAGCTTTTTGTTAGCCTTTGGAAGTCATTGTTTTCTTTCATTGTGCCGTGACTGGGCATATACATAATGTTGACCTGTATGGGCATGTATGTGCAGGTTCAAGTGTACATGTGAATGCACAGGCCTGAGACTGACACCACTGCCTTAACTCTCCACCCTTTTCAGCTTACCTAGTCTAGGGAGCCAGCCTGACTAGACAAGACAGCCAGCCTGCTCTAGGATACCTCTTCCTTTCCTCCTGTGCTGGGGTTACAGGCTAACTGCGCGCTATAAATGTGCAAATTGTATGGCACATGAATTATTATATCAACAAGCCTACTGCACTTCCTCATGTAAACATCCCAGGCAGACCTGTGGAAACCCTACAAGATCATATAAATCAAGAGGGTCCTGTTCACTTTAAGAACACCCAAGAAACTGCCCAGGCCATTGAGGGTATGCATATCTGAAATGCCACCAAGTAGCTGAGAAATGTGTCTTTAAGGAAGGCATGTGTACCCTTCTGGTGGTATAATGGTGTAGTTGGTAGGTGAGCCCAGGTCCACAGGCTGGACTCAGGGTCGGTGACCCAAAAAGTGCTGAATTTTTGCAGCACATGCTTAAAACTGCAGACAGTAATGCTGAACCTAGGAGTTTAAAGGTGGATTCTCTAGTCATTGAGTATAGCCCGATGAAGAAAGCGCCTACGGTGTGCTGTGGAACTTAGAGAGCTGTGGCCGGGTTCACCCCTATATGTGCCCCCCTGCCACACTGAGGTGATCCTGACTGAAAAGGAACAAACTGTTCCAAAGCCAGAATTAAATAAATGCAAATAAAAGCAAAAACAAACAACTTGCTGAGGTACCCAGCTGGCATCTAGTTAGAAGTAACAATTAGTTACTTCTGAGTAAAAATGTTTCAGCGAGATGGCTCAAGGTATAAAGGCATTTGCTGCTAGAAACCAACTCCTACAAGTGAGCCTCAGACCTGCCAAGTCACCCCGGCATCCACCACCACATGCATGCACAAACACAAAAATAGAGAAATTAAGCCGAAAACATGTTAGAGATATAGGTGCAGACAGCCTGAAAGCGGTGGGTCTGGAAGCCATATATAGCCCAAGACACAGGTCCAAGGGGTGAGTGAAGAAATTTACATAGAAGCACTCTTGCCCCTCACCTATCCCCCTGCCCACTTCCTGCATTACTTTTCATGCAGTTACACTGCTTGCTATAATGTTACTATTCATTTACACAGTGTGGTATCATGTGCTGGGATTCAGACCAGGAATAAGTAGCTAATGTGCCTAATTTACATACCAAAGGGAGACCTGACCTCCAGGTTTTCCCAACTTTTCTCAGTCCCTACCTGTTACAGGGCATGGCTGGTATACCATGTTCTCTACTCTGAACCTTCTAGCCCAAGGGTTGGGCTTCCCTACATAATCCAGACATTTTAATCTCTGCTGGCTCGCTCTCTCTGCATTTCCTCTCCTCTTTCTGCACATGCACTTTCTCTCTCTGCCTTCCCATCCTCCCTTCCTGGCGACTTTACTGATCTCCACCTGAGAGCTATCCCCCAATAAACCTGCATTTATATACTCTAATTTGGCTTGAATTGCCTCATTTTGCCAGGAGAATACCTATCATTATACAATAGAACTGGAGGATCTAAACCCCAACACTACTGCTAGTTCTGTGATTAACCTATAATACAAAGCAGGGGTTGGGTATAGCTCTATTTTAGAGCACTTGCTTAGCCTGGCAGAAGCCCTGGGTTCAATCCCTAGCAGTGCAAATATAAATTATATACCAGGAAGGATTGGGAGAATATCATTAAGGCTGATAACCAGCTTTAAAAAAAAAAAAAGGAAAATTAGCCAGGCATGGTGTCTCATGCCTGTGATCCCAGCACTCTGGGAGGCGGAGGCAGGTAGATCTCTGTGAATTCGAGGCCAGACTGGTCTACAAAGGGAGTCCAGGACAGCCAAGGCTACACAGAGAAACCCTGTCTTGAAAAGTCAAAAAAGAAGAGGAGGAGGAGGAAGAAGAAAAGAAGAGGAAAACTAGTCGTCAACAGTCTTACCCAATCATAACCCTGTGAGCTACCAAACTACTGGTCTGTCAGGACACACTCCCTGGGGCAATAGTGACAGGAATGTTATGGGTGTAACCAACTAGTCTGACTGGATTTAAAGCTCCACAAGACAGAACTCGTGGCTGGTACTGTTAACTGGTCCAGACTTAATTCTGGCTAAGTGATAGATCCAAGGGGAGAACCCAGTATCATCATTCTGCTAAACAGACATAGTAAAACTGCTCCCCCAACTGAACGCTTATCTTTATACCCATAGATTACTATGTTGCTCTGAGAAGCTTATTTTACCAGTAGGTGGTGATAAATATAGACATCTACAACTAGTCATCATGCAGAGAATAAGAGACTAAATGACAAACCCCTTCCCTCAAGGCTCAACAACGTTGAAGAAGAGAGACAGAGAGACAGAAAGACAGCGAGAGCCAGTGGGGCAGGCATCTACAGTGGACAGTCTTTTTGTATTTGTGTGACATGACATGGCTGTTCTACACATGAACTCACAGTCTGGGGCTGCACAAACCTAGTCTGCCAAAAGCTTAGCATGAAATCCTAGCTGAGTAGCTATTAGCAGCTGGTGGCTGTCTGGGGAGGGAGGGTCAGTTTTCTCCCAAGGTGTGAGTCCTGGGAGGTTGTCCCATGCTCCAAGATGGTCCCACACCTCATACACATATAGACATAGGCATCACTAAATGGATTCAATGTGTTACAAATAAATAAACAAATAAGCGCATAAAATTGGGGAGGGAAAAATCATGGATGGTAGGTGTTAGGTTTCAACCATGGGACAAATGGCTGAGGTGCCTTCAGGCTGTTCCTGAAATCCCTCAGTCCCTACCTGTTAAGGTCCTCCTGGCTGGCATATCCCACTCTCTACCCTCAACTTTCCAGTCCTGGCACTGGGCTGTTCTTCCCTGTATAATCCAACCATCCCAATCAGCCTCCTGGCTGCTGTAGCTGGTCCCTGTTCTCTGCTCTCCCTCCCTCCCCGACCGTCTTTCTCTCCACATAGCACAGCTCAGCCTGGTCACATCCACTCTGACTCTCCCAGATGTCTCTGCCACTGGCTGTGCTCTCCCACATATCTATAATCAACCTTCTCCACCGTAAGGAGGACAGCAGTCAGGTCTTGTCCTGTCCTTTTTACTTACTTATTTTTTTTTCATTCAGAAAGAAGGTATGGAGAGGCAGTCTCAATCAAAACATTCTATGCATGTGTGAAATTCTCAAACAATACTGAATAGTAACTTTAAAAAAATTCAAAAAAACAAAAAAGTTAAGCTAGAATAAGTACCAACCCTCACACACACACACACACCAACTCTGCTTTTAATCCCAATACTCCAGAGACAGGTGGATTGCTGTAAATTCAAGGGCAGCCATGAGTTCTACAGTGAGACCATTGCCAAAAATAAACCACACAAGAAAAGGTTAATCCACTTAAGTCTCTCATAATTATATTGGCCTTTAAGCAGATCCCCAAGACTGGGTGTATAACTCAGTTGAACTGCTTAGTATATGGCTACTTGAATCCCCACCCCTGGGACTGAATCCAGCAAATAGGCTGAATGAAGTGGCCTTTCACGTGAGCACCCAGCCCTGGGCTTTGGCTTTTTGAAACCCTTTAAAGGGAGAAACCATTGGAGTCCACTTAAATTTCTGATCTACAGAACTAGAGCAGAGCTGGTACTCTTAAAGATGCTAAATTTATAGCAATGTATTATGCAATAGAACTGTTGGGCTACTAAGAAGGCTCAGGGTGTAATGGTACCTACCACCAGATCCCAGGACCAGAGTTTGAACCCTACGACCTACCTACACGGTGGAGAAACTCTGCAAGTTGTCCTTTGGCCTCTGTACCCACCATGTAGCACATATGTGCACATACACACCCTCTGCAAAGACTGTAATAAAAAGTAATTTTTAAAAACCTTGTGAGGCAACCGGGCACAGTTGTGCACACCTATAATTCCAACATGAAGACAGGCAGGGGCAGGCAGATCTCTGTGAGTTCGAGGCCAGCCTGGTCTACAAAATGAAATCAGGACAGCCAAGGCTACACAGAGAAAACCTGTCTTGAAAAAAAAAAAATCTTCTGAGGCTTACTGTAGGCACACTCATGCAATCCCTGCAGGCAAAGGCTCTGTGAATTCAAGATGGCCAGGACTACACAGAGAGACCCTGTGTCATTTAAAATAATAATAATAAGAAGAAAAGCACTGGCTGCTATTTCGAGGACACAGCTCCCACAGGTAGCTCTCAACTGTGTGCTACTCTGACACCCTATTTTGTCCTTCCTGGAGAATGCGCATACACATGGTGAGCAGACACGGATACAAGAGAACATCCATACACATAAGATAATAAATTTTATAAAAATCTCATTCCTACCCCATATACATGCCAGAGTACCTTGAGGAGAGAAACTGGCTTACTCACCATGTCCTTGGCACACAGGAGAGACAATTCACTGAAGGCCTAATGTATTTCCTCACAGCTAATGTTTACTGTTGTGTGGAAGCTAGGAGCTCCAGGAGATACAATGGTGAGAACACAGGTGCCCCAAGCCTGGGGGGTGGGGGGGCTCTCATACCCTTGCTTTTTCCTGTCAGGTCCATTCATACCCTTCAGATGTTGGCTGCAGATGGGATATATTTCCAGGCCACCCCAGCTTCTAGGATAGGCAGTGCTAGAGGCAGGGAATCTAGCTGTGAGTGTACAGCTTGCCTGACGTGGGCTGGGAATAAACTTAGGTGAGCAGAGTGCTCGTGTAGCACGCACAAAGTCCTCACTTCAAGCCCCAGCTCTGCATAAACCGGGTGTGACTGCAGAAGCTTGAGTGTGGGTCTGGCATGGTGGCTCATGCTTGTGCTGCCTTCACTTGGGTGACAAAGGCCAGCCTGAGCTACATAGGGAGTCCCTGTCTGAAAAGGAAAGAAATTAGGAAGAGGCAATGAAAAGGAAAACAAAGATGCCAACACCATTACAGGCTTAAAAACCTTTAATGAAGCCTCTACCCTGGAGAATGCTTCTGGCCTGTTTTTACCTTGCCCAGATGGAACCTAAGTGCACTACGTACCAAGCCCACTTACACACTAAGGGGTAGGTATGTGGGATACCTCTGGGCCTCCTTGGAGCTTTAGTGATAAGAGGTCTCCAAAGATCTAAAAGCTCTGGAAGGAGAGAGGACCAGGGCCCCATTCTTGGCCAGTGCTATTTTTTTTTTTTAATTTATAACCTTTACCCTGGTTCAACACCTGAGGCCTAAAGAGTCAGAACTCCCAGGAGATGGCAACAGTGGGAGAAGCCGACTTGTCATTAGAACCACAGAGTGCAGGGAGGGGCTACCCTATCATTAGGCTGTGGGCAAAACACATTTTGCAGTGCCGAGGCCAGTGCCATGACTAGGCAAAAACATCGGGTTGGGTTGTTTTCTATAGAACCAAAATATTTACCTATCTGGAAGCCACGCTGGTGCCAGGCAGATAAGATGTCAGAGTAGAAATGGAATAATTGAAATTGACAGGCTTTCACCTACCCGAAATATTCTCCAGTATCCACAAAGGAAGCAAGACCCAAGATAAGGGGTGAGGGTTTAGGTTCAGGAGCTAATTGATATGGCCAAGGTCAGCCTTTTGATGAAGTCAGTTTGGGAGAGTTTTTGTTATTGTTTTGGTTTTTGGAGACAGGATTTTTCTGTATAGCCCTGGTAGTCCTGGAACTCAGATTCTCCTGCTTCTGCCTTCCTGTTGGCATTAACGGGATTAAAGGCACGTACCATCACAACAGGTGAATTTGGAAGGTTTTATGTGGGAGAGTTTTTATTTTTTTTTAACCCCAAGATTTTATTTATTTAGCCAGGCAGTAGTGGCACACGCCTTTAATCCTAGCACTTGGGAGGCAGGGGCAGGCGGATCTCTGAGTTTGAGGCCAGCCTGGTGTACAGAGTGAGTGCCTGGACAGTCAGAGATTCACAGAGAAACCCTGTCTTGAAAAACAACAACATTTATTTTCTGAATGAGTGCTCTATCTGCATGTACATCTGCATGCCAGAAGAAGATATCAGATCACATTACTGATGGTTGTGAGCCACCATGCGGTTGCTGGGAATTGATCTCAGGACCTCTAGAAGAGCAGCCAGTGCTCTTAACCACTGAGCCATATCTCCAGCCCTATTTGGGAGGTTTCTATTTTTTACTTGGGAGTGGGTTTTTACCAAGCCCTGCCTAGCCTGGAAATCACTATGTAGCCCAGGCTGGACTTTGCCACTGTGGTGGGATCACAAAATGAGATGTAAGACCCAAACTCAAGGTCCTGGTCAGAGAACTGGGGAACAGTTTGTATCTGAAATGATAAAAGTTGAAACAACATGTTCAGGTGTCAAGCTGGCTATCTCTAGAACATGAACATAAACAATGAGCTACAAGGCACCTTCCTTCCTCAGCCCAAGCAAGGTCCCTTAGGTTTTCAGTCAGGTCTGTGCCAAATGTGCACTGGGAACAAAGTAAAATGGCAACCCTGACAAGCGTGGTTCAGGGCCAGCCTAGACTACATGTGAGTTTGGGGTCATTCTAGACTGCATGAGACCTAGTCTCAAAACAAAAACAAACAAAGCCAACAGATGGTGCAAACCTGTAATCCCAATGTGGTGCTGGGAATGTTGAGGCAAAGGGATATGAACTTTGAGGACTGCCTGGCCTTGATAATGAGACCCTGTCTCATATAAAATAAAAATATGACAAGATGGGAGTACAGTTCAGTGGTAGAATATATGTCTATCCCACAGGATATCCTGAATTCATTAGCAACAAACCCTAAATAAAACCTAGATAGGAAGAGCAGGTGTTGTGGGTACACATCTTTAATCCCATCACTCAGGATGCAGAGACAGGGGGAGCTCTGTGGCTTCCAACCCCATTCAGGTGGTAAAACTGAGTGACTCCTGTGACTAACATTCTTTCAGGCCGTTTAGGGAAGCACACCACCAAATGACTAGCCAGGTGTGCGGAGCGTCCGGGTCTGTTTATTTCCTTTTCTATTTAACTCTTTAAACATTTTTCTCTAGTGCTGCAGATGGAAGCCAGGACCTAGAGACAAGAGTTCCACCAAAAAAAGAGCCATCCTCAACCTTAAAGTTCTATGTTCCTCAAAGCAGCTCACAAAACAAACACTTGAGGACAATGATCCCACTGAACCAAATTTGAGCAAAGATGGAAGTAATGACAGTTCGTAAAAACGTGGGTGGCTAACCCTGCCTTCTGCCTCCTTCCTCCCATTCTATAGCTCACATTCTATAGCTATGAGGTTGCTACTGTTGGGGTTAGGGGGTAACAGTTATAGTTGTTGGTTTTTGTTTCTATGAAAAGTAGTAAAACTAGCTTCCCTTCTGTATTAAATTTGGAGGGCATTGGCAGGACTCACTGGGCAAGAAAAGCACTAAAACATTGCACTTTTTATCTTAGCACTTGGGTGGCAGAGGTAAGCAGATCTCTGTAAATCCAAGGCCATCCTGGTCTACATGGGTTCCAGGACTACGTATAGAGATGGTTACAGAGAAACCCTGTCCAAAAAGATGTTTAAATGTTAATTTTATGTCTGTGATCATTTGCACACATGTATGTATGTATCCATACATGTTGGAGGTTGGTCTAATGCTAATTACTGGCCCTCAAGATCTGGTGTATCAAGGATACACCCATGCTTGTTTGTGTAAACCCACCTAAAATATTATATATCTGATTGGTTCATTAACTGTCCTATATCTGGGTCAGGCAGAATGGGGTGGGCATAGCTAGGTTTCTGGGGTTTTGAGGATAAAAGAATCACAAGAATCACAGGACAGATGGACAGACAGAAAGAGAGGAACAAGGAGGAGGCCACCGTGGGTTAGTGTGGAGAAAAAAACATGTGGGACTGAAGAAAAGACTTCAATGATGATACGGATAGACCCAGATAAAGAATAAAAGCAAGTACCATGGGATTTTGGATGAAAATAATCCAATTTAGGAGGATTATGGATAGGGACTGGGAGATGGATGGTGAAGATATTGAGACTGTGTAAGTGAAATATCTGCCCAGCCCAAGGTAAATAAGGCAATTATAATAGGTGTTATAATTATAAATCTAACAGGTGTCTTGCTATTTGTGATAGCAGGCTAAATAACACTGCCACAATAATCATAGGGCTAATAATAAATAACATATAGCCCAACACCTTTCTATTATTTACTGCAACATATATATGTATGTATGTTTACCACATACTTGCAGTGCCCACGCAGGCCAGAAGACGGTGTTGGATCCCCTGGAATTAGAGCTACAGGCCATTGGCTGTGAGTGGCCGTGTAAATGTGTGTCTGTGTGAATGTTTGGAGCTCGTGTTACAGGGGACTGTAAGCTGCCTGATATGGATGCTATGCACTAAATTTCCATTCTCCAGCCCTACAATAGCTGCTTTCTGAGAGAGGTTTGCGTGTTTGCAATGATGGGGTCAGGACCCAGAATGTAAACAAGTACTCAGCTACTGAGCTATACACCTTGTTAAGTAGACAACCATTTCAAAAGGTGGGTGACATACCTGTTTCCCCAGAACCTGGAAAACTATGAGGCTGGCGAGAGATGGGCCCGTGTTAAAAAGCACTGGCTATTCTTCTAGAAGACCTAGATTGGATTCCCATGGTGGTTCACTACCATCTGTAATATCCCAGCCCGAAGGCAACACATGTGAGCGGTACAGGCATGCATGTAAGTGAAACATCCATACATACAAAATACAAGCAAACAAAGAAACAAAAACAAGTAAAACAGCAACAGAAACAGTTTCTCCAACCAAGGACAATGTATGGATATGGCCTAGAACCCCCGCTCAGATGTGGCCCATGGTAGCTCGGTGTCCAACTGAAGACCCTAGTAAGGGAAACAGGGACTGTTTCAGTCATGAACTGGATGGCTGGCTCTTTGACCCTCTCCCATACACACCAGGGAGTAACAGCCTAGCTAGATCCCAGGGGAGGACATTGCAGTAATCCCTGAGGAGACAAGATGAACTGGGGTCGGATGGAAGGGGAATGAGATCCTCCCCAGTCGGTGGACTTGGAGAGGGCAGGGAGGAGATGAGGGAGGGATGGGGAGAGTGGGAGGGAATGAGGGAGGGGGCTACACCTGGGATGCAAAGTACCTAACCTGTGATTGATATAAAAATAAATAATAACATTTTAAAAAATGTGTGTACATTTGGAACAACAACAACAAAAAACAGAAACAAACAAACACACACACACAAAAACCCCACCAACAAAAGAAACCATGAGCAATAACAAAAACAAAAAAAGCTATGGGAATTTAGCTTTTTGGCTCCTCCAGTTCATTCGCTGAGGAGGAAAGTCAGGGCTTTTCTCATGCTAAACAAGCTCTCCACCTGTGAGCTACTCTCAGTGGTGGATTTAAAAGTGAGAGTACAGCACTGCTTAGACCAGAACACTAATATGTGTTTGGTTGCTGAGTCGAAGGGTTTTGCCTTGGAAGCAGAAGGCAGGCTTTTGCAGATACTGACAGATAAGAATGAAGATGTCAATGGACAGCCTGAGGAAGCAACTCTACCTCTAATCGGCATTCTGAGATGAGGCAGAACTCTTGCTGTGTGGTGGCAGCGCTTGCCTTCAATCCCATCGCTTTGGAGGCAGAGGCAAGCGGATATCTAAATTCAAGGCCCACCTAGTCTACAGAGTGATTTCCAGGACTGTAGTAAGAATTTTGTAATTTTGGTTTCTTAAAAAACAACACAAACCATAACACAGAAGTATTTTGGGAATATGTTTTCTTTTTAATCCCAGATGTAGGGATACTCACAACAGGTGACTATGACTTGCCTCATACTCTGGCCTAGGTGAGTTTTTGCCAGCTGCAGATAGGTATATAAATGCTAGATATGCTGGTTGGTGGCTGGGTGCTGTTAGTTAAGTAGTTGTGCACAAAGAAGAAGCAAGAAGTTAGATATCCTGCCAGTGAAGATCAAGCTTGCCCCAAGGAGCTCCGTACCCATGATCAGCAGGAAGTACTCTAACAATAATAATGCCCCCTTTCACCTCTAGCCATTTTTCTCTTTTATCTAGTATTAGGGGGTTAAAATGGTAGAGAAAGGTAGAAGAAAAAAGGACTCACAAAATAGCAAATGCCGGGTCAGCCAGGGCTACACAGCGAAACCCTGTGTGTGTGTGTGTTGGAGGGGGTTTACTCCTGTGAACAGTGCAATCAAATTTAAAAGAAAAAGAAAAGAAAAGAAGCGAAGCCTAGGCTCAGTGACGGATACCTGTGATCCTAGTCCTCGGGGGAAGCAGAGGCATGCAGAGCTCTGTGAGTTTGAAGACAGCCTGGTCTGCAAAGTTAGTGTAGGACATCAAAGGCTATGCAGAGAAACCCTGTCTTGAAAACCCTGTTGGAATACCCCAACCTCAAGGGCACTGCGCAGTGCAGACAAGTGGGCAAGTAAAACATCCATACATATAAAACACAAACAAATCTTTTAAAACAAGAACAGGGGCCTGGAAAATGTATCTTAGTGGCAGATGGGAAGCTGCTTTTGTTTTGATTTTTGATTTTGTTTGGCCATATTCATAGCCATCCTGGGCCACATGCAGCCTGTCCCCCTTGGGGTAGACAAGGGCAGACACTCCTGCCTGTGATTTCCATCTGGAGAGTTTTTGTTTGTTTTTGAGATAAGGTCTCTATGTAGTCCTGGCTGGCCTAGAACCCACTCTGGAACAGGAAAGCCTAAAACTCAGAGATCCACCTTGGAGAGCTGCAACTAAAGGTTTGTGCTAACATGTGTAGCCTGTATAAAGCTTGTCTAGCAAGAGATCCTGGCCTCGCTGGGGTTCCAGCCTCAGTACCAAAATGATGAAACAATACAACATTAAGCTTAGCAAAGATCAGACATTGGCTGGATACAATGGTTTGTTTCCGTAACCCCAGTACTCAGAAGCAGAAGGAAGATGGCAAATTCCAGACCCACTTTGACCACATAGAAAGAGCACTGTATCCCTATGGTAGAGCACCTGCCTAGCACACGCTAAGACAAAATGAAAGATCCATTATTGCATGATTCAGTTTGTATGGGCCACTCAGAATAGGCAGGTGCATAGAGATCAGTGGCTGCTGGTACAGGAAGGAATGGGGAGTGAGCAATGTGTGTGTTGTGTCTTAAGAATGAAATATTTGAAGGCTGATGTAATGGCTCAGTGCTTACCTCCCAAGCCTGCTGACCTGAGTTCAAACCCCAAAAGCTATGGAAAAGGGGAAGAGAGAACCAACTGCACAAAGCTGTCCTTTGACTTCCACATATACATCATGGCAATTTTTTTTTTAAGAAAATGTTCTAGAAGGAGCTGGGGATAGCACTCAGTGGTACAGCACTTACCTAGCACGCCCTGGCTTCCATTCTGGGCATCACAGTTCCACAACTAAATGGTAGTAGCAGCTGCATGCCTTTGTGAACCATTGGAAACCTGTATTCTGGATATCCCATTTGTCATCCCAGAGGGTTCTTTTGGCATTCTAGGGATGATGTAAGAGTTAGCTGACCTGAGGATGATACTGAGCCTGGCTGTTGTGTGCAGTGTGGCTGAATTCAATCCTTGGGATCCACATGATGAGAACCAGCTCCTGCAAAGCTAACCTCTGACATCCCAGAGCACGTACATATGTATTTATACACACACAGACACACAATAAATAAATGTAATTTTAAAATAAATATTAACACTGACGGAATAAAATAAATGCTTGAGTTAATGAGGTAACATGCTTAGTGTCTGCTTTTCCCTCCCTGTTTATATATTTATTGTTTGTACAAAGCACAAATGCCTGGTTTGGTAGGGGATTGGGAGTGTAGCTCTGAGGTAGAGTATTTGCTTAGCATGTTTAAGGCTCTGAATTCAAACCCAGCAATGAAAGATATAAATAAAAGCTATATTTTATATAATGATCTGGGTGGGTGTGGCGGTACATGCCTAGGTATCTATGAGAGGCCCACCCGGTCTACATAAAAAGATCAGGCCAGCTAGGGTTACATAGTGAGACTCCTCTGAAATAAGCAGTATGGCTGGGTGTGGTGGTGCACACCTTTAATCTCAGCACTCTGGAGACAGAGGCAGACTGATCTCTGAGCTCAAGACCAGCAATGGTCTAGGTAAGTTCCAGGAAAGCCAGGGCTACACAGAGAAATGCTGTGGGGGAAGTGGATGGAGGGGAGGCAAGCCAAATGAGATAGAGAGATAGAGAAGAGGATGTGTGGAACTGATAAACAGGAAGACCCCACTTTCTTACCAATTCCTTTGGTCTCAAATCAAATAAACTTTTCCCACCTAAGGTTCCTGAAGCCATCACAGGTGTTAAAAACACTCAGTCCCATAAAGTTGAGTTTTTGGAATGAATCAAGTTCCCTTTCCTGTGCGTATCCTCTCTCCCCAGGCCTCAGGGCAGCAGGACTCAAACATGTATGAGCCACACATTTTTCTACTTTCTTTCTTTTAATAATTTTTCATTTTTTAAATTAAATTTGTTTGTTTGTTTTTCAGTTCAGGGTTTCTGTGTAGCCCTGACTATCCTGAACTCACTCTGTAGAGCAGGCTGGCATCAAGTCAGAGATCTACTGGCCTCTTCCTTCCTGGGGTTAAAGGTGTGTATGCCATTACCACCTTGCCCTACATTTGATTTTTTTTTTTTTTTGAAACATCACACTATGTACCTCAGTCTGGCTTCAAGAACAGAGCTCATGAGGTTCTCATGCCCAAGCCACATGAATACTGTCAGATTAAAATGTAAATAAACGGTCTAGTCAGTTATGGTACTTTGCACCTGTAATCCCAGTCTGAGCAAGGACAAGGCAGGGGGACTACTGTGAGTTTAGGCCTGCCTGAGTGACAGTGAGTTCCAGGCCAACCTGAACTACCTACAATATTGAGACACTGTTTCTTTTTTGGTTGTTGTTTATTTGGTTTGGTTTGTTCTGTGTATCTCTGGCTGTCTTGCAACTGGTTCTGTAAACCAGGCTGGCCTCAAACTCAGAGATCGCCCAGCCTCTGTCTCCAGGTGGTGGGAGATTAACGGCCTGTGTGCCACCCCCGGCTGACTGGAGACACTGTTTCTAAGTAACAAGTAGATTTGGATGTACCTCAGCCTGGGCTTGAGCTCTAGGACCACACAGATACAGGTATTGGTTCCTGAGGATGTATCCCCAAAAGAACACAGCTCCACAGTTAGGAACTGCCCCAATGTGTACCCACAGGAAAGACACAACTGTTGCCTGAAGGGAAAGAGCAGATTCATTAGTAAACTTCCTTAAGTTCCGCTCCTAGCCCAGCCCTTTTTCCAATACTGCACTCCAACCCCACAAAGGATTCCTGGACCAAGGGAGTTACAGAGGATAAACATGAGGCCAGTCCCCTTAGGGACTTTAGGGACAAAAGCAGCAGGGCAGGAAACCAAACATACCTGCCGACCACCAGTTTTGCCTGAATTGATAGGAAGAGGTTTGAAGTGAAGCCTGAGAAGGGGAAAAGCACCTTGTAAGGGCAGTATACAAACTTTGTTGGATTTATTGTTTTGCGACCATATTGGCACAAAGCCCAGGATGGCCTTGAATTTGACAATGGTTTGTCTCAACTCCTGGACCGCCTGTCTCTGCTGGGATTAAAGGTGTGTTATCTCACCTGCCTCTGTTTCTCTTTCCCTGGGCTTTCACACAGCCCAAGCTGGCCTCAGTTTCCTGAGTAAGCTAAACCCTGAATCTCAGTTCTATTGCAGCTTCTGGCACTCTGCAGTGACAGGCACATATATTCACCATGCCTGGCTACAGGAGTTTGTTTTCATTTGTTTTTTTGAGACACCCTCTCACCCTTTAGCCAAATAGCCTTGAGCTCACTAGAGACCAGGCTGGCCTTGAACTCAGAGATCTTCCTGTCCCTTCCTCTGAATGTGCGAGTTAAAGGCATGTGCCACTATACCTGTCCTACAAGGCTGGGTTTTTTTTTTCATTTTTATTTTATGAATGAGTGCTCTATCTGCATGTACACCTGCATGCCAGAAGAGGCATCAGATTCCAGTATAGATGGTTGTGAGCCACCATGTGGTTGTTGGGTAATGAGCTCAGACCTCTGGGAGAGCAGACAGTGCTCTTATGTGCTGAGCCATCTCTCCAGCCCCCCTACCCCCAGCCAGTTTTTAATGTTAATTTAAGTCCTTTCATTTGGTGCCACTCTTAGGCCCATGTATGAAGACATTGCTAAAAACAACAGCTACTCACTTCAACAGTGCTCAATTCCATCTATTCCTACCTGGAAAAGACTTAGGATACAAAGATTACAAAGTAAACAACTGTGGGTCTTGAGGCCACCTTCAGATACACACTGAGTTCTAAGCCAGCCAGAACTGCATAACAATGAAACCCTAACTCAAACAGCAGCAACACAAAGACCTTGAAGTGATTAAGGGATATATCAATATTAAACATGCTTCCTCTGCCATGGGTGCATCAACCTTGAGGCCTCCAACTCTTACTAAAATCGACCTTGGTGCCAGCATCGGCGTTGCTGCCTACCCTACCCCTACCCTCTGCCCATGTAAACTCAAAACTCCAGCCCCATTCCCAGAAGCTGAAATGGCCACCAGGCAACACTGTCCGACTCAGGGAAAGATACAGAGGGCGGTTCAATGAAAATGATTGGTTGCAAATCACAAACTTTCGAATAGCTAAAATCCTCAGGAGAAAAAACAAACATCAACAACAAAAAACAAACAACAACAACAAAAACCAGAGAGCCAGGTGGCATCAGCGAACGCACTTGGCGGACAGAAACAGGATATCTGTGAGTTTCAGGACAGCCTGGTCTACAGAGTTCCAGGGCAGCTAGGGTTGTTACACAGAGAAACCATGTCCCGAAAAACCAAAAAAGAAAAGAAGAAAAGGAAAAAAACAAGCCAAAATTAATTTTGTAAGATGGCCATTGGCATCATTTGCAAGCTTTAGGAGTAAGTAATAAAATGGAAAATATCATATTTAAGAACATTCATTAGGCCTGGGCAGTGGCACACACCGTGAAGCTCTGTTTCTAAAAAGAACATATGTTAATTTTGGCACTATAGTCTCAGCAATCTGGGACAGAGACTGAGGCAAGTGAATTGCTTAGATGTAGGAGTTCAAGAATTGCCACGTTGGCAACATAAGAAGATCCTCACCACAAAAAAAAAGAAAGAAAGAAAGAAAGAAAGAAAGAAAGAAAGAAAGAAAGAAAGAAAGAAAGAAATCCATACCTTGTTCTGTGCTGTTTTCATACCAGAGATAGTCAGCTGGTAGAAATCTGGAGATGAAGCTGGTGCTGGGGACACTTCGGGGAATATACCTCGGACTCTTGGGAAAACATGGCAAACAGATTTTCTTTTGGGGAGAATGCATTGTGTCCTGAGCAGACTTCCTCTTCGGATGTGACCTTGATGGTGAAGTGGAGAATGCCATTGTTGGGTTGAGTTGTTCAGGGCTTCCCCAAGCTGGCTGTCTTAGTCAGTAGGAACTAGCAAAGAGAGGAGAGTAGTCTCAGACCTGTGGATGGACCCTCTAGACTATCCCCATTTCCCCATCCAGCAGATTAAAAAACTGTAGCCAGAATCCCTATCATTTGTGTAGCCTGACAATTTACTCTAGGCAAGGTCAAAAGAAAATACTAAATTAATTTCCAAGCCTCCACCATTTCCCAGAGTAGAGTACAAGAATCCCTCTCGTGGCTGGGCCAGGTGGTCTTTAATCCCAGCATAGTGGGGAGACAAAGACAGGCAGATCTCTGTGAGGCCAGCCTGTTCCACAGAGTGAGTTCAAGGACAGCCAAAGCTACCCACAGAGAAACCCTGTCTTGAAAAACAAAAGCAAATAAAACAGAACAAAAAAGGTGTACACTGCACCTGCTTCAGATCCAGTTTTGATAGCATCCTTTATGAGTCATTAAGGATCATTGCTAGGTCACATTATAGAAGATCTTCATACAGTTAGAGTAGCATGACTGCATCTCTTCCTGGAAAATGGTGATAGATAAAATATACCAGTTCCACTCCAGAGTCCTTTATTTTTCTACATTGTATTATTATTATTATTTTCAAGACAGGGTCTCTCTGTGTAGCCTTGGCTGTCCCAAACTCTATTTGTAGACCAGGCTGGCTTTAAACTCACAGAGATCCACCTACCTCTGCCTCCTTGAGTGCCTGGCTTATTTTTAATTTTAAAAATTATTTTTACTTTATGAGCATTGATTGGTGTTTTGCCTCCATGTATGTCTGTGTGAGGGTGTCAGATCCCCGGGAACTAAAGTTTTTACAGACAGTTATGAACTGCCATGTAGGTGCTGGGAGTTGAACCTAGGTCCAACCTAGTAGCCATTGTTGAGAGCCCCCTATTTTTAATTTTGGATTATTTAAAGTGTGCGTATGTGTGAGTCTGCACATGAATGCAGGCATCCTCAGAAGCCTGAAGAGGCCATCATATCCCCTGGAGCCAGAATTACAGTGTGCTTCCCTAAAGGAGTGTTGAGAACTAAACTTGACCTCTGTAAGAACAGCATTTGCTCTTAACCAGTGAGCCATCTCTACATATTCTGGGGTGATTTTTAATCCTTTATTCAGATGCTCTTCAATTTATGCTGGAGGCATCTTGAAAAAAAAAAAACCCTCATAAGCTGCAAAGACACAGAACATGCCTAAACTGAAGAGTTAGTGCTCACCATCACCTTGACTATTCTGGGAACAACAGTACCAACAAACACACCTAACACTTGAAACTCAGTGGCAGAACATTTGAGTAGCATACAGGAGGCCTTGGGTCTAACCAGTCCTGCAGAATTGACAAATTAACTAAGTAACTAATTAGCCTACCTAGTTAGGGTTACTATTGTTATAATGAAACACCATAACCAAAAAGCAAGTTGGGGAAGAAAGAATTTATTTGGCTTACACTTCCACCTTGTCATTCTATCACTGAAGAAGTAAGGACAGGAACTCTAGCAGGGCCAGAACCTGAAGGTCGGAGCTGATGTAGAGGCTATGGAGGGGTGCTGATTACTGGGTTGCTCCTTCTGGCTTGCTCAGAACCCACTTTCTTATAGAACCCAGGACCAGCAGGTCAGGGATGACATCACCTACAATGGACTGGGTCCTCCTCCATTAATCATTAATTAAAATTCTCTATACACTTGCCTACAACCTGATCTTATGGAGGTGTTTTCTCAATTGAGTTTTCCTCCACTCAGATAACTGTAGTTTGTGTCAAATTGACATAAAACTAGCCAGCACACTGACACACTGACTGACTGACTGACTCATTGAATGAATAATTCCACAAAGTATTGAATAGCTCATATGCATACAGAAATGGGTATTTGCACCCTGCAGTGTAAACAAAGGCTGGTCTCTTCTTTGTGTAGATGGATAGAGATAAAAGCAAAGGCCAAAGGCTACTCAGGATGCTGAAAATAAGAAACAGAATTTCTGAGTCATGGCAACACACAACGGCTATGCACACTGATACTGGGTCCTTAGAGGTGGGGCCTCCTAATGGTCAGCTATGGTGGAAGAGGGGCCTCACAGGACCCTACCCCACACTGTTATCTATAGACACATTCTGAGGGAGGAGAGAGTGCCTACAAGCAGCTTCTGATGGTTGGTTCCAAACTCAGGTTCACATACACAGCCCTGATTAAGCTCTGCGTAGGACAAAAACAAACCAAAATAAACAGGGGAAAGAGGTTTAGAGAGGACGACTAGGGGTGGGATAAGGAAAGGGAGGCAGTGACCAAAATACAAAGCATACATGTTTGAACGTGTGAAAGGACATTTATTAGAAAAGAAATGGATGTTTTGTGGGTATCTAAGACATGACTAAAAAAGTAAATACAAAACAGTACCCCCAAAACATTGACAGCCGTGGGGACTGCCGGCTCTTCGGAGTAGCCCAAATATCACCAGCCATGGAAAACTTCAAAATTCAGGACTCAGGTGCTGCTGAGATGGCTCAGCAGTCACTTGCCTGGCCCTTCTTCTTCCAGGGGACCTGGCTCAATTCTCAGCACCCACATGGCAGCTCACAACCATTTGTAACTCTAGTTCCAGGAGCCATGCCCTCTTCTGACATCCATAAGCACTGGCACACATAAGGTGTACACACACACACAATCCAGGATTCACTGGGCGTGTTGTTTTTCCTAGACATGATTGCTCTGTGTAGCCCTGGCTGTTCTGGTACTCACTATAGACCAGGCTGGCCTAGAGGTCCTCAGAGAAGTCCACCTACCTCTGCCTCCCAAGTGCCAGGATTAAAGCTAAATGCTACCACTGCAGTGGGGGTGCACAAACACCTTTAATACCAGCTCTCCGGAAGCAGAGCAGGAGGACCTCTGTGAGTTCAAGACTAGCCTGGTCTACATAGTGGGTTCCAGCCAGAGCTACATAGAAACAAACAATCCAGGATCCAAAGTGTGGCTTCTATTGAATGTCTATTGCTTTTTCCTGATAATAAGTTTAAAAATAATAGGCCAATGGGTCTGGAGAGATGGCTCAGTGGTTAAGAACACCAGCTGCTCTTCCAGAGGACCTGGGTTCAATCCCCAGCACCCACATGGCAGCTCACAACTGTCTGTAACAGTTGAGGGATCTGACACCCTCATAGACATACATATAGGTAAAACACCAATGTACATTAAATAAATAAATAAATAAATAAATAAATAAATAAATAAATAAAATAGGTCAAAGACATAGCACAGTGGTAGAATATGTATCCACTGTGCACAAGGCCCTAGGTTCAGTTCCCAGAATGGCAAAATAACTAATTTTTTTTAAAAAGGCATTAGTTGGTGCCCACCTAATGTGTAGGTAGGCTGGCTGCCCACTCTGCTGGAAAGCATCTGTATTTCATATTATTGTAGGTTAGGAGATGGATGTTTAATATTTGTTTATTTCTGAGACATGGTTTCATGGAGCCCAGGCTGGACTCCAATTCACTATATAACTCTAGTTGGCCTAGAACTCCTGAGTCCCCAGCCTCCACCCACAGAGCACTAGGATTCTACACTTGCACTGCCACACTTGGCTTAGAATGTTTTTCTCTTCTCTCTCTTCTTGTCTCTCCCTTCCTCCTCCAGCTCTATAGGTTGAACCTAGGGTCTTACATAGAGCAAGGGGCTCTACAGAGTTATTGCCCAAACCACTTTAAAAATATTTTCATAGTTTGGGGATATGGCTCAGCTGGAAGAATGCTTGCCTAGCATACTCAAAGCCCTGAGTTCAATCCCAAGCACAGCACAAATTGGGTGTTGTGCCACACGCTGATAATTCTAATACTTTATTTGTTTTACTTCATGTGCATCTGTGTCTGTCTGAGTGACATGTGAACCACATGTATTCAGGAGCCTGTGGAGGCTAGAAGAGGGTGTCAGATGCCCTAGAACTAGAGTTAGAGAAGATTATGCGTCATCATATGGATGCTAGAAACTAGACTTGGTTGTTTTGTTTTTGTTCTTCTAGGCAGAGTCTCTCTATGTCAGCAGTTCTCAACCTATGGGAGGGGAACCCCTTTAGGAGTCAAATGACCCTTCCACCAGGGGCCACGTAAGACCATTGGAAAATACAGATATTTATATTACGATTCATAACAGTAGAAATATTACAGTTATGAAGTAGCAACAAAATAATTTTAAGGTCAGCGGTCAGCAGAACATTAGGAATTGCAGGCATTAACGGGTCGCAACACTATGAAGATTGAGAACCACTGCTCTATGTGCTCCTGGCTGTACTGGAACTCAGTCTGAAGACCAGGCTGGCCTGGAACTAAGAAGAGATCCACCTGTCTCTGCCTCCTGACTGAGGGATTAAAAGTGTGTGCCACCACACCTGGCTAATTTTTTTTTTAAGATTTGTTTTATTTTTAATTACATGTATGTGGGTGAGGTGCCCTCGGAGGCTGGAGACATTGAATCTCCCTGGAGCTGGAGTCAGAGGCAGTTGTGAGGCGCTGATGTGGGTGCTGGGAACTGAACTTGGTTCCTCTTAGAAAGTGATAGGCACTCTTAATGGCTGAGCCATGCTCTCCCCAGGACCACAGTTGAATCTTGCCCTAGCTTCAGCCCCTAGCACCACATAAACTGGGTGTGGTGGTACAGACCTGTCACCAGCAGCGCTCAGGAGGTAGAGACAAGAGAATCAGAATGCTGGGTCTCCTCAGCTCAGTAGCAAGTTTGATGCCATTACAACCAGAGCTATGTGAAACCCTGTCTCTAAATAAACTAAAAAAAAAAAAAAAAAAAAAGACTGTACACACACAGTCACCAGCACATTGCATTAGCAATTAGCAAACAATGAACTCTTACTCCTATGGCTCAAACTGGGACTGGAAGGTTGGCACAGCAGTTAAGAGGGTGCATTTCTCTAACAGAGCCACATCACCCACATCAGGAGCCTTACAACTTCTTGGGAGACCAGCTGCAGAGAATCTGATGCCTCTAGCCTGCTCAGGCACCCTCCCCACCCCCCACAGTGGGAAGTAGAGGCAGGTAGATCTCTCTTGAGTTTGAGAACAACTTGGTCTATGAAGAAAATTCCAGGCCAGCCAAGGCTGTAGAGTGAGACCCTATCTCAAAAGAAAAAAAAAAAAAAAGATAAGAAACAAAGCAACTAAACAAGCAGGAAAACAACTCCCCCTACCCCAAACAAAAAGGTGAGCTGAACTCAGTTCATACACAGCTTCAAGGTCTAAGCAAAGCCTCCTCCTGGTTCTCTCATGACCTCCTTCCTCCCTCTTCTTACATATCTCTCTCTCCCACACATCTTTGAGGACATGACATTTAAGCTGAGCCTTGAAGACAAAGAAAGAGAAAAAAATCAGAGACAGAAGCCTGGAGGCAAGGGGAGGGCAGAGGCCAGCAGGGCAGCTAGGGCTTGGTTCTGTTGTAGTTGTGAGTAGCATGCACAAGACCTGGTTGCATTCCCAGACCTGGAAAAACAGACAAGAAGAAAGAAATACAGACCGACAGACCTGGATAAGTAGGGTGGGCCCCTAGGTCAGCATGATCATATCTTCAGCTGCTGTGTAAGAGCAGATTACTTGATATTACACTTCCAGGGTACTGTCCATCATGGTGCAGAAGCCATTGTAGACTGAGTGTACTGACCACACTTCCCGGGTACCGTCCATCTCAGTGGGGTGGCCATCGAAGCCTGAGTGTAACTGAATTTGTTCACATCACACTCAGTCATAAACCAGATATGAAATGTGAACCTCAGTGATCAGCTCTCGCTCTCTTTTGCTCTCCCTCTTTCTCTTTCTCTCCTAAGACAGTATTTTGAGTACCCAGGTAAGCCTCCAGCTCACAGTGTGGTTGAGGATGGCCTTAAACTCCTGATCCTAACCCCCATCTTCCCAGGTGCTGGGGCTAAAGACCTGGCGCCATGATGGGCTACTTTATTACTTTATCCTTTGGAGTCTGGGAACTCAGCCCAAGTGAAGGTGCTGTGTTCCCTCTTCAGTCAACATTTTCTCAAACACATACCCAAAGGTCCATGTTTCCATGGTATTTTGAAAGCCCTGCAAATTGACAAGATTAACTATCCGTGTGTGTGTGTTGCATGTGTGCATGCATGTAACAACTTTGTAGATAGGGTCTTGTGTGACCCAAGCTAGCCTCAGACTCACCATGTAGCTGAGGATGACTTTGAACTCTTGATCATCCTGCCTCAGTCTCTCGAGGGTTAGGCTTTCAGTCATGCTGGGCTTGATGCTGGATTAGGGTCCTCAACACCTGCTGAATACTCAGCTCACCAGTCAGACAGTTTGCTGTTTGCAAGTACCTAGGCCTGTAGTCCGAGCATTCTGAAGACTGAGGTAGGAGGATCAAGAGTTTGAGGCTAGTTTGACCAGCAGCACACACCTTTAATCCCAGCACTCAGGAAGCAAAGGCAGGCAGATCTCTGAGTTCGAGGCCAGCCTGGTCTACAGATAGAGAAACCCTGTCTCAAAAGAGAGAGAGAGAGAGAGAGAGAGAGAGAGAGAGAGAGAGAGAGAGAGAGAGGAGAAGGAAAGAGAAGAGTTTGAGGCCAGGTTGCATAGTGAGAGCCTGTCTGAGAAGAAGAAATGTAATTCCAGCACTTGGGAAGCTGAGACATTGGATAAGGAGTTCCAGGCCACCCTAGGCTAAGTATCAAGTTCAGGGTAACCTTGGCTACACAAGACTGCCACAACAGGGGAAAAATAATGGTGGCAGGGGAGTATCAGCAAGACAAAATGATCCCTGGGAAGTTGTTCACATACAGGTTGCTCAGTCCCACCTGGGCAGGGTCCATTAGCCCTGCCCCCTCCCTGTCACCCTCTAGGGCTGTTCTTAGACTACCCTTTGAGAAACTGTAGGAATACAGCATGGATTGACTGATTCATTCTTTCATTCATAGGTATGGTCTCATGTAGCCCAGGCTGGCCTCCAATTCACTATGTAGCTGAGAAAGACCATTACTTTTGAAGTTTCTGTCTCTCCTAGGCTGTTTATTTAGTGCTGGGGAGGGCAGGCAAGGCTTCACACATGCTAGGGAAGAACTCTTTTCCAACTGATCCCCTAGCACACACTTTATTCTTACACAGGGTCTTCCTCTACATGCAGCCCAGTCAAACTTTGAACCTACCACTCTCCTGCTCCAGGACTCTTGAAGTCCTGGGAGTGTTGTGGGGGGAAAAGGTCCTGTATTATAAACCCCCTTTCCCCCAGAGCCGCATTCCTACTCCGCAGATGCCTGAAATCAGAGGCAGCCTTTCCCTTCATCCAAAGCTCGCCTGGGCTAACAGGGAGGTCTCTTGCCAAGCACCTGGGGATTCTGCCCAGTTCATTCAGGGGTAGCACCCAGGGGCTCCTGCTGGTGGCTCTGGGTGTCCCTGGAAGAAGAGATAAACCGTGTGTTTGGCTCCCTGTAGAGGGATGAGGATATGAGAGTGTGCCACCCCCACCCGCCACCGCAGCTATTCTAGGAAAGCGGTTCTGGCAGCCGGGAGTCGCTTCCACAGGGAGATGGCTCTGAGGGTGTATTAAAAAGAAAGAAACCTTCAATGAGCCCTAAAGCACCCAGTGTGAGTCCACGGTTCGTGTTATAGTCAGTGTGAAGTTTCTCCTCACCCCCTGCTCTGTACACCCCTTGAAAGAGGGGGAAGTATTATCTGTTTCAGGGTCAGGATTTCATGATTCTAATCCGTCTGCTTGTTGCACCGGTGCACACCTATAATCCCAGCACTCAGGAAGCTGGGGTAGGATGCTGGAGAGTTTAAGGATAGCCTGGTCTACATAGCACATGCCAGGCCAGCAAAAATTACTTAACAAGATCCTGTCTGAGGAAAAGAAAGAAAGAAAGAAAGAAAGAAAGAAAGAAAGAAAGGAAGGAAGGAAGGAAGGAAGGAAGGAAGGAAGGAAGGAAGGAAGGAAGGAAGGAAGGAAGGAAGGAAGGAAGGAAGGAAGGAAGGAAGGAAGGAAGGAAGGAAGGAAGGAAGGAAGGAAAGAAAGAAAGAAAGAAAGAAAGAAAGAAAGAAAGAAAGAAAGAAAGAAAGAAAATAAAAAATAAAAAGGGGCAAGAATGTGGGTAGTCGGCAGTAGTTCTAAGTGAGAAGCTTTGACTCTGATGCCCGCACCACACAAACAGGTTCTAGACCAGCTTGGGCTACTGTCTCAAAAGGAAAGAACAAGGAAGTCTGTGCCCAAGCTCCCCACCTCCCCTTGCGGGTCCTTCCGTTTGCAGCCTTAGGAACATCCTGTTACCTGTTTGAGTGGCAGGCTTGGTTCTGGACGTAACTGTCACCTGAGTGTACTGCACCGGCCCTCTCCGTCTAGGATCTGTTCGACGCAAATGCTTCAGAGTGTCCCTGCTCTAGCGAGAGAACCAGTCCTCTGGCACTCTGGTGTTCCCTCTTTAAAACCGACTTCGCTGTGAAAAAATGGGCACAGCCTATCAGCGTCCGAGCAGTGTGATCACAGGTGTGCAGCACGGCGATACTGGGCTCAGGCCTTGCTGGTTGAAGCTGCTCAGGAACCCACCATCAACTCGGTGCAGGAACACCTGGGTCCGCTGCCCGGCATCTACACTACAAAGGCACACTGTGGAGCCTTGCCTGCTTTGTCCGGAGCTTGCTTGATAGAGCAGGCTGGCCTTAAACTTGTGTCTATCCTTCTGCCTCAGTTTCCCCAGTGTGGGGATTACAGAGGTAAACTGCCACGACAGGCTTCCACTCTGTGTTTTCTTTTCTCTTTTAAGATTTTGTTGGAACATATGGCTAATAAAATAAAATCACATTCCTGTTAAAAAAAAAAAGAAAAAAGGATTTTATATTTGGGAGCTAAAGAGATGGCTCAGTAGTTAAGAGTACTGGCTGTTCTTCCAGAGGTCCTGAGTTCAGTTCCCAGCAACCACACTGTGGCTCACAACCATCTGGAGTGGGGTCTGATGTCCTGTACTAACTCTCATGTGTACATGCAGGGATAGAGCATTCATACAAATAAATAAATTTTTAAAAAGAAAAAAAGATTTTATTTTTTAGCCTGGTCAGCCAAGGTTGCAGAGAGAAAACCCTGTCTCAAAATACAAACAAACAAAAAAAGAAACAACAAAAGATTTTATTTTATTTTTTATGTATGAACACTTTCATTTTCATTAGTATTTTTAGTTTTATCTGCATGCATCTATGTGCTCCATATCTGTGCCTGGCAAGAAAGGGGTGTAGGCTCCCCTGGAACTAGAGTCTCAGGTGGCTGTGAGCTACTGGGTCCTCTGGAAGAGCAGCAAGTGTTCTTAGTTTTTCGAGACAGAGTTTCTGTCTCAAAACTCTGTCTTAGTTGTCCTGGAACTCACTCTGTAGACCAGGGCTGGCCCTGAGATTAAAGGCCTGTACCAACACTGCTTGTTGCTTTTTTTTTTTTTTTTAAGAACACTAAACTCTGAGACAGGGTCTTAACATGTAGCCCTGGCTGGCCTCGAACTCCCAGAGCTCTGTTGCCTCTTCGACTCTTGAGCACCACCAGGCCAGCCTTACACTTGTTTCTTTAGGTATGTGTCTGCGGGATGCTGGTTCCTCAGCATGTGGAAGTCAGAAACTAACTTGTGGAAGTTGGTTCTCCTCTTCTATTGGACCCTGGGGATTGAACTCACATTGCTTGCTTGGCAGCAAGGGTCCTCACCTGCTGGGCTAGCTCACTGCCTCCTCAGGGGTGAGCTTTGAAAGAGCCGAGGCCCTGGAGATGACTTAAGTGGTTAGGAGCCCATGATCACACAATTTCAGTTCCTAGCACTCAAGATGGGCCACTCACAACCAGCTGTAACTCTGGATTCATAGACAACTGCACTCACATGCAGATGCTCACCCCCAAAACACACAAATTAAAATAAGAAATTTAGGCCAGGGCCAGGTGTAGTGTAGGGAGGTAGAAACAGGCATATCTCTGTGAGTTTGAGGCCAGCCTGGTCTACAAAATGAGTACAGGACATCCAAGGCTACACAGAGAAATCCTGCCCCCCCCAAAAAGACTCTAGCATTCAAGACAGGTATGGTGGTTTACCAGCACTCCAGAGACAGAAGTGGGTGCAGGTGGGTGTCTACACAGTGAGACCCTGTCTCAAAAAAAGTTCCATTTTCCTCCTGTAATTTATTCAGAGATCAAGCTTTAACTAGTCAGCTTTAGGCATTCTGGAGTGGTTGAGTTCTCAATATAATCAAGGGGTAACAGATCAGTTACATTGAAGGAAGGGATTTTATTCCACCAGGAGAGGAGAACTCTATTATTTATCTGATATGAGCAGAAACAATGTGGAATCAATTTCCCTGGGAGGACAGGGCAACCACAAACAGCCTTCAAGCCCCAAAGAGAATATTGCCAGGCTTAGTGGTACTCACCTTTAATCCCAGCACTTAGGAGGCAGAGGCAGAGGCAGGTGGATTTCTGTGAGTTTGAATCTAGCCTGGTCTACATAATGAGTTCCAATCTAGCCAGGGTTATATAATGAGATCTTTTCTCAAACCAAACCAAACCAAACCAAACCAAACCAAACCAAACCAAACCAAACCAACCAACCAATCTAACCAAAAGCAAAAACAAATAAACAGCAACAACAAAAACAAATAAGGAAACTTGAATAGAGCAACAGTGACTGGCTGGGGCTCTGGCCCCAGGTTCAGCTTCTGTGTCAGTCATTGCTGATGAAGGCCTTACTGTTTGACATTTTCCTTTCTTTACGTGTGCTCTCTCCCTCCCTCCTTCCCTTTCCGTCTCTTCATTCATTCATTCTTTCTTTCTTTCTTCCTTCCTTCCTTTCATTCTTTCAAGACAGGGTCTTACTCTGTAGCCTAGAATTCCTGGGACTCACAATGTAGACCAAGCTGGCCTCCAACACTCAGTGATCTCCCTGCCTCAGCCTCCTGAATGCTGGGACGTCCAGTGTGCACCACTACACACAGCTTGAGATATTTTTTTTTAATTAAGGTCAGTGTCCAGTCCTGTTTCCTATAGCTTCAAATATTCAGATGGCACATGAGTGTTCCCTAAACTTACACTGGAGAAGACTGACTCCAAGATCTTATGTAAGATGAGTGAATCACCAAACCAGCAAATGGCAGAGCTGAGTCTGTTTGGCTTCTATGCTCTTCTTAATCACAGCAGCTGGAGGATCCATGCCCCACCACCATCTCTGCAAAGTGAATAATTAGTTAATAATAACAATGATGGCAACAGTAATAATGGTAGCCAGGTCTGATGTGTCAGGCACCTCTGATTGGCCAGTGTTTCTTCCCTTTAAGTGATATCTTGGTTATTATTATTATTGTGTGTGTGCATGTGTATGTGTATGTGTATGCCAAGCTGCTTGTATCAAGGTCAGAGAGCAACTTTCCGAAACCTAGTTTCCCTTTCACAAAGGTGGAAAAGTCCATATAAGAGCCCATATAAAGATACAGGCTCCAGAAGTTGAGTCATCAGCAAATCATTTAGCCCACTGAACTATTTCACTGGCCCTTGTCTCTCTCCTCCTCCTCTTCTTCCTCTTTCTTTCCTTCCTTCCTTCAAAAAAGGAAACATCTTCCCTTTAATTCTGGGTGTACGTGTGGAGGGCGCTGTGTGCGCATGGGAGGGCAGGTGCTGTGGTGGTCCAGAATTATGGCTCAGCTCCCTGGAGCTGGAGCTACACGCGGCTCTGAGCCTCCTGCTGTGGGTTCTGGGAACTGAATTTAGGTCCTTTAGGAAAACAGCAAGTGCTTTTGACTGCTGCACCATTTCCCCAGCCCTTCCTTCTTGCTTCTTTTGTGTCGTGTTTTGTTGCCACAGGATCTTTCTTAGTTGACTAGACTGGCCTGAAACTTCTATGTGATCCAGGCTGGCCTCCAAGTCTCAGCAATTCCCCTGAGCCAGCCTCCAGAGGTCAGGGATTCCTGCTAACATTCATTCTTTCACAGTACTGAAACCAAGGCACAAAAGGTTTAACCAACCTGTTTGAGACTTTTTGGTCAATAAGGCTACAGCTGTCAATATCCCTGTTCAATATGTAAACAGAGGTGCAGTTGGGAGCTCAGCTACTGTGCTGCTACTTTGCATAACCAGCCACCTCCTGTTGGCATCTGAGAGTACTTCTCTGGGTGTGGTGGCACACCCCTGTAAAACAGCAGGGAGGCAGGGCATCTTGAGCTCCAAGCCAGCCTGTGCTACAGAGTAAAAAAAAAAAAAAGGAAAAAAGGTGGTCATTGTTCTATGTCCATTTGTTTTCTCGTTTCTTTTCCTTGGTGGCTAAATTCTCTAGTTTGCTTTTCTATCTGCTCTGCCACCCACCTCCTTATGCTAAGACTCTAAAACGAATTACATTCTGGGCACATTCGCCTCCCTTCATCCCTCTGCTGCCTGAAGCTAGGGAAACCCAGCTGGAAGCAAAGAGGCTTGTCTTTAATTCTTTAAAGTTACCTGTTGGTTGGTTTGTTTATTGTGTGAGACCACATTAGATGACCCTGGAGTTCAGAGGACACTGTGGGAGGGAGTTCTCTTCCTCCACTCTGTGGGCCCTGGGGACAGAACACATGCCATTGTCCTTGGGGACAGGTGCCTTTACTTGCAGGGCCATCCTGCCAGTGCATCATAGATTTATCTTGCGTTTGCTTCTTCTTTTCATTTACTGGTTTGTCTCAGAGTCTCTTGTAGCCCTGGCTGGTCTCAGACTCGCTATGTACCTCAGGATGACATTGACTTTCTGATCCTCCTGCCTCTGTTTCCCATATCTGTAGCACTAAGATTATAGGCAGGGGCCACATAACTGGCTATTGACCTTGAGTTTATGTGTGAGCACGTATGTATGTGCTCAAGCACACACTGTGGTGTGCATGTGGAGCTCGGAGGAACTGGAGAGAGTCGTGACTCTTCTTCCACCATGCAGGTGTGGGGATAGAACTGAGGTCATCAGGGTTAGGGGGAAGCCCCTTCTCCCTGATGCAAGCCCCTCCCCCCTTTCGAGACAGGGTCTCGTTGAATCCAGTTGACCTTGAACTCCCTATGTAGTCCGCTTTTGAACTTTTGATCCCTTTGCATCCACCTCCCAAGTGGATGACAGATGTGCACCGCAGTGTACAGTTGCTGTAGTACTGGGGGGGGGGGGATAGAGCCCATGACCTCCCGCGTGCTAGGCAAGCACTCTACCCACTGAGCTACATCCCACGCCCAAGATGAAGAAATTGAAGCCCGAGGAGGACCTCGAATGCAGGTAGATGGGAGCTGGATCCTAGCTCAGGTCTTCAGTCCCTTGGTATTTACAGGGCAGCTGCGAGCAGGCTCACTACTTCTTTCTCTGAGAGGCCATGCCTGTCCCAGCCATTTTCCTGCTGCCTTTGAGCCTCATCCGGTTGCTTTAAGCAAATTGTCTGTTCCAGCCATTTTCCTGCTGCCTTTGAGCCTCGTCCGGTTGCTTTAAGCAAACTCACAGCTCTCCTTATCCCCTTCCTCCTTTCAGTCTTGTGGCTCACAGGAGAAGCAGGATTGTTTACAGTAAATGGAAACCAAAGTTGTTCAGGAAATGAGGCGCGGCCTGATATGTTACAATGTTATTCTAGCCTGTAATGTGCCTACCTGTGGGCTCTCAGATACAGCCAGGCTGTCTGGAGAAGGACTCGGAGGGTCTCAAGCTGCCTTTTGGGGTCAAGGCTAGGGAATGCACAACCCTGTATGCTCTTCTGGATCTCCGCGGAACTTACTCCTTGCACGCACCCAGACAAATGGCTGCCTAAGAGATCATGAGGCACTGGGACGTGGGGAAAGTTACCCGCAGACCTGGGTCCTCTAGGGTTCGACTAGGAGAGGCCTTCACAGATGTATTTCGGGAAGCCCTGGCACCAGCTCGCAGCTTTGGCCCGGAACTCCGCCTGAGCTCACGGTCCCTGCGCCCTCTAGTGGTGTTTTGGAGAAAGGAGTAGCTCTGGGGAGACGGGGGAAGTTGGTCTACTCTTACACTTGGACATTACCGGTTAAAATAGAGAATTAAGGAGAATGGAAAGCTCCGGTCGGCACCTCATTCCAAAGAACATGGCTCTGGTGTCTCTGCCTGGAGTGGTGGTGAGCATTCAGTTTCAGCTACCTAAGAAACCAAAGCAAGAGGATCACTCCAGAGCAGAAATTTGGAGCCAATGTAGGCAACACAGCAGGACCCTTGACTCAAACCACTCCCACCACACAACTAAAAAGGAAAAGGCGAAGCCAGGGTCGTGATGCCCGCCTTTAATCCCAGCACTCTGGAGGCAGAGGCAGGCGGCAATCTGAGTTCAAGGTCAGCCTGGTCTACAGAGTGAGTTCCAGGACAGGCAGTCCTACATAGTAAAACCCTGTCCCAGGGGGGAGGAGGGAAAAGGAAGAAAAAGGAAAATGGGGTTCTGAAGAGATGGCTGAATGGTTAAGAGCATTTGCTGCCCTTGCAAAGGACCCTGGTTCAGTTCCAGCCCTCTACTACTCAGCAACTCCAGGTCCAGGGGATCCAGCATGCTGTGATCTTCTCTGGTGCACATACATACGTGCAGGCAAATGCATATACACATAAAAGAAAACAAATCAATCACTCGTAGGGATTTATTTGTTCATTTTTATTTATGTTCGTGTCTGCATGAACTTGTATGGACCACATGCGTGCAGGTCCCAGAGAAGACAGAGGGCTTCTAATTCTTTGGAACTGGAGATGTGAACCATCTGGGGTGGGGTACCAGTCCCAGGCCCTCTGGAAAAGCAGCAAGTGCTCTTAACCACTAAGCCGGCTCTCTAGCCTCAAATAAATAAGCCACAACGAGACAGAAAGAAAACAGGTGCTGGATCTAGTCAAACAAATGAGCCCTCTCCACCTTAGGGGTAAAGGAATCTTTTCCGGCAATAGATTGTGTTCTCAGGGGGCGTGATGCGCCTGCTTGAAGGTAGGACACCTTTGTCCAGGGATGAAGACTTCAGCCACATCGGTTGTGCACATCTTCGCCTCTCAGCTGGGAGCTGGGGACTGACAGTCCAGCAAAGAAGGCTCTTGTGAGATGGATCAGGAGCCAAAGCCCGCATCCTTTCTAGTCTGGACAGAACTAAGCTCCCAAAGTTGCTTGCAAATTATGTTCCAACTCACATCTCCTTGAGACCTCTGAGGTCCAAAATGCAGCCACCAAAGACAGATGGAACTGTCCTTTTGGATGGGAACCACCACTGGCTGTCTCCAAAGAACAGAGACCCAATTTCATTGCCCACCTCTCTGCCCAAGGAAACTTCTGGCCCTGCTGCTAGGATTCCCTAGCTAATTAATTTGTGTTTTGTTAGTCTGGGAGTGGAAGCTAGAACCTCACACATGCCACACAAGTGATCTGCCCTCGAGTCACAGCCCCTGCCCTTATTTTTACCTTTTATTTTGAGAAAAGGTCCCTCACTAAATTGTCCGGGCCACAGAGGCCTTGGACTCCCAGTCTTCCTACCTCAGCCCTGGAACTATAACCCTGCACCATCAGACCCAGCTTAGGTGTCTGTGTTCTAAACAAACCCTGTAGATACTGTGTGAGAACTGTTGATAAGAAAGGGAAAGTCGGGATCTCCAATCAAGGGAGAAAGTGGCTTTTTTGTTCAAGATGGAACACCTGACACCCACCCACAAAGCCTCCATTGCTGTTGTTTTGTGGTGCTGGGAGCCCTGCTCTGCTGCTGACCTTAACTCCCAGAGCATCTGAGGCAAGTACTCCACCACTCAGGAGTACATAAACGGGCAGATCTCTGTGAGTTCAAGGCCAGCCTAATCTATAGAGCAAGTTCCAAGACAGCCAGGGCCACACAGAGAAACCTTGTCTTGAAAAGCCAAAAGAAAAGGGGGGTGGGGTGATAAGATGGCTCAGCAGGTAAAGGTGCTTGCTGTGTAAGTCTGGGGACCTGAATTCAATCCTCAGAACCCTCTTAAGGTGGAAGGAGAGAATTGATCGATTCTACAAAGTGTTCTCTGACCGCTACACACACAACAGAACATACGTACCCTTCTTCAACAATAAACAAACAAACAAATGAATGAATGAATGAATGAATGAATGAATGAATAAATTTTAAGCAGGAAAAGGGGCTGGAGATATGGCTCACCTCTTAGCAGCACTGGCTGTTCTTCCAGAGGACTAGGGTTCCCTTCCTAACAGCTGGTTCAGCAAAGATCCTTTTTTCCAGTGTCATGGAATCTGTCTCCTTCTCGCCTCTACTGGCAAAAGGCACACAGAGAAACCCTGTCTCTAGAAACAAAAACAAAACAACTAAATACCTAAAAACCTTTTTCTTTAAAAAAAAAAAAAGATGATATTAAAAATGAAGATAGAATGAGCAATTTAGGAGCCAAGGCAGCCTACATTTGAATGTCTGTGGTTCCTTGGCCTGGGATGAAGACTGAAATGAGAGGGTGTTAGTTAGCTCTTCATTGCTGTCAGAAAGGAGGCAGATGGCAGGCAGCCTCAGGCAGAAAGCAGGCCAGCCGGCCAGTCAGCTGGCAGCTCCTTAACTCCAGGTTCAAGGAAATTTTTATGCTGGAGGAACTCACAGTGGTTTTGAATTTCAGAAGGAGCTTGCCATAGCCAAAGGCAATTATTACATCAAAGGGACAATTTAGTGCATTTTTACAAGCCACTGATTTGATGCAGGAATGACAATTAAGCACAGGCTCCCACGATGGTGCTGCCGGCAACACTCAGCCTGGACAGAAAACAAAAAAGTAATTACATCTTTTTTTCTTTCTTTCTTTTTTCTTTTCAGAGACTGGGCTTCTCTGTGTAGCTCTGGCTGTCCTGGACTCACTCTGTAGACAATACTGGATTTGAACTCACAGCGCTCTGTCTGCCTCTGCCTTCCTAGATGCTGGGATTAAAGGCTGATTTATTTTTGTTTTTTATTTTATGTGTGTGCAGCTGTTTTGCCTGTGAGTGCAGCTGTGTACCAGCTGCATGTCTTGTGCCCGAGGAGGTCAGAAAAGGGTGTCAGATCCCCTAGAACTGGAGTCACCAACACTTGTGAGCCCCATGTGGGCGCTAGGAACCTGGGTATGCTGCAAGACAGTAAGTGCTCTTAAGCATTAAGTCATCTTTCTTTCCTTCCTTGTTGGTTTTTGAGAAAGGTTTCTCTGTGTAGCCTTGGCTATTCTGGACTTACTTTGTAGAACATACTGGCCTGGAATTATAGGCATGCGCAACCGTGCCCAGCCTTTCTTTTCTTTGTTTTTATTTTATGTTCACTGGTGTTTTGCCCGCATGTATATCTGTGTGAGGATATCAGGTCCCCTGGAACTGGAGTTACTGACAGTTGTGATCTGCCATTTGGGTGCTGGGAATTGAACCAGCGTTCTCCGGAAGAGTAACCAGCACTCTTAACCCCTGAGCCATTTCTGCAGCCCCCAACTGAGCTCTCTTTTCAGCTGCTGAATTAAAAAAAGAAACAAGAAGGAGAGGACATGACTGCTCCTAGCAGTGGTGGAGGAGAAGGTTTATTGTAGATAAAAAGGAGAGCCTAGGCAGAGGTTGAGACATCCGGGAGAGGCCAGAGTGAACTCGACCAGATTGAGCCATGTGAAGACATGGGAAAGGGAGAGGGAAGAGCCAGACCAAGAAACCAAACAAACAAAGGAATTAATAAATAAAGAGAAGTTTAGGATAGGGGCCAGGGTATGCCAACCATACCCTGTACCACGTAGGGACTGAGGGATGCTGGAAGAAGGCTGCTGTGGACAGGTCTGCTTTGATGTGGTGAGTTGTCATCTCAGTGGTTTGTACTGGATTTGAGACCTAACAACCTCAAACATTTTTTCTTAATCTTTCTGTTTGTTTGTTTTGAGACAAGGTTTCTTAGTTTTAGCTCTGGCTGTCTTGGAACTCGGATCTATAGACCAGGTTGACCTAGAATTCTCACAGATTCTTCTGTCTCTGCCTCCCAAGTGCAGGGATTAAAAGTGTACATCAACACACCTGGCAAAATCTTTCTTTCTTTCTTTCTTTCTTTCTTTCTTTCTTTCTTTCTTTCTTTCTTTCTTTCTTTCTTTCTTTCCGTCTGTCCTTCCTTCCTTTCTTTTTTAAAAATTTTTTATTATAATTTATTCACTTTGTATCCCAGCCGTAGTGTCCTCCCTTGTCCCCACCCATTCCTGCCCTCCCTCCCTCTTTTGATTTTTTTTGAAACAGGGTTTCTCTGAGTAACAAACAACCCTGTCCTGGACTCACTTCGTAGGAAGTTTTATTATTATTAATCTTTAAAATATTTGACATTTTTGTACTACACTTTTAAATTTTATATATATATATTTTTTGAGGCAGAGTCTCTCTACATAGCCCTAGTTGTCCTGGAACTTGTTCTATAGACCACTTGCAACACCATGCCTGGCTTTGCTTCTGCTTGTCTGCATGTGCTCATGTGTGTTTGTGCATGTAGAGTCGGAGGTCAACATTACATATCTTCTTCAACCTATGCTTGTCCCCCATTTTTAAATTTTGTTTTGGTTTTGGTATTCGTTTTTCGAGACTAGGTTTCTCTGTGTAGCCCTGGCTGTCCTGAACTCACTTTGTAGACCAGGCTAGCCTTGAACTCACAAAGATTCACCTGCCTCTGTCAGCCTGAGTGCTGGGATTACAAGCATGTACCACCATGCCCGTCATCTCTACCCCATTTTTTAAACATGGGGTCTCTTACAGAGCCTGGTCTACCTAGCCACTGCTCTGGCGAGCTACCTCTTCCTTCCCCGTACTCCCACTTCCTCCTGGCATTAGGGTCATCTGTAACATACTGTCACCCCTAGTTTAAAAGGGTACTGGGGTCAGGTCCTCACACTGTACCTGCAGGGGCTTTACAAATACCTCTTCACTCCCAGCTACTTCCCCTTCTTTTTTCTTTTAAAACAGGGTCTCCTGTAGCCCAGACTAGCCTTGGGCTCCTCATCTTTCTGCTTCCATCTCCTAAGTAGTAGATTATTAGCATGTAACTGTTGAAGGATGTTTTTGTGCACTGTGTATCCAGATGCTGATTTCTGTGCCCCAAGATCTGGCTACAGTCCAGATGTGGCCATTGTCATGATCACTGAAGAATCTCTTATATCAGCGTTGTATAAACACTGCTCCCCAATTATTTCTGATTAGTTAATTTTAAAAGCTTATGAGCAAATGACTGGGCAGAGGAGAGAGTAGGTGGGACTTCCATTCTCATTCTGGGGTATCTCAGGAGAAGGAAGTCACCAAGGGCAGGTACCTTGAGGAGTTCACCATGAGGACAGAGAGTTAAGGCACAAGGCCAAGGCAAGGCTGAGGTGGCAAGTAAAAGGGCAGGAGGCTAGGAAGTGGCCAGACTAGCATAATTGGGTTAGAATGGATGAATATCTGTCCCATTATAGAGCTTAAGGCTTGTTGAATAAATCCAATAGGTCTCTGTGTCATTTGGCAGCTAGGGCAGGTAGCAAAAAAGGCCCCCACTTAATATCATATTTCCACATGTAACCACTCCCGTTTAGCATTGTGGTACACTTTAAATTAAAAAAAACTTGTTTGTGTTATTTAAATTATTTAATTAATGTAGTGTGTGTTTGCAGTGTATAAGTGTAGGTATGTGAGTGTCACAGAGCATATGCAGAGTTCAAAGAAGTATTTGTGGGAGTTGGTCTTCTTCTTCTGCCATGTGGGGTTCCAGAGATCAATCAGGTTCTCAGGCTCGGTGTCAAGCACTTTTACATGCTGAGTTATGCCACAGGTCTAACCCTTGAACTTGTTCTTCTGCCTTGACTTCCTAAATGCTGGAATTAAAAGCATGCTCTGCTAGGCCTAGTTTAGGCTGTAGGTTCTCAGACAGGGGAGAGACAGGATCTGTGATGTAAAAAGTTATTCTGGAGCTGTATTCAGTTATTGGAGCTGGGGCTGGGTGTCAGGCACTCCATTGGTGGAGGCTTAGGAGGCTGCTCACTCATCCCATATGCACAGGGCAGCCCCATTAAGCAAGAATGATCTGGCCAGAAGTGTCCATAGTGGCTGATTGAGAGACCCTGTTGTAACCGAACTGATACAGAACAGGCATGTAGCCAATTAGGTATGAGGTCCCTGAGCAAGGACGTAGCCATGTCTAGTTGCTGTGTCTGCAGACAGTCAGAATGTCCCCTTGTGCTTTAACATCCCTCAGGCTGAAGCTGTTTGTCCTCACAGAGTCAGAAGCAGGCACCAGGGTGCTTTCCCAGATATGTGCAACTAAGGAAGATTCTGGGCTCTCCAAAGACCTGAAGTCGTTATAACACTGCTTGCAGGGAAGGAGGATGTGGCTCACCTTGCAGAGTACCTGCCTACCATTCATGAAGCCTGGGTTAGGTCATTAGCACAGCATAAAACTAGGCATGGTGGCACACAACCCTCCTTCTTGAACTTGAGAGGTGCTGGGCCTGGTAGCATAATGCCTTTACTCTCAGGAGGCAGAGGCAGGAGGATCTCTGAGAGTTTGAGGCCAGCCTGGTCAACATAGCAAGTTTCAGATATGTAGAACTACACAGAGGACCCTGTGTCAAAAGAAAACAAAAAATGTGTATGTAATAGTCTTCCTGCTTTGCCTGTCTCTTCCTGATTCCTCAACTTCCGGTGCCCAATTTCTTCACTGCTGTTCCTGTTACAGGGTTACTTGGTCCTTCCAGGGAGTGTTTATGCATATCCTAGCAACTAATTCTATATTCTCCCCTTCCCACATACATACTTTTAAATGTCTTTTTTAAAATTTTTATTTGTCATTTATTTTTATGTATATGAGTGCTCTACCTGGACGTACATCTCCATGTCAGCAGAGGGTATCAGATCACATTATAGATGGCTGTGAACCACCATGTGGTTGCTGGGAAGTGAACTCAGGACCTCTGAGGCATCTCTCCATCCCTTAAATGTCTTCTTAAGAAAAATTCAAACAGAAGCTGAAGTAGAGAGAGTGATAGAGACAAGAGAACGAATGGCCAACCCCGGTGCCACCATCAGGCCTCAACCACTGTCAACTCCTTAGGCTGGCTTCTCTGCCCTACTGACTTCCTGCTCACAAAGCAAAAACACGGCTTTCATCTCAAGGGGAATAAGAGACAGTTTATTCTGCAACCGAATATGAGTGACCAGGGACACTGGTTTAGGTTACCCCAACTTCCATGTTCCAACACAGCAAGAATGCCATGAAGTTTAATAGTGTCGGGACAAAGAAAAGTCATAAATCAAGACACCATTCAAATATGTCAGTGGTCACATCAGGAAGGCAGGTTACAGCCAAGTGGAGAAAAGTCTGCTATGTGCCTTAGATCTCACCTCTTGATGTTTTAGCTTTGGGGTTGGTAGATGCCAGGGTCAGTTAAGTTGATTTATTCCAAGGATTTCAGCTTATCATCACTCGATGTGAGGTCAGACACAGGTGAGCTAGGAATGGCTATCTGGGGAGGACTGAAGATATCCTAAGACAGCAGTTCTCAACCTGTGGGTCACAACCCCCTAGAGCCAGATATCAGATATTGACAATACAATTCACAACAGTACCAAAATGACAGTTATGAAGTAGCAACAAAAATATGGTTTTTTTTTGGTTGGGAGGGGGGGCTCACCACAACATGGAGAACTGTATTAAAGAGTCAGCATTAGGAAGGTTGAGAACCACTAGCCAAAGAGCAGCTGTGAGTAGGCTGTGGACTGGCAACATTCTAACCTCTTCACAGTCACTGAAGTTATTATTTTGTAGTTGTTTGTTTGTTTGTTTTCAAGACAGGGTTTCTCTGTGTAGCCCTGGCTGTCCTAGAGCTCACTCTGTAGGCCAGGCTGGCCTCAAACTCACAGCTGCCTCTGCCTCTCAGAGTGCTGGGATTATAGGCAGGCACGCATACACCACTGTGCCTGCCTTGGTTTTTGGTTTTTCCAGACAGGGTTTCTCTGTGTATCCTTGGCTGTCTTGGACTCACTTTGTAGGATGGCCTAGAACACACAGAGATCAGTCTGCTTCCGCCTCTGCTTCACTTTAGCTTTTTGAGATAAGATTTCATTAAAACCTGGCTCTCAGCTCAGTGCAGTGGCCCATGCCTGTAATCCCAGCACTTGAGAGGCAGGGACAGGCGAATCTCTATGAGGCCAGCCTGGTCCACAAAGTGAGCCCAGGACAGCCAAGGCTACACAAAGAAACCCTGTCTTGAAAAAAAATAAACAAACCAAAAAACTGGAGCTCTCCAATGTGGGTATACTGGCAGCTTGGAAAGTCCCATGGATCCACAAGTCTGTTTTCCTACAGGTACATAAGGTAACAGACACACCCACCTTCCTCCTCTTCTGTCCTTTCTTCTTTCCCTCCTTCCCTCTCTCCCTCCCTCCCTCTTTCCTACCCTCCTTCCTTCTCAAGACAGGGTCTCACTATGTAGCCTTGGCTTCTGGACCAGGCTAGCTTCAAACCATAGAGATCTACCTGCTTCTGCTTCCTGAATGTAGGAATTGAAAGTGTGTGTGCCAACCTGCTCAGCCTCTTTCTCTCCCTGCTCTCCTCCTCCTTCTGTGTTTAGTAGAGCTGGCATTCAAACCCAGCGCTTCTTGCTTACCAGGCAAACAGTCACCACTGAGTTACACCCCAGTCTAAACACACAATTATTTCTTTGTAGAGAGAGAAAAAAATTGCATTGAGTCAAGTAGCTGCATTCTAACACACATTGTTGAAAAATTCCCTCTGTTGTCTCAATCCTGAACACACTAGTCCCTCTACCCGCTACTTGCCAGTGTGTCCCGGGACTCTCTGTATTGGCAATTTGAGCTGAATTCTAGAGGCTCTGGCTTTCTCCATCATTATCCCCCAATTCAACCCTCGCCTTCCTCGTCTTGTCAATTTTTGACAGGTTTCTTTGTGCATCTAGAGTTCACAAAGTCACGTTCAAGGAACTAAGTAGTACCAGGGAGCCTTGAATCATCTCTTTGCATAAGATAGCACGTAAGTTACTTTTGAAATGCCAGAAAGCCTTTCTCTCAGCCGTTTTTTTTTTTCTTTTTTTCTTTTTTAAATCAAGAAATAGCACTTTGCTGAAAGCAATAGCTGAAGTACTTTGATAAGAGTGCTTCAGTTTTAGCCTCAATGTTGCTGGTGGGTATTAAGGAGTGGTGGACACTGGCAAACTGGCCTCAAACTCTCAATGGAGCTGAGGGTTATCTTGAACTTTTGATCTTGTTTCACCTACTGGCTGGGATCACAGGATCTGTCACCGTGCCTGCTTACTGCAGGACTGGAGATTAAATGGTGGCTTTGGGCTCACAAGGCAAGCACATTACTGAATGAGCCTTCTCCTCAGCCCCTCCTCCCATTTTTTATGTGTTTTTATTTTGCTAACTACTGTGTGTCTCTGTGTGTGTGTGTTTGGGCATACACATGCCATAGCATGAATTCAGAGGTCAAAGGATTTCTCCTTCCATGCTGGGTTCTAGAATTAAACTCAGATCATCAGGCTTGCATAACAGTACTTTTACCCCATGGACCCATTTTGTTGGCCAATATTAGCAATGTTACATGAGCAGTTCAGGATGTGTCTCAATTTAAGGAAATACAGTTTCCTTCAGTGGGGAAGGACTGGCATAATGCCCAGGGAAGCTGTGAGTTTACATCTCAGACCAGGAATCAAAGAGACTGGAGTGAGAAGCAGGGCCATGCTGGAACTCTGAAGGCTTGACCCACTTCCCCCAGACAAGCCCGGCCTCTTAAAGGTTTCCTTTCCTTCCAAAAGCACCAGCAGCCAGGGATCAAGTGTTCACACATGTGAGATATTTTATGGAAGATATTTTACATCCAGACCAAGTACAAGGTTTCCCTATGTAGACCAGGCCTGGAACTGCTATCCATCTGCCTCAGTCTCCTGAGTGCTGGGATTAACAGCCTGTGCTTCCACAGCCGCTCTCCTTCTAGGATTCTGACACATTCCCCACAACCCTGGTGTTCAGCGAGGGGAAGTGAGTCGACGTTTCAAAGCATCCTAGGAATGTTTCAATAGCTCTGGGGAAAGGCGGTAGGCTTTTTTGTTTGTTTAAAGCATAAAATGATTTTTTTTCCAGGAGTGTAGCCCTGGCTGTCCTAGAACGCAGAGATCTGCCTGTCTCTGCCTCCCAGGTGCTGGGATTAATGGTGTGCACCACCACACCCAGTTTATAGAATGATTTAAAAAAAAAAAGATTTTTATGAGAGATAGAGAGAACACTTGCCATGATGTCCGAGGACAGCTCCCAGGGGTAGGTTCTCTCTTTCCACCATGTGGGTCCTGAGATGCTGAGATTGGCAGCACCTGCCCATGTGAATAGTTTTCAACCTAACACCACGTAGAATCACTTGGGAAGAGGGTCTAAATGAGGGATTGCCTAACTCAGGTTGTTCTGTGGGCATGTTTTGTCTTTTTTAGTTGAGGCGGGATGACCCAATGTGGGTGGCACCGTTCCCTGGGCTTGGGATAAATGGGATAAAGCTAGCAGAGCACTAAACATGCACGAATTCAGTCTTTCTCTGCTCTTATGTTGTTTCGTTTTATTTGGGATGTTTTTGAAACAAGGTCTTTCTACGTACGTACATAGATTTGGCTGTCCTAGAACTTGCTGTAGACACCAAGATGGCCCAGAATACACAGAGATCCTTCTGCCTCTGCTTCAAAAGTGCTGGGATCAAAGGTGTGCGACCACGCTTGGTTTCTTTTCTTTTTCTTTCTTTTTTTTTTAAATTTTTATTTTTTATTTTTCCTGGACTCACTTTGTAGACTAGGCTGTCCTCGAACTCAGAGGACTGCCTGCCTCTGCCTCCCAAGTGCTGGGATCAAAGGTATGTCCACCAACACTGTCTTTTTACCTTTTTGGACAGGATCTTCTATAGCCAGCCAAGATGGCCTCAAGCTCACTAAGTAGAGGATAGCCTTGAGCTTCTAATCTTCCTTTCTCTGCCAACATGCACTGCTGGGGATCGAACTTAGAGCTTTTTATGTGCTAGGATATCGCTCTATCTACTGAGCTACATCCTCGGCCCCCTTTTCTTATTGAGATAGGGCCTCATGTCACAAGTTGGCCTCAAACATAAGTTGTTACTGGGACTACAGATGTGTGTACATCCAGGTGTGTGTGTGTGTGTGAGAGAGAGAGATACTGGGGATTGAAACCAGTGCCTCACAAAAATCCAGAGCTCTACCACAGAGCCACATCCTCAGCTCTTTATCAGTTTCTTTATGAAGAACAAACAAACAAATGAAAACCACCAAACTTTCTCTTTTGAGGCAAGGTCTCACTAAGTTGCCTAGTCTGAACTTGAACTAGCTCTCTAGTCCAGGTAGTTCTTGAATTTGCCATCCTCCTGCCTCATTTTTCCTAGTAGCTGGGATTATAGGGATGAGCACCATGTCTCACTTCAAAAATGTTGGACCTAGAAGCAGGAGGAACAGGAGTTCCAGGTCCCCCTTAGCTACAGAGCAAATTTAAAGCCAACTTGGGGCCAGGGAGTGGTGGCGCACACCTTTAGTCCCAGCACTTGGGAGGCAGAGGCAGCTGCATTTCTATGAATTTGAGGTCAGCCTGGTCTACAGAGTGAGTTCCAGGATAGCCAGTGCTACACAGAGAAACCCTGTCTCAACAAACAAACAAAAACAAACAAACAAGCAAACAAAACAAAACAATATATGTGACCTCAGAGACTTCCATCACGCTGGACCTGCACTTTTCCCTCCCAGCTGTGGATGTTCTCAAAGACCCTGGACGGTATCAAAACAGCCTGTTCTTCCTGGGCTTGTCCAGCATTTCAGCCTTTTGACCTCCCTACAGCGCCCCCAGTGTCAGCAGGAAGTAGCCAAAAGAGAATCTATGCCTGTTATTCACTCATTATTAACAAAAGGCTGGAATGGTGTGCTTCAGGCCCAGGACAAGCAGCTCCAGGTTCTCCCAGTGTTTCTCAGACCCTACCTGTTGCCTTGTGTGGCTGGCAACTCTCTACTGACAACCGTCTTCCCTGAGCTTTCCAGGGCAGGGGATTCCCCTCCTCCTCTTGACCATGTAATCTGGACATTTTGTTGCTATTATTTCTTCTCTCTCTTTTAACCCCATGCATGGCAACCAAGAGCCACTTCCAATAAACCTAAATTTATATACTTTAACTTGCCTTACAAGCAGCCCAAGTTCCTCATTTTTAATTATAGAAAAAGGGAGGAATGTTAGTCTTTAGGCAGCCTGCTTCTGGGTTGCCTAGCAACCTATGATGGCATCCTGCGTCCCTGGCCTCTGCCTCTGGAAGGCATGGTTACCTTGCTCCTTAAAGGGATTGACCGCCACATTGTCCCTCTCTTGCCTCTTGCTCTCTCTTGGCCCCTCTTGCCCTCTTGGCTCTTGCCCTCTCCCCTTTCTCTGTCGGGGCACCTCCTCTCCCCTCCCCCATCATGTCCTGCTCTCCCTTCTCTCTCTCTAATAAACCTCTTTCATATAAAATCTGTTGTATGCCTGATCATCATTATTTAATATGTCCCATCAGGATCTTTCTTTACCATGTAAAAAAAACGATGACCTAGGTTATGTGTGTCAGAGTTATTTCATTCCTTCCTGCCTAGGGCAAGGATTGTGATGCTGAGAGTGCTTCCTGCAGATGGGGTGAGGGAGGGTGGATGTTAAGGGCATGAGGTCCTGCTTGTCCTCACAGATAGCTCTGGGGAAACAGAGATGTTAAAGAGCAGTCGTCTCTTCGCCAGAGAGGGTGCAGGCCTGTTTTCACCTGGAGAGCTAGGGATGGATGTAGTGACTTGGTGATCTGTGCTATCTGCAGGCCCAGGCAAATTTCCCAACTATGATGTTTATCCCAGACATTCTTCTCTAGACCTTTATCCTGAGTATTGTTTCTCAGTCAATAGAACACTTTCCCCTTTGTGTGTGTGTGGTTTCTCTGTGTAGCCCTGGCTGTCCTGGACTTGCTCTGTAGACCAGGCTGGCCTGGAACTCACAGCAATACACCTGCCTCTGCCTCTGTACTTTGCAAAAAGAATTTTGATGTAGTCATGCCTTAAGCATTATTGTGATAATTGCCATCACAAAACCTTGTTCCAAAGTTGTTCTGTATTTAAATATGTCAAAAACAAACAAACAAACACACAACTGCCTGTTTGAACCAACACTGGCTACTGAGTCATGCTGAGCCAGACTTCCTTGCCTCATGAAGAACGTTACTCAGCAATCTGTGGCTTTTGCAGGGACCTCCATAGGTAGACTTTCCCATATAGTTACTGTTTGATAAAGAGTAATCTCTGTGGAGCAAAACAAGACTGTCAGGGCCGGACTTTTTCTGTTAGCTCTCTTGATGTGCACACACAGTGTAACTTCTGGTGCATCAACTATGAAGGGCTTATTCTAAGCACTGCCACTTTGTTATTGAAAGAGAGAAGGAACAAAGTTGGTTGAATGTGGAGGATCTGGGAGGAGTTGGGAAAGGGGGAAATACATGATCAAAATATATTGTCTGAAAGGAAAAACAAGCCACCCCTATAAAATCTGTGTGTATATGTGTAGGTGAAGGAGGTTGGAGAGATGGCTCAGCAGTTAAGAGCACTGGATACTCTTCCAGAGGACCTAGGTTTGATTTTCAGCACCCACATGATAGCTCACAATTATATATAACTCCAATTCCAAGGAATCTTCTGGCTTCAAAAGTACTTCCCATATGTTGAACACAGACAAAACACCCATAAACATAAAATTAAAATAATAATAAAGTGTATAAAAAGGACACATGAAATTAACAAAATTTAAAAATCTGTGACTCCAGCAGGGTGTGGTGACACACACCTTTAATCTCAGCACTCTGGAGGTAGGTCAGGCAGATCTGTGAGTTTAAGGCTAGCTTGGTCTACAAAGAGAGTTCTCAGACAGGGCTTGTTTAGTGTTCTGCCTGCATATATGCCTGTATGCCAGAAGAGGGCACCAGATCTCATTATATTTTTTAAAGATTTATTTGTTTATTATACAATAGTCTGCCTGCATGTACGCCTGCAGAAGAGGCCCAGATATGCATATATGCCTGTAAGCCAGAAGAGGGCACCAGATCTCATTATAGATGGTTGTGAGCCATCATGTGGTTGCTGGGAATTGAACTCAGGACCTTTGGAACAGCAGCCAGGCTCTTAACCTGAGCCATATCTCCAGCCCAAATAAATAAATCTGAAAAGAAAAAAAAAAAAGAGAGAGAGAGAGAGAGTTTAGTTTCAGGACAGCCAGCCAAGACTACCCAGAGAAACCCTGTCTTGAAAAACAAAAATAGGGAAAAAAAAAAAAAAACCAAATAAAACAAATCTGTGACTCTGTTCTCTAAAGATAAGAGCTAGTAACAGGGTATATTTGTTTTCGTCTTCTTTTCTCTGTCTACAATGTAACAGTAGATATACTGTCTACTTTTTTACTATTGCTAACTTGATAGTCTATTGTACACAGATGTTAATAATGGAGCTGAGGAGTCAGCTTGGTGGGTAGAGTGTTTGCTGTGCAAACATGAAGACCTGAGTTCCAATCTCAGCCTGATGTGGTAGCTTTAACCCGGTGTGTCTATCCCCACAGCATTAAAGGGCAGAGGCAGATACATAGCTGGAGTTTGTTTGCTGTCCATTGGAGCTGGAGACTATTGTAAAAAAAAAAAAAATTAGGCAGAGAACAATAAAGTGAGACAGAGACACCTGGTGAAAACCTCCAGCTTCAACAAGTGAAGGAAGGGTGGCCTGCTCACCCCCCACCCCCAATGCTGTTTATGGCAGCTGTAGTAGCAAATGCCTGTAATCCCAGCACTTGGGAGTCCCTGGCAGGAGGATCATTCTAGGGTCTCTGCGAGTTTGAGGCTAGTTTGGTCTACACAGTGAGTTCCAGGACAGCAAGGACTACATAGAAAAACTCTGCCTTGAGAATAAGAAAGTTCAGTTTCTTCTTCTTCTTCTTCTTCTTCTTCTTCTTCTTCTTCTTCTTCTTCTTCTTCTTCTTCTTCTTCTTCTTCTTCTTCTTCTTCTTCTCTCCCCTCCCCTCTCTCTGGCTCAGGCTATCTTGGAACTCTGTATGCAGAACAGGATGATCCCAAACAAACATCCACCTGCCTCTGCCTCCCAAGTGCTGGAATTAAAAGCCTGTGCCACCACACCCAGCTCATCAAGCATCTGTCTATGATGGGTCCAAAAGCTTTCTCAGGAACCGGCTGGATAGGAGTCCCTTCACAGGCCTTCTGGCTTCTGCAGTGTGAAGCAATCACACACCAGACATCCATGAATGAACAACATGGCTACATTTCAGTAGATGTTTAAATTGGGATTTCAGATCATTATTCTGCATGTCTTTTGTTCTTTTTTTTTTTTCCTTTTGCATTTATTTATTTATTTATTCAGACAAGGTTTCTTTGTGTGGCCTTGGTTGGCCAGGATTATATTTGTAGACCAGGCTGGCTTTGAACTCACAGAGAGCCACCTGCTTCTGCCTCCCTAAGTATTAGGATCACAGGTGTGTGCCACCATACCCGCCTCTACATGTCTTTTGATTTTCCAACCATTTCATAAATGTCAAATCATTCTCAGCTGCCAGGCCGGATAGGCAGCAGGCCATATTTTGTCTGCAGGTTGCAGTTTCCCAACCTGGCCCTACATGCAGTGTTTTTCCTGGCTGACTTGAACCTCACTGCACAAATGTGTCATTGCTGACTCAGATGGTATCACATTTGCAAGATAATTGGATTGGATTCAGTATTTTGGATTCTGGAAAGCTAGGACAAGCACCTTTGTGGTTAAGCATATAGGAATTCATCTGAGTATTTCCTTAGAAAATCCTTCATGGGAATTGCTAACTCAAGGAGTAAATACAACTTAGCATTTTATATCTTACATGTACATGCATGGGCACCTGTGCCACATGCTATAACACAGGTATGGAGATCAAAGGATAACTTTCTGGAGTTGGTTCTTTCCTTCTACCATATTGATCCAGTTTGTTAGATTGACAGCAAACACCTTTAACTGATGAGCAATCTTGCTTGAGCAATTAACAGTATTTTGATAGCATTGTACAACCTCTAGCATCTAGAGCAGATGTCATGAGTCTGAATGAATGGTCTGAATGAATCTGGTCTGGTGGCACAGACTTGTATTTTAGCTACTTGAAAGGCTGAGGAAATAGGATGAAAAGTTCAAAGCATGCATGTGCAATTTAATGAGGCCTTCATTCAGTAAAAAAAAAAAAAAAAAAAGAAAAAGAAAAAGAAAGAAAGGAAGAAAGAAAGAGAGAAAGAAAGGTAAGGTTGAAGCCCAACATTTCCTTAGCACCCGCAAGACTCTGGAACCCAACCCCAGCACTGCATGGATCTGTCATGATGGTTACCATATATTTCCTGCACTCAGGAGGTGGAGGCTGGAGGATCAGAAATTCAAGGCCTTTCTTAGCCATATAGCAAGTCTGAGGAAAGGAATACTGGCACTAGACTGTGTTCCAAAAAAGAAAAACCAAATGAGACATTTTTTTAAGGGCTTGGATGTAGCTCAGTGGTAGAGCACTTACCTAGCGTGATCCTAGGTTCAATTCTTAGCACATCCAAGGGGAAAAAAAAATAATCGAAATCTAAAAATGAGTAAAGGGCTAGACTCTCCAGAGCAGATGCACAGCAAGAACGCTAATTTAAAATAAACGTGTGGTCCTGTGGCTCCAGCGCCCCCTAGAGCCCACTAGCGCATCCAGGTGAACCTGTAAGGTTGTGATAAGAACGTAAGAATGGTGGCCACATCCTTGTTGCCCGTTTCTGGGGCTCTTCCGTCATCCAAGGACAAACAGTTCAACAAAGCTGCACCCCTGAGCCCTATACCTAAGATAAATCAGAAACCAAAAGCAGATTCCTTTCTCATTTGGGGTTCAGTGCACGCAAAGCTCATTGCTTATGTATTCCAATCCACCTACTAGAGGACTCTCTGGAGTCCAGGCTGCAGAGGGCAGATTGGGGCTGTTGGATGGAGCTCGCCATTGGCCGTCTGCAGGCAGGGTCTGTGTATGCGTGTGCGTGCATGCTTGTGTGTGTGTGTGTGTGTGTGTGTGTGTGTGTGTGTGTGTGTAGGAACTAATTCTTTCTTCAAAACGTTTGGCTGAGGAAACACCTGCCCTTGGAGGAGAGTTTTTGACAACTGTATCAATTCTTACTTGTCTTGCTTTCCTCTGATTCTCCCTCATACCTGCTCTGCTCCAGGCATCATTCAGAGGAGGAAGTTATCACCTACGAGGTCTGCCCCTCCACCCCAGGAACTGTAAAGCATAGTGAATAAGCAAGTGGGTGGTGGTGAGCTCAAGACGGATCGGGTAAGGGTGTGGAGTGACAGAAGAACAGCATTTGAATACCCACCCTGTGCCAACCACACCATTATCAAAGCTTGGGGTCAGGTAGGGCTAGGGATACAGTTTTAGAGTGATCACCTAGAATGCATGAAGTTTGATTGCCCATGTCACATGAAACCGGTTGTGGTGGCACATGCCTGTCATTCCAGCAGGGTCTTATATTGCCCAGGCTGGCCTGAAACTCACAGCAATCCCCTTAAGTGCTGGGATGACAGGCATGCATTACCTTGCCTGACTGGTACTTTGGTAATGTGTAAGAACTCAACCCACAAAGGGGTGCAGGTCAGGTACCATTGTCACCATTGTTGTTCCTTGTCATCTCTGTTTCTCCTGTCTTTCTCCCTCCCCTATCTCTCCTTCCCTTCCTTCACCCCCTTACCTTTTTCTCTCTGTGTGCACACAAATGCGTGTATGCCATGGTGTGGCTAGAGAGGTCAGAAGACAGTTTATAGGAGTTGGTTTTCTCCTTTCACTGTGTGGGTCATCAGGCTTAGCAGCAAGTACATTTCCCTGTTGAGCCATCTTGCGGGCCCTCTGCTTATCAAATACCCAAGATACTTGTCTCAAAGTAGTTACATGGCTAGACTGAATTCATGTATCGACCAGGAGCTGGGGGTTAAGCTAACTCTCATAGCAAAGTCCCTTTGATATGTCTTGTGCACGGGGGTGGGTGTGGGGGAATCTGCCCCAATCTTCTAGTTATTTCTAGCCTTGCACTCTGATTATTCCAATATTACAGTGGGAGGATCATCAGCATAGGGCTAGACTTAGCTACATAAAAAGACCCTGTATCAGCTGGGAGCACTCCAGAGGCAGAGGCAGAGGATCTCTGAGTTAGAGGCCAGCCTGGTCTACATATTGAATTCTAGGACAGCCAAGGCTACACAGAGAAACCCTGTCTCAAAAGCAAAACAAAACAAAAACAAAAAGATCTTGTATGAATAAATAAATAAAACAACAATAGAGTCAGATGTACTTCTGCAAGCCTAATATCTCAACATGTAAGAGATAGAGGAAGGAGGATCAAGAATTAAAGGTTGTCTTTGGCTGTATATTCAGGCTAGCCCGGAATACAAGAGACCCTGTCATACAAACGAAACAGCAATTAACCAGACAAAAGCAAAACAAAACTCACCTATGAACACTGCCTCTTGGCACTCACAGTGGCCTGGTTCCAGGCTCCCCCATGAGTACTAAAGCCTATAGTATCCGATAAATCCTCAAGTCTCTTATATAAACTGCATAGTACTTATGTGTAATCTATGTACATTCTTCTAGACATTTTATACTATCTCTAGAACTGGGCAAGTAGTGCAGACCCATAACTTCAGCTATAGGGAGGCTAAGACAGAAGTCTCATGAGTTTGAGGCCTCCTAGCACTACATAAACCAATCAACCAACCAACCATCCAACCAGCCTCATATCTAGTCATGCCTTTCATGGCTGAACTTTTTAACTGGCATTTGCTACTTTGTGGGCTTCTTACTCACTTTCACCCTTCTCCACCCTATTCCACCCTTCCAATCCCCCAACACTAGGTAGGAGAGAAAAAAAGATAGAGGGGAAAAACGGCCATTGTTATCTTTAGAGTACTTCCTGCTCATTAGGGGCATCCAGATCCTTGGATATTGAACTTCTTCTTCTCTCTTTGGGCATGACCACTTGACAAACCGCAAGAACAGCAACCACCACCACCACCATCAGAAGCAAACAGCCAGCAGCAGGGGGAGCAGCAGCTGCCACAGGCGCTCTTGGAGCTCTAGCATTTATCAAGCGTCCCCAGAATTCCTAACATAAACTGGAATCCTAAGCTGGCAAAACTGCACCCTCGCCAGAACATGAGGCAAACCATAGTCAGCTGCTGCGGACAGTCTGAAGCAGGCCCACATCCCCAAACCTGGGACCAAAACAAAGACACATTCCTATAACATTTCTGTATTTTTTAAAGAAACCAAAAATTCTCGCTGCAGATCTTGTTCCGAGGGGTCAATGGAAAAGAGTCCGCAGCTACTCTGTTCCAAAAAATACCTCCTTCATTTTCTCCCCAGTATCTTGTTTAGATACTATTGCTCCATGTGTAATGGCAGACATCCATTGACACTGTGCTCTCTGCTCTCATATTCTCTACCTTGGGCATCCCGCCAGCCCTCATCTGGTCACTGAGATATGTGAAGAGCACATACATGGAGTGTGCTTAAATCCCAGGACTTGCGAGGTGAAGGCGGAAGGATCAAGCGTTCAAAGGCAGCCTGAGTGAGTGAAAGTCAGTCCGGACTACGTGAGATTTCTGTGGTGTTAAACTTGTATATATGAATACTTGGTCCCAGTTGGTAGAACAGTTTAGGAAGGAATTTGTGTGGCCTTGGAGGTATATCACCAGGACAGGCTTTGAGGTTTCAAAAGCACATGCCATTCCCAGTTAGTTTTCTTTGCCTCATGCTTCCAGATCAAACTGTAAGATCACGGCTACCGCTCCAGCACCAAGCCTGTCTGCCTGATGCCGTGCTCTACCACATGATGGGTGTGGACTCCGCAACTGTAAGCCCCGAATAAATGCCTTCTTTTACAAGTTGCCTGGGGGATGGTGTTTTGTCACAGCTGTTGAAAAGTATAACTGAGACAAGCCTTGTCTCAAACAAAACAAACCACACAAAAAAACAAACAAACAAACCGTAAGAGCAGCAAGTACTTTTAAGAGCTGATCCACGTCTCTGGCCAGAAGATCCTATCTTCAAACATGGGGGTACGGGTACCTCACTGGTCAAATGTTAGTCCAATATGTGGGAAAGGTTAGGTTCTTGCTTTTTAAGGATTTTTTTTTAGATTTATTTATATTTTGTTTCATGTGTATGAGTGTTTTGTCTGTGCACCACGTGCATGCCCTGTATCATTGGAAGCTGGAAGCGGGCATTGCATCTCCTAGAACTGGAGTTAGAGATGTTTTTAGCAACCATATGGATACTCAGGTTCTCTGCAAAAATAGGTGATCTTAGCTACTGAGCCATCTCTCCAACCTGGAAGCCTTAAGTTTAATACCTTGTAGTGAAAAACAAAAACAAAACAAAACAACAACAACAACAAAAAACAGAGTGTTAGTGAAGAATAGCCCTATAAAATATCTAGCATAGTGTCCAAAACATAATGGTGCCTCAGTTAAAAAATGATGGCAGCTTAAATGTAAGAGGCCTTTGTTTTCAGACTGGGCAGGACAGACCGCAGCTTGCTGAGGAGACATGGCAGCCAGTTCCCAAACAGGGTTACAAGGTGTGCCAGACCCACTCAGAAAAGTGGCAAAGAAAGACACAATCATGAATGCATGTACACACACACACACACACACACACCGTTGACAGAATATCACTTCATAACCCAGTTTAGACTCAAGCTCACTTTCTATCCCAGGCTGATATGGAGCTTACAATCCTCCTGCCTCAACCTCCCAAGTTCTGAAATTACATTCACACCACCACACCTGCCTTCATACATAGTTTTTCAAATGTTTATTTGATTTTTTTTTTACAATTTATTTTATGTTCATTGTGTTTTGCCTCCGTGTGTCTGTGTGAGCTGTCAGAAGCCCTAGATAGGTGTGAGCTGCCATGTGGGTGCTGGGAATTGAACTTGGGTCCTTGGGAAGAGCACCAGTGCTCTAAACCACTGAGCCATCTCTCCAGCCTCTCATTTTGATTTTTTAGGGACAGGGTCTCATAGGGCTTAGGCTAGTCTCCAGCCTTGGACTGCTAGTCTTCCTGTGAGTACCTCCCAAGAGCTGAGGTTACCACAGGTGTGAGCTTCTATACCTGGCCCTCTCCTCCTCTTCTTCCTCCGGCTCCTTCCACCCTCTCTCCCTGAAGTGGGGATGGGATCTAAGGACTCACACACACTACGTAAATGCTCACCACTGAGCTACATCCCCAGAGTTTTGTTTTTATTTTGAGGCAGAGTCTCCCTAAGTTACCCAGACCAACTCTGAACTTGAGGCCCTTATCCCTCAGCCTCTGCAGTGGTGGAGATTATAGGCCTGCACCACCATGTCTGGCTTCCAGTTCTTTTTTATGGCACAGTGCCAATCTATGGGTTGGGTACATATTACCTGTGTCTATCCCTTCTTCATCAGTTAAGGTTCTTCCTGAATTTGTACACTTTTTTCTTGATCCTCTGTGTTTTGTTGTCATTGAAATGTCTAACCCAAACATGTGTTGCTGATGGTCAAGTGGCTCCCCTAAAATCTATGGTTTAGGGGCTGAGCAATCTGTCAGCTGGTGGCTTTATCTTTTCTATCAGACTAAGAGGAAGGAGCAAAGACTCCAGGAAGCTACCATTTGCTCCTTCTAAAAGAGATGCCCTTTGGGTCTGAAGAGATGGCTCAGTGGTTAGGAGCACTTACTGCTCTTGCAGAGGACCTGGGTTTGATTCTCAGCAGCCACACGGTGGTTAATATAACTCCATTTCTAGTAGCTCTGATGCCCTCTTCTGACCTCCAAAGGATATATATGGTACATACACAGACATGCAAGCAAAACTGTCATATATATATATATATATATATATATATATATATATATATCTTTAAACTTTTTTTAAAGATTTACCTATTTATTATGTATACAGTATTCTGCCTGCATGTGAGCCAGCAGGCCAGAACAGGACACCAGGTCTCATTATAGATGTTTAGGAGCCACCATGTGGTTGCTGGGAATTGAACTCAGGACCTTTGGAAGAACAGCTAATACTCTTAAGCTCTGAGCTATACTTCCAGCTCTTAAAAAAAATTAAAAGAGAGAAAAGTCCTTGCACTCCATTGATCAGGATCTAATCACATGACCATGGAGATGTAGTCCAATTCCCTGATAAAGAAGCCCTTTCGAAGCATTCAAAATTCTTGGGAAAAGGGTTGGAAAGATGGCTCAGTGGTTAAGAGCACTGTCTGCTCTTCCAGAGGCTCTAAGTTCAATTCCCAGCACTCACATGGTAGACACAACCATCTATACTGGAACCTGATGCCCTCTTCTGGCATGCAAGTGACCTACAGATAGAGCACATATATATGTATAATAAATAAATAAATATTTTTTAAAAATTCCTGGGAAAGACTGAGCATGGTTATGCAAGCCTGTGATTCCAGCATCCTGAAGGCAGAGGGAGACTGAAAGACCACTTAACACTTGAAAATTCTAGGCTAGCCTGAGCTACATGAGGTGACTTTGCTTAAAACAAAACAAAACAAAACCTAAGCCAAACCAAACAACAGCAGAACAACCCCTCTCTAACAAAACAAAACTGGCCTTGAACTGACAAAGATCTGCTTGCCTCTGCCTCCCGGAGTGCTGGCATTAAAGGTGTGCACCACCACCCCAGGATGAATACAGGGGTTTTACGCTTGTATATTTGTTACTTTTTTGTTGCTGTGCTAAATACAAAGACCAAAAGCAATTTACAGGATAGTTAGTGTTGGCTTATGGTTTCTGGAGTGTTAGGGCCCATGAATCACCTAAGACCCCAGACTCTGATGGTATGCAAAAACAAAGTGTTTATTCTGAAGAAAATTCTAGCATGCTGAGGTCATCACCTTCACAAAATGGCTGTGACTCAGAAGCTGGCTTGAAGGCCCTATTTATAGACAGATAGGAGAATTTCAGGAACGATTAGGTGACCTTTATTTTGATTGTTGGCCAACTAGCCAAGAGTTTCATGGCTAATAAGGATTGGTGAGGAGTTTAGGGACTTTTCAAAACAATTATTAAGTAACCCAAGCCAGGGCAACGCTGATTGGCTGCCCAGCAACGTGTCTCTAGAAACCGAAATTGAAACTCAAGCCTAGTCAGGTAAACTTAAAAACTAAAGCTGGTCATGAAGTCAGACTGCGATGAAGCCCTCCCAAGAGGGTGAGAAGCCCACAGTGGCAAGGAAGGCATGGCAACAGGTGGTCAGAGTAGGAATCTGAGCGATCCCATTTCTGCTACACAAACGGGGAGAGAGAGAGAGAGAGAGAGAAATGGAAGTGGGACCCGCTGTACACGCCCAGAGCCCAGCCCTAGTGACACACTTCCTCCAGCAAGGCTCCACGCCCCAAGTGTTACACACACTTCCCAAACAGTGCCACCACCTGTTCAAACACGACAGCTATGGGGCCTGTTCTCACTCAAAGCACCACACCGCACCAAGCAGGCTGTCTACTTTGAGCTACGCGCCCAGGCAGGATTATGTCTTCTAGAAGCTTTCTGTGACTATACCTTCAAAAGTAGCTAGTAGCTTCCTTGTTTCCCCTTAGCACCTAACAGTTTGGGGAAGCTTTTATTGAAGTTACGTACTAATCCTCCACCCTCCCTCCAGGTAAAAGGTAGGTTAGGGTGGGGTTCTGCCTCCGAACACCGCGGGAGCTTAATAAACATTAAGTACACCTGGAGTTGTAGTTGAGCAATTTAACTAATGAACCCTGCATCCCGAACACACTGATGTCATGCTTCTGAAGGCCAGATACACACAGGTTAGACTGTTTTCCAAATATTAATTAATGGAGCTTCTATGATTTCCCTGAGGGGTTGGATGAGGGTGCCTTCTCACTCAGGTTTCCAGACGCAAACAAAGTGAGAGATTTATGCTGGGTCACTGGTGACTCAGTGTCTGGGAATAGGATTGCTGTGTAACCTTTGCTCGGATTAGCCAGACACAGTAATAAGGCAGCCATGACCTCAGCTATTTGGGAACTCTGGAACCGAAAACCTGGACTAATTCTGCTCTAATGACAGTATTTCCTGTGGCTTGGCCCAACCTGCACGGAGCTTTTCACTTTTTTCATGTGTGTGCTATCATGTGTATGCATACTTGTGATTGTGAGTGCAAATGAGTACAGATGCAGCTGTGTAGAGAGACCAATGGTCTACCTCAGACATTGGTCCTCAGGTGCTGTCCATCTGGTTTATTTGAAACAGGGTCTCTCATTGACTAGAACTTGTCAGATGGCTAGGCTGACTGCCTGTGAGCTCCAGGGAGCCACCTGTCTCCACTTCTTCAGCACTGGGATTGTAGATGTTCACAGAGCCACTACACCTGGAGGCTCTGGAGATCTAAGCCAAGTTCTCATGATTGCCTGGCAAGCACCTTACCAACTGAGCCCTCTCCCCAGTCAACTTTAGGAAGTAGCCAAGCAGGACCTTGAACTCCTGACCTTGTGTCCTCCACCTCCCAGGTGCTGGGATTACAGGCGTGTGTCCCACACTATCTCTTTTTTACCTTTCTGAGTGATCAGACATTGGTAAATACAATCTTTGTCTATGTGGATGTTATATTCTGGAGCTGTCCCTCAAACTGTTTTCCTCTAAAGTAGGTTTTGGGGGTGCATGGGTTAGAGACAGGGTATTTTACAACATAGGCTGGCTTCCAACTGGTTGTGTAGCTAAGAGTGATCTTGAACTCCTGGTCTTGCTGCCTCTATACCTGGCTTTAGATAATATAATTATTTTCTTATTTGGTTGGTTTTGGTTTTGTTTAGATTTTTATTATTTATTTATTTTATGCCTATGAGTGTTCTATCTGTATGTACACCTGCATGCCCAGAAGAGGGCATCAGATCCCAGTACAGACAGTTGTGAGCCACCATGTGGTTGCTGGGAACTGAACTCAGTACCTTGGAAGAGCTGCCAGTGCTCATAACTACTGAGCCTTCTCTCCAGCCCCCTTGTTTTCGTTTTTTGACACATAGTTTCTCTGTGTAGTGTTAGCTGTCCTGGTCTCACTTTGTAGACCAGGCTGGCCTCAAACTCATGATGATCCACCTGCCTCTGCCTCCCAGAGTGCTGGGATTACAGGCATGCACCACCACACCGGGCTTAATTCTTTTCTTTTCTTGGTTATTTTTAGAGGCTGATTCTGTCTTCACTAGAAGCCCCTCCCCTGGCTGCTGCTTGTTCGATTATTTGGTCTTTTTTTTTAATTTACTTTTAGTACTGGGATGGAACCCAGGCTTTCCTATATGACAGGCACCCACCCTATTATTAACCTATGCTCCTCAGCCACAGAAGTCCTTTTGAAAATTAGTTAATTTATATTCAGCAAGATGGCTCCAGGAGTTAAAGCACTTGCCAAGCAAGTTTGACCCGCATTTGATCCTGGGACCCTTGGTGGAATTAGAGACTCGAATCCTGAAAGTTGTCCTCTGTCCCCTGTACGTGTGCTGTTGTACACACACACACACACACACACACACACACACACAGAGCACTGGCTGCTCTTCCAGATGCCTTGGTGTCAGTTCTCAGCACCCACATCATGGTAGCTTGCAATCATGTATAACTCAAACTCCAGGGGATCTCAAATGCCTCTTCTGGCCTCTGAAGGTATGCAGGCCAACTGCATAAAAAAGAAAATAAATAAAAATAATTTTAAGTAAAATTAGTTGTTGTCTAAAAATTAGTTTTAGTCCAGGCTTATGGAACCCTGCTTTTAAGGTTGAAGTCTGGCGTTTCTGGATAGCCGACCAAGCTTGTTTATTATGTCAGGACTCCCTTTTCTCAGTGGGGTTCTCTTTCCACCTGATCTGGTAACTTCAGATCTTGTAGGGAGCCTCACATAGCCCTCAGGGAAGGTTACAAGATGACCCTTTTCTGAAGAGCAAGCATGTGGAGATACCCACCCTATGCTAGTAAGAGCTGTGGTGTCTTGACTCTACCTGGAGCTGTTGCCCACCATAGAATAACTAAGTACTATGTTCTTCTTGTGACAGGACTCTGCTACTGCAGGTAAATGAGGTACTGTACCACTACATATGATTTCACACGATATAAATGTGCTGGGTGCATACATGCATCCTGCATGATAACATCAGATTTCCACTATAGCTGCCTGAGATTCGTTGTTTACCCTGAGGGAGGGAGGGCTCCCTTCTCCCTGGAGAATCACCCCTGGATGCCCGAACTTGCCTGCCAACCAAGCAGCTATTTGCCTGTGCCATGGAGAGCTTCTGGACCACCTGAGGCGTGATTGCAGGTCAATCTGCACTGTGCTGCGAGATCTGTGCTGATCTTTCTTGACCAGCAAAGGCCCCACCAGGCCTGCATTAGGCCTGCCAGGCCTATTCCTCACCAGACCTGCCTTCAGGCTGGCTGAGCCTGCCAGTCATGGGCTCCTGCCCACACCCTCTGCTCTGAGAGCAGCTTAATCAAGGGGCTGTTAACACTTTGGTATCGTCGTAGGCTTTGGAGAGCCCAAACTTCCACTGCCACTGCAATTTTATTTTAGAAGACCTAACTAACCAGACACTCCGTGGAAAACTCTTCCATATAGTGGCGTAGTGCACAGCCCCCTAAAGTGCTCTAGCCATTTCTTGAGAGAAATGGAATTCTGACCCCAGGGTCATTCTGTTCTTCATCCTGAAGCCACCAACCAAGTCCCCGACTTCTGCCGGACAGAGAACACAGGCTGGCCTGGAACTCACCTCATAGCTGAGGAGTATCTTCAATTTCTAATTCTCCTGCTCGCAGCAAGTGTAAGGATTAGAGATCTGCATGCCTTACACGGCTTATGTGGTGCTGTAGATCCATCCCAAGGCTTGTGGCTTATGAGGCAAGCTAAGCTCTGCCCCCAAGGGCTTTTAAATAATTTCAAGTCATTGCCTTTTGAAGTTCCCATTGTATTGGGAATAAAAATTATGGTTTTCAGATACATTTTAAAAAATGGAAAAAGAAGGCTTGGGGCTGAGGATATAGCTTGTTTTATCCGGAAAAAAACTTCAGTTTGAGGGACCCACTAATTTAAGTTTTTATTTATTCAATTACAATGAGATTTTGTTTTTGAGACAAGGTGTGACTGGGTAGCTCTGGCTGAACTGGAACTCAATATATAGACAAGGCTGGCCTTGACCTCAAGAAGATCCACCTGCTTCTGCCTCCCAAGTGCTGGGATTAAAGGTGTAAATCACTATCACCCTGCTGGCAGTGGGTTCTTTAAAAAGATTTATTAATTTTGTATGTACACGCGTGTGCCTTGTGCAAGCAGGTGCCCATAAAGGTGAGAGGGCACGAATACCCTGGAACTGGGGTAAGAGGTAGTTGTGTGGGTACTGGAACTGGACCCATATCCTCTGCAAGAGCCGTAAATGCTCTTAACCACTGAAACCCCTCCAGTATCCTTTGCAGTAAATTTGTTTATTGTGGCTGTAAACTTTATGCTAAAGATTCCTGCAGGGTTTTGTTCTGAACCCAGAGTTTTGGTACTCAGAAAAATGTTTGAAGAAAGCAAACAAAAATAAGAAGGGAGGGAAGGAGCGAGAGGAGGAGAGAAGGAAGGAAGGAAGGAAGGAAGGCCGAAAGAGAGTGAGATGGCTCAGTGTATAAAGGTCCTTGCTGTCAAGCCTGCTGACCTGAATTGCATATTGGATTCCTGACATGGTTGAAGGAGAGAACTGACTTGTACACAGACACACACACACACTCTAAGAAAAAGAGAGAAATAGTACCCATTCCCAGCTTCTTTTTAGTAAGTCTTTCCAATCAGAAGCCTTGGCCTTCAAAATTAAGATCTCTGCCATGAATTTCAAAAGCCTGCTTAGGAGCTGTGAAAGCCAAAGCCAAGAATGTGGCTCTTTCTTTTCTTCTTTTCTAGAACTGGGTTGAGCTAAGCCTCTGAAGAGGGTTTTATGCAGAACTCTTCTGCCCCAATGCTCCAGATTGTGGGGAGAGAGGTCTCAGGAGTTTGTTGTTAGAAATTAGAAAAAGGGACAAATAAAATATTCCTACCTGCTAAAAAAAAAAAAGTGGTGTTCATTGCTTTTACTCTTAAAGAGAGAGAGAGAGAAAGAGAGAGAGAGAGAGAAAGAGAAAGAGGGGGCTCCACTAATGTCCCAGCGACTCTATGAGGGTTAGAGGAGACTTCAAGGAGTCATGATCTCTTTGCAGCTTTCATGGCTCTGGGGTTGGAACCTCCGGTTGTCAGGTTTGCCCCACAAGTCCCTCTAGCAACTGAGCTATTTCCTGGACCCTCGAGGGCTCTCCTGTTTCTGCTGCTGTACTATGGTGTGCAGGCTAGCTGGCCCTCATTCTCCTGTCTCTGCCTCCCATCTCCTCCCCCCTCCCTCTTTCTCCCTCTCTCTCATTCTCTATCTATATTTATCTACATCTATCTATATCTATATATGTGTGGGTATTTAAGATTAAAAATAAAAATTCATACAATATATTCTGATCAGGGTTTTTCTTCACTCTTCTTTTCCCAGATCCTTGCCACTTGCCCATATATCCAGCCCCATGCCTTCTTCTCCCCGGTTTCTTTAGAAAACAAGTAAACAGAATAAAACAAACAAAAAAGAAGAAACATGAGAAACATAAACATACATAGACATACGCATAGACACACGGGCACACATACAAAACTTATAAAGACACAAAATCAGAAACCATAATATATAAGCAAAAGTCCAGTAAGCAAGGCAAAAACCCCCACAAAAAAAACAAAGCAAAAACAAAAACAGAAAAAGCATTATGAGACACACACACACACACACACACACACACACATCTCAAAAAATATCACCAAGTTCCTTTCATGTTGGTTGCCTACTAAGGCATGGGGTCTAACCTGGAGTGTGGTTTGTATACCTAGTGAGTCTCTATTAGAGAAAAATAAGTTTTCCTTTGCAAGTGGTTGTCAATTAGAGACAGCTTCTTCTAGACTAGGAATGGGAGCCTGTGTCCACTTTCTCCTCTCAGTGCTGGACCTGTACAGGCCAGGCGTATGCTGCCACAGTCATGGTGAGTTCACATATGCATCAGTCCTGTTGTGTATGGAAGACATTGTTTCCATGGCATCTTCCATTTCCACAGGCTCTTAGAATCTTTTCCCCTTGTCTTCCACATAGTTCCTTGAGCCCCGAGGGGAGGGGATTAGTGAAGACATCCCATTTAGGACAGTGTGATCCAAGGTTTCTCACTCTCTGCCTATTGTCCAGTATTTGCTCCCATGTCCTGTAGGAGGAAGCTTCTGTGATGCTGGCTGAGGCACGGATCTATGGGCATAGCAGAATGTGCTGAAGAGTCATTGTATTGTCGTTTCTTTAGCACAACAATAGTATTTGTTCTTTTCCTAGGTCGTGGCCTATCTCATGTCAGGTTCTTGGTGAAGAACAGTGTCAGGCATAGGATCCATCCTATGGAGTGAGCCTGAAGTCTGATCAGATAGTGGGTGGTTACTCTCATAACTTTTGTGCCACTGATGCATCAGCATTTCATGCAGGCATGTCAACATTGTAGACTGAAGGGTTTGTAGCTGGGTTGGTGCTTGACTTTCTCCTCTGGTAGTATAGAGTACCTTCCAGTACCATGAACACTAGTCAGCAGGGTTTAGTCAGGCACCAGCAAATGACTCTTCCATGTTCGACAAGATATGTATGTGTTGTCTCCAGCAATAGGGCCTTGCCATCAATTTGTGGAGAACAACCAATAGCCTTGGCAAAATCCTTGGTTCTTTGGAGGTTACTGTGGGCCTCTTTGGTAACAACTCTGTTGGTCCTCCTCCCAAGGGTCCAGCCTGTGGGTGAGGACAGGGGGTTCAGGCCGAGGGGGTGAGAGGCACAGAGTCACTACACAGACACTGGAAGTCGGGTGAATGCAACCTGAGGATGAGCAGCTGCAGACTCGTTTATTCCAGAGGAGAAAGCACAAGCACGATATAGAGCTTTGGGTGACCCATCAAGTTCCTCCATGCCGTCTGAGCCTGTCATTGGTTGTTCATCTCTGGGCAGACTTTCCAAAGTGAGGTCACCAGGTCACTTACTTTCCACCTGACAGACTGCTTCCGTAGTCACACCCCAGGCCATGATCCCTAATGGCCCTTTGCTGGGAATGCCCACACAACTCAATTAGATAGAATCCATTTCTGGCGATGGGGGTTTCATATGGTGGTGAGAGATGTCTTGTTTGGGGTTTTACTCCCCTGTTATTTGGTGATTCCATTGTTAGGTTTGAGAATCAGTGAAAGAAGACCTCAGACTCATGTAGTATGCAAAAGTAAGGAACGTTTACTCTGCAGAAATTGCCAGCATAGGGGGGCCACCATTCCATAGAATGGACTTCATGGAATGTCCAGGTAACAAAGTGTGCCCAGGTAACAAAGTATCATTTTGACTAGCTAGAAAAAGCATCTTTAAAAAATATTTCATTTATTATTTATACAGTGTTCTGCCTGCAGGGCAGCAGAAGGACACCAGATCTCATTATCAATGATTGTGAGCCACCATGTGGTTGCTGGGGATTGAACTCAGGACCTCTGGAAGAGCAACTGGTGCCCTTAACCTCTGAGCCATCTCTCCAGCCCTAGACAAAGCATTTTTAACTGACCTTTAATTTGATTGGTCAAGTTCTTGGGGCCTTACCTAAGTTATTGTTTCTGGTTTTCAGGGAGGTTATTGAGTTATTGTATCCGGTTTCCATGGACTATAGTTTTGTGTTCTGAGAAATAGAAACTCAGGCCTGTTGAGTCTGAGGCCACTTTCAAGGCCTGTCATGGAGTCAGGCTGGCTTATTAAAAATCATTTCCCCTCACCAAGCTTTTTGCAGATAGTGGTGGTGCATGCCTTTATTCTCAGGAGGCAGAGGCAGGTAGATCTCTGTGCATGTAACACTGGGTACCCCAAGATCTGCCTTTCAGCCTAGTTTGCTTCCCTCTCTCATCCTGTGGGAAGCTCCCATCCTCTTGCTCAGTCACCGAGTCTGAGCTCTTTTGTTCTCTCTTTTTCAGCACCACTGGCTTGCCAAGCATGTTTTCCTAACACCTTTCCCAGTTGCACAGCCATTTCTGCAATTCTCTTGAAAATGAGAGAACAGAGTAACCCTTTTGGCTTTTTCATTTCATCGATCTTTTGTTTGTTTGTCAGATTCCTTCATTTCCACCTGTAATTTTTCAAACTACTCAGCCATTCTCCCAGCGGGGGGGGGGGGTTTGTAAGTGGGGGAGGGGTAGCCTATTGGCAGTAGTTGTCATAAAGCTTTTACTGACATCTTTTCTTTTGTTTTGTTTGTTCAGTACAGGGTTTCTCTGTGTAGCCTTGGCTGTCCTGGACTAACTTTCTAGACCAGGATGGCCTTAAACTCACAGTGATCTGGCTGCCTCTGCCTCCTAGAGTGTTAGGATTACAGGCATGTGCCACCACACCTGGCTTTTTTGCTGCTATTTTGAAACAGAATATTCATCTCTTAATCTTCTGCCATTTACTCTACAGCATTTGTGACCAGATTTCTCATTCTGCCTAGACTCATGTCTGGGACAACTTGTAGCCAGACTTTTAGCTATTCATTGGGTTCTTTTTTCCTACCTCCATATTCCACCTCCCAAAACTAAGCAGGGAAGAAAAAGAAAAAAGGTTAGAGGGGGAAGGGGATATTGATATCTTTAGACTTCTTCCTGCTGATAGGGGGCATTGAGCTCCTAGGAGCAAGTCTGATCTTTGTCAACAGGATATCTCCAAGTAGCAAGAGCAGCAGGAGCAGCCACGGAAGAGCAGTAGCCACCACCTGTCTCGGGGCTCTGTCATCTATGTACCTTCTGAATAGTCTCCAGAATTGCAATCATAAATTATCCTCAGCTGGCAGAATCATGTACCTGCCAGAGCATGAGACAAATCATAGTCAGCTGCTATGGTCAGTCTGAAGCAGCCCCATATCTCACACCTGGGATTAAAACAAAATCATATTACCTTAACATTTCTGTCTGTTTAAAGAAATCAAAAATTCTCCCTACTCTAGGGATTGAACCTAGGTTCTCACACATGTTAGCCAGAAGTTATTATTGTTTTCAGTGCTGGTGACCGGGCTAAGGAGAAGTGCTCTCCCATAGAGCTGTACCCTCAACCCTCCAGATTAGCAATTTAAAAACAGTAAAGGGGGGGGGAGCACCTCCCTCAGTGATAGTAGGCTTCTCTAACACGTGCAAGGCCTTGGTTGTATCTCTAGTACCAAGAAAAGAAGGTTTAAGTGGGGAGAGGAATGAGAGGGTTGAACAAAAGGGGGTGGGGATGACGTAACACTACGGATGTTTGAAAAACAAAAACATAGTAACCTACAATAACCTACGATTTATAAGCTTCACACGCGCACACACACACACAGCCCACTACAGTCATGACCTCACAGCAGCTGTGACTGACAACACAAGACCTGTACAAGATCAAGTCAGATATGCAAGAAACGTTAAACATTGATCTTTTCTCTCAAGCAATGAAAAACTCTAGTTTATGAGTTTATGGCAAGAACCTGGAATCTTTTTATCTCTCCCACCTTGTAAAACATTTATGCAAATGTTTTAATCCCTCCTCCATAAAATTCTTGTTAACACAAAGGCTGATTGCATTCTTAGAATTTAAGTGATTTGAGTGGGCCATTCCGTTTGTATGAATGCATAGACTTTCTGTCTTTGTTTTTTTTTTTTTCATTGTTTTTTTTTGTTGTTGTTGTTGAAACAGGGTTTCTCTGTGTAGCCTTGGCTGTCCTGGACTCACTTTGTAGACCATAGTGACCTCAGAGATCCATCTGCCTCTGCCTCTCAAGTGCTGGGATTAAAGGAGTGCATCACCCAGCCTTTTCTCTTCTTTTCTGTTTATTTATTTATTGCTATTTTTTAAAGATTTATTTATTACTTGTACAGCATCCTACCTGCATGCCCACTCACCAGAGGGGGCCACCAGATCTTATTATAGATGTTTGTGAGCCTCCATGTGGTTGACTGGGGATTGAACTCAGGACCTTTGGAAGAGCAGACAGTGTTCTTAACCTCTGAGCCATCTCTCCAGCCCATCTTTTCTATTTTTTGTTTCTCTCTCTCTCTCTCTCTTTTTTTTTTTTGAGACAGAGTATCACTATATAGCTTTGCCTGGTCTTGAACTCTTGAACTCATGGTAAGAAGAATTCACTACTGAATGGAAAATGGGTTAAGAATTAAGAAGGAAATTTAAAACCTTATAGAATTAAATGGGAAAATGGGAAGACAACATACCAAACCTACAGGACAAAATGAAGGCAGTTCTATGAGGCAATTTCATACTAAGTTCTTACATTGAAAAAAAAATAATCCGGGTCTGGAGAGATAGCTCAGTGGTTAAGAGCACTGGCTGTTCTTCCAGAGGAACTGGGTTCAATTCCCAGCACCCACATAGCAGCTCACAGCTGTCTGTAACTCCATGATCTGACACCCACAGATATACATGTGGGCAAAACACCAATATACATAAAATAAAAAACAAATACATTATAAAAAAAATAATTGCTGGGCATGGTGGTGCACAGCTTTAATCTTAGTGCTCATGAGGCAGAGGCAGGCAGGTCTCTGAGTTTGAGGTCTGACTGGTCTATAGATGGAGCTCGAAGACAGCCAGGACTACACAGAGGAACCCTTTCACAAACAAAACATCTGTAGGATACCAAACTGAGAAACAAACAAACAAACAAGCAAACAAACAAAAAAACTGGGTGGTGGTGGCAGAGGCAGGTGGATCTCTGTGAGTTTGAGGCCAGCCTGGTCTACAAAGCAAGTCCAGGTTAGCCATGGCCACACAGAGAAATCCTGTCTCAAAAAACCAAAAGAAAAAAGAAAGAAAGCCACTATGCCTGGCTTCTTTACAGAGATTGAAAGGGCAGTTATCAGTTTCATATGTAAAAACAAAACAAAACAAACAAGCAAAAACTAGGAAGTCTTGGCAGTGGTCACACATGCCTTTAATCCCAGCACTTGGGAGGCAAAGAGCTCAAGGCCAACCTGTACTACAGAGTAAATTCCAGGATAGCCAAGGGTACACAGAGAAATCCTGTGTAGAAACAAACAAACAAAAACAAAAGAAGAAGAAGAAAAAGAAAACAAAAGCCCTAGGATATCTAAAATATTCCTGAACTTCTGGAAGCATCATCATCCTAGATCTCAAATTGTTCTAGAGCTACGAGAGCTATAGTAATAAAAACAGCATGGCATTGATGTAAGAACAGATACATTGATCAATGGAATTGATTGAAGGACCAGACATAAATCCCCACACACATTGTTCACCTGATTTTTTACAAAGAAGCCAAAAATAGACACTGGAAAAAAAGAGTCAGCATCTTCAGCAAATGGTACTGGTCAAACTAGATGTCAGCATGTAGAAGAACGCAAATAGATCCTTTAAAAATAAGATTTGTTTATCTTTATTTTATGTGCATTGGTGTTTTGCACATACATGTATGTCTATGTGAGGGTGTTGGATCCCCTGAAATTGGAGTTACAGATGGCCATGTGGGTGCTGGGAATTGAACCCGTTTTTCCTCTATAAAAACAGTGCCTGTGCCCCTGAGCCATCTCTTCAGCCCCAAATAGATCCATTTTTATCACCTTGCACAAACATCAACACCAAGTAGATTAAGGACTGTTGAGGCACACCAACATTGAGACATGTCCAGACATGTCTAGGCTTTACTGCCTAGCATAACCACAGCCATTTTTTTTTAAGTCTCCATTTTGATCACAAGGTGAAATTAAGCTTAGATTCTCAAGCTCTACTTGCTCTATTTGAGAACTTGAATAGCCTTTCACTTACAGTTCGATACTTATTGAATGTCTGCTTGAATTAATGATATATGTTCTACTTAAACAAAGCCACAATACCCTGCTATGTTACTTTCTCCGCACTGCAGAACCAATCAAATTAAAGGTCAGTTTGAAATGCTTTTTTTTGGCTAGTCAAAATGATGTAACGCTGCCTTCCCTTTGCTTCCTATACCTGGTTACCTGGTTATTACCTGGTTACAGGTTTTATTATAAAAAGCCTGCCCTAGAAACAGACCAGCATCACAGCTTGGCTCCTGAGTCTACTATGTCCCTGACCCTGGTCAGTCTTGTGGAGTTGTGTTAAATAAACCATCCATATCTGACTGAGCTAAGTGTCTGAATGGTTTGTGCAGTTATTCTTGTACTACAACAGGACCTCAACCTGAAACCAGATACCCCAAACCACTTCCCAACGGCAAGAAGTTGCCTTAGATATTCTTCTTGGACCTGCACTCATTGGTCCAACAGTATCCCTTGCCATACCATCTGCAGGCCCCAGAAGCCTAGGCATTCTCTTTGAAAATCCAGTGATGCAAGAAACAGCTTGTTCACTTCTCTGGGAAAAGTACCATAATTCTCACTGTGAACATATTGGGCAATTTTAAATCTGAGGCTTTTAGCAGCTTGGTCACTTTTTTTTTTTAATAACCAAATTTTCTGCAATTGAAGTACATTTTGATATCAGAGACCTTTACTAATAGCTTGTCCTATGATGTTAGCATGGTACTCATGAGACCCAATATTGCTTGTGTCCTTTATCCACTTGTCCATAGGCGTTGCTTGCACCTTTAGTGGTCTTTTACTTTCAGTCTTCAACTTCTTAAATGCAAGGGTCTCTATAAACACCTCTCTTGTGTCAGGGTCTAATACAATTTTGTTTATAATTGAAACCAATCTTTGCAAGAAATCTGTGAAGGCTTCGCTAGATCCTTGTACAAGCTTAGTAAATGAGGTGGAACTTTTCCTGGGCTCCTCAACTTTATCCCAAGCTCTTAAAGCTGCTAAGAGACTTTGTTTTATAACAACCTCATCAAATCTAATTAGTTCTTGTAAATCAGAGAACTGCCCTTCATGAAGGAACTGATCTGTGACAATATTCATTCCCCTTGCTCTATTTTGCTGTTAAATATTCAAGGCTTCCTTCCTCTATGACATTGACCATTGTATTGTAATTGTTGACTGGCTTCTAGGAGAGCTGTTACTAGCCCCTTCTAATCTTGGGGAATAATTCTGTTTTTGATAGCACAGTTACTTAATATTTGTTTTGCATAAGGTGAATGCATTCTATAGGAAATCATGCTTTCTTCTTTTTGTTTGTTTTGTTTTTGTTTGTTTGTTTTGAGGCAGGGTTTCTCTGTGTAGCCTTGGCTGTCCTGGACTCACTTTGTAGACCAGGCTGGCCTCCAACTCACAGAGATCCTCCTGACTCTACCGTCCTGAGTGCTGGGATTATAGGCGTGTGCCACCATGCTCGGTGGTTATGAATGTTTTACCTGCATGTGTATCTGCGCACCAGATTTGTGCAGGGTGCCTTTGGTGGACAGAAGAGGACCATGGATCCAGGAGTTAAATTTGCATGTGGTTGGTAGCAAAAGTGGATTCAGGAAACTGAACTTGGGTCTTAAGAGCCATACATGCTCCTACTACTGAGCCATTCACCAGCCCATAAAGTCACACTCTCTCCAATTGTCCAGCTTTCCTTACAACTCAGGCCCTAAAATTAGATTAAATGGAAATTTTGATGCCTGAGCTGGGCAGGGCCATGTAGCTCATCCTGTCCAATGGGACATGTCCTTCCTCAGGTCCAGAAAAGCCCAGGCAGGCAGGAGTCTCCAGGCTGCACTCTTCCGGGAAGCCTTAGGTGAGAAGGGCAGTTCACAGACAGAAGACTGGGGCTGCCTGGGTCACATGGATTGCTGAGTCACAGTGCATCAGCACATGGGAGAAAAGCCCAGGAGACCCTTAAATGAGACCAGAAAGAAAGTCTTGGAAGCCTGATGACAAAGATCTGCTCCAGATCCTGTGAGGCTGAGGCAGGTGATCGCAAGGTCATTGCAGAGAGAGGCCAACCTAGACAACTTAGTGAGATTCTGTCACACTAAACTTTTTTTTTTCTTTTTTAAAATTTTTATTGATTAATTGATTTTGTTCTTTTTTGGTTTTTGTTTGCTTGTTTGATTTTTCAAGACAGGGTTTCTTTGTGTAACAGTCCTGGCTGTCCTGGAACTCAGAGACCAACTGCCTCTATCTCCCCAAATTCTGGGATTACAGGCATGCACCACAGCACCTGGTTTGTTTTGGGTTTTGTCTGTTTCTTTGTTTTGAGACAAAGTTTCACTGTGTAGCCTTGGCTGGCCTGGACTCACTTTGTAGACTAGGCTGGTCTTGAACTCACAGAGTTCCTCCTGCCTCTGCCTCCAGACATGCACCACTGCCTCAGGTAGAGCCCTCTTACAAACAGAGGAAAACAAAAATATCAAGCCAGGCATAGGGCACATGCCTATAATCTCAGCACTGAGGCAAGATAATCATAGGTACAGCTACATTTCCTGGGAGGGGTGGGGCTACACGAGACTCTCTCAAAATATCCATCAGGGGATTTGGGGAGGGAAATATTCCTTTAATCCCAGCATTTGGGAGGTAGAGTCAGGCAGATCTCTCTGATTTCCAGGCTAGTTTTGGGAGAAATATTGAGTTTCAGGCCAGCCATGGCTACACTTATAAAAACAAACAAAAGAAAGAAAACAAAGGAAAAATAATGAACAGTAATAAAAAAAATAATTTAGCCAGATGTAGCGGCTCTCCATGTAATCTCAGTATCTGGAAGATGGAGGCAGGAGGGTCAGAAGTTCATACACACACACACAGCCTTGGTTGACCCTGGAAAACCATAGGTAAATGGATTGGTCTTGAACTCATAGAGATCCATTTTCCTCTGCCATCCAAGTGCTTGAATTAAAGGTGTTCATTCCACCACACCTGGCATAAGTCTGTATTCTGAACTGAATGCATATTAGTTCAGCTGTCAGTTGTAGCTCTTTCCTCGGCCAGGCATCATCAGTTTCTGAAGAGAACTTGCCCTTTTTTTTTTTTTTTTTTTTTTAAGGAAGCAGGGTTTCCATGCGACAGCGAACCACAAGGTGGTGGTTGCAGTACAGTCAGCTGACCCGTTAGCATTCTATTCTTAACTTTCTCTTTGGCCCAGAGCCTCTTTCTGGGGTAAAAATAAGCGGTGTTTGGTAATCCGGGGCAGATAGGTGGTACTTAAGGAGAAAGAGCACCTGAACACAGCTAATTTACACTAATCACCTGTGCCGCAGATTAGCCAGTGGAGAAAGCCTCGCTTCCAGGCAGCCACAGCCCTACACCACAGGGCTTCTCGGGTCCCACACAGGACTGATGGCTGCAGTCTGCTTTTCAAGCCTCCGACGCTGTGGGTGCAAACTGAGAGTCCACAGCAGGGTCCCTGGAGGGCTTGTGAAGAAGCGAGTAGCCCGTGTCATCCTTGGAGAATCTGCCTCCATGAATCTACAGGTGCTTGAGAGTTTTCATGTGTTTTTTTTCCCTGCCTGGATTATGCAACCTCGTACCTGCTAGCCACGTGCTCTGTCACTGAGTTCAAACTCTCTTACTGTCTTTCATTTTGAGACAGGCTCACACTAAGGCTGGCTGTAAACTATGTAGCTGAGGGTAACTTTGAACTTCTGATCCTCCTGACTCCATCTCCCAAAGTACTGGGATTACAGGTGAGTGACACCACATGAAGCTTTGCCAAGTATTTTTGATGTTTAAGTGTTTGAGTATGACAATGTGAAATGGTAGATTTGTCACTTTGCCATTATTTATTATTATTACTACTACTATTATATTTGATTCTTTGAATCAGGGTTTTCTGTGTAGCCCTGCCTGTCCTGGAACTGTAGACTAGGCTGCCCTTGAATTTACAGATCTGCCTACCTCTGCCTCATGACTGATGGGATTAAAGGCGTGTACCACCACTGCCCGGCTTGACATTTATTTTTACTTATTTATTCCTTCATTCATTCATTTATTGGCTTTTTAAGGCAGGGTTTCTCAGTGTAGCTCTGGCTGTCCTGGAACTAGCTTTATAGACCAGGCTGGCCTTGAACTCAGAGATCCACCTGCTTCTGCCTCTTAAATGCTGGGATTAAAGGTATATGATTCCATCTCTCTCTCTCTATCATTTTAAAGATGATTAAGGGTCAGGCATGGTGGCTTATGTGTACAATCCCAGTGTAAAAGAACATGAAGGTTAGCCTATCTGGCACACCGAGCTCTTGTGTGTTCTCAGAAGTTAGGCCATTCAGTTTTGAGGTAGCAAATGGGTCTGTACTCCCCACATCGTCTTTCATGTGCTTCTTCCACGTAGAGACCCTGGTGGTTGGAGCACTCACTGTCCACTCTGAGGTAATGCACTAACTGGCCAGTCATGGGTAATAGGCTTCCACTATAAAAGGGGTGGCTAGCTCACTTAACAGATGCTTTCCCTGAAACCATTTCTGCAGCCCACTCTGCTTTCCTCTGCACCTTTTCCTGGCCCACAGGCATTGTGGTCTTATTGGGTGACACCCCAGTAATGACTAAGATGGCATCATAGCCACTGGGAAGCAGAGGAGAAAGAACTGCCACATGTTCAAGACAAGCCTGGTTCACAAAGAACACAACCACCCTGGTTCAGAGAGCAGACTGCTGTTGCAGAGTTTGGTACCACCTCGCAGCCACCTGTAACCCCAGATCTTTTTGGACTCCATGGGTACCTGCAGACATGTGCACACAAATGCGAGCACACACTACACATCATAATAAGTAATTTTTAAATAATTATTATTATTTTTTGTGAATGGATGTCTTGTCTGCATGTCTGCCTGTCACATGTGCCTGGTACCTGGAGAGGGCAGAAGAGGGTGTCAGATCCTGTGGAGCTGGATATATATGTGTGTGTGTGTGTGTGTGTGTGTACATATATGTAAATATATACATATGGATGTGAGCTGCCGTGTACATGCTGGAAACTGAACCCAGATCATCTGGAAGAACATCAGGTCCTCTTAACCAGGACAACCAAAGCTACATAGAGAAGGTCTAGAAGCTCCCCCCCAAAACAAAACCCCACCTGTGTCTGCCTCCCAGAGTTCTAGGATTACAGGTGTGTGTGTGTGTGTGTTTTCCTAAGGATACAGTATTTTTTAAAAAGACGTGAGGAGCTGGGCATGGTGGCTCTGGACTTTAATCCCGGCAATCTCTATAAATTTGAGGCCAGCCTGGTCTACAAAAGGAGTGCAGGATATTCAAGGCTACTCAGAGAAACCCTTTCTCAACAAACAAACAAACACCAAAACCAAAACCAAAAGACATGAAAGTAGAAAAAGCGTTAGCTCAGTGGTTCTCAACCTTCCTAATGCTGTGACCCTTTAATACAGTTCCTCATGTTGTTGTGACCCCCAAACATAATATTATTTTATTGCTACTTCATAACTGTAAATATCTTTTTAAAATGGTCTTAGGCAACCCTGTGAAAGAGTTGTTCAACCCCCCAGGGTAGAAACCCATAGGCTGAGAACTGTTGCACTAGTTGGAAAGAAGGGGGAATCAGAAGAAGTGAGAAGGGAACAAAAGGAAGTGAGGAGGTGAGGTGGTGTGCTCATTGTGATGGTCCATGCCTTGAGGCAGAGGCAGATGGATCTCTGAGTTCAAGGCCAGTCTGGTCTACTTAATGAATTCCAGAAGAGCCAGTGCTATATGGAGAGTATGTTTCAGGAAAAAAAAAAAAGTGAGGGGGTAAGCAATATGATTGAAATACACTTTACATATGTATTAAAATGTCCCAGTGAATGAAAATCATGGTGGAAACATGGGAGGTGAAAGCAACTCAGCAGTAGATATGCAAGGCCCTGGGTCCTATCCCAGCATGATAGAAACTCATTATGTATAATTAATATATTCTTAAAAAAAAAAAGACCAAAAAGGAAGAATAAATGTTTTGATGAAGTTCAATCGAATTCATTATTTTCTTGAGTTGTTCCTAAGCCTACACTATCACAATTGTATTTTATTCTTCTCTTTATAGAAATAATTTGATTTATAAAGATAAAGAAAATGGGGAGGGAGGGTGGGATTGGAAGTAGAGGAGGGAGCTAGAGGAGTGGATACAAAGTGAATAAACTGTAATCAATAAAAACAAAAAAACAAAACAAAATTTAAAAAAGGAACAAAAGAGTGAAAGCCACTTTGTTTTGAAACTTGAAGATGGTAAATTCAATGAAAATTTAAAACAAACCAAACAAACAAAGAGAAAATGGACAAAGTGCCCCTCCCAAATAAACAAATGAAATAAAGACAAAAAAGCAAAACAACCCTAAAAGCCGTGGGGAAGCTGGGTGTGGAGTGCATACCCACAGTCCTGTCGTTTGAAGGCTGAGACAGGCGCATGTCCAGCTCAAGACCAGCTTGGACTATATAGTAACACCTGCATCAAAACAACAAAGTAGTAAAAGAAAGAAGAGCCCAATCCAGGGTGCCGGAGACATGGCACAGCAGTTAGGGACACTTGCTGCTCTCTCTGAGCCAGAGGTCAGTTTTTAGTATGCAGGTGAGGAAGCTTGAAGCTGCCTGTGATGCCAGCTCCAAGAATCTGACACCCTCTTTTGTTCTCTGAGGGTCCTGACATACACATGCACAGGAGCACATGAAGAAATACACACAAATAAATAAAGTAAATCCTAAAAACAAAACTAAATTCTGGGGTCTGGAGCAGTTAAGACTGCTCTTCCAGAGGTTCTGAGTTCAATTCCTGGCAAACACATGGTGGCTTACAACCATCTATACTGGAATCTGATGCCCTCTTCTGCCATGCATGTGTACAATGCAGACAGAGCACTCATATGCATAAAATAAATAAATCTTATAAAAAATATATTCCTGCGGTTGAGTATTTCACTTAGCGGTAGAGTGCTTGCCTAGCAAGCACAAGGCCCTGGATTCCATCCTCAGCTCTGAAATAAACAAAACAAAACAAACTACATTCCAGAAAATGTTTGTTTCACAGATTTTTTTCCTTCATATTTTATCACTTGTAATCATTGTGTTTATACATTCACTTACATAATGTTATCTGTATTTCTAAGGAAGATGTTCCTTATATGCTAAAGGGAAGTATAAGGTTGCTGGCAGGCAAGTGGATGGGGAAGCCTAATGTTTCCTCAGGCAAATCTTTTGTTTCTATTTTTCCAGACTAGGTTTCTCTCTGGAACCTTGGCTATCCTGGACTCATTTGGTAAACCACTGGGCTGGCCTTGAACTCCCAGCAAAGATCCGCCTGTCTCTGCCTCCCTAAGTGCTGCACTTAAAGGCGCCGAGTTCGGCTTGGCAAATCTTTCTCATGTGCTGTTTTTCTGTTTGTTTGTTGAGATAACCTTCTTGCCCGTTTGCCAGGTTCTTGCTATGTGGCCCATGTTGGTCTTGAACTCCTGGCATTTATTCTACCTCTGGTGAGTGCTAGGATTTGCAGTATGTATTTATGTCCATGCTGTAAATATTTGCTTGGTGGCTGAGGATTGTCAGCATGTCACTTAGGTAGCTGGGTAGAGATGCATAGGTGGCTATGGAAGAGTCAAATACTCAAAAGCTATGTAGGTCTCCAATATTGCTGGACACCCAACGTTCATATAAGAGTCTGAAAGGAGAAGTGATAAAAGGCTAAACCTGGAGCAGGGTGGTGCTTTTGTTAGATAGGAGACCACTCAGACAGTGTAGGGCGCAGGCCTGTAATCCCCACATTTAGGATGCTGAGGCAGAAGGATATTAAGTGTGAGGCCAGGCTAGGATATATACTAAGAGCCTGTCTAAAATTGAAAGTAATTAAAAAAAAAAAAAAAGAAGAGTTCCAGTTTAGTGAGAAATGACTTGGAGGAGATAACTGCTTGACTAGTTTGTGTTCTCTGAAGACTAGAAAGACTGGAGTGGATAGCAAGCAAGCAGGAGTAGAGAAATCCAAGTTTCTTCCAGAGATTCTGACTAGAAAAGCTGAAAAAAAAAATTTAAAGAAAATGTTGAAAGAGCAAAAGGCAAGTTGCACCAGAGAAACCTGAAAAGAAACAAAAGACTAGGCCCAGTCTGTAGGGTGCCTGCCTAGCATGCCTAGAGCCAGACTTCAATCCTCAGCACCACATAAAGTTGGTGTAAATTTGCATGTCTGCACAGAGGCAGAGGATTAGAAGTTGGGGGCCAGCCCGCATATATTAGACTGTCCCAAATTTTTACAAGATTGTGGGATGTGGTAGGGGGGAAGGCTAGAGACTTGACTCATTAGTTAGTGGTTAAGAGCACTTGTTTCACAATCATGAAGAACAGAGTTTGGATCACCTCACCCCTTCTAAGGAGTTGCATGTAACCCTGGTTTAAAAGGAAACAAAACAAAAAAACACTGATAAGACTGAGAGTTTTGTAATCTTCCAAACAAAGCAGAAATGATAACGTGTTTCGAATTGGGAAAATGTCAAAGTATGGGGCTTAAGAGGGAAAGTTCTGATACTAGAGAATATTGGATAGAATCCAAGGTTAAAAAAAAACAAAACGAAACCAGGAAGTAAATGTGTTTCTTTAAATCCTAAGCAATGGAGCCTGCTGAAGGAACAGGTTTCTGACAGGATGAGTCACCATGGCAACACACCCCTGGAGGATGTATCTGTGAGGAAGTACCCAGATTGGTTTAATTGAGATGAAAAACTCATCATAATATGAGAGGTGCCATTGCAAAGGCTAAGGGTACTGGACTGCATTAGAAAGAAGAAAGCAGCCTTGTCAGCATTCCTCTGATTATCTCCAAGTGCTGAGGACACAAAGTAACCAGCTGCCTCACACCCTACTACCGTGATTTTCCTGCCTGGCTACAGTAACCTCAAACTGTGACCTAGAACAAACCCTTCCTGATTACATTGTTTTTGTCAGTTCACAACAATCCCAAAGTAACTCATGCAAGGTACAATGTAATTAATACTAAGACAACCATTAAATCTGAGTGTTCTGAAGCCTAGGTAGTGGTCTTGTTTTAGCTAAGAACTAATTTTTGGTTTTTGGAGACAGGGTTTCTCTGTGTAACAGTCCTGGGTGTCCTGGACTTTGTAGACAAGGCTGTCCTAGAATTCACAGAGATCCACCTGCCTCTGCCTCCCAAGTGCTAGGATTAAAGGCATGTGCTACCAGCCAGGTGCAGTGATGCATGCCTGCAATCCCAGCAGTGGGGTGTGGGGATCAGGAACCCGGGGAAGGGGCCTGAACTATGACAGAGCCCACGAAGAATCCGAGGAATGAGACTCCAAAGACTAGACTCAAAGGCACAGATCTAACTTTATTATCCAGTAATAGCCTTTATATGATTGACAGGCCAATCAGACCCTCTCATCCTAGCCTCAAGCACCAGTAACAATCAATCAGGTTGGTGAAACTGTAAGGAAATGTAGGAGATGTATATGGGCGGGAGGTGACCTTAGGAGACTTCTGTAAAGAAAGGAGAAGCAGTCGCTGCCCTAGCCTCCAATCCATTCTGAGACTTCACTAGTGTGCTAGGAGTCCCTAGTGGATCAACACTGTATTGATTCAAGATTTTTCCAGGAGTTGTAAGAGTTTCACTCACCAAATCCTATGGGCCTCCAAAAGGCTTACCTTGGCCTTCCCCACACTTGGGAAGACAGAGGTTGGTAGATCTCTGTGAGTTTGAGGCCTGCTTGATCTACAAAAATGAGTCCAGGACAGCCAAGGCTACACAGAGAAACCCTGTCTCAAAAAAACAAAACAAAAAAGGCATGTGCTACCACCACCCAGTAAATTTATTTTTTTAAACAATGCTTTTGTTTTCTAAATGTTGTTTTCCAAGGTGTTGTATATTTTGACTACAGAACCATTTGTAAAATGAGAACTTCAAAATTATTATTGTGTGTACGATGTGTGTGTGAGTTCAAGCCTGCCCATGCTATTACTGTGAATGTGTGGTTCTCTTTCTCTCTGGGCTCCAGGATCTGACTCAGGTCCGCAATATTTCACTGTAAGATCTTTTACCTGTTGAGACATCTTGACAACCTAAAATGAATGCTTTTAAAAATGTCCTGTAGAGGGGCATGGTATACCTTTAATCTCAGCACTTAGGCAGCAGAGGTAGATAGACCTCTGAGTATGAGGTCAGCCTTGTCTACAGAGTGAGTTGCAGGCTAGTCAGGATTACATAGTGAGACCCTGACTCAAAAGAACAAATAACAAACAAAAACATACTGAACAGAAGGAAAAAAGAAAAAAAGGAATTGAATAAGTGCGTCCTTAGCCTAATGAAACTCCTATTCCAACGTCCATCCAAATGACCATTTTCTGGTGGGGGGAATCTGTAGGATCTTATGCAATCACAACAGTAGAAATGACAGGAATAAACATTCTCATATGAACATTGGGGTGAGAGCTGTTCAGGCTGTGTACTGTGGGAAGATGGAACCACCCACATCATAGACACATTTGAAACTAAATGGTTTGCAGGGGACCTTGGAAGTTATGAGCATCTGTACCCCAGGTTCTAAGGAAATGGAGAAAATCATCCCTTTACACACCCCATAGTCAGCATACACACACATGTACACACATGTGATTAGACATCTGCTGAACTCTCTGAGCATGAATTCTGTCACCAATTCTGAAGCTAGCATGTTTCTTCTCCGGTGAAGGGTATCCTTCCATGAAATTCAGCTACAGTTTTAAGTGGAAGACAGTCTCTAAATCAGAACCCTTAGCTAAGGTTGCTGCCCCTCTGGTCATAGAAACTTACCAATGTAAAAGATTTAAGAAATCATTTGGGGGGCACACTGGTGCACACCTGTAATTCCAACACTCAGGAAGGCAGAGGAAGGCAGATCTCTGTGAGTTCCAGGACAGCCTGGTCTACAAAGTAAGTCCAGAATGGCCAAGAAACCTTGTCTCAAACAGAAACAAAACAAAACAAAACAAAACAAAACAAAAACCATTTGGGAGCAGGGCAAGGTGGCACATGGCTGTCATCCCAGCATCTGTGAGGCAGATCCAGAATGGCCACAACTTTGTGGTTACCCTAGTCTACACAGTGAATTCTAGGTTAGTCAGGGCTACAGTTAGCTCTTGCTCAAAACAGTCAATCATCCAGTCAGTCAATCATTTGGAATAGCAGAGCATGGTTGTCATATGTATGTAATCCCAACACTAGAAAGGTGGAGGCAGGAGGACCAGAAATTCCGAAGAAGCAATAAGAAACATGGTTTCAAAAAACAAAGGAAATAGTATTTTCCTTCATTAAAGAGTTAACATCTAGTAGGGTGCAGTGGTTTACACCTATAATCCCAGCACTTGGGAGGCAGAGGCAGGCAGATCTTTGTGAGTTCAAGGACAGCCTGGTATACAAAGGAGTCCAGAACAGCCAAGGCTACACAGAGAAACCTTGTCTCAAAAAAAAAAAAGTCAACATTTTAGGTGGGTGTGGGGCACATAACTTCAAGTGAGTCCAGGATAGCCAGGCACACACAAGATAAATTCTGTCTTGAAAAAAAGCTCTTAGCCCAGCTAGGTAGTGCACTTAATCTGTAATCCCAGAATTTGGGGAGACAGAGGCAGGTGAGTTTAAGGCCAGTCTGGTTTACAAACCACGTCCAGGACAGCTACATAGAGAAAACCTGTCTTGAAAAAACAAACCAAAAAATAAAAACAAACAGCCGGGCATGGTGGTGCACACCTTTAATCCCAGCACTTGGGAAGCAAAGGCAGGAAGATCTCTGTGAGTTAAAGGCAGACCCTACAAAGCAAGTCCACACAGCCAGGGCTAGATACACAGAGAAACCCTGTATCCAAAAACCAAACAACAACAACAAAGTTAACATTTTGCTGGGAGGTGGTGGCAGACCCCTTTAATCCTAGCGCTTGGGAGGCAGAGGCAGGGGGATCTATGACTGCAAGGCCAGCCAGGTGCACAAGCGAGTTGCACGAGCCAGGGCTACACAGAGAAACCCTTTCTTGAAAAAAATCAAAACAAGGGCACTGTCTGCTCTACCAGACATCCTGAATTCAATTCCCAGCAACCATACGGTGGCTCACAACCATCTACAATGAGATCTGGTGGCGCCTTCTGGTGTACAGGTGTACATACAGACAGAACATTGTATACATAATAAGAAAAACGAAGAAGAAAGAAAATGAAAATTACCATCTTGGGGCGGGGAAGATGGTTTAGAGGATAAAGGTCATGTCATACAAGCATGAGGACCTGAGTGTGGGTCCCCAGCATCCACACAGACCCTGCTGTGGTACTGTCTGTAATCCTAGTACTCCACAGCGAGGTGATGAGAGACCAAAGAATTAAATATTAGTTTTTTAGGGGCATTGGTTTAAAGTTTAGAGCACAAACCTGAACAGAAGGCCAACCAGGTGGAAACATGTCCAGCCACCTGCTGGGAGGAACTAGCCTTACCACATTCTTTTCCTGCCAACTAGAGATATAGTTGCTAGGAAACCAGCCCAGATGGCCAGACAGAACCATTTATGGTCTTGATTCCTAAAGTAAACCAATCATTTCAAAAGTCAATTTCCCTTACCCAATCATGTAGTGCCAAAGCATGTAACTCCCATTGCAGTTTTCACCTTTAAAAACCTTGTTCCCCTAGATAGTACCTCTGCATTTACCCTCTTCACCAAAGAGGTTGCTGTGACCCGGGCTCAAGCTTGGATTAAATAAACTCTCAAGTATATGCAGTGGAGTTGATTCCTGGTGGTCTTTGTGGGTCTCATAAACTGGCATAACAGTGACAGAAGACAATTCTCAGAAAAACCTTGCAAAGCAGTGAGTCTATCTCAAGCAAAGTGCAAGCCAAGGATCAACCCCTGGGATTGTCTTCTGATGGCCCCCTATCACATACCCACCTGTCCCCACACAAATAAATACAATTAAATGTTCTTTAAAAAGCATAAAAGTACAGGTGCACGCCTATACTCCCAGCATTCACAGAAAAACCCTGACTCAAAATAATAATAATAAGCAAACACAAAAATGTTGATTGAAAAAAAATAATCTTTGGGGTTGGAGAGTTGGCTCAGTGCTTAAGAGCACTTGCTGCTCTTGCAGAAGACCTGTGTTCAGTTCCCAGCATGCACATGGTGGCTGAAAAGCATCTATAACTCCAGTTTCAGTGGCTTTAACAGCCTCTTCTGGAATCTGAGGGTATCAGGCATAGACACTGTGCACACACATACATGCAGGCAAGGCACCAATACACATAAAATAATGTATCTTTAAAGATTTTTTTAAAGTAAAAAACAAATCTGTGTGTATGTGCAGGTGGGCATCTGCCACGGCACTGAGTGTGAAAGTCAGAGGACAACTTTGGGAATCAGTTCTCTTCTACCACCATGAGAGTCCTCGGGATCAAACTCAGGCTGTCAGGTTTAGTGACAAGTGCCCTTATAGCATTAGCCATCTCATTCCCCATCTTCTTGTCGTTTTGAGACAGGATTTCATGAATCTCAGGTTAGCTTCAAACTTGGCTCTGCAGGAGGATGACCTTGAACTCCTAACCCTCCTGCCTCCATCTCTGAGACCCAGGACTACTAGGATTATAAGTATGTACCTCTGAGCCCTGCTGGGTATGCAGGGGTGCACTCTTAAGAGTGTCTGCCAGCGGGGGCAGCCTCAGGAGGGCTTTCAGGAAATATATTTAATTGTTCATGATTCAGGCCTCTACTGTCAGAAGGGGTGAAGGAATTGTACAGTCTCAGAACCAGCTGCAGCTTGTGGCTACAGGTGAAGGCCAAGGTAGACCAGACGGGAATGAACAAAGTGCTGTAACAGGGAAGTAACAGGAACACAGGGGTAAAACAAAAGCAAAATCTAGCTTCAACATCCATCCCTCCAGATAAAGAAGTGGCAGCAGCTTTATGTAGCAGGAAGAAGCGATGCCGGGTGTGGAGATTTCTCACTGGGAAGGCTTATAATTTCTATAACAATGTAAGAGTAATGAAGTATGAGCCCAGACTGGGTTACAGAATAAAGTCTGTCTTTAAAAATATATATGGGAGTTGGGTTTAGTGGCACATGCCCTTTAATCCTACCTCTTGGGAGGCAGAAACAGAGTTCTAGGTGTTTGAGGCCAGTCTGGTCTATATATTAAGTTCCAGGCTGGCCAAGGCACATAGTAATACCCTGTGTCAAAACAACAAAGTAAATAAATAAATCATTTGCTAATAATATCCCCTACCACTCACTGAGCAGCAACCTCAATCCTGAGATAGCAATTAAGAGTTCCTATGCTTAGGAGTTTGGTTCCCAGTCCCAGCAACATGCAACTAACTCACAACCCTAAACTCTAGCGACCTCTTCAGGCTTCTGCAGGCCCTGAACTAATGCACATAGTACCTCCCTCACATACACATTTAAAAAAAGTTCCAGATCAGCCAGGCTAGCATCACAGTGAAACTCTGTCCCAGAAAACAACAAGAGAGAGTAATGAATTGTGTTTAGTTACAACAAAGAACTGTTAAGTTAACTGTTAAGTTAACTGTTAACTGTTACATAGAGGTTTATTTTCCTCTATTTAAAAAGTCCTCTATGGTCTCCCTTTCAGAGACTTCCTTCTTTCTACTTCAATCCTAAGGGTTCCTTCTTATTACAAGATGGCTGTTAGAGCCAGCATAATTTGTTTGTGTTATAGGAAACAGTAGGAAGGAAAGGGCAGGGGCAAGAGGGCAGGCTAAGACAGTTCCTTTTAAATAGTTTTCCTGGAAGCTCCACCCAAGGACTTCCTCCTATTATTTCATCATCCTCAATTAGCTGCAAGGGAGGCTGGGAAATGTAGTCTTTAAAAATACTTTTATTTTGTGTTTTTCCTGCTTGCATACATGTATACTAGTGTGTGCCTGGTGCCCATGTAGCTAGAAGAGGAACGTGGATCCCTTGGAACTTTAAGCTGTCATGTGGGTGCTAGGAACCAAACCCAGGTCCTCTAAAAGAGCAGTAAGTGCTTTTTACGTGATGAACCATCTCTTTAGCTGAAGAAATGTAGTCTTGAAATCAAAGAATAATGATGAAATGGACATTTGTGCCAACTGGACATCACATTCAAAGTTTTGGGACATTCTTGAGGAAACCTCCATTTCTCACATAAAACTGGATATTCTGCTGGGAGTGGATGTAGGTGTGGGTGAGTGTGAGTGAGTAGGTATAGTGGTGTATATCTTTAAGCTCAACACTCAAGAGGCAGAGGCGGGTAGATCTCTGAGTTAGAGACCAATCTGGTTTACATACCAAGTTCCAGGACAGCCAGGACTCTGTAGTGTCTCTGTAGGGAGACCTTGTCTCATAAAAAAAAAAAAAAAAAAGAGCTCTGAGAATCTTTGAAAAGTATGGGTCAGAGGTTCTTTTGGAGTTGCAGTTTCCGTTTAGTTATAGGAAATATTGTTAGTATTCTTGATTATCTGGCTTTTTCTAGTCTAGATAACTCCAAGCTAGCAATTCTTCTGCCTTAGTCTCCTGTATACTGAGAGTATAAATGTGCTTTATTGTACCTGGTCCATGAGGTTAGTTTGTTTGCAGTTTTACACACATACACACACACTGTGTGTATATATATATATATATATATATATAATTTTTATTTTTATATATTAATTATTCATTTTGTATCCTAGCTGTAGCCCCTCCTTAATTCCCTCCCCATTCCACCCTCCCTCATCTCCTCCCATGCCCCTCTCCACGTTCACTGATAGGGGAGGTCTTCCTCCCCTTCCATCTGACCCTAGCTTATCAGGTCTGATCAGGACTGGTTGCATTGTCCTCCTCTGTGGCCTGCTACCCACTCAGGGGGAGGTGATCAAAGAACCAGCCACTGAATTCATGTCAGAGACAGTCCCTGTTCTTACTAGGGTACCCACTTGGATACTGAGCTACCATGGGCTACATCTAAATCTTTTTTTTTTTTTTTAATATTTCAAAATCTGTTTTTAGCATTCCAGAGGCAGAGGCAGGTGGATTGCTCTGAGTTCAAGGCCAGCCTGAGTGAGTTATAGGACAGCCAGGGCTACACAGAGAAACTATGTCTTAAAACAAACAAACAACACAAAGAATATTTTTTTGACTCAATGACAGTATCAGGGTTCAGAAACTTTGGGTTGAGTTTCTCAGAGTAAATGTGCTTACTTATAATTTAAGTTTGATGCTCATTTGTGGGCATGCACACGAATACAGGGAAATGCAAATTAAAAGAGAGAAGAGCCTGATTTGGAGGTATAAGTTTTTAATTCCAGCACTTAAAAGACAGAGGCAGGTAGATCCCCGAGTTTGAGGCCAGCCTGGTCTAGAGATCCAAGACAGCCAGGGCTGCACGAAGAAACCCTTTACTGGATGGCGGTTGGGGTGGAGCAGGGGAAGAAACTAAAATGGTTAGGGTGTCAGGGTGCATTTCTGAAAAACAAAACAAAAACAGAACAAAATTTCAAGAGAGGTAAAAGTAAAGGCCTGCTCCTGCTGGTTCTAAGTCCTGGTAACAAAGCATATGGGTGGTGTCTCACCATGCTTATCAGAGATCTAGTATTTATGTAATGTAATCACATTCCTTCTTGGATCTAAGGCTGAAAATAGATGTCTTCACAAGGAAAGGTCAGGGTCAAAGCTTCTCCTTGAGTCTGAATAAGAGGAGAACAAATATGTCCTCATTCTTTAAACTTCAACATGAACCAGGTGTGCTGTGTATGCCTTTAATCCCAGCATTTGGGAACTCCAGACCAGCCAAGGTTGTGTAGTGAGACCTTCTCTCAAAAAACAAAAACAACTTCCATGGTGCCTGGCAAGAGTTTGAGGGCAGCCTGGGCTACACAGTGAGTAGGAGGTCAGCCTGGTCTACATAGTGAGACCCACTGGGAATACACAATAAGCCCTATCTAAAAGAAGAAATAACAATGAAAACAAAAATAAACACCCAAACTCCAAACTTGATTCTTCAAAAATGAGGTGGTTTTTTTATCTTATACAGAATGTCAGACATTGGTTGTGACTTAAAAACAACAACAAAAACCAAACAAACAAAAACAAAAAACATTTCTGTTGGGCTGGGGAGCTGGTTAAGAGCACCATCTGTTTTTCCAAGGGCCCTGAGCTCAATTCCCAGCAACCACATGTTGGCTACAAACATCTGCAGGGAGACCTGGTGCCCTGCTGGCTCACATGAAGGCACAACACTATATAAAATATAATAAGTAAGTCTTAAAACAGAACAGAACAATAACAAAACCCTCCAAACATTTTGCTGTTGTTTGTTTTGAGATTTTGAGACTGGGTCTATGTAGCAGTGGTTGGCCTGTAACCTGAGTGCTGGGATTGAAGGCATGCCCCACAACGCCTAGCTTGGTTATTCCCCCCCCCCCAGGGTTTCTCTGTGTAGCCTTGGCTATTCTGGAACTCACTCTGTAGACCAGGCTGCCCTCAAACATATAGATATCACCTGTCTTTGCCTCCCAAGTGATGGGATTAATGGTGTGCCCCGCAGAAGCCCAGCTGGTTCTGACTTTTGCTTCAGTACAATGGGCAGCCTGTATCCTTTCCTCTGGAAAAGGCTGTGTTCAGAGCCGCAAGTTCTCTCAGTCCATTACAACAGGATTGAAGTGTAGGATCCTGGAATTTTGTTTGGCTACATTGGTATTGAATCTAAGTAGCTAATGCATTGAAACAAAGCACCTATCCTGGTGAGTTTTATGTCATCTTGATACAAGCTGGAATCATCAGAGAGGAGGGAGCCTCAATTGAGAAAATACTTCCACAAGATCAGGCTGTAGGTAAGCCTGTGGGCATTTTCTTATTGATGGATGGGGGAGGGCCCAGCCCATTGTTGGCAGAGCCATCTCTGGGCTGGGGGTCCTGGGTTCTATAAGAAAGGCTGGTGAGCAAGCCATGGCCTCTGCATTAGTTCTAGGTTCCTTCCCTGTTTGAGTTCCTGTTCTGACTTTCTTTGATGATGAACAGTGTTGTAGAAGTGTAAGCCAAATAAACCATTTCTTCCCCAAGTTGCTTTTGGTTGTGGTGTTTTATTATAGCAACAGTAACCCTAACTAAGACAGTACCCTTCTTATCTGAGTGTTTACGAACTGGGTGTGGGGTCACATACCTGTAACCCCAGTACCCAGGAGACTGGCCGAGCACCTGTTATGCATTCCAGGCCATCCTGAATGACAGAGTCTGTCTCAGAAGAAGAAAACCCAACCTAATTACCCCCCTCCCCCATCCTATTCTTGCTGATTTCCGGGTTATTAGAAAGACATTCCTCCCTCTCCCCTTGGCTCATTGTAATGACACATGTATAATCCCACAATAGACCCAAGAATTTGGCCAGCCTTGGCTACACAGCAAGACCCTTTCTCAAAAGAGGTGGGTGGGACTAGGGAGCTGGCTCAGTGAGAAATGCATTTGCTATGCAAGCTTGCTGACTTAAGTTTGAGTTCCGGAATGCATGTGAAGTTGACATGACAAAAGGCCGCTGATCTGTGATCTGTGTGTGTGTGGAGGGGGGAGAGACCTGGCAGGTGTGCTTACACATACAGCTTGCCCACACGCACATAACAATAAAACGTAAAAAGGGGGGAGGGCTGGAGATGTATCTCAGCTGCCTGGAATGCACAAGGCCCTGGGTTCTACTCCAAGCACCACATAAGTTGGCCTTGCATAGGGAGGCATGCTTATAATCCAGGTACTTTGGAGGTGGGTGTGGGCCTCAGCTCTGCTCTCTAGTGCTTTAAGAGTCCTTTGCTTCTGGACGCGAATGCTGTCTAAGTTATGTAAAGAGGAAAAGGATTGAAGAACACTAACACACAAAATAACCACCTCCCCAGGCATGGTAGCACAGGCCTGTCATCTCAGCACTTGAGAGAAAGGGGAATTGCCAGGAGTTCCAGCCCAATGTGAGTGTATAATGAGTTCTAGGTCAGCCTGGCCTGTGGAGATTCTGGCTCAAAGCTCAAATCAAACCAGAACAAAACGACCCTAAAGATTTATTTATTTTATGTATATGAGTGCTCTATCTGCATGTATACCTGCATGCCAGAAGGGAGCATCAGATCCCAGTATAGATGGCTGTGAGCCACCATGTGGATGCTGGGAATTGAACTCAGGACCTCTGAAAGAGCAGACAATGCTCTTAACCACTGAGTCATCTCTCCAGCCTTCTCCCTTTTTCTTTCTAATGTATTTCATTTATTGTGTACATGTGTGCATGATGTATGCATGCCATAGTGTGTGTGTGTATCAGAAGGTAACTTTGTGGAGTTAGTTCTCCCTTCCACCACGTTTGGGTTCAGGAAATTGAACTCAGATCACTAGGCTTTCATGGCAAACACCTTCACCCTGGGTTTAGCTGAATCAGGGACACACTCTCTAGGCTGGCCTGGAAATAGCTTTGTAGCCTAAGGGTACAAAAATTCACAATGATCCTTCAACCTCAGGCTCCTGAGTGTTGGCATTCCTGGTGTGGGCCAGCCCTTCCCCTTGAGGAAGGACAAACTTCTAGGACATACTCATGTGACTCAGTTCTCAACTGTTACATGTTATTTCTTGGGAACTGGACTGGGGAGGATCTAGCTGAGATAGGGAGAATGAATGACTTACATTTTTTCATTCTGTCTTCTCCTGTCCAGTAGAAATTTGTCTGCGCCTCACTCCCACGGCAGAGCACCCCCTTCTTTTGACTGTCCTCTGCTCTCATGATGGGGTTCTTTGTCTCTCCCGCATTTGACTTTATGCCCCGTGGCTTTTGCACAGGCTGTTTCTTTGAGACTAGGGCTGCCTCTGAAGTCCCGGCTTACCCGGAACTGTGACTTTGTGATGATTTCCTTGAGTGCCAAGACTGTTGGCACTGTGTTCCAGCAAGCCTGGCTGAAGCATAAGGTGCTTTTTACAGGCTGGTTTTGGGAACCTGAAAGGTCCGGCCATTGATTTGTGATATTTCTTAATACTCATTGGGGACAAGTTAGGATTAAAACAAAACAAAACAGAACAGAACAAAGCAAGGGGCTGGAGAGATGGCTCAGTGGTTATGAGTACAGGCTGCTCTTCCAGAGGTCCCAGGTTCAACACCCATCGGCTCACATGGCAGCTTACATCAGTCTAAAACTTCAGTTCCAGGGCTTCTGCCACCGTCATATAGATACACATGCATGCAAAACACCTATGTACATAAAATAAAAATGAATTATATATAAAAACAAAGCAATAAAATAAAATTAAATATATTTTATATAATACTATAAAATAAATATAAAATAAATACAAGTAAACTACATACAAACAAACCCTCATCAGGTGTGGTGGCGCGCACCTTTCGTCCCTGGGGAGGCAGAGGCAGGATGATCTCTATGAGTTCATGGCGATCCTGGTGAACTATAGGGAGCCCCAGGACTACAAAACAAACAACCCAAACCTATTTCAAAAAACAAAACAAACAAAAAGCGCCACCACACCCGGCTTGAGGAAAAGGGAATAGGAACTTTCAGACAGATCAGAGACTAGGAATTCAGGGAATGCGTCAGGTCAGGGTGATTGGACAGAACGGAGGGTGGTTTTGGGAGAAGCCCGGGCAGGCAGGGTCAGGACTGCAGGGACTTTCAGGCAGTGCAGATGGCTGTCAGCTTGGAGGCTGAGTGGTCCTGTCATCCCTGCCCCCAAGCCCCCTCCCCGAGACTGCCCACCCGGACTGAGCTGCGCAGGCGCCGGGATGTCAGCACTTGCACATGGGGGGGCGGGGGAGGGACGCAGCGGGGGCACGTGTGCCGGGAGCGTGCGAGCGTGCCCAGCACAGGTGCGGGTCAGGGCGCAAGGCGCTCCCGATGCCAGGCGGCACTGATGGCCAGCTCCGGCCGGTCCCCTTCTCCTGGAAGCCTCGGGGGCCGTCCCTGGGGAGCCACACCTCGGGAAGATTTTTTTTTCCTTTGGCTTCAACGCGCTTTGCTAGCCCCACTAGGATTGGGAACCCTGGTTTTAAAACATGGAAAGGCGCGTTGCGGACCAGACGTAGCCTGCACCTCTCAGGAACCCGAGGGGGGTCTCAGCATGTAAACACTCCGTGACCATGGACTTGCAATCCTGTGAAAGGCCCCCGCCGGGTGCGGTCACCCGGCGAGGTCACGTGACCCAGAGCCGCGGGGGGGGGAGAGGGAGCGAGCCCTGCGCACGCGCAGCTCCTCCGCCCCGGCTCACAGGCCGCTCCTCCCTCCGGCTCCGCTCGGCTGCGCGCAAACGCTGTCAACCCCTCCTTGCTCCCCAGTCTTCAGGTTCCCTGACATTTACTCTTTTTTTTTTTTTCTCCCCATCCCCCGCCCATTGATGGCAGCGGGGCGACAGGCGAGCAAGCCAATCAGAACGCGGCGATCAGGGGCCGGCACGCGGAACCCGTTGCGGCCGGCCAATGGGGAAGGCTGGCGACGGGCGCGCCCCAACCGCCTCCTCCCGGGGGCGCCGCCGGCCAAGTGGGCGGCGCTTTCCAAGTCAGCATGTGGGCGGGGGAGGGCGGGGCCCGGCCGCCGCAGAGGCGTCGACGCCGCCGCCGTCGACGACGTTCCTCAGTCTTCGGGGTGGGCTCGGCGGCACAGGCCGGGCAGGGGACGCCGGGCGCGGAGCGGCGGCGGTCGGAGCGAGGCCGCGGCGCCGTGGGCGGGCGGTAGAGGGTTGCGGGCGAGGCCGGGGCGGGGCGCGGCGCCTCCGAGCGGGGTCGGTGGGCAGAGGATCCGGGGTGTGCGGGGTGGGGCGCCGGCTCCGCGGTCTTGCAGCCGAGGCCTGGGCCGGCCGCCGGGCTCCTCGTCTCCGGGCCTGTGGACGACGACGCTCCCGCGGGGCCCCCGCCTGAGGAGGACGCGGCGGCGGCGGCCGGGCCGCGGGAGGCCGCGGAGGATGGAGGAGCGGAAGGAGGAGGGCGAGGCGGAGATCCAGGAGCACGGGCCCGAGCATTGGTTCTCCAAGTGGGAGCGGCAGTGCCTGGCCGAGGCCGAGCAGGACGAGCAGCTGTCCCCCGAGCTGCAGGAGGAGGCGGCGGCGGCCGCGCAGCCCGAGCACAAGCAGCAGAAGCTGTGGCATCTCTTCCAGAACTCGGCCACGGCCGTGGCTCAGCTCTACAAAGGTGAGGCCGCGCCGCCATCTTGGCGCCGCCCCGGTCTGCCGAGCTGCCCTTCCGCCCGGCACCCGGCCGGGTTCCCTGGGCCGGGTCGCCCCCCGCACCCTGCGGGCACAGCCCGGACGCGGGGAGGGGACAGCCGCGCCGCGGACTCCCTGCCGTCCGACCCGCACGACGCCGACGTTGGAGCTGCCCTGGGAGGGGGAACTGCGGCGAAGGACGGGGAGACCCCCCGACCTGGAGTACCCCCGGAGGGTCCCTAGGTGCCGGTCCGGGTGTCCCCGGCCTGATCGCGGGGGTAGGGGAGGAGTCCCTGTCACAAAATGGCGAAGGAGGTGGTGGGGCGGCCCTATTGTGCCCCGAGCCGGCCTCGGGGCGGAGACTGCCAGGGGCGCCTCCCTGCGCCTGCCGGGCCGCGTTTGCTGCTTGGGCTGTGCTTGTTGTCAGGTTCCCCTTCCTCGACCCAGTAACTCCGGTTTCACGCTCCCTTTGGGATCCCCAAACCCTGAACAAAATGGCGAAACCTAATATGGCCGGTCCGGCCCGACTGACGCCCAAATAACATTCTTTTCTTTCTCTGTGTCCGTGTTTGTCTTTTTATCTCCCCCCCCCCATTGTGTTTTTTTTTTTCTCCCTTTTTGTTTCCAGACCGAGTGTGTCAGCAGCCAGGACTTTCTCTCTGGGTCCCCTTCCAAAATGCAGCCACCGCTGTCACCAACCTCTACAAAGGTAAAGATAACCTTGCTGTACTGCCAGGTTAAGGGAGGAAGGGCAGGTCACGTTCGGGTTGGCGGCGGATGTACTGGGTGTGTTTTCTGCTCTCCCCGTCCAGCTTCTTGCTAACCTTGAATGCCTTGCAACCTGAGAATATCAGTGGTGTTCTAGCTAGATATCCAGCGGCGATTTTTGACACTCTTCCGACTCCTCCCTCAGGGACATATGACAGTGTCTGGAGCATACTTGGTTGTCAGCCTTGAGAGGGGGCTGCTGTTGGCAGTGTGGTAGTTTGGGACTGCTGGTTATTCTGTGGTGCCTGAGACATTCCCCACGTCCTAACCCTTTAGCAAAGACTTAAACGCAAGTCTCCAAAGTGCTGAGGTGGAGAAGCTCTGCAGTGGAATACTGGTGAGCCTCGTTTCTGTTTGGAAAAAGCTCGGGAAGCGTTTTTTTGTACCACAGAGGTGGGAATCACCGACCTTCAAAACATTCTTAATCTGGCCACTTGGAGCATGGTAGTTTGATAGTATTGAAGTGCTTTGAACTCCATTGATTGGAATTGTGCCTGTTGTCCTGTTTCCAGCAAGTTTATCAGATCCTTTCTTTCTACTTTGTAATTGACATTTGTAATAAGTTTTGAATGAATGGCTTTGTGTTAGGTGGTGGTGCTTTTTTGGGGTTCAATTTCAGAACTGATGACTGAGGATGTGTAGGTATAAGGTCTTGCCATTGTACTCTTGGTAACAATAGGTTTGATCTTGTGCGTTTTACAGTGTTGGGAATTTGTGTGTGATAAAATAACTTGGATTTGGTTGGTATTACACACATGTTGCTAAGTGAAAGGCCTTCAAAGCTTAAAAAGCCAGTAATGGTAATGGAATTTTGTGCAGTTTAGGAAATAACACGTTAGGTTGAAAGATTATGGAGTGTCCTTGAGTATCAGATTCTTGATGTCAGCATTCTGTAATAGTTCTAGAGTACACTTGATAGTTTGAAGGGACAGTAATTTTGAGAACTGTTAACTAAAATGTTATTTTAGGGAATGAAAAACTCAGAGTCCAGTCTTACTGAAGAAACAAAAACTTTTTGTGTGTGTGTGAGGCAGGTTTGTAGCACAAGCTGGCATAAAATTTGTGGTACTCCTGCTTCAGTGTTCGTAGTGCTTAGATTATTACTGGTGTGTACTGCCATGCCCTGCTAGAAACATAGTTTAAAATGATTACTGGTCAGCTTTGATTTTATGTAGCTGGATTTTAAAAATTTTGGTGGAGGGTGTTGGGTATGAAGTCCAGGGGGCCTCAAACAATGCTGGGTAGTTAAGTCAGATGACTGCTGAGTCACAAACCCTGGCTCAAGTATAAGTTTTGACTAGTGAATAAATTGATTTTTAGCCTCTATCAGTGCTTGAGGGTCTTGAGCATTCTCTTTGGAATAGCTCTTGGTTTTATATAGATTTAAGATTTAGAAATAATACTTACATTAAAATTTTAAGAATTTAACTTTTTTAGTTTATAATTTACATACAATAAAATCATTTATTTAAAAATGTACAGTTTCATTTTGATACACATGGTATTAACGAATAGAATATATCTTCTCACTCCAGTCCCTGGTAACCATTTACCTGATTGCTATATCCTTATGAAATGGCTCCACTGAGTTCATATTGTAAGTATTAATAGCTCATTGCTTTGCTTTATTTCATTTATTTATTTATTTGGTTTTTTTGATACAGGGTTTTCTGTGTAGCCTTGGCTGTTCTGGACTTGTTTTGTAGACCAGGCTGGCCTCAAACACAGCAATTTGCCAGCCTCTGCTTTTTTTTTTTTTTTTTTTTAATTTTTTTTTTTACAACAGTTTAAAAAAAGGCATTTTATGATGGGTGTAGTGGCTCAAGCCTTTAATCCCAGCCCTCAGGAGGCAGAGGCAGGTGGATCTCTGTGAGTTCAGCTTGGTTTCCAGGACAGCCAAGGCTTTGCAGAGAAACCCTGTCTCAAAAAAGAAAAAAAAAGAAGAAAAGAGATGGTTTGAGCTGGGCAGTAGTGGTGCACACCTTCGATCCCAGTACTCAGGAGGGCAGGGGTAGAGCCAGTCTGGTCTACAGAACAAGTTCCACAGCCTGGGCTACATAGAGAAATCCTTGTCTTAAACAAACAAACCAAAGCAAAAAAAAAAAAAACCAAAAAATCAAAACCAAAAAAGGTGGGTTGAATTCTGAAATAATTCTTAGATTATTTCATTTGAAAATGCTGCTTATTGCTAGACACGGTGGCAAATGTCTGTAATCCCAGTGTTTGGGAGATTGAGGTAGGAGAATCGCTAATTTCAAGCCCAGTCTTGACAATGTTTCAAAACAGAACAAAGTAACACTAACAGATAGTTTTCTTTGTTTAGAAAACTTAGAAACATTGCCTTTGTTTGAATGGGACATGTAGTTCCTGGATTGCCAGTGTGTATTGATTCTGTTAAATAAAACATGTCCTGTTAAATAAAACATATGCTAGGAATGGGTAAATTTTGTATGGAATTGGTTAGTTCAGCAACATCTTATTTTTGTTGTATGAAGGATAAATTCTACTTTTTCATACCTTTTTAGAGTGTGGCCATTTTAGAATACAGCTTTAAGAATATTTGGCTGGGCCAAGCATGGTGGTGCTTACCTTTAATCACAAGCACCTGGGAGGCAAGGGCAAGCTTACCTTTAATCACAGCACCTGGTTGCAGAGGCAAGCTCATCTCTGGGTTTGAGGCCAGACTAGTCTACAAAGTAAGTCCAGGACAGCCTGGGCTACATAGAGAAACCCTGCCTTGAAAAAGAAAAAACAAAACCAAACAAAAATAGAGAATATTTGGCTAACTTAAATAGAACCAGTAAAATTAATAAAGTAGTGTCACAAGTGACCTCAACATTAAGGATAAATTTAAGTCAGGTTGTTCATAGTTCTGACAAAATATTTAAATGTAACTGACAAGGAGAAAGACTTTGGAGGGATCCTTGTAAGTGGGCAGTGCTCTCATATTTTGTAATCAAGCACTTGATAAACTAAAAATGGCTGATTTGCAAGCAATGGAAGAGTGGTGCTCTATGGTCAGTCTTTTAAGTGAGCACACAGGTAGGTCAGCGTTGAGGTAGAACAAAGGGGTTTCTGGGGATGTGCTTATTTTCCTGCTTGCTCATTTATTCAAGAGTGTCTCCTTATGTAGCCCAAGATGGCCTTGAACTCAAAAGTTTTTCTGTTTCCTGAGTGTTGGAATTACGATCAGTACCATGCCTGGCCAGGATCCTCTTTTAGAAACAACATACATAGTTTTTTTTTGAAAGGTTCTTTGTTTTCTTTTTGCTTTTTGAAAGTTTCCTAGCTGTTTGGAACTGTAGACCAGGTTGGCCTTGAACTCAGATATCTACCTGTGTCTCCCCAGTATTGGGATGACGGGTTTGTGCCACTATCGACTGGTTTATATTTTCTTTTTTTCTTTTTGGTTTTTCAAGACAGGGTTTCTCTGTGTAGCCTTGGCTGTCCTGGACTCACTTTGTAGACCAGGCTGGCCTTGAATTTACAGAGATCAGCTTGCCTCTGCCTCCCTGAGAGCTGTGATTACAAGCGTGTACCACTGGGCCCGGCTCTGGCTTATATGTCCTTACAGGACAAAACATACCCCAATTTAAACATGACTAAGTATCCAGGTTAAAAATGTTGAGCTCCATCTGGTGGGATGGATTGATGATTCAGAATAAAGCGTCACAGTTTTGCCATTGTGTGAATCCTTACAGACCCAGCTTTGTTTTCATATAGTGTCTTCTCTCAAGAGTTGTATCTGATTTTGTTACCAGTTTTCATCCGAATCCACTTAGGAATGGAATGATTCTGCTTTTGTTTGTTGGCTAGGAATCACTTGATTCTAAAAGTCTTGTGAGAAGATATTGCAGAAGCGGAGTCACAATGGTCACAATGGTGGAGGAAAGAAGTAAAAAAAAAAAAAGAACAAAGTTCTATATTTTTTATTTAGTATGTGTTGCATGTCTATACAGAAATCAAAGGGCATACCTTTTGGGAGTTGGTTACCAAACATGCATCAAATTTAGGTCATCAGGCGATGGCAAGAACATTTACCCATGGAACCTATTCACTGACCCTAGGGATCTTTTGATTGCCAGTAAGGTTTTGAAAAATTGAGCATGCACTTTGTCGTTTAGTTGGGATGCAGCTAGAAGGATTTGGAAGAGAAAACAGTTGGTTTTGTCTCCTTGTTGAGGACAAAGTTCAGTAAAATGGAGTGCTTAGGCAGGCCCTAGTGATACAGGCTTGTAAATCCTAGTTACTTGGGATTCTGAGGAAGGAAGGTGACAAGTTCTATGTCAGCCGGGGCTACAAGTGATATCCTGTCTCAAAAAGAGGGCTTGATGAATATCTGTCAAACTGGCTGCTGCTTTTTTTTTTTTTGGTGTTTTGATTTATTTGATAATTCCAAAGAGAACAGCATCCTTTAGATATATTGTTGGTTCCTTGATGTACAAATTTTATATCTTCAACTAAAGGGAGTGAAGAGGTTTCTTGACTGTAGGTAGGGTTTTTTTTTTTGTTTTGTTTTGGGTTTTTTGTTTGTTTGTTTTTGTTTTTAATATTCTTTCCAAGACAGGTTTTCTCTGTGTAGCCTTGGGTGTCCTGGACTCACTTTGTAGATCAGGCTAGCACAGAGATCTTCCTGCCTCTGCCTCCCAGAGTGCTGGGTTTACTCTAGTTAGGTTTGTTGGGTACCTGGGAAATAGCATTGCTAAACCTGTTACACTTTTTTGTGGTGATGGTACTAGGGATGGAACACAGCATGCTAGGTAAATGCTTTGCCATAGAGCTGTACCACCAGACATGTATTTGCTTCTTAAGTACCTCCTTTCAGCTTTGGTCTCAGTTCTTCATTAGGAAAAGTATTGTATGTAATTTTAAAAAATACTTTTTTGAGACAATGTTCTTTTTGGTCGTGGAATCATCCTTCCTCAGCCTCTTCAGTACTAGCATTATAGGCATGCCTACCATGTCTGTCTCTGAATTCCTTCTTTCACTTGGGGATGCTTGTCCTTAAGATTGGACTGCTGGTTGTCATTCAGGACAAGGTTAGCCTGGATGGTCCCTCTAGGATACAAGGTTATGTTGGGGTCAGAGCTGGTGCCATCGCTGTTTTGTAGCCTATAGGAACTTCATAGAGGAGATACTTCTCAAGTGGCTCCCTTACTTTCCCCCAACACATAGTATTTCTAGCCTAATATGGCCTCCTAGTTGCTTTGTAGTTGTAGATGACCTTGAACTTCTGATCATTTATTTAGCTTCTACCTAGGACTACAGGCTTGTTTTATCAAGCCTAGCTACTCCATGATAGGGATCAAACTTCGCGGGCCTTGTGCTGTGCGTGTTATGCAAGCACTTTACCTGGTCTAACACCTTAGCTATGTCTCCCAGCCCTAATTGTGTGTGTTTGTTTTTATTTTTATTTAATTTGTTGAGACATGTCTGATCATGTAATTCTGTGTGGAATGTAGACTGAAGCCCACAGAGATCCTCCTGTCTCTACCTCCAGAGTACTGAGAGTAAAGGTGTGGGCTACCATATCTGGCTTTTTCTTTTTTCCTTTTTAAATTTCATTTATTTACTTTATGTATGAATGTTCTATCTGAAGAGGGGATCGGATTCCAGTATAGATGGTTGTGAGCCACTGTGTGGTTGCTGGGAATTGAACTCAGGACCTCTGGAATAGCAGATAGTTATCTGCTGAGCCATTTCTCCAGCCCACACCTGGCTTTTTCTACCCCCTTCTATTCTGTTTTTTCATTTTGTTACACTGGCTATGTGCTGTCTGCCTTAGGCTGTCTTCAGAATTATGGCAGTCCCCCTGCCTGGTTTATAAGTGTTGTGTGTCAACATTTCTGTTGTGATTTATTTACCTTAACTTTTTACTACTTTTAAAGCTTAAAAAATTTAAAAAAATTTTATGTATGAGTGTTTTGCCTGCATATATTTGCATCATGTATATGCATGGTGCCTATGGAAGTCAGAACAGGTCATCAGAATTTGGGGTACTGGAGATATGAATGATTTTGGTTTACTATGTGGGTGCTGGGATCCAAATCTGGGTTCTTTCTTTGTAGGAGCAACAAGTGCTTTAAGACACTGAGCTACCGCTTTAACCTCCTACCTCAAATGTCTTCTGATGCTTGTTTAATATGTGGTTCTAGGGACGATCACTGCTGATTTCTTCATTTCCTTTAGCAAAAACAAGGTTATAAATATTGTCCAAGCTTTTAGTTTTGTGTAGGCTTTTAGGGGTTTTTGAAATGTTGATAGTGCTGGTGATCAGGCTTTAACTTTCAGTTATTTTGCATGGTGTAAAGTGCTTAATCTAGAAGGAAACGATAGTATTTTTATCTTCTAAAAAAGTATTACTATAAGCTTTGGCCATTGCACTTTTTTTTTTTGACAGAATTTCTCTGTATCAGAGCTCTGGCTATCCTAGATTCAATTTGTAGGCCAGCCTGCGCTTGAACTCAGAGATCTGTCTGCCTCTGCCTCCAGTGCTGGGATTAAAGGAGTGCACTATCATGCTCCTCTGGTATATCTTTTTTAACAAGCAAACTAAACACAATGGATACGGAAGGCAGTGTCATGTCACATTGTTTCTTTTTTTTTTCTTTGTGTGTGTGTGTTTTATCCATATCCACAATTTGTGTTCTAGTTTGGTTTTTCGTTAATGCTACTCTGAAACGTATAGTAACGTTGTACAGAATTTTTGTCCAGAATTGAGTGGTTTCATTACTGAGAATTTGTACTATAGGTAGGTGTGGGATTTGCAAGTTATTTACTTAGGACTAAGTTATATGTTCTGTTTCTACGTCAAATATGGAGGGAACATCCCTCAATACATGGTTAGTTATCTAAACAAAAACTTTAGGAAGAGGACAAGAAGCCAGGGAGGCTACAGCCTCTGGGTTCCATCTTTCTGGATAAAGATTAGGAAAATACACAGGAAATGAAGAAGTATTACTTGATTTCAGGTACTAATTTGAAACTTAGTGACTACAGGGGAGTTGTGTTACTAAAATAATTGAAAAAAGTTTCATTTTGGCTTTAACTCTGATTCTTCTGTTCCTAATAACATTACTTTTGGACTGATGTAGCTCAGTTGGTTGAATGCTTGCCCAGCATGGTCAGTAAGGTCCTGGATAATATACAGCACCATATAAACTAGGCGTAGTGGCATATGTCAGCAAACCCAGCTCTTAGGAGGTGGAAGCCATCCTCATTGGAAGTGAATTGCGGGTCAACCTGGGCTATTGACCCTGTCTAATAAAAGCGAAGTTCTTGTTTTTCCTTACTTGTTAGATTGTAGATGGTCAGTTTAAATTTAACTTTGCATCTCAGTATTTTGTGGTTAGTAATCTTTAGAAGTGTTGTTTTGATCTAGTATTGTTCCTTAAGCTTGTAAAGAAGACTGAATTTTTTGTTTTTGTTTTGTTTTGATTTTTTTTGAAGAAGTGGGGTTTTGGTTATGGAACTATGCCTCTTAACCTAGCTATGGACAAGGCCCTTTGAGTCTCGTTTCCTCAATTGGGATACCTGCTTTGCTGACTCACAGAGTTTTGTAAGTAAAAAACATTTAAATTACTGAAGAGGTACTCAGTGGCAGAATATGGATATGGCATGTACAAGGATTGAACTTTAGTACCAAAAAACAAAACCAAAAACACCCTAATGAAATTTGGCAATGAATTAGGCATGAAGGTACTACAGAGTGTTTGTTCCTAGTGCATGCCACTACAGTGATGGGACAGACAGACTTTAAAAACTCTTGACTTACAGCTGGGGGTGATGGCACACACCTATAATTCCAGCACTAAGGGAGGCAGAGGCAAAAAAATAAGTCTTGATTTTCATATGTAATTATATATGATGAACAGCCTTTTATAGATATATGATTTTTGTATATACGTACACGAAAATGGAGACTTCTTAAAATGTATTTTATTTTTATAAATATAAAATAATGTGTGTGTATTTTGAGACAGGGTTTCTTTGTTTGGCCTTGGGTGTCCTGGACTTACTTTGTGACCTTAAACTCAGATTCACCTATCTCTGCCTTGCCCCCATGCCTAGCTTCTCATTTTATATTTTGAAACCAATTTTTAAAATGAAATGTACCATTTATTGTGGCTGTTGTAAATAAGGAAATGAGTGTGTTATGGTTAAAGGGTGGGTTGGCAGTTTTATGCTTTTGAGACTTTACCTTATCTGGAGGTTTATGGCCCTTTTCCATAATGGCTTTGGTTTTGGTAAAGTTGTTTGGGGCGTAAGACTACAGTGTCTGTGCCCTGGCTTTTTGAGCTAGAAGTCTGAAGTTCAAACTTCAGACTATTGAGTTTTCAGATGCGGCTGTTTTCATCAAAACAGTGTTTTGTTAACAAGTATAACTCATTCTTCTGTGTATGTGTTTCCACTCCGCCCCCCCCCCCCCATTTTTGAGACAGGGTTTTCTCTGTATAGCCTTAGTTGACCTGGAATTGCTCTGTAAACCAGGCTGGCGTTGAACTCACAGAGATCCACCTGCCTCTGTGTTCCAGCCCTGGGATTAAAGGTGTTCATTATCACACCTGGCTTTAACTCTTAAGCATAAGCCTCTCCACTTAAGAGATTGAAGAAAAGCATTACGTTAGGTAGGGTAGGTTTCTAGAAACCTGATTGCTTGGATTTTATACTTTACTTTGGTCTCAAGGGATAGGATTATCGAGCTTGATTGATTTCCTTAACAGACTGCTCAGCTCTTTCAGAATCACTGAGTCTCTCAGCTTTTCAAGGTCACTCAAGCTTATCTACTTCTAAGGATGGCCTTCCTATCTTTCCAAAATGCTCTGTGTGTATGTAGACTGTTTTCCTTTATGATGAAGTTCATATATTTGAGGAAATGGGAAGTCAGCAGATACTGATTGACATGTTGACTTGAATTCTAGCAGTGACACCGGAGAAATGATCTCCCTCTTGGCTTTTTATGTCTGTTGAGTTAGAGTCATTTATATTCTCAGAGTTATAATGGTTTGAATTTTTATTTTTTAAAAACAAGATCTCTATGCAGTCCTGTCCTTGAGCTTGCTCTGTAGACCAGGCTGGCCTGCAATTCACAAGAGATCTGCCTGCCTCTGCCTCCCTGTGCTGGTGCTGGGATTATAGGCATGCACCACCACACTTAGCTTGATTTAGACTTTTAAGATTAAATGTTTTACTTTTTAAACATGACTAAGGTATATATTAGATTAATTACTAGATTACTTGTGGGTTTAGAATGTTCACAACTTTTAATTCATTTTGGTTAACATATAAAGTAGTTTTCTTTAGGAGCAAATGTAGGATGGCTGTAATGATGATCACTGTATGTTTTTCTTTTCTGTTTTTCTAATAGAAAGTGTGGATACCCATCAGCGAAGTTTTGATATTGGAATTCAGATTGGCTATCAGCGACGCAATAAGGATGTGCTGGCCTGGGTTAAAAAGCGCAGAAGAACTATTCGTAGAGAAGATTTGATCAGCTTCCTGTGTGGAAAGGTTCCTCCACCACGAAATTCTAGAGCTCCCCCAAGACTGACTGTAGTGTCCCCTAACCGAGCTACTTCAACGGAAACTAGCTCATCTGTAGAGACTGATTTGCAACCCTTCCGGGAAGCCATAGCTCTGCATGGTAAAGCCGTTTAAACATACTTCTTTGGAAAATGATTAAGAATGTGCCTGTGGACCCATTTTCATGTTTAGGGTTAGGCCCAGATATTGTCTGTTTTGTCTATAGTAAATACTTGTTCTAAAGTGTTGAAATTGAATGCAAACTAAGAGCATACATTGGCAGCCCATCTGAAAAGTTAGTTTGAGCTTATTAGCATTACAGTACTTATTTCTACAACACTGAAATCATTTTTTTTTCACTCACATATTGTACACGTTTTCTTAGTTATCTTGAGTCAAAGGGCAAATCCTTGTGTCTTAAGTTACAGTTACTTGGAGTGCTTGGTCCATGATAGTCAAGTAAAGCAGCCAATTGTTGAGTTGGTTCTCATGGGAACCAGGAACTGCCTTTAACAGCTTTGATTATGTAGTATAGAGAGTGAGAGTTGATAACTCAGGGGAAGGAGGTTAGAGAAGTCATATTCCCTGTTTGCTGTTCCTCAGAGCCTTATCGTTTCGGTGGATAGGACTGTGAGAAGAATAGCCAATGGCCAAGTCATCACTATTCCCCATCCCAGATCTGTCATGCAAATGTGTTCTTGGCTTAGAGGATTTGGTATTCTTGGAGAGTCAGAGAAATGTCCTTAGTGATATCTCTGTTGTTGCTGTCTACTCTTGTTACACTACAGACTTCCATATGAAAGAGAGAGGGTTGCTTACTGTATGACATGTGTTAGACTGCTGTGAAAATAGCACCAAGTAAGAGTTGTTTGAAACCCAGATGCACACATGATCAAATAGGTGACTGGGTGTAGGAGTGAGTGAGTTAGGTCAGGCATCCTATTAACAGTTAACATTTTTAAGCCATAGAAATGGTCATAGATCATTTAAAATAAAGCTAATCTGCTAACAAACAGTGGGATGTGTATAAATGGCTTCTATAGCAAGGAAACTTTAATGAATACAGAGACCATATTCCCTTTGGCAGCAAATCTTATTTTCATGTGTCCCTAATGAAAAGATGGAAGCTAGAAAAGTGTCACCCTCCCTCCTCCCTTCAGATTGACTTCTAAGTTAAAGCACTTATTTCAAGAAATTTGTATGAATGCAAGTCTTAGTACTGCATACTATTCAGAACTTTTGAAACACAGGCAAAAATGAATTAGTGTCCTGTCCCTTACACTGGATTAGTTTGTTACATATTTCCCCTTAAATTTGGAAAACTGAAGAGTTGTGTATAATATGTCAGATTGGTTTAGTAAGTGGCAACATGTGATATAGTTTCCTTTCTTAAATATTGTCATTTTCTTCAAGTGTAGTTTGATTGAATTCATACTTTAAATATTTCTCCAGCATACTATCCTGCAGAGACAGTTTTATAAAACAGAAGCTATGCTTGCTAGATAGCTGTGCCAGGGTATACATGGTAAGAGGGCAGCCCAGATTCTGAGGAGACACACTGCTCTGCTCTTAAATGCCTTGCATTGTTTCAGATCAAATCTGCTTACCCTTAGTTATTATTACTTAAACTTTGAGAATTTTGTAAGATACAGTTGTTACTTATGCTAAGTATAAAACCAGTACAATTTTTTTTTGACTGGTGAATTTACAGTAAAGCACTAATTTAATACATTTTTGAGCAGAGTATACTCTTTTTGACAGATTAGTGCCTCTTCAAAGAATTTTTAGAAACAGTTTTACTTGAATGTTGTGTTCTAATGGCTCTGTTGAGAAGGCTAGTCTGATTTGAGGGTTTAAATGAAGGTAATTGGATTAGTAAGAGGGCGCTGTTAATTAAATGGTAAGGTAGACAAATGACTGTCTGGTATCTATCTGATTTGTGATGAACTCTTAGGTAAGATGATTAAAATACGTATTTGGGAACATCTTAATTAGGGTAGACATAAAATATAGCAGAGTTTTTTTGTGTATAATTTGCATATTAAGTTTTGAAACTCAAAGTCAAAATAGAGTTTTTAGAGTACTGCATTGATGAGTGAGTCTAAATTCATGAAATTTTACAGCAAGGAGGCAGGGAAAAAATTTGCATTTGCAATGGAAGCAAACATGTTCATCTTTTTATGAAACACATCTCTTAGGTGTGTTCATTAGTTCCTGGAAGCCATCACCAACAATACCTCCAAAGCAAACAAACAAATAAATAAATAAAAAGATCTACTGAACATCTAACTTTATATCAGAGAAAAATAGCATGGACTTTTGAGGTGATTGCAGACATGTAAGCTGGAGTTTCATGTAGGTAGGGAGGGTCAAGAACTCCCGAGAGGTAATTTCATCAGCTGTGAACCAGCTTGGTGTAAGACTTAGGTAAAGTTTTAGTTAGAAGTGAATTCTGTTTCAACTTTTCCAACAGACTTGGTGTTTTTTGTTTTTGTTTTTGTTCTTTTGAAAGGAATAGACTGAGACTGGCGCATGGAATTATAAAAATAGGAAATAAAATATACATAAGCCATTTTACAAATTGTTTTATAAACTTGAAATATTACAGAGGACGATGTCCTGTGTTGAACAAAAGGCTGAATATTTTAGTCAATATTGGGAATTAAGGCCACAGTCCTTGTTAATGGATGGATCACTCCGTATTTGGCAGTCATCCTTTTAACCAGATTTGAACAGAAGAATGGCCACTTGACCCAGGTAGAAGTAGGTACTGTTTGGTTTCCTGGGTTGCACAACTACTGAAAGAACCAAGGAGCGTGCTGCAGTGCCGCATGGAGTGGTACTTTCTGTCAGATTCCTTTTTGGTAAAGGGCACAGTACATCTTTTTCTATATTAGACTTCTCCAGTGCCAGAGTGGCACACTCCCAAGTCCTGTTGCACATCTTTTGACATGTCTGCGATTTTGATTACCGCCTTCTCAATGTGCATGCTAGAGCATGATCGATGGAAGTTGGGCTGGGGAGGGGCTGCCCCTACTCAGGCTGGAAAGTAAAGGAAGTAGGTCTTAACAGGAGCTGTGGTGCCTCTAGAGCAATGGTTCTCAGCCTATGGGTCGTGACCCCTTAGGATTGTGAATGACCCTTTAACAGGGTTGGCCTGAGATCATCAGAAAACAACCGTATTTACATTGCATTTGATAACAGCAGTGAAATTACAGTTACGAAGTAGCAGCAAATACAAATTTTATGGCTGAGAGTCACCATAACAGGAAGAACTATGTTAGAAGGTCAACAGCAGTAGAAGGTTGAGAACCACTGCTCTATAGGATTATTTTGTTGTTTTGGTATAAGGTCTGCACAGCCCTGGCTGTCTGGAACTGTAAACCAGGCTGGCCTCAAATTCAGAGACCCACCTGCTGGGATTAAAGGTATGCACCACCACCTAACTGTTTTTTTGATTTTTTTTTTTTTTTTCCTATAGACAAGGTCTCTCACATTCAATAGCCCAGAAAAATATACCAGTTAATGCTTATCAAACAGCTCAGTCAAAACTGAATGGTGGTTAGCAATGTGTAAGATTAACCTGTGTTTTATTTGGGCCTTTTCCTGTAGAATATTTTCTAATGTGTAATGTAGGACTTAGTTATTAGATGTTACATTCACTAAAAGTAAAATATATAGGCTCGTGCTAAATTGATTTTTTTTTTTTTGGGTCTGGTTTAATTCTCATCCTTTTTTAAAATTCTCATCTTAAAATAACATTGAAAATCTACTGAAAGGTTATACCACATTCTCCTTTTTATATAAACAATAATTCATGTAGACCAAAAATAGAGTACTTTGGTTTCTGTTCTGCCCACCTTTCTCTTGTAGGGTGTCCTCTGTTCTGCTACTTGGGCCTCTGACTTTTTTTTAAGGGTCTCCAACTCTGGCTGCTACTTTCTGCAGGCTCTTTAAGGACCCTCCTACTCTTAGCTTTCAGACTTCTACTTGTCATTTATAACTCTCTAGGTATCTATCATGGTTTTTGTTATTATTTTGTTTCTTTGTTTTGTGTTCTGCACATCCCTCAGGGTGTCCTGTAGGAATTTGCCATAGATGACATTTCCTATTTTTCCCCATTCTCTGTACTAGGGCTTAAACCTAGGGCCTTGTGCATGCTAGGCAAGTGCTGTGCTACTGAATTGTACATCAGGTAACATTTCACACTAAACTCAGCAAATACATACTATCTCTATGTACCTATTCAGCAGTCTGTGTAGTCTCTAGAAATAGATACGTGAAGAGTGCTTCCATTTTCTGTTGAGACAAACATTTGAATGATTTATTTTAATGTTTTGAATGTAGTGAAGATTTTGGGGGGCCAGAAAGAGACATCTCACAGTTTAGCTTGCCAGTGGGTTTGAGGAAGGATCTCTTTGAGAAGGTGTGTTTGGACTTGGGGAGATCTGTTATTGCTCTTATTTCTGATGTGATTTAGGTACCAGACTCTGCTTTTATTAAACCATTGGACTGATCTTTTCTCCACCTCCGTACTCCTCTGACTCTGTCATTGCCCTGTTTAAGCTTTTCCTTTTGTCCTACAAGGGCAAGTAGAAACAAATTGTAGTCTGGTATTGATCTGAAATCAATATTCCAGCCCTACTTGAATCTCTTGTTCTTTCCACAGATCTCCTCATTTACCTGTTTATACTATAAGGCTGATCATGTGACTTGCAACACAGCTTTTCTTCTTTCCATTTTCTTCATCATTTTTAACCCAGGCTGGATTTGAATTTATGACCTTCCTGATTCATTCTCTTGAGTGCTGGGATTACAAATGTATACTAACTACCATATCTAGACCTTCCTTCCTCCCTCCCTCCCTTGTCTCCCATCCTTCGTACCCCTTCTCTCCCTCCTTCCCTATTTCTAATAACTTTCAACTCCCGATCTTTATGCCTCCCTCAAATTCTAGGATTACAGGCATGTGGTTTTTTGTTTTGTTTTTT
>CM053757.1:13016494-13058422 GCA_028658305.1 Pachyuromys duprasi | reverse complement strand
AGAGTAGGCTGGCCTCAAACTTACAGAGATCCACCTGCCTCTGTCTCCCAGAGTTCTGGGATTGTGTAAAGGTGTGTGCTACTACCACCTGGCTAGTCTTTTTTTTTTTTTTTTTTTTTTTTGTAACATTAGTTTTTTTTTAAGCATTTTTTTTAAAGATTTATTTATTTTATTATGTATACAATGTTCTGCCTGCATGTACACCCGTAAGCCAGAAGAGGGCACCAGATCTCATTATAGATGGTTGTGAGCCACCATGTGGTTGCTGGGAATTGAACACAGGACCTCTGGAGGAGCAGCCAGTGCTCTTAACCTCTGAGCCATCTCTCCAGCCCTAACATTAATTTTTTAAAGAGTTTTTTTACATGGGTACTGTATTTACATCATTTCTACCCCACTCTTTTCCCTCCAATTCCTCTATGTCCCCCCTCTCATATTTGAATTCTTTAATTACTATTTTATATATGTATATGTAATTATAACCTGTTGAGTTCATTTAGGTTTGCTCAATGTATTTTACATGTGTTTAGGGATGACTACTTGGGATTGAAGACTTAATTCTCCTCAGCAGCAATTGACTACCCGTAGCTTTTCATTTAGGGGTTATTATGATATTTCCCTTATCTACCATGGAATGCCAACTGGTAGTGTGACTGTGCAGGTCTTGTTGAGAGCTAGTCTTTGGTGTATAGTTTATAAAGAAATAAGATTTCTTTATTTTGTGTATACTTTTAAAAAGATGTTTGTCTTTGAGGTTTGCTCTCACTGTGGAGCCTGGGTTGGTCTGGAGCTTGCTTGTAGACTAGGCTAGCTTTGAATATTTAGCTACTGATCCTCTTACCTCTACCTCTTAAGTGCTGGGATTGCAGACCAAGGCCTTTTTTGTATACTGTTCATCAACACCAAGCCCAAGGGTTCCTTATTTAATGTACACCTACTGATGGAGAATGGCTAGAACAGGTTAGTGAGTGATAGAGTAGGTTTTTTGGGATCTTTCTGACTCTAATTTTTTTTTCTCCTGCCCATTGTGCCTCTGTTTATAGTTTTAGGGTGTTGTCTAGGGTGTTTATAGTTTTAGGGTGTTTTCTATTGCTTGTATTTTTTTTCCCTCCAGGGCTTAGGAGGGTGGAAAGGATCTTGAGGCAATTTAAATTGAAAACATTTAAATTTTGTGTGGGTTTCTTTTATCAGTGAATCTGGATGACCATCTTTGAAGATGGATGCCTGGTGGCCAGCTTTATATTTTCTTGGTTTATTGTGGTAGGATGTTTTTATGTGTAGGCCACAATGTTCTACGCAACCTTGGGCAGTGTGCTGAAGAGCTCTAATACCGTCTTTGTGAAAGTTACTTCCTTTTAGTATATGAGAACTAACCAGATTGCTTACCTGTCCCTCTGTGACCCTGTGTAAATATTCTTGCTGATGATAGACACAGGTGTCTTCCTGGCCTGTAGTAAATTACAGCTATCACTCCATAGAGTTAATTTGAAACTTTATTTTTACTTTACTTTATTTAATTTTTTTTGGCATTTTAAGACAGGATTTCTCTATGTACATAGCCTGTCCTGGACTTGCTTTTGAGTGCTGGGATTATAGGCATGTGCCGCCATCACCTGGCTGAAACTTTATTTTTTACTTTTTGTAAATACTGTATACTTTTGCCTGTTTGTATGGTTATATATCATTTGTATGCACTGCCTACAGATGTCAGGAGAAGACATTGGATTTTGTGGAACTGGAGTTAGAGATGGTTGTTAGGTACCCTGTAAGTGCTGGGGATCAAACAGGCCCTTTAGAAGAGCAGCCAGTGCTCTTAACCTCTGATCTATCTCTCCAGCCTCTGCTTTAGTGTGTGTATGTGTTTTCTCCTTGATTATTTATCTATTTTTTTGGTTTTTCATGACAGAGTTTCTCTGTGTAACCTTGGCTGTCTTGGACTCAGTCTGTAGACCAGGCTGGCCTTGAACTAACAGAGTTCTGCCTCCTAGGGTGCTGGGATTACAGGTGTGTGCCACTGCACCCAGCTTCCCCGTTTATTAGTTGCTAAAATCTTGAGGATGGTTCTTGTGGAGAAGTTAGGGAAGTTGGTTGTGAGTCACCCTGTTTAAGCAAGTGCTGTTTGGAGAGCCTTAGGCTGAAGTTCATCAGAGTTGTCATCGTGGTGTCAGGTGCAGGGGTGCAGAGTTGGAAGGTACATACATTCCAGAGACCAGGCTTGTTCCCCCAACAAACCTTTTCTGCTGTTACAGTCACCATCATCTCATTACACGTGGTTATTGTCGGTTGCTAACTCTGGTCCACATTGACTCTTAATACATTCCAAAAATTATTTTAATGATATTCTTGACTTTTGTGCTAGACTTAAACCCATTGGGCTTAAGTTCTAAAAGTATTTGCTATTTCAGATTCGGGCCTGTACATGGAGGGTCTAGTTAGTGTTTGTTTGGCACTGGTGAGAATCATTGCTCTTTCTTAATCGGCATTTAGGTTTAAACAGCATATTCTCAATCTTTTTGGGTTGAAAAGTCAGTGAACTGTGGGAAGGACTTGGGGAAACACAGAGAGCAGAGCCTTCATGATACACTGGAAAATTAAAAGAGAAACAAAAAAGATACTTTTGGTTGTAATTACTAAACTTTTTTCTCTTTTGGAAACAATGGTCTCACTGTACATACATACTTGGGTGGTCTGAAATTTGTTTCGTAGACCAGCATGGTCTTGAACTTGTGGAGTTTAGGGGTCTCCTGCCTCAGCCTTCCCAGGTATTGAGCTCCACCCTTGAGTGAGAGATACCTCAATCTTTGGAAAGGTATCTTTAAGAAAGAATACTTGGTAAGTTAGGACAAGGCTTCTTAGTGTTGAAGGTTGAAGCCCTTTTGGTTTGACAACCCTTTGTTTTCTTTGTTTTTGTTAAAGATCTTGATTTCTCCGGCTTAAAATGAATATATGCATACATACATACACACATACACAAATATGTTTATTACCTTCCTATAAATAGTACTTACTCACAGTGAATACCAGGTGCTATTTTGCAGACACAGGGACAGGTGACTGAAGATGACTAATCTTAAGGAATGTCTGATCTGGTAAAATCAACACCATCTTGAAGCATGTAAGCCTAATGAATCAGTCTGAGGCACAGTGTCTGTGTGTGTGTGTTTCATTTGTTTGGTGGGGCATAAAAGTCTAAGCCTTGTGATACTTTGTCTTTCTTGTTGTTTCTGAATGAATATGGGCTTTGTATGTGCTAGGCAAGTACTCTACCACTGAGCTCATCCCTAGCCACATCCTTAGCCTAAATCAGTTAAATTCCTTGGGAGCTCCTTGGGTCTAGAGAATCTGGGTGTGGTGCCTGTAAAAAAATGTAGTCACTGGAATTTGGATTTAGTGATAGAAAGTCTCACAAGAGTTCTAATCTAGAATTCCCTATTCATCACACACAAAGCTTTATACAGCTTTCTTCTTTACAAAGGAGAGAGGTGTGACTTTAGGCAGCAAGAACCAGTCCAACATTCTTCTCAGCTCAGATTCTGATTGAATAGTGATTCTGTTGAAACATTCATTGGCTTACATGTGGTAGAGAGATTTTTAAAGAGATAACCGCATTCAGGGGAACTGCTAAGTTAGATTACTTGCTAGTACTTCAAAGAACTTTGATACTTTTTTGGTTTCCTTCCTTTCTTGCCTCATTCTACCATCCCTTCTGATGATATAACAAAAACATGAGAACTCTGTCTTGAGCTAACAACAGGTGCTTAAGTGCTGGAAGTGATGAGATAGAATAGAATAGAAGAAACTGCAATTTATGGCAAAGGACTGGTTAGAACCAACCTTGGAGGGTTTGTTGTCTGTTCTTCTTTCTGGGCCTACTCCCCTACTGCACCTTGTTTCCTGAGGAAACACACACCTTGTATGTGGAATATTGTAATGCTTGTTGAATATTGAAGCTAGGTGCATCTTAAAGTACTTGAACTGTTAGTATCTATTCAAACAGTCTGAAAAACATGCTTGGAACTTGATGTAAGAGATTTCACCACCAGAGCAATCTTTCAATCACTTATATTTGATTATAGCATCTTGTGCCTTTACATTCTTTCTGAACAAAGTTTTTACATCATTGGCTTTCCTTTAAACCAGCCCTAGAGACCAAGAAAATACAGTAGGGTGCTCACAGTAGCATTAATATCATATTGAAAAATTAGTATTGTCTGTACAGTAAGGATAGACATTAGATTAAATAACCAAAGATATTGGAGATAGATCAAGTTTTTAAACTTGTAATAACATTTTGTTGGATATTATAGTGGAAAAAAGGCTATGTAGGACTCAATTTACTTACCCTAGTAAGTATTATTTAGTGATATGTTGGTAGCTGTTAAACAGTGAGTTTCATTTTGGAGAACTTTCTAAAAGCAAAAAGTTTCAGTATCTTGTGATTTTACTCTGTAGGAACAAATACAACCAAATGATGCCATTTTTCTTCCAGTCTTTTTTTTTTCCCCCAATGTTAAATCCTACTTCACAGTTGAGTTCATATTGCATATATGGTACTATAGCTTGCTTGCTTTTCTCAGTTAACGTCGTGAACCTTTTCTTTCCTGTGGCATTAAAAACTGTTTGAAAATGGATGTTTTTCATAAATGGAAAGAATTTTGGGCTGTCAGTATAACTGAAAATGTTTTCTTGGTGTGACACATGTACCTTTGTAATTGGCTTGATTTAGTGTGTTTTACTTCAATAAAAATTCAGTATTACAATTTACAGATTGGGGTGGGGAGTGGTATCTACTTTAAAGAACCAGAACCTTCCTGCTAGAATTTTTTTTTAAATGATTGAACTCTGAAGTACTATGTGACATGGACACTGCAAGTTCTTGCACCGCACCCAGCACATGCACAGGGAACACTCATACCTGAGTGTACAATCCATTTTTTTAAAAAGCCAACTTTTTAGGGCTGCCAGGCAGGGTGATAACCACTTTTTTTGTTTTTGTTTTTTAAATCTGAGGGACTTCAGGCCCCTATTCCCACCCTTCCAGGATAGCACTGACTGAGCAGTCTGCAGAAGGACCTGTCTGTGAATCACCTTGTGCACGCTTTTCTTCAAGGGACCTGACATGCTAAAAGCCAGGAGAGCATAGATGGCAGCCTCAGGTCTCTTGCTGTGTGTGTGTGTGTGTTTTTTTTTTTTTGAGTGGGAATTTGCTCTTTCTCTCTGTGTGACTTAATCCTGGGAAACTGGACTTTTATGTAACGGCAAACAACATTTTCCTATTACAGTAAGCATGAAATGAACAATAGTAATGATTTCGATGTAATTTGGATTCCTATAACCTGGGCTGTAAACTTGTTTTCACTCCATTGGGAGTTTTCAGTGAACGATTAAATCATCCTGAGCTTAAAAAGAAAATAAAACAAGAAAAATGCTATTACACTATTTCAAATGGATGCAGAAACATTAAAATGTGAGTTTATCTTATGTTAAGCAATTGAGACTTTTTTTTTGGTCTAATGGTACTTCTGCTTTTGTCAAATATTTCCATGCTCCTTTTGAAAACACATTTTTGATAGAAATTAAGTTGCATGTCCTAAGGACGTACAACTTAATTTTTTAGTTCTGAAGCATGTTTAGATTTTTCTGTACTTAGGTAGGCTGATGGGTTCATGTGGCTTAGCAAGGTTTTCTAAAGCAGCTTTACTGGTTTTTTAAAATAAAATTTGGGCTTTTTAAAGTGTTTTTTTCCCCCTATGTGTGTATGTGTGTGTGGTTTGTAATCATTTTTGACACTTATTTTTTTTTTTTTTTAAGATTAGTGAATCAGACTTTGAAAAGTTTCTCATAGCTGAGACTAGGTGCCCTGTACTATAAAGTTAAAATCCAGTGCTCTGTAGAGAAAGATGATTCCTCAGGTGTTACGGGTATTTTCAGATTGGCCAAATTGCTGCGCATATATATATATTTTTTTTTTGATGGGGAAATTGAATCAGTAAAGAACATTTGATGGAAATTAATAGTCCACTCCTGATGGAGTGCTTTGGCTCTTTGGTAGTTGCCGCTACCACTGTGAACATTATGAAGGACATGGGTTGGGTTCATAAAAATCCCCTTGTAGTTTCATTTGCAAAAGGAATCCTGAATTATAAAAGTAGATCAATTTATTGTTCAGCTCTTAGATTTTACAGTATAATTACTGTAGAACTTCTGTATTCTGGAGAATAAGTGATCAGCATGGTTTTTAACTGTAATTTGGGAGGCTGAGGTAGGGTGGTTGTTAGTTTGAGGCTATTCTGAGGTACAGGACCCTGATTATAAACACCTCCCACCCTCCACCCCACTCCACCAAGGAGAAAAGGCTAGATAGAATGTTTTCTTGCATGACTTCAATTCGAGCTTTCTGGAGGAGGATGCAGGTGGAGTTTGAGGCCAGTCTGGTGTACCTATAAAAAGGAGGTAGGGCAGGAACAGGCTGAGCTATTGCTGACCTATTTGACACCATCTAGTAGGATTTTATGGGCTGTAGAATTAAGAAAAGCACAGCTTTCTCAGCAAGTTGTTTATGTTGTGTGTGTAGGGGGAAAATGACCCAACAATTTGGGGGTAGTTGAATTTTTAAGTCATTGGCATTGATGAGTTCAATGACCAGCCAGCAGCAGCCTGAGTCTATTTCCTGAAATAGAGCTGTGGATTTCAGTGAGTTTTGAAATGTGGGGCAGGACTCTGAAGGATTATTCTTTGTTTTTGTTTTTCGAGACAGAATTTCTCTGTGTAGCCTTGGCTCTCCTGGACTCAATTTTGTAGACCAGGGTGGCCCCCAGCTCACAGGGATCTGCCTGCCTCTGTTTACCTGAGTGCTGGGATTAAAGGCGTGTACCACTGTGCCCGCTTAAAGCGTTATTCCTTATCAGAATTCTGTGTGTTATGTACCAGGCAGTATGTTCTTTATTTAGATACGGAACACTAGCCCATAGGAAGAGATGGTTGATTATGCTATACAATCCCCAGGTTTTGGGTCTTTTGCATTGTCTGTGTGTTGAAGACAAAGAAGTTTTGTTCCTTTTTGGAGATACTAAGTTCAAGAGCTGTTCAAGAAGCAGAAATAGGAGTGGGCCTTTGAATGCAAAAGAGGGATTGCAAGCTAAGGGGGTAGAAGAGCTCCCAATATGTGACACATATGTCTGTCAAAGAGGCAGAAGAAAAGGGCACACAGGCTGCTGAGGAAGTAGCTGGTAGGCTCAGGACAGGAAGAAGTGGAAAGGTTCAAGTGGGAGGGATGCACCATCATGAGACTAAAAGGGAAAAGTAGAATTAGTAACCTTAGAGTGAGCGAAGTCTGAAAAAAAGGTACAGTCCTGAGTTTGAAAAGAAACATTATTCATTGATAGTGGTGATACACAGTAATTCTTAGGGTAGAGTACAGAAGGCAGGACGAGCAGCTGTCAAGATGAGGCCTAAGAAGCACGCTGGTCCTGGACCCTAAAACTACTTTAAAAATTCTGTGTGTATGGTGAGTTTTTGAGATAGTCTTTTTAGCTCAGGTTGACCTGGAACACAATGGCAGTTCTGTGTCAGCCTTCTAACACTTTTATTTAAGAGGAGGCAGTGTAATAGTTCGTGAGTGTTTAGACTCCTTGTCTTCTTGTGCTTGAGACACAGCTGTTGCTTACTACCTGGAGACCTTGGGTAGGTTTCGGTGGATAGTTAACTTTTGTTAAGTAGTTCTGGCTTGAAGAATGGAGCCACAGAGCTGTATATCATAGGGTTACTTTGAGGGTCAACAATGCCTTTTCTGGGAAGCATCCCCCTACCCCAAAAAGAAACATTGATTTTTTTTCTCAGCTCACCATTTTAAAAAAAGGTGCATTCTGATGGGGTAGAACAGTGAGGGGTCCTGGTGTGACTGCTGAGTGGGAAGTGCCTGTGGGTGGAGAATGTTGTCCACAAGAAGTGGTTGTTCAGTAAGAACAACTTTGGGATTTAGTAGATTTGATTTGGTAGGTACAGGTTTTCCTTTTCTATTTAATCAAACCATTTTTTACAGAGTTCAAAATGGGAAGGGGTGTGGTCCTACCAGATTAAACCTTGAAGTTTATTTTAAAGGATCAGGTGGGATTCTTACTGTTGGAAACATCAGTGATACTAAATCATTCTTGTTAGCCAGGCAGTGGCAAAATCTAAGGGAAAAATTCATCATGAGGTGGAAAATGGTATTTTAGGTGGCCTGGCCAGACATAAGCCTTTCACACAGGCTTATCCTGAACATTCAGGGTGGTATGTTTCATTCCTTAACTGGTACTGTTCTAAGCAGTGAGGGTTCAGCAGTCAGTGCTGGGACATATTCTGGAACCAGAAATGAAGCAGGATTCTTTACCCTATCCCTTCCTTGCTCATCTCTAATGGTATTGACTTAGACTCTAAGGGTGTCTGTCAGATACATTCCAGACCACAGATGGCAATAGAGTTGTTTGTTTAGGGCATACCCACCAGTGGTCCAGTATACTTTTCACAGGCTTAATAATGGAGTGTTTGGGATGGTACATTGTACAGTCATATTATCAATAAGGGTTGTCAGACAAAGCCTGCTAAGACCTAGAAATGCTTTGTTTTTTTTTTTTTTTTATATTTATATCACACATGGACACACATCAGAGGGTTTTTTTAAGAACAGTGACACTGGATCAAAATACCCTACTTCAAGCAAGCATCTCCTGTCCTGGTGGTCTGTAAATTGTATATAGCACTTGCCTAATAGAATAGATGGGAGAATCTTGTATCTTTGTGTTACTAGTACTGTTCTTGGTACATTTAGCTTTCCATCATCACTAGTTGCCATTACGAATAATGGTTATATTGCCAATAAAGCATAGGTCAAAGCCATATGGTTGGTTCTTATGGAGTAAAACCTTACTACCCATTGCTGACCCCTTACAAAGAAAACCGGCAGGGACCCTTTGACACTGTGACAACATGGAAAGTAGAGTGGGTTGCTTTCAAAAGGGTCAAATAATGGAGCAACTCTAAAACCTCTTTTCTTCTTCCTAGGTCTTAGTGGTGCAATGGCTAGTATAAGCGTGCGTTCGAGTACCCCAGGCTCTCCTACACACGTAAGCAGTGGACCGAATGCTAGTCGAAGGAGAAATGGACTCCATGATGTCGATTTGAACACTTTCATAACAGAAGAAATGGCACTCCACTTGGACAATGGTGGAACTAGAAAGCGTACCTCAGCCCAGTGTGGCGATGTCATTACAGACTCACCAACCCATAAACGCAACAGAATGCTCTAAGCTGCAGACATTTTCACACCCACCATGCTGCTTGAAAGCCACTCGATCCTCAACATATACTATTATTGCAAAGGAAACATGAGGCCATCTTCCCTTGTTCACTGTTTAAGACAAGTGAATTCTCTAGTGGTTGCCATAAAAGGAAGTTCTAGGTATTTACAGTAGATGCCTCCTGTAACTATGGCTTTCTCAAACTATAATCCTAGCAGAGGACATGAGATATTGTGTAGTCATTAGCAAGATCATCATAGGCAAACATATATCCGTTCCAAGGCTAAAAGTGACCTTAACTGTATTTATTCTCAAAGGGAAAGGAATTATCAGATGTTTATTTGGTTATAGAATGCTTTCTTATTTTTATTTTTTGGTCCATTTCCTGCTGTGTTGAGTATTTTTGCTTAAACAGTATTGCCAGTTTCCTACAGTTGTTTAAAACCTTGATTTGGCTTGCAAGCCAGATCTGCAGGCTTCCATTTTTGCAGCCACAGTGAACCACACACCTGGTTTCCATAGTGATAGCGTGCAATTTCTGATTATCAGATTATGCCCAGTTTTCAGTTTTCAAAACAGTTCTAACTCTGGTGATGGTGAGATGTGAAGAGGTGCTATGATGGTCATGCAAGTAATACTTAATATTGAGTCAATACACAGAACTTTATTGGATTCACTTTGTGTGTGCTAGTGCTCTGAAAATAGCAATATTATTATTAAACTGTTTCCAGAATAACCCTGTAGGCTTCACATACTCAGTTTTAAAACAAGTACTACTTCCTATGCCGGGTACTTTATTTACGGTTAAACACAGTGCATTCAGAGTGACCTGAAAAACAGGTCATGATCTTTGAGAGTGGGCTTCCTTTTTGGTTTGGTAGTAGTGAGAGGAAATGGATGGTGGGAGTAGGTATTTATTTTTTAGTATCTTTATTTTTTTATTTTTATGGATGCCCTACTGTGTGTAGTTGTCATAGTGGGCAGAAGATGATAAATGTTTTATTTGCTAGTAATGTGAACATAACTTAAATAGCAAAACCCAACTTTTCTTGTCCCTCCATTCCTCTCAAAAGTGCAGTTTGGAATTTCATTCTGGAAAAGATGAGATCACATGGAGGTTCCTTAGATGTTAGGTAGACCCAGATAAAAGCTCTCAGAGTCCTCTTTGGGTAAATATAAGACCTCTTGTAGCTACAACATTTTAGAGCATGTTTCATCTGCATTTTTACTACCTTGAACTGAATGGTAGTCTTTTTTTTTAGAAGACTGATGTCAACCTGCCAGGTACTGTAATTCATTCTATCCTGTTATATATCAAGTAGGACAGTGAAAAATGTTTCCTTGCAAACTTGTAGTCCAATTTCAGTTACTTCTTTTTATCCTTAATAACCATTGCAAATCAGTGAAGGTTTTTTCTGGTAATTACAGCACTTTGTTAAAAGTTTGCAATTTTGTCAGCCATTTAATAATACCTTTCTGTGAAGAAACCTTGCTAAGTTAACCATTACTTACTGAGTGGGATGTGAATGGAATGTTAGAAATGTTGTGTGAATTGAAGTTCTGTATTCATTATAGATATAGCCCTTATTTAAAACAGTGAAATCCATATACAAACTAGGAATGAAAATAAGGTATTTCTCAATTTTTACAAAAATGGAGCTTTCTTTTGTTTGAAAAGCAGGAAGAATTACAGCAATCTGTCATTTTACCTTAAATGGACAAGCCTGTGCATCACAAGTACTTCCAGGCTTCCCTTGGGAGATAACAAGACATGGAGTTCACTTTTGCTTTTCTGTGGTTGGGACTATAGATTCTGGAATTGGAGTTCGATGGTGTGATGGCTGCTGATAAGAAGCCAGAACTCCCATTCCTAAGGGACTTGAAACCAAGGAACATGTTTCATCTCCCTCCCTGCCTTGGTTCTGTTTCCTCTGTCCAAGTTGAATAACGATGTTCTAGGTTGTTTGGTTTTAAGTTGGTGCTCTGAAGCTGAATCTCAGTGCCCTTTACTCTCAGTTGTCAAATTTTGATAAAACGTGCCATTTTCTTTGGTAAGAGAAAAAAGCAGGTCTAATGTCTGCCAGAACACAATTTATATGCCGAATTATTGGCTCCATTAAACTTTTTAAAACCTTTAGCATTTGTTACTTTTTTCCATTACATTCAATATTTAGTACCCTCCTCACCCCAGTAGCACTTTCCCTTCCTCTTCTGTCCCTTTTTTTCTAGGTTCTACCAGAGTAGAATAAACCTGAGACTCACCAGTACAAAGTGGAGTGTTTTCTAAGCAAAAATTTGTCTGATGTAGTTCAGAATATTTTGGAAGTTTTCATTAGTTTAGATGCAGAACATCAAAGAAGCCCACATTGTGTAGTAGTTAAAAAGGACACTGTTTTGGCTTTCACTTTTTTAAAATTTTTTTGGACAGGTCTTTCTGTGCAGTTCAGGCCGACTTTGAGCATTTGATTCTCCTGCTTCAGTTGTATGAGTGCTGTGTTTTACTGGCATGGTACTTGCCTGCTCTTTTCAGCTCATCAAGAAGTTGCTCTTGAAACTAAGCACTTGAATATAGGGAAGGGGATCTTTGTCATGAGCCAGAGTCTGATTCTTTAGACAACATAGGTCCTAAGTTCTGTCACGCAGTGACAGGAATAGGTCAGTTTTATTCTTTGACTTCAGTGGTCTGAATAAAGCTGAGGGGTTTAAGAACTTTTACAGTGTTTAGTATTTTATAGAGCAGAAGTATAGAATATTTGGCTAAATCTTAAATACCATCATTGTAGTTTAACCTCACTAAGGAAGTGACAATTTAAATCAAAATGAATAAATCATTGAAAATACAAAAAAAGACAGCAGGGATCTTGTCTTCAGTTTTGTTTTAGTCATCATGTCCCAGTAACTTTGTAATCTCAAAGTCTAGATGTAAGAAGGGATGGCTAAGTGTGACTAAAGGTACAAGGTTTCAAGGTTTGTACCATCTAGCTGGAGATGTGGGTACCCTGGTTAATTATTGGAAAGTCCTATGAACAGAATTGGTAAGTTTTGGGTATGATTACTGTCTACCAAGACATTTATTAATGATACGTTAGTATTAGATTATCTACAGGCTTTTCCCCTCTTTATCGAGACGGTCTCATGTAGCTGGGGATGATCTTGCTTTTCCTGACTTATACCTCCTGGGGTAACAGGTCTGTGCTGCTGTATGGGACACTACTTGGATTTTATTTTATAGAGTTTGTGAGTCTTCAGAGCTGATGCTGCTTGGAATTAAGTCATGGGAATCGTGTTTAAAATTAAATGTTCACCTGCTAAAGGAGGGTCTGGAAACAAAGGAGATTGTTTCACACATACAGAGACTGATTTCTTTTACTGTTTAGAAAGTTGTTAAAACTTTTGGTTCAGGTGGCTCTATCTGGGAAAGGGAGCTTCTGGGATGCAGTTTAGAATAGTGTTGTGATGTTTCTGTGGGAACATGATTTGAGAGAGGAGTAGGCTTGAGGCTGTTCCTCACACTGGCTGGCATGGTTCTGACAAGATTGGGGCTCTACTTTCAATGGGATCTCGGTAGAAAGCGGCTTGTGCTGCTTTTGTTTCAAGCACATAGGTATTGTAGTTTCATGGATGCTCTTCAGGTTTCTGCTAGCTTGGCTTCTGTTTTGAGTGCTTTGGTAAAGATGAGAAGCTACAGAATGTGTAGCTTGTCCTATGTTCTACAGATTTCCCATCAGAGTATGGTGAAAATCTTTTAAGTATTTTTTTGTGCAGGTCCCAACCTTTCATAATTATTTATAGTATACTATTCAGGTTTAAGCTTTATAAGAATTTTCTACAGATGAAATTAATCATTCAGGCTAGGTAGAGGCTCACACCTGTAGTACCAGCATTGGGGAGACTGAAGTAGGAGGAAAGAGGATCACCTTGAATTTGAGGCCAGCCTAGTCTATGATAGTGAGTTTCAGTCTATTCTAAGATACAAAGTGAAATCATGGCTTAATAGAATAAAAGCAACCACAAAAGGAAACTCCCAACAGGTTAATCTTATGGTTACAGTGTCTATTGCCATGTATCTGAGCCAGCATTAGGTATATAGGGTTCATTGCATCCTGCTAAGTGATGGGATTTCAGCTAGAGCTGCCACACCTGGGTTATTTAAAAATCACTCCTGTATGTAGTTTTCCAAATATTCCAGATTGAGCCCAACATGAGTTTGAGGCCAGCCTGGTCAACAAAGTGAGTGCAGGACAGCCAAGGCTACACAGTAAGTTCCTGTCTCAAAAAACCAACCAACCAACCAAACGTCTGATTGGCTGTTATCTTATCCCAGGGACAGTTGGGAAGAGGAGGGCCAGGCAGGAAACAGGTATTCTGTGCGGTGGGGAGTGCATCTTCAGAACATGGGTTGAGTTGAGTTGGTGTGTTGAGTAGTGTTCAGGGCTGGATGCCATTATAGCGAGGTGCTAAGGGTGAGCTGATGGAGGCTACCTCACTTGAGTACTCATCTTCATGTGGAAGGACATGCCTCTGACCCAGGTATAGACCACTTCTGAGTCCTAGACAGGTCAGTTGGCACCACAGATGAAGCTTTTGTCTTTGTTGCATTCCTGTACTCTGGTGGGCACAGGAACTCCTGGACTTGGATCATCTGCAGCTACTCTGGTGAGTTCCAGTATAGTTATCAAGAGACTGCAGGCCCAGAGTGGTGTTTTTCAGCCCACTCCAAGAAAAGTCTTAAAGGTACTTAGGCTCTCTCAGCTCCTGGGGACTCAGTGGCTTCAGTATGTACTTGTGCACTTAGAATGCATGCACATGACCCTAAATCCACCCAGGAATGGGTCACTATAGTTGAGCTTTGAGGAAATTCTCAGACCATTGCTCTCTGTCCTGGTGGAGGTGCCAGGGCAGAAATCCTGGGGAGAGGGGATCCCTTGTCAAAGTCCTGGATTGTAAAGGTGGATTGAGAAGTGTGGATTGATTGCTCTTCTCTGTGGTGAGTCTCAGGAACATTTGGATTTCAAGGTGCAATGGAATTCTGTAACTGTCCAGTGTTTTAAGATTGCATAGAACTGTGTGGATTATACATTACACTGGGTACTCTTGCTCATCTCAGTTTCTCACATTTTGGACAAAGAGTTTCCAATGAAATATACCTCCTCCAAGACAGTTGAGAATACTTAGGTGTACACATGGTCGCCTGGCATCAGCATTCAACTTCTTGGTGATGGATTCTGTAGTTTCTTGGTTACTTTACTGAACATGTGTGATACCATAGCAACAGCACCATCATTGTGAGAACCACCCTGGACTACCAGCACCCAGCCGAGGGTAGGTATGGATATTTCCTGGATGAGTAAGTAGATTGAAAAGTGGCTTTAAAAAGTGTTTTTCACCGGGCAGTGGTAGCACAAGCCTTTAATCCCAGCACTGCAGAGGAGGCACAATCAGGACAGCCAGGGATACACAGAGAAACCCTGTCTCAAAAAACAAAACAAAACCAAGTTTTGACAAAATTTCTTTTTCCACTTCTTGGGCCTTTAGATTTATTAAGAATAACAGAACAAGAGTTGTTACAAGCATGTGTTTAGGTTGATGGGGTGTGGATGAGAATCTAGTTTTGCTCCTAGCTCTCTACCCTTCAGCCCTACCCAGATACTGTTACATGGTGAAGATGTCCATAGATATTTGGACACCATCTGATAGATGTGGACATCCCCTTCTTAAAGTTTCTTTGGGCTCTGGAGCCTTTCTTAGATTGATGTTTTAGTTCCCAGCCTCCAACTTTTCCAGAACCCTTTTTGCTCCAATTTCATGGTGTCAGCTTTGCATATTAGAACCAGCCTTTCTCAGGCTGACCCCAGAAATACTAGGCACCATGATACTTAAAGCTCTGTTGGTAGAAAACCACTGGTCAGGAGTTGCTGATAAGTTCTGTAGAGGGAATGTTGGGTTGTCTTCTTGCCAGGTTGGCTGTGCAGGTGGCCCATTGCATTAGGCTCCCCAGCCCCAGGCTTTGAAGAAGTCAGTGTGATCGTTGCATTCCTCTGGGGTAGGCTTAATCATTGGGCGGGGTAGGAGGAAGTTGGCACTGGCATAGTCTGGTGATGAGTGGAGAATCACCTGACCTGGCAGTGCTGTGTCACCTTGGGGTTTAAAATAATCCTGGTCTTGTAATACATGGAATTGCACATCATGCAACAGGTCTGATAGAAAGGTTGATTTGAGGGAGAATGGGAAAGGAGTTGAAGATAGTGGGAAAGCATAAGACTTGAGAGTATAGGAGAGGGGGGTGTGCCCCAGAAAGAAACTTGTGGAGTGGCAGGTGATGATGCTAGAGGTTGCTAGGTAACCTAGAAGGCTAGTGGGACACTTAATACCTGGACTCACTGCTTATGATTATAAACACACAGAAACCAAAGGTTTGGGGCAGGACATGAGTCTCTGAAAACTCCCTACCCACATAAAGGGGAATTGAATAAAAGGAAGTTTTGCGTCCTGTTATTTATGTCTAACGTTTTAAAGTGACACTACATTTGGAGGTGTGTATGTACAGGTACAGGTGAGATCTTGCTCTGCAATTTATTTAGTGCAACCTTTCCTAGAGCCACAGCAATTGAGGGAAACTGGGTTAAGGTTAAGCCTGATAGGATACCTGGTTCTAAGGTACACCAGCCACTGCAGTAAACTCACCAGGAATCCTGTTACAGAAGCAGTTACAGCTTATCAGACCTAAAATCCTAAGTTATGGGCTAGATGAGCTACACTGAAAGATGGTATACAAACATTTGTTTTTGTGAGCCAGTATCCAAAAGCACCACACTTCAGGTGTTCCTGTTTGGTTTGGGGGGTGAGGATAGATGTGCTCCTGCCTGATAGTACATCAAGATGACCCTGGCACATTTCTCTAGGATTGCTGAGGTGGAGCATGTCAGATGGGAGGACTGGCTTGTCAGAGGGAAGCGTGAGGATGGCGCTTAGAGCTTCCAGCATTGTCTGCCTTCACTACAGTGCTAGCAGTGGGTGGCATCTAATATTTTAAGAATACTTCCTCAAGTTTCCACCTTGTATTGGGTTTCCAGCACCTTTTTGGGAGCCAGGGAAACCTGGCTGGGACCTTGATTAATCTGCTTGCACAGCAAACTGAGGCCCCTTAAAGAGGAAGAAGTGTGTTGTTCTTGCCCCTGGAGCCCAGCTGACCCTTCTGAGGCATGAGAGAAATGGGTCTGGAGTTCTTACTACATGACTGGAGATGTCTTCCTGATCCTCTGGAGCCTTCCCTTAACTCAGTTGCAAGGTCTAGTGCAAAATTCTGACTCCTGGATTTCTTATTTTTTTTTTTTCTGATGATTTTATATACTGGTACACTGCTTTAATGTGACTGCATAACCCTGGTTGGCCTTGACTCATTGTAAATATTTGTTAATGGGATTTCTATCTTACAGATGAGAACAATGAGGTACTGAAGGGTTAAGGGAATGGCTGAACCTAGGTCTATCCAATCTCTGGTCTGTTGAGAAAGTACTTGTGGGTAGTTCTGTTCAGTTTAAGTTTGTGTTCAAATCAGGGCAGTACTGGGGAGTATAGTGTGCCTCATCTGTAAGTGCCCAGGACTTGAGTAGAGCACAAACAGGATCTTGGACAGCTTTCCTTCAGGAAAGCAAGGATGCTGGAGTCATTCTCGTCTTAAGAACCAGGCCCCTCACAAAGGCGCCTTTTGCCACAGGGGAGGGCTGAATCCCTCTAAAGCTTGGAACCCTACATTCTTCTTAGGGTGACTCACTTCCTGTTTGGGTGGAGGTATGCTTTCAGGGAAACAGTGGGTCCCCGCCCACCTTAAGCAATAGCCTCCCTCCAGGCACCCTGTCTCAGGGCTAATGAGGTCTGGAAGAGGCGTGATTTGAATCCAATGGGACTATTGCCAGAACCCATGGTCCAGGTGCTTCCTGTTCCCTTACTCAGATTTGGTTCTCTGAGGCTACACTGTTCTCCAACTCCCAGGGCCCAAAGGATTCCCAGAATCATCACTAGTGTCAAACTGGGTCTCATGTTAAATTTAAATTTAATGAATATTAAACCAAGGGTTGGGTGCGTGAGGCGAGCAGGTAAGTCCTTGAGAATAGTGGTTTTCAGAGTGGGCCTGTCTAAGGACAGTCAAATGAGTCTTGCTTTGAGATAAGGTTTCAGGGAAGTGGATTTGTCCTGTTCCTGCCTCTGCTATTTGATCAGAGTGAAGCACACACCTGTATGCATATGCGCACACACATACACACACTCAGCATTTTGAGACTTCTACATTGTAGTCAGGCTTATCTGAGATTAGTGATATCTCCATTCCATGTTCATATGAGTGTTCAAAGCATCTTGAAGCAACAGAAACAGGAGATCTGTTTTGGGTCCCTCTTCACTTGAGAAACCTGGAGAGTGGGTTGGTGCTGGAGCTCTCGGGAAGTCTGCTTGGCTTTTAAGTCCCACCCTCACCTCCTTCCTGTCCTGGATTTGGGCTGGTTGTCTACTCCGGAGCCAGTGTGCTGTTATCTCAGGTACGTATTTTCAGGTCCAACTTCTCATTCCTGGGTGAGGGAGGTGGTGGTGCCCTCTGGCCATTCTCCAGAGCCCTGGTTCCAAAGTCCCTCCAGAGGTTCCAACTGTAGTTACAAACCTGTTAACCATTGGTCAGAAGAAACTCATAGTCCTAAGCAAAGCAGGAAGCAGGCCAGTCACACAGGAATACTTGGAAGCAGCCAAGAAGTGCAGGAGGTCCTGCACCCTCCTGGGTGCTTTGAACACCCGTAATATCAGGTAACCCTGAAGGCAAGAATGCACGAGAGTGAGTGACTTACTTGAAGATCATCTTGCTTGAACTTGGACCCTGTGAATGACATCTCTATCCCTGCTTCTTCAGAGCCTGAGATCATATGGGAGTAACATTTGAGCTTATTTCATGTCCCTGATCTTGCTGAAAGGTCAAAGCAGATCACCAGGAGTTGATTTTCTGAATTGAGCTTAGTGGCTTTGTAGGGTAGCTGATGTAAGGCTAGGGAGTTGGCTTGTTAGATAAAGGCAGATGTGAGAACCAGAGTTCTAATCCCCAGACCTCAGGGATATGTGCATACATTTCTGTAATCCTTGTGTTCATAAAAGGAAAAGGGAGGTGTTTTAATTACTGTTGAGTTGCTGTGAGGAGATACTCTGACCAAGGAAACATAAAACAAAGCATTTAATTGGGGGCATTGCCTATACTTTTAGAGAGTCCATGGTTGTCATGGGAAGCATGGTGGCAGGAAGGCAGACATGGAAATGAGAGCTTACATCCTGACCTTTTGACAGGCAGAAAGAGAGGGAGAAGAAGGGAGGGAGGGATGGAGGAAAAGAGGGAATGAAGAGGGAGACACAGACTTTGGGCCTGTTATGTGCCAGCTATGTGCTTTTGAAACCTCAAAACCCACCCCAATGACAAGCTTCCTCTAATAAGGTCATATGTCTTGAACCTTCCAAAACAGTTCCACTAACTGGGGAATGAGCATTCAAACATTTGAACCTATTTGTGGGGGCCATTGTGCTAATTTCAGTGTAATTGGCCCCTATAGGCCCATAGGGAGTGGTACTCTTAGGTGTGGCTTTGTTGGAGTAGGTGTGAACTTGCTGTATAAGAGTGTCACTGTGGGGGTGGGCTTTTAGGTCTTATGCTCAAGTGAGGGAGCCTGCCTGTAGAATCAAAATTAATAAACCAACACACTACACATGGGATCTGTCTGAGAGGGCTTCCAGCAGAAACCAGTCGTCTGGATTTATTCCAATAATCCCTTTTCAAGTCAGAGCAAAAGCATCTCAGTGCTTTTCCATGAATGGATTCATAGAGAAGTTAAACTTGTTTACCTTGACCGTGTGTCTGTGTTATCCTCACACAAACAAAAGGTGTGAACTTAAGACATTTTACCTGCTGTCTGAAACAAAAGGAGGTAGATTTGGCAAAACACCCTGCTTATCCCTGACTCCAGGTGAAGGGCAGGGTGAAAACATGTCCTTCCACTGAAACTCAATAACAAAGCAGCCTGACAGACCAGCGGCTCTCCACACTCAAGCTATGCCCAGTGTGGCACACAGTTTTTTTTTTTTTTTTTTGCTGCCTGCAGATCAAGATGTAGAACTCAGCTCCTCCTCCAGCACCATGTCTGGACACTGCCATGCTTCTCACCATGACAATAATGGACTAAACTCTGAAACTGTAAGCCAGTCCCAATTAAATGTTTTCCTTTTTAAGAGTTGCTGTGGTCATGGTGTGTCTTCACAGCAATAAAACCCAAACTAAGACAGCCATTTTCGTTCAGACCACTACAGGAAGGATACTGGAGAGTACCTGGAAGTTTGAGATAGCCTGGTGTGTATACAATAGGAAAAAAAAGTCCCTATTTGAAGCAAATTGGTAGGTGAGGGCTGACATCAAGGCTGCTTTCTTGTGATCCCCACCTCTTGAAAATGGGTACACTCACATACATAAAGAGAAAACTTGTCATATAGCAACATTCTGTAGATCAGAAATATGAAATGGATATGACTAAATGCTGAGATTCAGTCTCTGGAGATAAACTGTAGGATTTGAATCCTGGCCCAACATTTAATGAGTGTGTGACTTTAAACCTAGTTAACTTCTTGTTTCAGCTTCTTTGTAAAATTAAGAATGGTTTCTATTTCAAGTTATTTTGAAGCTTATGTGAATTTAACAACTTCAGTATTCATAATAGTACTCATGGGACTAGGGGTGTAGCTCAGTTGGTTAGTATGGAACAGTGAATAGAACCTGGCATAGTATCACATGCATGTAATCCCACCTAGGAAGTAGAGGAGTTAAAGGTCAGTGTCTCCAGTGAATTTGAGGACAATCTGGACTACACGAGGCCATGTCTAGAATAAAATAACAATGATAGAAATGTATGTAGATATTTTAAATTTTATTTTATTGTTTTATATTTGTAAGTGTATATGTCTGTGTACCATGTATGTCCTGGTAGAGGGGAGGAAAGTGCATCTGATTGCTTGGAACTGGAGTTACAGACAGTTGTGAGCTGCCATGTAGGTGCTGAAAATTGAACCTGAGTTCTGTGAAAGCAACCAGTGCTTTTAACTGCTGAGCCATCTCTCTAGCCTCAGTATGTAAATATTTATGAACGTACAGGAAATAGACAATGCTTTTCTGAAATACAGCATGAATGTAAAGTTTTGTTCATAATATAAACTCAGGGGAATTATAACAAGGACCAGTTTGGGTCAAGGAATAATGTCCTAGTCAATAAAGCACTTAGATCCTCAGAACGCCTACCACATGAACACACACACATTTCTCTTTCATACAATAAAAGAATGAGAGATTTACTTCTCTGGTCCACAAACACAGACACTAGTTCTTGAATACTTCCTGAAGTTTCCACCTTGTATTGGGTTTCCAGCACCTTTTGGGAGCCAGGGAAACTCCATGTCTCAGGGACCTTGATTAATCTGCTTGCACAGCAAACTGAGGCCCCTTAAAGAGGAAGAAGTGTGTTGTTCTTGCTCCTGGAGCCCAGCTGACCCTTCTGAGGCATGAGAGAAATGGGTCTGGAGTTCTTACTGCATGGTGAGAACAATGAATGCAGCTTTAGAGCTAGAAATACAAATAGACAATCCATAGATGAGACAGTTTCTGCTCCATCTTGTTGGTAGCAGAAATTTAAAAGCAGAGCCCTTGGAAAGTAGAGGTGGGATGGTTACTGAGAATTTGAGACCAGGCAGTTATTCTACATACTGAGACTTTTCAACCATTCAGCCAACAAACATGGCTGGCTCATGCCAGCACCGGGGAGACGGAGGCAGGAGTAGCATTGTCAGGTTGAATCCAATCTCGCATACACAGTGATAACCTGTCTCAAAGATCCAAAGGAAAACAAAAGAATCTTAGCCTTTGATCCTCTCATCTACTTTCTTCCTCTACATTTCAAAGAAATAATGGGGGAAGCTGATTCTTAGGCTGTGGTATCAGATGTATATCACTTGGTGTAGAAATGGAAAGAAAGCCTAAGCACTTTCTACTAAAGGAATAATTAAACTCATCAGTTCCTTTCTGCTTCGGAAGACAGTCTTATGAGGTGGGGAAGTGTTCTAAGTAGAATAAGAACTTAACAGTGGGGCGGGAGAGATGGCTCAGAGGTTAAGAGCACCAGCTCCTCTTCCAGAGGTCCTGAGTTCAATTCCCAGCACCCACATGGTGGCTCCCAACCATCTGTACTGAGATCTGGTACCCTCTTCTGGTGTGCAGGTGTACATGCAGGCAAAACACTGTACATGTAATAAACAAATCTTAAGAAAAAAAACAAACAAACTTAATAGTGCAGACTTTCTGCCTGGCCGTAACTGTGAGCAGGGCTTCAATAAATGCTTTGTAGTATCTTATTCCAATTTAAACCATCTTCTACCCTTATTTAATGGTAAGCGCTGGCTGGTTCCTTGCTGGTGTCTTTGGATCCTGAACAGCTCTGGGTTCTGGCAGCTCTTCTCTTGTAGCCTGCCCCTCCCTGTTTTTACCTCAGTCTGTTTTTGCTGGGCACTGCTATCTAGAGGCTCCTGGGCCGCAGGCCATCTGACCCTTGCTGTTCCTCACTGCTCACTGGTTTCCAGCCCCAGGGTGTCCATGGCCTCTTGGATAGTTGCTTGTTTTCTAGAAGCCTCTGAAAAAGTCAGCACTAGACAGTTCCTTTGAGTTGTGGTGTCCATGATGCCTTTAGGGGATCAGGGAAGCCTTTGAGAACAATGTTTTCCAGGGGCTAGGGAGATGGCTCAGTGGTTAAGAGCATTGTCCATCTTCCAAATGGACCCAAGTTAAAAAATCCCAGCACCCACATGGCAGCTTACAACTGTCTGTAACTCCAGTTCAGCTGGATCTGACACCTTCATACCAATTTACACAAAATAAAATTAAATAAAATTATTAAAAAAGAAAATAGTGTTTCTCAATCCATGGTTTTTTGAAACAACTGTCAGGTGAGAGATTATATTAAAGTACACCATCCTCAGCCCCCTAATCAGACCTTGCTGGGTCGAAAGGCTTCTGAATGTCCCAGTATGTTCCCTGTGCGATTTTGAGGCACTCAGGTTTGTTAATCACAGATCTAAGCCAGTGAGACACTACCTGGTTGTGGTGGTGGCTCAGGCCCTGTCTGAGAATCTGATGTAGCCATGTGGAAACATATAGGCACATCTCAGGCACAACCTGAGTCTTTCATGCTCACTCTGTATCCCCTGAGCCAGGTTTGTGCTTTGATTGAATTCCAAGTTCAGAAAACAAGTATGAAGTGCTAAATTGAACTCTTATTATGGTCTACACTCTGCGCCTGGGGACACAATGAACATAGGGTGGAGGGGACAGGATATGGCTGCTACCAATCCTCATAGGTTTATGGGCTGATGAAGGCGCACAACTGTTGGAGCAACCCTTTCAGGGGGCCTGGGTCTAGAGGGGTGCAGCTGACTGGAACTGAAACGAATATGGAGTCTCTTGTAGCTGCGCTTGAGAAGCAGAGGTAGGCAGATCAGGAATTCAAGAGAATCTTTGGGTATGTATGGAATTTGAGGCTAGCCTGGGTTCCTTGAGACTGCCTGAAAAAAGAAAAAAATAGTGAGCAACATTACTTAAGTTCAAGCTAGGGTTAACCTAGAATATCCTAAACTAATTTCATTGTGATGCTTAGCCCTGACTGTTAACTTAATGGGCTTTTGAATCAGCACGGAAACAGATTTCTGAGTGTGCGTGTGAGGGGTTGTCTAGATTAGGCTAGTTGAGATAGGAAGAACCACCCAAATGTGAGCAGTGCCATTCCACGGGATGGAGTCCCAGTTGGAATAGAACAGAGAAAAGCTGAGCACCAGCACCCATCTCTCTGCTTTCTGATTGGACACCAGCCCTCTCTTTCCTTCCTTATGTTGCCTATGTCAGGCATTTTATCACAACAGTGAAATGTAGAACACATACAACAAGAGTCTGAGCGGGATCATGGCCACACACGCTAACCACTCTGAGGCATGCATGAGCAGTGATTTCATCCTGCTCCCTTCCCCCTTAATTATTTATTTATACTGGTTTTTCGAGACAGGCTTTCTCTGAGTAGCCTTGGCTGTCCTGGACTCATTCTGTAGACCAGACTGTCCTCGAACTCCAAGAGATCCACCTGCCTCTGCCTCCCTGAGTGCTGGGATCACAGCTGTGCGCTCTTGAGCCTGGCTTCAGTTTCCACATCTTTCCCACTTGTCTTCATCAATGTGCAAATTTGTGATTCCTTTCTTTCCTGAACATTTGTATTTCTTGTCTATTTACCCTTTTAGGAGGGTGGGGATCATCCTATTCTTTTCTTCACTTCACCCTCCATACCCCACACAGTACTGTGCATGAGAGGGACTGGCTGGTGCTGGTGAATAAAGAGGGTACTCGGGTCTGCCTGGGCAGGGGACTGGGATATAGTGCTTTAGGTCGCGCAGAGCAGGTAGTCTGCAAACCTACATGCTCCTCTGACTCCCCAGGATCAGACAGGATCTCCATTTGCCTCTCTCTCTCCCTCTACCTAGTTCACTCCTGCCCTTGTATACTGGGCAGAATAGGATGAGACTTATCCCTGGGCCCTGGTGCAGATGTGGTTGTGCAGCCATGTGCAGATATGGCTGTGGTTGTGATAGGGGCACTTTCATAGTCTCTGTTGTAGAGACACGCTTGTATTCCATGTTATAAAAAGGGATCTGCACATACAAGTACAGCTTATCAAGCACACTCCATTCATAGCTGGTTCTGAGTTAACCCCTCCCAGCCCAGATGCCCCTGGAGGAGTACAAATTGGTACCAGAAGGAACTGACTAGACTCAGTGTTTCCAGAAGTGCCTGAGCCCTAACACCCACAGAACAAGGGAAGACTCATAGGGCGTGATAATGAAGGCAACACGGAGATTGTGAGGATAGGCTTGGTAATGGGACTGACCCTAACCAGAGAGGCAGGGCTGAGCTCTGCAATGATTGCCTTTGTCTCCCTCCGTTCTGTCCCTGTCACCTGCCAGCTGGAGATAAGGAGGAAGACAGGTCTTTCAGGATGTTAAACACCCCCCGTCTTTTCAGGTTGCTGGCTCTTTGGATAAAGTGCCGATTTAAAGATGTACTAGCTGCCTATGCTCACTGGCTTCTGTGATGGTAGGTCTTCCGGTTACCTCTGTGCTCCTGTGTCTGGGCTCCAGGTGGCTGCAGAGGGCAGCAGTGCTGCACGCAGAGGCATGGCGAGCCTCACACACGCTCTGAGCAGCGGAGCTGCCTCCATCTCCCTCCCCATGGGTCCACAGCGGGACCCATCTTTCTGATGCTCTGCACCCTCTTTCTTGGCATGGGGATGGGTGCACTTTAATTATTTCTACTTGAGAAACCCAGCAGGGACTCTAGGGTAAGAGGGTAAACTTGAATGTGCCATTTTTGTACAGTTTGTCTCTCCTGAGAAGTGCAAAGGCACATAACACAACCTACAGATGCAAGTGTCAACGATTTTTTTTTTCCTTCTGAACTGGATTTTTGGGCTTCTTTTGTAGAGATATGGATATACATCTGTGTGGGGTGGGGGTGGGGCACACACGTGTGCAGGTCTTTGTGCATGCATGTGGAGAGGTCTGAGGTTGACACGGGTTGCTTTTCATCTCTCTTATTGAGGCAGGGTCTCTCAGTGGAGGCTCTGCTTGCCAGCAGGGCTGGCCGGGCTAGTCAGCTTGCTCTGGAGCTGCCATCGCCTTCCTCCTCGGCGCTGTAATTACAGGGGGGCCACCATGCCTGCCCTGTTTATTTGGGTTCTAGGGATCCAAATTCTTATCCTTATACTTGTCTGGCACAAACTTTCTCCCCATAGCCACGTCCCCTGTGCTCCTGTCTGTCCGTCTGTCTATCTGTCCGTCCATCTGTCTGTCTCACCCTGAAAGGATCCTATGTAGCCTAGGCATATAGCTGAGGGTGACTCTGGACTTCTAACCCTCCTGCTCCCATGTCCTGAGTGCTGGCTTCCAGGCAAGCACCACCACCACCACACCTGATTTACATAATTGAACTTAACCTAAGAGATACGCTGCCTCTGGGCATCTTGGGAAGGTTAAATGAGATAGCATATGTAACTTGCTTTGTGCAGCAACGGCACGTTGGAGATACTGTGTAAATGGCTTTTGATTAGTATCTCCTCTAACATCTAATTATATTAACTGTCCCTCCTCCCTAATAAGGACTCTACAGAGGAATCCTTTGGGAGAGAAAAATGATCAGGATGAGGTTGCTAGTGTTTTTTTTTTTTTTTTTTTCTCCCTGTCTGAAAGAATTGTAAAAAAAAAAAAAAAAAAAAGTCCGATCCTAAACAGCTAATTCAACTAAAAATGCTGTCATTTGAGCTACTCTCCTACTCAGAGTTTTAGCTGAGAAAACACAGCCTTCCCAGTATGTGTGGACTTGGAATTGGAATTCTTTTAAGTAGCTGTGTTTACAAACGCATAGCTCAATGGCCCACATTCTCAGCCCAGCCTTGCACAAACAGTGTAGCCACGTTCTTCTCTGGCTTTCTGCTTTCAGAAGCATGTCTGAACATTTATCTACTTTTTTTGTTGTTTTGTTTTGTTTTTGAGGACCCACTGTTTACCTGGGTTTTGTAACCTGTGGACGGTCCCTTTAACAATACTTACTGATACTTGCATTATTTAGTGGCTATTGAAAATACACTTTTTCTTTTTTAAACAAGTCTAAAACAATAACATTTATTTGTTTGTTTGTTGTGTATATTCGAGTACTATGGCACGAGGGTAGTGGATGGAGAACAACTCCAGAACTCCCTTCCTACCGTATGGACGATGGGTTTGAACCAGGTTGTCCAGCTGGCAGCAAGCACCCTCACACTGCTGAGCCATCTTGTCCACCCCAACATGATGGTTTCTAAGATCCTGGGTATATCTTGAGTTCTCAGTTTCTGTAAGATGTCATCAGACTTTGGAACTTGACACTTGATTACTAAGAAATCCCAAAGGGAAAAGAACAGGAGCCAGGAATGTGAAGAAAGGGAATATTAGCAGGTGAAAGGAAGAAGACAAAAGATGGTTTCTCATATAGCTCAAGCTGTCCTCAAACTCACTATGTGTTTGAGGATGACCTTAAGTTCCTAGCCCTTAGTGCTGGAGAGATGGCTCAGTGGTTGAGACTGTTAACTCATCTTCCAACGGATCTGGATTCAATTCCCAGGGCCCACATGGTGGCTTATAACTGTCTGTAACTCCAATTCCAGGAGACCCGACCATTTCATACAGATATACATGTAGTCAAAACACAAGTGCACATGAAATAAAAATAGAGAAATTAATTTTAAGGAGGGAGGGGCCTTCCATCAGGCTGAAAAGCGATTAAATAAATAAATTAATGAAAAAAAATTGCTGACCGCCCTGTATCAACCTCTTCAATTCTGGTATAGATGTGAGCTACCATACATTGCTTATAACGTTTTAAAAACAACTGTAATGTTTTAATGATAAAGAATACAACTTGGAAGAAGATAATTTTTGTAATTAGTCTGCATTGATAGAATATTTTTGGTCTACAGGTTCTCATTCTAGCTTAGGTTGGCCTTGAATTTGGGGCAATCTCTCTGATTTAGCTTACCATGTATTGAGATTAGAGGTGTGAGACACCATCCAGACTTTACACTGGTAGAATTTCTAAAAAGTAGTTAAGTAGTGATAATTTTGTTATGAAATAAAGCAGTATTTACATGTTAATTTGTACAGTAAAAAGAAAATATGTTCTATACAGCTGTACAGATAACCTCAGCTGTAAAATGGATGCAGTTTACTCACTTATATTCATGTATTTGTTGTGGTGTTGGGCATAGAACCCAAGGCCTAATGCATGCTAGGTGCTTGTTCTAGCCCTGAGCCACACCTTAGCCTTAGCCTCCATTGAGCCAGGTGTGATGGCAGGTGCCTGCAATCTCAGCGCTTGGGAGATCGAGGCTGGAGGAGTTCAGGGTCATCCTTGGCTATACAAGAAGTTCAAGACCATTTTGGGCTACCTCAAACTTCAAAAATAAAGTAAAATAAAATGAAAGGAATGTTTTGATTTGAAAAGCCCGTTGAATTGTTTGATATTAAGTTGGAAGGGCTCTGAGCCTCAAATGCCTCGTTTTTTTTTTTTCTCCTTGCAATGGGGTGAATGACACCATTAACCGTAGAGGGTCTAAGGTACTTCATACGTACAAGCTACCATTCCTTCTTCTTCCCTCCTTTTTTATTTTTTTCTTTTCTTTTTTTGGTCTGACTTGTTTCACTTAACATAATGATCTCCAGTTCTATGGTGGTTCCAGATGCCATGATTTTATTCTTCTAAAAATATTATTTATTTTCATATGTATGGGTGTTCTGCCTGCATGAATGTTTGTGTACTGTGTATGTAACTGGTACCCAAGAGGCCAGAATTGGGCATCAGATCCTTTGGAACTGAAATTATAGATAGTTGTGACCATATGGGCTCTAGCGATAGAACCTAGGTCCTTTGGAAGAACAGTCAGTGCTCTTAACTGCTGAGCCATCTCTCTGGCCCTGGTTTCCTTCTTTATAGATGCATGAAGTTCCATTGTGTCTATTCTTATCAGGGCCACATCATTGTAACAGACTCCTCATTACTTTGTTTTTCTAGATTCTTACCTTCCCCACTTTCAGCTGATTCTGTATACAGGCCCCGAGCTAACAGAATTCTGCTCCCCCACCAGCTGGGAATCAGAAAGTGGAACTGTAAGCAGAGACTATGGACTTCCCGTTATCCATCACACGGCATAGAATGTCCTTTCTCTAAAATGTCTAAGAAGGGATCCTCAGTCTGCCACCTGGACCTGATCTCATCTCTCCTCACCATGCTGCTCTCTGCATGTCTATGATGTTAATTCTTAGTACTAAGTCCTGTAAAAAGGGCAGTCTGAGACACTAAGACCTCAGATCTGAAACTTGTGTTTATGTACCATCTGTTTACCTGTTGATGGCTGTGTCATGTCAATAGTGTAGCTGTATGCATGGATGTGCATGTGTTTTTGGTATGCTGACTTAGAATCCTTTTGCATATATGCAGATGAGGTATAGCTGGACTGTATTTATTTCTGTCCTTTGTGTGTACCAGGAGTCTGTCTGAAGGTCAACAGATATATGAAGCAGATACATGAAGATATATAAGCAGATATATGAAGAAATTATCAAGTCAGGTGAGAGGATGTTGATTAAGCACTTTATGGAAATGCAAAGCATAGAATGGGAATGAGGTATCCAGGCTACTGTAACAAAATGCCAGAGGCTGTATGGCATCAACAACAATCATTTATTTTCTCACAGTTGTGAGGGGTTATAGGTCTGGGATCAGGATTAGGTTCTAGGGAGAGCTGTCTTCTTGGTTTGCTCTTTCTCTGCATCGTCACTTGGCTGAGATAGAAAGAGTTTTCTGGTTCCCTTTTTGTCAAGGCACCGAAATCTAATTATTTCCTCTGTTAGACTTTACATCATGTGACAGATACCTTCTAGGGAAGGAAGTATCGTTTTTGGCTCAGGGCTTCATAGGTTTCATAAGTGGTCAACTGGTTCTTTTACTTTGGGCCTGAGGCATAGCATCACAATGGTGGGGAAGAAGCCAGAGGGACAGGAAGGGCCTCAGAAAAGGTATGTGTTCCCAGGAAATGCTCCCAGCAGCTGACTTCTCTTTACTGTGCCTCTCTTTTTGACAGTTTCCACTACTTCACAGTAGTCAATGCAGACTTCAACTTTCTCAGTGTGTTTGCTCATTGATTGTTAAGGCAGAGCCCTCATGAGCCAGTTATTCCCCAAACCCTACCTCTGAACCCCATTTGCACCAGGGACCAAGCTTTCAATACATGAGCCTTTTGTGGGGACATTTTATATCTAAACAGCAACATCTTCCAGAAGCTGCGCCTCCAAATACTACCCACTGGGGGTATGGATTTGAGGGTACATGATTTAGTCCACTGGAGTCAAAAACCAGAAAGAGGAAGTGATGCATTTGTAAAATGGTTACGAACAGAGATTATGCCTGGTGGTTAGAGGGACATCATAGAAATCAGTGTAGCTGGAGCAAGATAAGGGAGGGTGAGGGGAAGTGTCAGGGGAGGGAGTTCGTTGACTGGGGAGGTCCGGCTTAGCCCTCGGAAATATTAAGTATGTGTTTATTGGTATGTTTTTGTTCTAGGCAATGTGCTAGAGTGTTAAGGGAAGCCAGGCCCTCTCCTCCTCTTTTTTTTTTAGACTTGGTTTTATGTAGTCCACAGCCATCCCAAACGCTGCCCTTGACCTAATCCTCCTGCCTCAGCTGGGATCACAGACATTAGCCTATGCACACAGCCCTGCACTGGGGTCAGCTGCTAACCCATACTTCCGGGCACTCTAGGGAATCCTGAGGCTAGTTTGTGAAGAGAATGGAGTGTTCTGACAGCCTCTGGAAACAGCAACACACCCACATCTCTGCCTGGTTTATGAAATGGCTGTGTTCCCTCCCTCCCCCACCCCCAGCCTCAGGGGTGATTGAAGCCCACTGCGCCTACATCTCCTTCTCTCCTGTGCCCAATGGCGACTGAATTTGGTTCATTTGCTTTTCCTGCAGCGGTGTGGGCTGAATTCCAGCCAGCCTTTGGGATCACTGTGGATAATATATTCTTTTCAAGTAAAGATATTTTTTATTATTATTCAAATTTTTAAAATGCCAGTCTGTTGAATTTGGAGGTTGAATGTCATTGGCTGTGGCCCAGGCTTTCTTCTCCGTTTCCTCCTTGTTCTCATCTCCCTCACAGTTTTGTGGGCGGGTGATGCTACTGTGTGTGTTTTCACCTCTCTGTCTAACCTCAGCTATAGTGACTCTTGTGGCCGGAATCTTCCTGTGGGGGGTGTGGGTACCTGTCTGAATCTTAATTTAAAAAAAAAAAAAGTTTTTCAGACTCTTCTGTAGCCCAGAGTGACTTTGGACTTGTTATATAGTTGAGGGTAGTCTTGAACTCCTGATCCTCCTGTCTTTACCTCCCCACTGCCTCAATGCACGTATTACGGTGTGCAGCACCAACTCAGGGCTTCAGGCATACCAGGCAAGTGCTCTACCAGCTAAGTACTATTCCCAGCCCCGTCCCACAATGCTAAGATTGTAGTTGTGCACTGCCACTCCTGGGTTTTTTGGTGCTGGGGATCAACACAGGAAGGTAGCACCTTCCTGTGCTAGGTACCACAGGGTTTTTGTTGTTTTCATGCAGGGTCTCCCTCCGTATGTCCTAGGCTGTCCTTGATGCTCCTGCTTCAGCTTCCTGGCTGGTATCAGAGAAGTCAATTACCACACTCAGCTCCTTTCCGCTCTGCAGATGCCAGTAGCATGCTCCCTCTTTCCAAGCTGTTTCCATACAATGTCTCCAGACATTGTCTTCCCCTGGGGCACATGCCTATTGTTTTCAAACCTCTGCTCTGTTCCTTTCTACCTGCTTCATTAACTTTGTCTTTCTCAGTGATCAGTGGCTGAACTCAAATCTAAGGCAGGGCCTGCTTCATCATCCTGCCCTCAGCCTACCTAAGGCTTCTGTTAATCCCAAAGATGAGAGAAGGACTACCAACTCAAATCATCATGACCAAATTAATTAAAGCAAGCAATTACTTAAAACAAGCTCTTTCTTTTCTTTCTTTCTTTCTTTCTTTCTTTCTTTCTTTCTTTCTTTCTTTCTTTCTTTCTTTCTTTCTTTCTTTCTTTTGAAACAGGGTTTCTCTGTGTCGCCTTGGATGTCCTGGACTGGCTTTGTTGACCAGGCTGGTCTCAAACTCACAGAGATCCACCTGCCTCTGTCTCCCTGAGTGCTGGGATTATAGGCTTGAGCTACTGTGCCCGGCTTAAAGCAAGCTTTTTAATTCATGTACACAGGCTGCCTCCTTCTAAGGTGGGGTTCAAAAGGTCAGCATTGAATATGAGTAAGACAAAGCTTTTATAGAGGCCGGGGTAGGGAGTTTCCAAGTGGAGGATTTGGTGGGCAAAATAGGCAGGGTTACAGGAGCAGAACATAAGCATAGCAAGTTAGTCACAACGACCTCCTGAAACAAAGGCTTGCAAGGTGGTGTAACAAGGTAGTCATAGGTGGTCATATAACCTTCTGAAACAAAGGTAGGGTTGCGGGATGATTATAAATAATTTTTTGAAACAAAGATCATTACCGAACCATTTGGGGTTACATTTATAGGTGGGACATAGCCCAATTCTTGAGAAACAGAGGTTTAATCATAAACAGGGACAAACCTAGTTTGTCTTTACTGTAGGATGGCTTTAGCCTAAGATGGAAGCAGGATGGTTTTTCACTTCCAAGGAACAAAGTTGATCCTGAAGGGGAAGTGAGTAGGTAGACCAATAGGCTTTGATGGTTCTGATGAAGGCCTGATCCCACTCATAGCTGCCTTCAAACTTTTTGAACCCCAATTCTGTAAGTTCCCAGGTTTAGCTGAAAAATTTCTGTCTTAATTTTTTTTTTTTTTTAGACTGAATCTTGCAATGTAGCCCTGCTGCTCTGCACTCCTTATCTAGCCCAGTCTAGTCTCTAACTTGAGGTAATCTTCCTGGATCAGCCTTTCCAGTTCTGGGAATTACAGGTTTGCAGCACCGCCCCTAGCTCAACTATGTTTCTTCTTCCTCCTCCTCCTCTTCTTCTTTCAGCGCTGAGCCTCAAACTCGGGGTCTTGTACGTGGTATTCAACTGCCCTGCCCCTGAGCCACATCGCCAGCCATCCCTGCTTTATTCCTGGCTTGCGTTCTTCACCTGGTGTCTACCTGAGGGTCTGCTGTAGCTGACACCATTCACATCTAAATTCAAAGCTGTTAGCCTGTAACAAAAAGAAAATCAATGTTTTATTCATCTTGTGTTCTCTGGTGGGCCCTTGTAAATTAGAGTAAACAAAAGCTAGGATAGCAGGAGAAAACAGAACTAAGTTGTACCGGGCCTGTGGTGTGCTGGGGATGTTGCTCAGGTGGATGGATATGACTGACATGCGGGCTCCATCCCCACACTGCATAAACAGGTGGTGCACACCTGTAATCTCAGCACCCGGGGCTGGAGGTAGGAAGAGCAGATGTTCAAGGACATTTGTGGTAACAAAGCGAGTATGACGCCAGCTTGGCTTACATGAGACCCAGCCTCAAAAACCAACCAACTATCCGGGTGGTGGTGGCACATGCCTTTAATCCTAACACTTGGGAGGCAGAGGCAGTCATATTTCTGAGTTTGAGGTCAGCCTGGTTTACAGAGTAAGTTCTAGGACAGCCAGGGCTACACAGTGATGTCCTGTCTCAAAAAATCAAAACCCAAAACCAAACCAAACAACAACAACAAAAAAGAAAAAAAAGGAAAGGAAAGAAAGAAAGAAACAAAACGGAACAGAGAAATCTGTGCTCTTCAAGGTCATCTGGTTGCTCTAACCCTTGTCTCCTCTGTCCCCAGTTTAAGCCATCCAGGTGTTCCAAAGGTGCACACAAGCCCCCTAACCTTCACTGTGCTCCTTCGAAGATCTCCAGCGTCATTTCTCTCACTTTGGAGGGAGCCACATTTGGTGAAGGAGAAGGCAGAATGGCAGGACAGAAAGGGGTCTCAACATGGGAGTAGACACATCTGACTTTGAATCTAGAATTGGCTGCTATGTGGCCTTCCCCAAGATGCTTTAAAAAAAAAAAAAAGATTCTCTCTTCTTAAAAAAAAAAAAAGAAAGAAAGAAGGAAAATTGCATGTGCCATAGGATTCACTCACTTAAGTTGTAGGATTCCATTTATTTAAGCTATCTAGATGTGTTACACCATTTATTTAAAAATTTATGGTAATCTCCAGGGGAGGTGATGAACACCTGTAATCCCAGCACTCTGGGAGGCAGAGGCAGATGGATCTCTGTGAGTTTGAGGCCAGCTTGGTGTACAGATTGAGTCCAGGACAGCAAAGGCCACACAGAGAAACCCTGTCTCGAAAAAAAAAAAAAACAAAGGGGAGGAAAACCCTAAAAACTTCTGGTATACATACTGAAAAATACATACATTCTGGTAAAATACATACTGCTCTTTTTATTTGCTTATATATGTTTTCTTAGCCATTTTCAACAGTTGAACTTCATGCTGTTTTCTGTGTCTTTTCCTGAGGAAATGCCCTGAGCCTTCTGCTTTAGGGATATTGGTAGGAGCTCATATCAGCTACTTCTCTTATTAAAATCCTTAAAGTAAATTCCATTGGCAAAGTGTCTGTGTACTACAGACAGAGCCTGAAGAGCCAGGTAGCTTCAATAGTTGAGCAGGAGCTGAAGTGCTGAGGGAGCCTGACTCCTGGAAGTTGTCTTCCGACCTCCATATACATGCTGTAAACAAAATAAATGAAACAACTTAAATACTTAATTAATTTTAGTTCATGTGCATTGGTGTGAGGGGGTCGGATCCCCTGGAACTGGAGTTACAGACAGTTGTGAGCTGCCCTGTGGCTGCTGGGCATTGAACCCGGGGCTGCTTACTAAGTCATCTCTCCAGCCTGTACTTTATTTTTTCCTTCTTTTATTAAGAGTAGCGAATGACTGAGATACTGAACAGCTAGCCGTTAGTGAGGCAGTTGTGGGAATACGGCTGAAAACTCAAACTAGGTTTTATTGTTTTTATTTGATACTGGGGCTTTCTCTGCAGTCAGGGCTTGCCTAGAGCGGCAATGTGCAAACATCTCCATTAGAGGAATGACCTACTACAGCTGGCGGAGTAGTTTCTTTCTTTCCTTCCTTCTTTCCTTTCTTTCATTTTTATCTAGTGTGTTTACTTTTGAGACAGGGCTCACTGTTTATCCCTGGCTGTCCTTCAGCTCACAGAGATCCCCCTGCGTCTGCTGGAATCAACGGTGTGTGCCCAGCAATTGTCTTGTTTAGGCCGTGCTGGTGGTTATGCCCAGGACCTTGTACATGTTAGACTTCCACTGTAGCATGAAGCCGCTTCCGGTGTGGTTTTTGGAAAAGCCGACTGCCTTCCTGGGAATTTGATTCTTAAGAGTAGGAAGCAAACAGAGCCAGGAGTAAGGCACTTGGAAGTTCTCACGTTCCTGCTGCGTCGATTTCGCAGCCACTCTGAATTCAAGCAGCAGGGGGCGCTAGGGCACCACATTCCTCTGGGTGTTAGGTACCTAAGAAGCCTTGCAAGCTGCTGCCTGCCAGGAGATGGGAGATGACCTCTATGTGTCTTTTCTGCCTGTTCAAACCCCTTTCTTTTCTGCAGCGGAAGCTAGGGGATGAGCTGCTTGGAGCAGCAACTGAGGAGTGTTCCCCTGCCTCAGCAGATGGAAGAAGATGAAAGCATAGATTGTGTTGTGGGAAGCTGCTACCGTTTGGCTGTTGTATGCAGTGTGTTCTATGCATCACTCTGTATGCATTGCGTGCTAATTCTTCAGAAGAATTAGCCAGAGAGGAAAAAGACCAGTGTGTTTTCTTACAGAAAGGTAGGAGAGATGATAGATGACTCATTGGGTAAAGGCAGCTGCCACCAAGTCTGATGAGCTGAGAGTCAGTCCTGGGAATGACAGGGTGGAGGGAGAGTGCTGACTCCCAGGGGCTGTGTGCTGCAGCCGTGGACCCAGACCCCCAAACACATAAGTGTTTTTAAAAAAGCAAGAACTGAGCTAGGAACCTGTGGTGGCTTGAGCCCCCATAGGCTCAATTTGAATACTTGGTCCCCAGTTAGTGGAGCTGTTTGAGAAAGACTAGGAAGTATGGCCTTGTTAGAGGAATTGTGTCACTGGGGTGGGTTTTGTGGTCCCCAAAGGCCAGGCCAGGCCCAGTCTCTCTCTCTCTTTGCTCGCAACTGTGGATCCGATGTGTTCTCTCAGCTGCTTCCCCGGAACCATGTCTGCCTGCCTGTCACTGTGTTCTCCACTGTGGCAACCATGGACTCACCCTCTGAAACTGTAAGCAAGCCCCAATTAAATGCTTTAAAAAAAATTGATTCTTTGTGAGTTTTCCATCATGCATCCCAGTCCCACTCCTCTCCCTGTTCCCTTGTATCCGCCCTCCCCTCCTTCAATCTCCCCCTTGAACCAAAGACATGTGCACAAATAAACAAAGAAATAAAACAAAGCATAGAAAACATCTCATCGTGGAAGCTATAGGGTGTCACGGTGTGCCCCGCAATACACCCCTCTGTCCATGCATCTTCACTTGCAGATGTTCATTGTAGGAATCCTTCGTGTGGTTCCAGATCTCTGGCTTCTGTGACACCATCGACATTGGATCCTCATGGAGACTCCTCGCCATTATCCTGTTGTTGCCCTGTGTCATGGAGATCCTTCAGCTTTGGAATAGCAGGACTGGCCTTTCACATGCCACAACAGTTGTAGATCTTGGGGTGGGCCAACCCAAAGCCCTGGATCTGGGCCTGAATGGCAACTGAGTTGGTCAGCCTGCCAGCTCTCTGCTGTCCACACCACCAGGCCGAGCTCTCCAGCACTGTTCCAGCTTGCCTACCTTCCTACCGTCATGGGCAGGAGACAGGTCGGCTCTCATGTCCTCCAGAACCAGCTCCACAGTGCTGCCCAGTCAGGGCACAGGGCCCACTCTTCCAAGTGCTGTAGCTGGCAAGGGGCTGGGCCAGCTTTCCTGCTCTCATGACCCCAGGGCCAGCCTTGCCAACTGTTGGAGGTGGTGAGGGGTGGGAGTGAGTGGGTGGGAAGGGCGTCACCTCTGTACTCTTACCGCTCCATGGCAGATAAGTGGTGGGGTCAGCTCTCCTGTGCTCACACCTGGCTGGCTCACCTGAGCCCCTGCCACTAGGCCCCACTCTACTGTGCTGCCCAGGTGAGCTGTGTCAGGGTGGGAACAGCTCTCCCACACTCACCCTTGAGGCCAGCTCACCCATGCCCTGGCCACCAAGGGCCTGTGGTGTTACTGTGCACAGGAAGGTTAACTTGAATGGGTGTGGTGAGGCACAGTCTGGAGACATAGCAAGACTCTGGCTCAAGAGAACACACACATACTTGGGAAGATGTATTTCAGTGGCAGAGCACTTGACTGGCATGGGGGTGCTTGGCCAGCATGTATCAAGTCCTAGGTTCACTGCTCAGAGCAGCAAAAACATCCAACAAACCAAAGCAACAACCAAAACCCAAAACCTAACCCAAACCAAATAAACTAAACAAACAAAATCCCACAACTACAAAAAACAAACCCCAAAGACAGACAGCAAAACAATGTGCAAAGAAACAGAAATTGAATTGGTTACCTTGTGGGACGGAAGAAAGAGGCTCATTTGTTGACTCTTTCATGTTTCCTTTTAGATAACATAACATTTTTATTATGAAGGACAGGATTTCACTGTGTCGCCTAGGTTGGCCTTGAACTCACAAGAATCCTCGAGTCCCAGTCTGCTGAGATCACTGCAGGGGCTATCACACCCAGTCTTTATTGTAGTTGTTTACTGTAAGAGACATGGTCTTTCTCAGTTGCTCAGGCTGACCCCAAACTCCTGGACCCTCCGAAGTCAGCCTTGGACATCTGAGACTCTAGGCACCCACCACCCTGCCTGACTCCATTGCAGGAATGCAGCCGATGTCCTGCCACGTGTGAGGGACTGTTTCCGTGGTGAAACAAGATAAATCAACCCCCTGTTCTCATGGAGCTGGAGGCACCAACTGTCCTGCTTTGTCTGGGACCCTCCTGATTTGGACGATGGGGCTGTAGCAGGAGGCCCCGCAGCCTTGGGATGACAGGAGCAGGTTGTCTCTAAGTGGGAGCACTTCGCACTCATTTCAGGTAAGGCTCGCTGACCTGCCCAGGGCTGCGCTGCTGACTGGTGCGGGGAGATGGAAGGCTGCCACGAGCATTTGACCCTGCCCCCATCACTGCCATCACTGGCTCTCTGTTTTGTCTGGTCAGCAGTGGGACCCACTTTGTTGACAGAAGTAGCTGTCCAGCTCCCAGAACGACTCGAGGCAGCCGCAGACATCGCTGAAGCTTTTGATGAAACAATCTGAATGGCTGTTAGGATGGACTTCCTGTTACAATGGGCAGCTCACCGGCACTGCTACTGCCTGGGAGCCAAGCTGCTGAAAGAGCTCTTGATTATTTATTTATTTGTTTATTCATTCATTCATTCATTTATTTATTTATTTATTGTGCTTAATCTTTTATGGGTGGGGGTAGGGAGAGAGGATGACCTTTTTGGCTTTAACTGAGTCTGCTCTGTATTGTAGGTACAGCCTGGACTCTTCTTTACATTTTTGGAAGCTCCAGCAGGTGCCGTTCGCAGCCTGCCTGTTGTCCCCCCCGGTCCCAGGGACGTCTACCTGCAGAAACCTGGAGCAGTTGCAGATCTGGGCGGGGCTTTCCTTGGTGGCCTATGTCGGGCTGGAGACACCCTGGGGAGGCTGGTGATACTAAAACCTCATCCCCTGGACCTGTCAATCTGACTTTAGGAAACAAGGTCTTGACAGACGGCCAAGTTGAGATGAGGTCATTGGGGTCAGCCTTAACCCAATATGGCCTGTGTGGAGGCAGTTTGGACACTCAGATAGACACCTGCTCCATCAAGGATAGTGCTTTCTGGAGGTGAAGGCAGAGGTGAGGGAGGAGATGCCTCAGTAAGCCAAGGAATGGCCTTGACGGCTGTGCTGGCTAGACATGTCAGCCTGACACAAAATATAGTCATCTGAGAGGAGGGAACCTCAGTGAAGAAAAATGCCTCCACAGCCAGATGCGGTGGTGCATGGCAGCACTTGGGGAGGCAGAGGCATGCAGACCTCTGTGAGTTTGAGGCCGGCCTGGTCTACAGAGTGAGTTGACAGAGATCCGCCTGCCTCTGCCTTCCTGAGTGCTGGGATGAATGGCGTGTGCCACCTTGGCTGGCTAGAGCATTTTCTTCATTAGTGTTGGATGGGAGGCCATTGGTGTCAGTACCATTCCTGGGCTGGTGGTTCTGGGTTCTAGAAGAATGCCTGGTGAGCAAGCCATGGAGTAAGCCAGTGAGCAGCACCGTCCATGGCCTCTGCCTTAGCTCCTGCCTCCAGGTTCCTGCCCTGACTCCTCTGGATGATGACATGAGCCCTCTCCCCACCCTGCAGTTGATTTTGGCCATGGTGATTTATCACAGCACTCCTGGAAGCATCTGACACCAGCAGCTAAGGGTGGTTAGTGGGAAATCCTTAAGTTTCCTAGTCTTTCTTGGGGAGGATCTCAGAGATCTGTTGACAAATGCATCTTGTGTTGTCTGGTGCTTCTCATACGATCTCTCTTTTAAAAAATATGTATGTATTTTTATTTTATGTGTATAGGTGTTTTGCTTGAATGCATGTTTGTGTTGTGCCCAGGGAGAACGGAAGAGGACATTGGATCCCTTGGAACTGGAGTTTCAGGTGGTTGTTAGCTGCCATGTGGATGCTGAGAATGAACCTATGTCCCCTGCAAGGCAGCCAATGCTCTCTCTCTCTCTCTCTCTCTGTTTTTTGAAACAGGGTTTCTCTGTGTAACCCTGGCTGTCCTGGAACTCATTCTGTAGACCAGGGGCAGCCAGTGCTCTTAACTACTGAGCAATCTCTCCAACCTGCACACGACATCTCTTATCCCCCTGTGGTGGGTTTTTGGTTTTGTCTTATTTGTATTATAAATGCCCCTGTCCCTGGTATTCTGTTATAAAAGTAGAATGGACCAATGCAGGAAGATCGAGAGCCCAAGGCCAGTCTGGGCTGTACAGTGCAACCCTGCTTCAACAAAACAGAAAAACAGAAAAAACAAAACAGAGCATCCCCCCAAACTATACTGCATACTTATAGACACAGGGATCTATAAATGTGCTCCTTGGTGTGGGAAGAAAGTCCTGATCCCTAAAAGGCACAACTGGGCTCAGAGCCATCTGGCTTTTGAAAATCGAGTCAGATTTGGAGGCAGAGGCGAAGGTCAGGTGAGTGTGGTGCTTCCTGTCTGCAATGCCAGGTTAGAACTGCCTCCTCTGAGTTGTCCTCTGATCGCTACATGTGCGTCATTGTCTCAAAGGTCACTGTTCTATTGCTGTGAGGAGATACCATGACCAAGGAAACTTATAAAGGAAAACATTTAATTGGAGCTTGCTTACAGTTTCAGAGGGTTAGTCATGACTACGATTGTCATGGTGGGGGGCGTGGCAGCAGGCAGGCTGACATGGTGCAGGGACACTAGATGAGAACTCACACGATCTGAAAGTTGCAGGCAGAGAGAGGGGTTGGGGAGAGTGGGCCTGGGTCTGGCATGGGCTTCTGAAACCTCAAAGCGCACTCTCAGTGACATGCCTACTCCAACAAGACCACACCCCAATCCTTCCCAAAGAGTTCCACCAACCTGGACAAAGAATTCAAACATATGAGTTTATGGGGGAGCCATTCTCATTGAAACCGCTACAGCTATGTGCACAACAATAATAAATAAAATAGAATCTTTAAAAACGCCAGCTGAGGTGGCACGTGCATTTAATCCCAGCAGAGACAGGACTCTCTGTAAGTTGGAGGCCAGGCTGGTCTACAAAGAGAGAGGGCAGCTAGGGCTACACAGAGAAACCTGTCTTGAAAAACAATCAATCAATCAATCAAACAAACCCAAAACAACCCCCAAAAGCAAGCAAGCAAACAAACAAAACACCCAGCAACATCAAAGTTTTTTTTTTCTCAATGACATTTTTTCTCTGTCATGTACATGTATCTGTGTGTATGCATAAAGATATAGTCACAGATAGCAATTGATGTGGGTAGTTATACATTTATATAGATATATATTTTAAAACACACACCTAAATAGATATAGTTGTGAAAAATGTATTTATGGCTACAGATTGAGATATAGCCACACAGCTATATATAGGGTATAGATAGTGAATATATACTTTTCTTTTGAGGTGAGTTTTCTCTGTATATCCAAGCTAGTCTTGAACTCATTACACAACCAGGATTGGCCTTAAAATTTTGGTTTTCCTGCCTCAGCCTATAGAGTGCTGGGATTGCTGATGTGTGCACCCTGCCCAGATATATTAAAGTAGTTTTTGTTTACTTATTTGTTTTTAATTATTTAATAGTTTTAATATTTAGTTATTTTATGAGTGTATATATTTGTTTTTGTTTTTTTTTTTTTTTTTTTTTTTTTCTGAGACAAGGTCTCGCTGTGCAGCCCTAGCTCTGCTGAAACCGGCTGTAGCGACCTGGCTTGCCTTGTTCCTGAGTGCTGGGATGAAAGGCATGCCCACCATGCCTGTCAATGCACACGCATTCTTGCAAGTGCCACAGTACGTGGGTGGCTATTAAGGGACAGCTTCCTGCAGTCTGTTCTCTGCACCATGGTTCTAGGGACTGAACTCAGGCCATGAGGCTTGGCAGAAAGCTTGCCCCCCCCCCACTTTTTAATAATTTTAAAAATTCCCTTTTTATTTTTTTGCTCAATGGCATTTTTCCCCCTCTGTCATGTTTGTATATGTAGGGCACTTAAAAAAAATCTATTTTAATGGGTTTCTTATATCTCTTTCTCCATACTCCACCCTGATCCCTTCCAACACCAGGTAGGAGGGAGGGAAAGTTTTAAAATATACCTCAGCGCAGTGACATTAGTGAGAAACAGATAAAGTGGGAGAGTGGCTGAAGGAAGAACATAGAAGAGGACTTTTAACGTTCAGTTGTTATGTATGCCTGTATGTATCTACATATGTGTCAAGGCACTTTTGACAGAGAGCAGTTTTGGGGGAGTGGATCCTTTCCTTCTGCTGTGTGGGGTCTGGGAATTGAACTCAGATCATGAGGCTTGGCAGCAAGAACCTGCTGAGCCATCTTGCTGACCGCATGTGTTTGTCTGAGATGGTCCCATGCAGCTGAGGATGGCCTTGAACTATGAGGATAATTTTGAACATCTGACCTTTTTTTTTTTTTTTTTTTTTTTTTTTTTTTTAAATCTCCCAGCTGCTGGAATTACAGGCATTCACCACTGGGTATTTTTAAACATAGCTATCACTGTGAGCTAGACCCTGCTAGTGCTCGGTGGTAATCCCGGCACTCCGGAGGTAAAGACAGGCATGCGGAGGCCAGAGGTCACTGTCAGTGGAGGCTGCCGTGTGCACACGTGGAGAGGCCGAAGATCAACATCTAGCGTCTTCCTCAATCACTCTCCATGCTATTTTTGACAGCAAGTGCCTCACTGAAGCTGGAGCTCACGGACTGTCTAGACGTGGCTGGTCAGCGAGCTCAAGGATCTACCTGTCTGCACCCCGACCTGGTGTTGGAGTTACCGGTGCCCTTGGCTTTTGTGGGCCCTGGGTGTCTGAACTCGGGTCTACCTGCTTACGAGGCAGGCTCGTTAATCCTCTGAACCGTGGCTCCAACTCCTACACTTAGCTCTTTACATATCTCTGCAAGCATCTCTGCAGCTCAGATTTCTGGAAGCGGAGTCTCTGAGTGAAATGAGAAGCAGGCTTCACACTAAGGGAGGGACTCCGCTGTGCCCTCCACAGAGGCTGAACCAGTTGGTGCTCCCAGAGCCCTTTCATTTGAATATTAAGAAGGCCTGCGCCCTGGTTTGTCCTCTAAGTAGGCGAAGTGGGGCAGCTTTGTTACATGTAAATAGGTTATAATGCAGC
>CM053757.1:12992594-13008016 GCA_028658305.1 Pachyuromys duprasi | reverse complement strand
TGTGGTTTTTCTCCTTCAGTTTGTTTATATGGTGGATCACATTGATGGACTTGCGTATATTAAACCACCCTTGCATGCCTGGGATAAAGCCTACTTGGTCATGGTGGATGATATCTTTTATGTGCTCTTGGATTTGGTTTGCAAGTATTTTATTGAGTATTTTTGCATCAATGTTCATAAGAGAGATAGGTCTGAAGTTCGAAGAGAAAAGATCTTAACACACACATACACACATACACACACACACACACACATACACACACACACACACATACACACACACACACACACTCTTGAATAGTCAGGCATAATCTTTTCCTGGGGAGACCTGAACACGTGTATTTATCCCACATGGGACTCTAGCAACAGACCAAATAAATGATTTCCCTCAAGTCTAGGTCGATGAGTGGTGAGTTTATTTGGCTGACTTAGAGAGCATGAATGAGGGGCTACAGATGGCCGATTCTGTTACCCTTCTTTTCTCCGGAATATGCTTGTCACAGGAATGTCTGGCACATGGCCTTGGGACCGTGTGCTCACACTTCAGGGCGGGCTGCTGTTTACTAGGTAGAGCAGAGTAACTTCTCAGTGGCCACGCTATGCAGGATGTGTGCTGACACATTGCTTCTGGACGTTCATGGGCACCAAGACTGCAATATCTCAGCTCTCCTCCCCAGCCTCTGGCTCTTATGTTCTTTCAACCTCCTCTCCATAGCGTTCCCTGAGAGACAGAGAGAGAGAGAGAGAGAGAGAGAGAGAGAGAGAGAGAGAGAGAGAGAGAGAGAGAGAGAGAGAGAGAGAGTTGTTTATGTTCTATTTAGGTCTGAGCACTCTACAGTTACTGTTCTCTGTACTGTGACCAGGTATGTGAGTCTCTCCATTAACTGCTGTCTGCAGCACAGAGGAGCTTCTCTGATGAAGGCCAACAGTGGCTTTAACCTATGGGTATAAAGATAGGTATTTAGAAGTCAGCTTGCTACTGCATCCTTTAGCAAAACAGCAGCAGTAGGTTTCCCCCAGGCTTTTATGACCTCCCTAGCCATAGGTTTGTGGCCAGGTTTACAATATCATCTATGAGTCCCTCCTATGGAGCAGGCCTTAAATCCAATCTAAAAGAAACTGGTTTTCCCAATGACATTCCTCTCGACAAGCAGCTTAACTCCTGAACCATCTCTTCAGCCCTTGCCCAGCTGTTTAAATATGGGTTTCAAGGTACCAAAGTCAGATCCTCATGCTTGCAAGGCAAACACTTTATGACGGAACTGTATCTCCAGTCCCACTCATTGTTATTATTTGGACAGAGTATGCAGCTCAGGGTGGTTTCAAATTTATGGTTCTCTTGCCCTGGCCTCCCAAGTAATGGGATCATAGGCATGTGCCATCATGCCAAGCCCCTCTCTTCTTGGTTTTAAAAACTGTCTTTATTGCTGGGTGGTAGTGGTGCACGCCTTTAATCCCAGCACTCAGGAGGCAGAGGCAGCTGGATCTCTGTGAGTTTAAGGACAGCCTGGTCTACAGAGTGAGTTCCAGGAGAGCCAGGGCTATACAAAGAAACCCTCAAAAAACAAAACAAAACAACACAAAAATCTCAAAGAATTAATAAATACAGATTGGTTTGTTTGTTTGTTTTTAAGACAGGGATTTCTGTATAGCCTTGGCTGTCCTGGAACTCACTTTATAGACCAGGCTGGCCTCAAACTCAGATCTATATGCCTCTGCCTCCTGAGTGTTGGGATTAAAGGTGTGGACCACTACCACCTGGGTATTCTTTGAGAATTTTACACAGTGTATTTTGATTATATATTCATCCTTACTCCTCTTCCTAAGTCTTCCCACATCTACCCTACCTCCCTATTTCTCGACTTCATGTCCTCTTTTATTTTATTTTATCTTTTAATAGATAATTCAGGGATTGGAGATATGGCTCAGTCAGTGGTTAAGAGCAAATGTTGCTCTTGCAGAGGAACTGGGTTCTGTTCCCAGCACTGATATGGCAGTTTACAGCCGTCTGTAACTCTAGTTCCAGGGCATCCAATGATCTCTTCTGACAAAATACTCACAGCCATAAAATACAATAAATACTTTTTTTTTTTTGAGATAGGATTTCTCATTATAACACCCCTGGCTGTCCTGGATTTTGCTCTGTAGATCAGGCTGGCCTTGAACTCATGAAGATTCCCCTGCCTCTTCCTCTTGAGTGCTGGGACTAAAGGCATGAACTACCACACCTGGCATAATAAATAAACCTTAAAGAAAATCTAGCTGTGCTGTCTTCTGGGTGTAGAGCCATCTACTGTAGTGTGGCAGACCTATGGGGGGGGAGGGGCTTGAAGAAAAGTGACTCTTCTTCCTCCAGCAGCCACAGCTGCCCTCTGCTTCTCAGTTAGGACTGTGAGTCTTTTCTTACAAGGACACAGATTAAGGGCCCTTCTTCTTTAGTTTTTGTAGAGAATTCCCTTGCAGATTTCTTGAAGACCTGACCTCTTCTTGTTTTCTTTTCTTTTTCTTCTTTTTCTTCTAAGAAAGCTCTAGAAAAGAACTGAGCTATGAATTGACTTTGTAGGTTCCTTGGTTTGTTCTTAGCCACACTTTCAGTGATCCCTGATACTGGGGCCATCCTGTGTAAGACAGGAAGTGGAGTAGTGGAGATGACTGAAGCTGTAGATGGAATTGTCAGAGAATGAAGGTGGCACAGGACCCTGCCTGCACACCAGAGGGAAGAGCTTCAGCTACGGTTATCCTTACAGAGGATCTGTACAGCTGCTTCCTCCACCCCCACCCCCATGGCATGGCAGCCACCCCTATGAAGCAGAGACTATGGTGACCCACAGGGGACCTTGGCTTGTAGTCATGACAATGGAAACAGAATGGCCATGTAGTAGGTCTACAGTCATTGCACTGTTGCATTCCCTCCTGGAGATGGGGAAGGAGGGTCACCATGTTCTAACAAGAGCATGAGATTCTGATCATATCTCTCTCCTGCCCCGGCTTGCATAATCTTAAAAATGGTGAAGTATGTAAGAGGTTAAGGAGGGACTTTCGGCGATACAGATGCCCAGAAGTTAGCCAAGTTCCTGTAAGTAGCCCCAATAAACTCAATTACTCTCCGGACAGACTCGATGGAATCTTTGGTCTGTCAACTCCCTATTTGGGGTGAGGAGACATTTCTTTGACCTTTCTCCATGAGTCATGCAGCAGAGAGGGCTTCTTTGTGCCATGGTGGGAGAAGAATGGGCCAGTAGGGCACGAAGAAGGCTGGCTTTGTGACCTGTGCTCAGTTCAGAGGGTCAAGGCTGCACTGCCCGTGGGAAGCCAGAGGAAATGGGTCAAGGTTCTGCACGGAGAGAGCCGCTTTGTGGCAACACTAGAGTGAGGCTCTCCACTAGAGGACAGGGGGGTTAGGAGAGTGTGAGGGGAAGGGAGGGGAGAATCAGCGGAGAAACTTCACACGCAGCCTTGGACCACTCCCCCTCCTCCCAGGAAGCAACAGGGCTGAACTGAGTGGCACCAGGGAGCTATGGTGGAAGGGGTGTGGAGTGGGCTCATGGGCGCTGGTCTGGGTCCTGAAGCTGCCTTTCCTGTCCATAGACAACATCTTTCCTTCTCTTTTCTGGCTCAGGCTACCTCCCCCCTGATTCTTACCAGAAATTCAGAACCAGGTGAAGGAAAAGGGTGTGATTGGAGGGGCTGCAGCATGGCAGAATGAGCAAGCAAGTGGAGAAATGGAAAAAAGCCATAGACAGTGACCAAAAAAAAATCACCATTCTAGCAGGGTGTAGGGACACATGCCTTTTAATTCCAGTGCTAGGGAGACAGAGGCAAGAGGATCTCTGTGAGTTTAAGGCCAGCCTGCTCTATACAGAGAACTCTAGGACAGCCAGGGCTACACAGAGAGATCCTGTTTCAAACAACATCAACAACCCCCAAAACAGAACAAAACAAAATAAAATCATTATTCTAATTGACTGCCAAAAACATTGCTTCCCTCTCTATTGCTTGCTGCCTTCATCTCCTCCCCTTTCCTTCCTTACCCACTCTTCCTTTTATCCTCCCCCACCCAATCTTCTCTCTCTTTCTTCTCCTCTTCTTCCCCTCTCTCTTTTTTGGTTTTCTTTCTTCCTCTTTTTGTTTTCAGAGAAAAACCTTTCTATGTAGTACAGGCTAGCTTGGATCTTATGCTTCTTCTGCCTCAGACTCCTGAGTTCTGGAACTACAGGCATGTACCAGTATGCCTAACAAAAATATGTCTTTCAATTTGTGGAAGTGGTACCAAGATTTGGCATAAGCACATCAAATTAGAGGAGTATGCAAACATGACCAAGGAATTGCCAGTAATCTAACTGGAAAAATGTTCCAGTGTGTCCATCTGCATACATTGGGCACTTATGTGCATTTATCTTTACACTTGTATACAAGCATGCATGTACATAAATATGTGTTTATGTGTCTTCTGCTGTTTAAAATTTTAACACTATAGTTCATCACAAGGACATATTCCTCATCTCCCTAAGTTTTCCCCAACTCCTTTCCTTTCTTCCATCCTTCCTTTGAGACAGGGTCTCTTTATGCTACCCAGGTTAGCCTCAAACTCCTGGGGTCAATCCTCCCACCTTAGCCTCTTAAGTATGGCATATACCCACATGCACAGTCCTTAAGTCTCAAAAGCACAAATTGTTATTATTATTTAAATTTGGGGATTATTATATAATTGCAATATTTTCCCCTTCACTTTTTTCCTTCAAAACCTTCCCACATTTCCCACCTTTCTCTCTTTCATATTCATGTCCTCTTTTTTTCATTAATTGAAATTGAAGGTATATATATATATATATGTATATATACACACACGCATATATGTTTATAAGTATAAGAACTTTGTACGTATGTTCTCAAGGCTGATCATTTTGTTCTAGATAACTAATTAGTGTGGTCTTTCTTGTGGAAGATTGTTTCTCCCACTCTCAGCATCCCTTAGTTATGTAGTGCTGAGGCCTCATGGGCTCTTCCTTGTTTAGTTTGACATGGCTATTGGTGTCCTCCTTGTTCAGCTCATGTTAGGCAGCCATGCTGGTGAGATTTTGCAGCTTCTGCTGTTACTAGGAGACATGATCTCAGAACAAACTCCCTGATCCTCCGGCTTCTATACTCTTTCCATCCCTCTACTTTGGGGTCCCCTGGGCCTCGGGTGTGGGAGCGTCTCATTGACGGAGCCACTGGGACTGCATTTCACAGTTCTGTATTTTGATTGGCCATGGTTTTCTGTAGTGAACTCTTCTCTTGCAGAGACATTTCCTTAATGAGGGGTGTTATTTATCATTGAGACAGGCTCATGGAGTCCAGACTGACCTCAGACTTGATGGTGGTCTAGAGCTTTTGGTTCTCCTCTTCCCACCGACCAGGTGCTGGGGTCACAGGTACCACAGACCCCTGATTCATGTGGTGCTGGGGATGGAACACAGGATGTTAGGTGGGTGCTCTTTCAACTGAGCCACATACCCATCTTCAAGAGTAGAAATCCATTTCCTGATATTTTCTCTTTTTTTGTGAAAAGTAAAAGCCCCTCTGTAGATTTTGCCAGGAAAACCCAAGTGAAGGGCTCTAATGGATTACTTGGGAGTCAGCCCAGCTATTCTGTTGGTTCTTGGCACCTGTTGGTGCCACATGAGTCAGCTGGAATGAGTTCCTTGTGCCATTTTCAGGTGCTTTATTGATGAATATTCCAGGTGTCAGAAAGACTTCATTTGTAAGAGTGGGCTCAGGATATAGACTGAAAATAAATTAGTCCCAAGTGCAAGCAGATGGCTTCTGGAGCATTTATGGGCCCAAGGCAGAGCCCATAAAGGCAATTTAATTTTGAGATGTTGATGCACACTTCTGGAAGTGCTAAAACCAGAGGAACAACAGGGAAAGCAGAGGGTCCGAGGGCCAGGCCTCCTCAATTCTTCATTTATGCATCACCTTGCAGACACTGGTTTTGTGTGTTACCCCCTGGGGCTCTGAGGCGTCTCAGTAAGATTAGTAGCTCTGTATTATACATGCCACTCAAGGGTGAGAAGGCCAAGGCTCACAGAGGTGATATAGAATGGTAGAACTCCTCCCCCCCCCATCAAGAGTTTTCTCATATAGGGTCTTACTATATATCCTTGGCTGATCTGGAACTGTCTAGATCAGCTGGCCTCAAACTCACAGGGATCTGCCGGCTTTTGCCTCCTGAGCGCTGGGATTAAAGATGTGCGCCACCACATCTGGCTTCCTTTTATCTTTAATTATGTGTATTTGTGTGGCTATGTGCATGTGAGTGCAGGTGCTTGCCAAGGCCGGAAGAGGGCGCTGGATTCCTTGGATCTGGAGTTACATCCAGTGGCTGTGAGCTGCAGGAACTCCACTCCTCTGCAAGGGCAGTAAGTGCTCTTAACCACCAAGCCACCCCTTCAGTTCCAAACTTCTACTTTGTAGAGGAGAAAGACGGAGGAAAGGAATGCAGTTCACCAGGGTGTTTGCAAAAGAGCACGTGGAATTGCTGTGTCTGCAGCAGTATTATCTTACATGTCCTAATTATGACTCTGGGACTCCTTTCTGGGTCTTGGCCATGGCTTTTGGGCTGGACTCCAAGAAAGATCCCTTCTGTATGACAGTTTCAGAGACTCTCTGAGCTCTGGTGGTGAGTTTGGGGAGGTTGCAGATGCAGTAGGTTCGTTTCCCTGCATAGGACTTTCATGTTTAAAGTCTGTTTATGGTGGACTGGTGCTATGGCCCAGTGGGTAAAAGCTCTAGCAGTGAAAGTCTGCAACCTGAGTCCAAGACCTGGGACCTTTATGTAAAGGTGGAAGGAGAGCGCACACTCCTTAAAGTTGTCCTCTGACACATGAGTCCACTTCACATTATGTGTGCGAGTGCACACACACACACACACATCTGTCAGTGAGCCTGTTATGGCTTGGATTTTTAAACATTCCCCATAAGTTCATGTGTTTGAACTCTTTGTACGCACAGATGGTGGTGTTTTGGGAGGCCGTGGACCCTTTAAAATGTGGGGCCTAGCTGGAGAAAGTGATTTGCTAAGGGGAGGAAGTTTATAATATTAAGAATCTACTGCAACATATTTGGTATAAGGAAGGAAGTTTATTGTGGAAGGGGAGGGGAGAGAGAGAAAATGAGGGGGTGCCCACGAGACAGAGAGACAGAGAAAAGGGAGAGGAACAGGATGTGTGAGAGAGAAAGGGCACAGGGATGGGCTGGCCCATAAAGGAGCATGCCTGGCCTGCACTTGGCAGCAGTAAGTGATGACATCAGAGGTAGCTAGGCAACCTAGTATAACATTCCTCCCTTTTGTTTTATTAAAAAATGAGGAATGAGGAAGGATTGGCAAGGCAGGAATCAGGACATTGGACTGCTTTTCATGCAAGACAAGTTAACTTATTATAAATGCAGGTTCATTGGAAGCAGCTCTTGGCCACCATGCAAGGCATGGGGTGGAGGGAGAGAAAAAAAGCGAGAGCACAAAAATGTGCAGATTATATGATGAAGGGGGAGGGGAAGCCCCTGCCGTGGGCTAGGGAATTCAGGGTAGAGGGCAGAGTATGCCAGCCACACTAGGCAGCAGGTAGGTGAAGGGCTTTCATTGACACAGCAGTGGAGAGAGCCAGAGAGAGCCGGGGTGGCCAGTCACTGCAATGGATTGGCGCCTCTGCAGGAGAGCCTTGATCTGTCATGGTGGCCTGGTGTCTTGGTGGAGTGAGCCTCATTGAGATAGATCAAAGTGGCAGAGCCGGAGCCCAATCCGTGCCGGAGAGTCAGCTCCCTCCCCGAAACTGTGCAGATAGCCGCCCCTCCCCCAAAGCTCTGTCTAGCCCTGGAGCAGTGGGCCACTAAAGCTTAAAGAGGCACTCTGTGGGACTCTCCTTCCTTCCTCAGGGCAGTCAGCCCCTCCTTCCCGCCCTGGGGATGTGGAGACAAGAAGGTCGAGCCTGTCCGGAGCTCAGCCGGAGCTGTCCATGGTGACTATTCTCCCTCAGCCTTCTGCTGTGGGGACCAGACACCTTTCCTGCCCCAGATGCCACAGCCATGGAGCTGTCCATGATCACAGCCTTTCCTGCTTCAGCCTACTGCCTTCACAGTGTAAATTTTGCACACTTTGTATACTTTATAACCCCTCAAGGCAGAAGAGTGGTCAGACCCCTGCCTGAGGAAGCTCCAGCCGCCCAGCCTCCCCCAGACCTCTGTAAGTGTCATCTCCAGCCCCTCAGCAGCACTGATCCCAGTTATGATAATTTAAGGTGAAAAGCCTGGAAAACTCCCACCAATCCCTGAGCAGGAAAACTGACCAATCTCCGAGCTTCCCACCAAGCCCCACCAATCTCCGAGCAAGAGAACGGACCAATCCCTGAGCAGGAAAGCCCGCCAATACCTGAGCTCCCCAAAGCTCAGGACTTGAAATCCCTCCAATCCACAATCTGGAAATCCCTGCCCTAGAAAGCTCCGCCCCCTAAGAATTCCTACATAAAGGCTGTGTCTGCCCAGTTCCTTGCTGCCTTCTCCCCAGAGCAGAGGCAGCTACTCCTGGAATTGTTCCTTCACTCCTAGGTTCATTCCTCCAATAAATCTCTTTTAAGAGATTTACTGCCTGCTGTGACTTCCTCATCAGAAGAAGCAATGACAAAGAAGAGAAGAAAGGAGCAGACTCAGGCTCCCAAGCTCCTCAGTTCTTTAGGGGCTGGGGTAACCCTCTTCTGGGAGCTTCAACAGCTGGAGAAGGAGCAGAGCTCAGGCTTCTCAGCTCATCAGGGGTTGGGGCAGCCCTCCCTTGGGAGCTGCAATGTCTCTGTTGAGGAGGCCTTTTCTCAGATCTGTGTGGTTCCTGGGCTCCTTAGGATACCCTTGGGACCCCAGAGCTGTGATACCTTCCTAGGGTCTCTGAGTTTTGAGTTTTCTGGACACCTTCCTACTTAATTAGGAAGACAGGTCAGGGCTGGAGAGATGGCTTAGAGGTTAAGAGCACTGGTTGCTCTTCCCTAGGTCCTGAGTTCAATTCCCAGCAAGTACATGTTGGCTTACAACCATCTATAATGAAATCTGGTGCCCTCTTCTGGCCTGCAGGTGTACATGCAGAAAACTGTATAAATAATAAATCAATCAATTAAAAAAAAGAAAGACAGGCCAGCAGCAGCAGTAGCAGCAACAAGAAGCAATAGTAGACCCAATATCCCAGCCTTTTGTTGATAATAAATGAATAATGGGTGAAGAAATCGACTTTGGCTACTTCCAGCTGACATTGGGGGATTTGGGGAATCCCAATTTGGGGAGGGGGAGGGGACAAAAGGCTGGAATTTGGCCAAGTCTGGGAAAAGCAGGCTGTCCTACTTGCTCCCCAAGAGCTGAGAACATCTGCAGCTAGGAGGGGAAATGCAGGTCCAGCTTGATGCAGTCTGGGAGGTTTAGGCTGAGCACCTGTGTTTTGGATGGCACTCTGGAGGAAACACCTGGCAGGATGTTATAACATATACACATATTAGGGGAAGAATGTACATTTGAGACTTTGAGGTCCACAGTCTTGGTACTTGGGGAAGGGGAATCCCAAAACTAGGGAAAGCGGGAGGAACTCCATCCTCTGAGATAGGTGGGAAACTTAGGCTGTTGATTGGCAGTATTTTTCTGGGGAAGGGGGTAGAGGTTTTGAGTCAAAACTGCCCCGGCGGTTCACTATCTCAGAGATGTGAACTAACCGCCTCATTCACCCATTGTCAAGGCCTAGAGCCGCTGCTGAGCCCACCAACTCTTTCCTGCCATGATGGATATGCTCTCTCAGTCTGTGAGCCAGAACGAATACTTACTTCTTTTTTTGTTTTGTTTAGTTTTTGAGACAGGGTTTCCCTGTTTGGCTTTGGCTGTCCTGGAACTTACTCTGTAGAGCAGGCTAGAACTCACAGAGATCTGCCTACTTCTGCCTCCAGAGTGCTGGGTTTAAAGGCGTGTGCCACCACTGCCTGGCTAATCCTTTCTTCTTTAAAGTGCTTGTTCAGGTATTTTATTTCAGAAATGAGAAAAATAATCCACACACCACTGTTACTGTTTTTTCTTCTATACTTTCTTATATTTGTAATGATGCCTAGCAGGGCCTTGAGGAATGGCACACGCCTGGCCTCAGCCATGGCGCAAAGTGCTTTGTGTTGTTTCATACCTCACTCTGTTGCACAGAGAAAGAGGGTGACTCTTTTGTAAGTAAGGAGAGTGAGAGTTGTCCAGAAGCAGATGCCCATCCAAGGTCACTCTATTAGTGGTGGTGTGCACCCATAATTCTGATACTTGGGAGGTGGAAGCAGAAGTTCTAGGCCAGCCTCAGCTACATGGTAAGTTAGGGCCAGCTTGGATTACATTTAACTCCTGTTTAAAGCCAGCCCAAAACAGAAAAAAAAAGTCATTTAATTATAGTCTAGTTCTAAGTACAAAGTAAATTTCTTTATTTAGCCAATCTTTCAAAAAATGATTTATTATTATTATTTCATGTGCATGGGTGATTTGCCTGCATTTATGTCTGTGCACAATGTATATTGGATATCAGAAAGGCCAAAAGATGGTATCAGGTCTCCTGTTAGTGGAGTTACAGGCAGTATGAGCTCCTGGTCCCCTGGAAGAGCAACCTGTGCTCTTAATCTCTGAGCCACTTTCCCATCCCCTGGGTCAGACACTGGCAGATAGATACCTCTTGAGTAAGAAGCACCAGCTTTGGGGTCTGGGAATACTAGTTTTCACTTTACACTGCACATGTATTCCTTCTCTTCTCACTTCTTTTTATCTCTCCTGGAAAACAGCAGATATTTTGAAGTTTGTTTGGTATACAGGAACTAACCATCGTGAATTGGACATAGGCATACCCCATGGGTTGTCTCTTTTAAAACACTCGCTTTTCATGCTCTATCTGTGCTCTGTTTGCTGGGCTCATCATTGGTAACTGCAGCTCTGTGATCGAAACACCTGGTGTGGGGTTGGCGAAGAGTAAGAAGCTTGCCACAAAAGCATGAGGGCCTGACCTCCAACCCTAGAGCTTGCAGAAGAGTCACACCGCACACTGACTGCTAGGGAAGTAGAGGCAGGGGGCTTCCTAGAGCTTGTTGGTTAGCCAATCCAGCTACTGAGCAAGCTTCAGGTTTGGTGAAAGACTTCAGGAAGACATTTAGCACTGACCTCTGGCCTCCACATGCACATATGTGCACACACACACACACACACACAGAGGAAATACTACGCTGACCAGATGTACCCTAAAAATAGTAAGGGGTGGGCAGAGAATACTAAGACTCTTGAATTCTTTGATCCAGAGCCTGTTTTCACAGCATGGTGAGCCAAGACTTGAATTACTGAAGTATTAACTTGGCTCGGCACTTGAGTTCCAGAGAGTAGATTGGGGATATTTCCTTCTGTCTCCCAGATACTAAGGGTTAGTTAGCACCGGAGCCTGCCTGTCCATGGTGGCCCCCTGGGAACTTGGTCATTACAGTAAGAATTGTCTGGGTGGCAGATAAAGAAAGGGCAGAGAGACGTGAGTGTCAAGAAAGAGGCTGTGTTGGGGGCGTCTGCTTGTCTCCTCTATTGTTCCCTGCATTTGTGAGTGCCTTGGTAAAAATAAGAAAATTAATTTTCACTTAAAGATTTCTTCCCATGTGCCAGGCTCTGTGCAAAGCATCATCCATGCATCATTCACTTAATTCCTGTAAGCGCTACCTGGTAGGTATTGTTATCGTCCCCATTGAACTAAGCAGAAAATTGAAGTACAGAACGACAACGATGCAGGGTGCAATTGGCAGGGCCAATTAAAACCCAGGCAGGCTGACCACGGGGTCCGAGCTCTCAGCATTACCTAACAGATCGGAAAACCAGGACTTAACGCTGTTCTGTAGCGGAAGTTTTAGTTTCTTTAAAACCTAGATAGGTTATGTTTTTGCTTTAATGCCAAGTGTGGGATATGGGGCTGCTTTTAGTTTGTCCACACCTGATAATTGCCTCGTGTGGCCCAGAGATGGGCACGATCTTTTCCAGCTGCAGCTAGAGGAATTCAGAGGACTTGAAGGTATAATAAATACCAGAGCTTAGAGAGAGAAAAGAATGCTTTGAGGAGACAGCCAGAGGAGGAAGAGGGTTGCTGGTTCATCCTTCTGCTGCGTTTGCTGTTGCTGGCTTGCTAGACTGCTGGATATCCTGAGGACTGAGATTGGTATTGCCCCACAGAATCCAATGACCCTAACCAGCTGGAAGTAGCCAAGGAGAACTCTGCCCTCTTTCCTTACTAACCTTTATTCTCTCCTACCTACTGCTGGGGGCTTGGTGGAAGGGAGGTAGAGGTATATAAAACCCAAGACAGAATAAAAAGTAGCGCTTACACTGTTTCTTTGATGAAGGCTGTGGGTTTTAACCCAGTGCGACTTAGGAGAGGTTTTTTGTTGTCACAACAGGAAGGGAAAGGAGGATGCTCCTTGTTTATAAGGCAAAGGTCAGGGGTGCTAATACTTATCTTACAGTTCATGGTTCAAGCCTATGTTGCAGGCCTAAATGTTAATAGCGCCACAGTTGAAGAATCCTGCCTCAAGGAGCCTGGCTGGGTTTCCTCCAGAGTCCAGAGGTTTATTTAAGCAAAGCAACTGTGAGACACAGACACCTGGATGGGCGGATGACGGGCTATATTCAGTCTCAGCATCCTTAGAGAAGGGTAAGAAAAGGGCTAAGAATGCAAATGTGAGCCATGAGATGAGTCCATCAATCAGATTGAGAACCTGCTATGTTTTTGCCGCAGTGTGGGTTGCAATTATTATTGTTGCAATTACTGTTTCTCCAACTTCTGTTGTCCCCCACAGGTTCATGTGCTTGAACACTTGGTTCCCAGCCAATAGCTCTATTTTGAAAGCTTATGGAACCTTTGCAAGGAGGAACCTTAATGGAGGAAGTGGGTGTCTGGCAACGGGCCTGGAGTGTTCAACACTGGACACTTCCTGTTCGCTCTCTGTGAACAGGATGTTTTGTTACAACTGGAAAAGTAAGTAACACAATGCCAGCAGCCCCTTGCTGTGCATGTCCCTGTCCTAGTCTTCTGGGTTTTGAAGGTTAGACTCTGAAATGGGGTGGGGTGGGATAAAAGCTATGGGCCATAAGGCTGTTTTCTTGTTGTTTGTTGCATTTTTGAGGTAAGGCCTTATGTAGCTCAGGCTGCCTTTCAATTGAAGTTCTTGATTCTTCTGCCTCAGACTCCACGGTGTCAAGATTACAGACATGCACCCTGTGCTTAGTTTTGTTCATTTGTTTTTGAGACATAGTCTCTGTAACTTAGGCTAGCCTGGAAATCACTTTTTATAGCTTAGGTTGGCCTTTGACTGCCAATGCTGCTCCTGCCTCAACTTCCCAAGTGCTAGGAATTTTGCCAGCACACATGGTGAAGGCTCTTTCTTTGGGGGCCTCTAGGGCAGAGTTTATTTTCTTGCTTTTTTCTGGCATGTACAGATTACCTGTAGGTCCCCACTCTTCTCTCCCCCTTTTTCTTTCTCAGTGTAGCCTCAGCTGTGCTGGAACTCTCTGTAGAGCAGGCTGGCTTTGAACTCATGGAGATCCAATTGCCACTGTTTCTGGAGTGCTGGGACTAACGGTGTGCGCCATTGCACCTGGCTAGCAACGTAGCTTTTTTTCAAGTCTCCTTTCACTCTCACTTCCCATCTCTCATATCTCATTACTTACGCCTTCCCCACTGTAGGGAGTCCTATGTCTTGATTGGGCCATAGGATGTCCCAAGGTAGGGAATGCCCTGTCATAAAAATTTAACATAATTACACTTGCAAATCCTTTAGACATATAAGTTAACACAGCTTCAGGGTCTAGGGATTAGAATGTGATTGCATTAAGATAGGAAGACTCATTTGGGCGGTGGTGGCACATGCCTGTAATCCCAGCACTCAGGAGGCATAGGCAGGTGGATCTCTGTGAGTTCGGGATCAGTCTGATCTACAAATTGAGTTCCAAGACAGTCGGGGCTTCACAGAGAAACTCTGTATCAAAAAGAAAAAAGATAGGTAAGACTCTGAAAACTACATCCACCTTACTAAAAGACGAAATCCAAGCCCAGAGATGGTAAGTGCCTTGCCCAGAGAGGTACAGTAGGCGAAGGTGGTGCTGGAATCAGAATCCAGTCTCTATATACAAGCTGTGTCGTCTCCCTGGATCCTCACTGCTCCTTCTGGGACTGCTGTGTTCGTGAAGTGACACCCCATGTAACATGCCATGTGAATGGCTATGAATAGGCACTCTCTAGCTTAGGTGTGCATGGAGACGTAATCCATTTAGGCAATTATTTTATTTTATTTTATGTTTGTGGTGATGGACCTGTATATGTCTGTGTGCTCTGGTACCCATAGAAACCAAAAGAGGATGATGCTGGATCCTTGGATTTATAGATGGTTATGAGCTGCCATGTAGGTTTTGGGAACTGAGGCCCTGGTCCTCTAGAACAGTCAGCACTCTTAACCTCTGAGCCGTCTCCGCCGCCCTCATCTAGACAAGATTCATGGAGGCTTGTACAGCACATCACAGTTAGCTGTGCTGCTGAAGAAGGAGACAAAGCCTCTGACCCCGTGGAACTCACATTTAAGAGAAGGGTCACCAGGGGATTCGCAGTTAAAAGTGCTTGATGTTCTTCTAGAAGATCTCAGTTTAGTTCTCAGAACCTATACTGAGTGGCTCACAAGTACCTGTAATTTCAGCTTCAAGGGATCCGACACCTTCTTTAGCCTGCACAGGCACCTGCACACACATACCATTCACTTACACAGAAAGAGACACATGTAAATAAAAAAAATTAAAAAAGTTTTCAAAAAGAGAGGTGTTTGGGAGGAGATCCAGGATGGCTGCCACGAGAGGACACTGTGTCTGAGGAGTAGGACAGCAGAAACAACGCAGCGACCAGGAGACTGAACTCTGGGACCTAAAACGCCAGCATTTGTGATTGCCAGGTGAGCGGAACTCCTACGGTGAGAAAATCAAGTGGGAAAACCCTAGGGACACCCAGTTATTACCCGGAAAAATCTCTGGGTGACCAGCGGCACACAGCTCTGATCTGAACGAGCAGCCGTGCTGGGCGCCTGCAGCCTCCATAATAGACTGGATTACACAGTCTTGCGGGCAGTCTGAGGAGGAACCGGGTACCATTTTCACTGACCTGCACACTGCGAGCGCACACTGCACCCGGGTTCTGCTTCAACCCACGCGTGAAAGGCAGGCGCACACTGATCACCGGAACCACCCCAGACTGAGAGGGTCCAGGGACCGTCTTGACCAGACTGCACACTGAGGGCGAATACTGCATGCATCCGCCAGCAAAAACCTCAGTCCGTGTGTGTGTGTGTGTGTGTGTCCACGGGCCAGACAGAGAAGGCCTCGGGCACCATTTC
>CM053757.1:12981485-12992094 GCA_028658305.1 Pachyuromys duprasi | reverse complement strand
GGAGATGAGGGAGGGAGTGGGAGGGTAGGAGGGAATGGGGGAGGGGGCTATGCCTGGGATTCAAAGTACCTAACCTGTGATTGAGATAAAAATAAATAAATTAAAAAAAAAGTTCACTCAAAAAAAAATCTGAGGTACGTTTTCTACGGACAGAACACCATTTTAGTGTCAGTGTAAATGGAAAAATCTTCGGTTGGACCATTGTAAATTGGAGACATCTGTCTATGTCTAGAAAGTTCCTCTTAAAGTGTGGTTCTTGAGGCTAGGAGGGATGGCTCAGTGTGCAAACAAGAGGCCTGAGTTAGGATCCCCAACACCCATTTACAAAGGTAGGTATGCCTGTGTGCTCATTTATAACCCAGAACTGTGTGTGTGTGTGGGAGGGGCAAAGACAGGAGAATTACAGAGCTCACTGGCCACTACCTAGTTCAAGGTTCAGTGAAAAGACCCTCTCTGCCAGAGAGCAATACAACAGGATGCTTGATGTCCTATCCTGGCTTCAGTAGTTGTGCAGGGGCATGTGTACATACATCATGCACACACACACACACATACACACACAGAGGCACATTCACAGACATTCACATAAACACACACACACACACACACACACACACGCACACCCAGACATACAGACAGAGGCACAGACACACACAGAGACATAGATACAGAGGCACCTACACAGACACTCACACAGGCAGGCACATACACACTGAAGAGGAAAAGAGACAAAGAACGTGGTATTGCTCTCTTCTTTCCTTGGAAAAAAAATTTTTTTTGGAGGTTTGACCTCACTCTGTAGCCCGGGCTAGTCTGGATCTCACAGTACAGCCCAGGCTGGCCTGGAACTCACCACACAAGCCTTCTACTTGTGATGATCTGCCCCCATGTGCTGGATTACAAGTATGAGTGAGCGTACTTGTTTCAGTTTAAAGAACCTGGTACTAGAGATGAGTCAACAAGCTAATGCATGTTAGACAAGTGCTCCACGAGTGAGCAACATTCCTAGTCCTTTCAAAAAATTTATCTCTTAAATTTTGTGTTAGAGACAGTTTTACTAAGTGCTTAGTCTGGCTTGAACTCATTCTGTATGTAGCTCAAGCGGGACTTGAGGTATTTGAATCCTCTTGCTTCTTCCTCTGGGGTAGCTGGGATTTGAGGCCTCTAGGCCCGCCTTCTTATTAAGCAATTGAGTTGGTAGCGAGGTGCAATGGTGCACACCTGTAATGCCAGCACTCAGAGAGGCAGTGGCAGGCAGATCTCTGTGAGTTCACGGCCAGCCTAGTCTGCAAAGCGAGTGCTGGATAGGCAAGGCTACCAAGGCCACACAGAGAAACCCTGTCTCGAAAGAAAAAAAAAAAAACCTGAAAAAAAAAAAACGAAGGAGGAATTGAATTGGCAAGTGCTATACTAACTGAATATATTTTGGGGTATGCTGTAATGTTTGATATATGTGTATATCGTGAGTGAATGGAGCTAATTAACACATTCAAGTTACATGCTTACTTTTTATGTACTAGCTCTCTAAAGCTTAACCCTCCTGGCTGGCTGGAAATTGTACCCTTTCAATGTTCATACTTGTGACACCATTCTCTAGGGCACAAAGGGTAGAGCCTTGGAAACAAAGAGTGTCACATGTGGGGCTCTGAGATGGTTGAGAAGGTAAGCAGGTGCTGTTTGTCAGGGGTTCCATCAAGGGGACTTAACAATTAATGAGGGGGAAGGAAGGAGGAAGAGGGGGAGTATGGAGAACATAGGAGAGGCTGGAGGAGGGAGAGGAAGATAGCAAGCTATAGAGAGAAAGTGTTAGTTTTCTATGGTGTCCCTAAGTACTAATCTTCTTGGCTAGTGATGGAGCAGCAATGGCCTATCTTTTATCTGAAAAAAATTTCCCCACTTTTGGATGCTTTTTGTTGAAGCAAAGAGAACACATTCTATTTAATATTAAATTTAAAAATTAATTAAAATTTTTTTAATTCTTTTGCATGTGGTTTATATGTGTGCTCATATGGGCATGTGCACATGTACGTAGGTACATTTGCATGTGGAAGTCATAAGCTAACACTGGGTATTGTCTTTGTCAACATTCGATTGCTGTGAAGACACAGCATGACCATGGCAACTTTCATAAAGAAATGTATTTAATTGGGTCTTGCTTATAATTTCAGGGGTTTAGTCTGTTATTGTCAGGGTGGGAAGCAAGGATGCACAAAGGCAGGCATGGTGTTAGAGAAGTAGCTGAGATTCTGCTTTGGATCTGCAGACAAGAGGAAGAGAAAGCTGAAGAGATGGCTCAGCCGTTAAAGGCGAGGCTCACAACCAAATATATAAGCAAGAGAGAGAGACCTGGGCCTGGTTTGGGCTTTTGAAACTTCAGTGACACACTTTCTCCAACAAGGCCACACCTCTTAATCCTTCTCAAAAAGTGCCATTCCCTGAGACTAAGCATTCAAATAAATGAGCTTATGAGGGCCATTCTTCTTCAAACCACCAAAGATGTCTTCCTCAATCATTCTCCACCTTATGTTTTGAGATGTGTGCTACTTGAAAGGCCACACAGAACTCAAGAGTGATGCTATGCTGCGTTATTGTCGTTTCCACTAAATATTATTGCTGTTAGTTCCATTGCTGTATGGAACATGGCTAGGAATGCACAGACCCTCTCCTTCACAAAATCAGCCCTTAGGATGCTTCTGCAGAGACAGTTTCTCTCCAGTGCCTTGAGTACTGCAGTACACCTAAGAAACTACTTCTGCCCTCAGTGAACCCATTCACAGCTTGCCTGTCACTGTTATGTGAACGTCACACTTGGCACAACACTCTCCAGCTTCTCCAGCTCTTTTGTTGTGGTGCTGGAGATGAGTCCAGGGCTTTTCATATTCTAGGCAGGCACTGTACCACCAAGCTCTGCCTGTCTTGTCCTTTCTTTTGCTTTTCTTATGGTGCTTCCTCCCTAAACTGTGCTCTGCAGCCTCATTCTCAGACCTTACCTCTATCACGGGACTTATATCACTGGAAAGACACAATTCATTTTCTGGAAAAGGGAAGTGGGAAACTGTACAATGGCTTCAAATGAGTTTCTCTAGGCTAGCCTTGAACTTGCTGTGTAGCTTAGGATGACCTTGAACTTTTGATCCTTTGGCCTCTTTCCTCCTGAATGCTGGGATTACAAGCGTGTGCCACAGTGCCTGATTCTATTCAGTGTTGGAGAACTGAGTCCTGGGCATTCCGCCTGATAGGTAAGCACTCTACCAACCCAGCAGCCTCTGCTCACAGGAGTTCCTGAAAGAGAACGAGATTCACATCCTCTGTAGACATCACTGAGAAGGGAAGTCATGAGTCACTGCTGTTTCCATCTGAGGGTTGGTGGCTGTCTTTTGGCTATGTGTTTTGGGCAAGAACAATCTCTCTCCTTTAGTTTCTCCATGTATGGATGGTGATTATGACAGCACTTTATGGCAGAATTAGTAGGATGATATGAAACAATTCAAGCCCAGAGTTTGGAGAGACACACACTTGTGGGAATGATGCTATGTTAGAGGAAGCGTTTTCACTGAGCAGCGTTGCTGCCCCAGTGCCACATGGAGACACGGTTAAGAATGAAAACTCTCTCCCTTCTGGAGAAGGACTTTTTTTTGTTTTGTTTTGAATTAAAAACCTTTAGAACATTCACAATCTTTCATTCAGTAGTTTCCAAACCTGGAATTCAGCCTTAGGGGGTTCATTTGAAATGTAGATGAGGTTGGATTCATCCATATTTCATGACAACATAATTTTCGACAGAAAAAAATTTGAAAAGAGAAATAACTTAACTATCTAAGCACAGGGCAAGTTGAGTTAGCATGTGTGTCATAGTGTTCACTCTCCTTGAGGCCGTTCCCGTGTACCTGGAGGCTTCAAAGCAGTAGGAGAGTCTGGGTTGTAGCTGGACTACTTTATTGGTTTTTTTGTTTGTTTGTTCCCCCCCCCCTTTTTTTTTTCAAGACAGGGTTTCTTTTTTTTAGGGTTGGTTGTCCTGGACTTGATTTGTCGATGGCCTTGAACTCACAGAGATCCACCTGCCTCTGCCTCCCTGAGTTCTGGGATTAAGGTGTGAGCCACCATGCATGCCTGACTCTTTATTGGGTTCTTTTTCCAACACCACCCCTACCATAGAGAAAGAAGAACAGAGGGGAAAGGGAACATTATGTCATTAGGCTACTTCTGGCTGATTAGGGGGTATTGAGTTTCCTGGGGCAAATTTGATCATCATCAGGATGATGATGATCTCCAACCAACCAGCTACCAGCAGTCCAGGAAACAGCAACAAACAGCAACCAGCAGCAGGAGCAGCAGCCACTGCAGTGCATCTCGAGGCTCTGGCATTTAAATACCCTCTGAAGAGTCCTCAGAATTCCAAACATAAACTGGCTTTAGCTGGCAAAATCATGCCCCTGCTAGAGCACGAGGCAAATCATAGTCATCATAGACAATCTGACGCAGCCCCATCTCCCACACCTTGGATTAAAACAAAATCATATTTATATAACACTTCTGTGTTTTTAAAGAAACCAAAATTCTAACTACATTGGGTAGCAGACAGGTCACTGTAGGGAGGGTGAGGGGGCAGATGGACTTCTCATTGTCACATTGAGGACCTGTTGTGTGATCAGGCATTACACCACGGGTGAAGCAATGTCAGGGGTTTTGTCTTTCCAATCTCTCTTTGAGGCAGGGGCTCCCCTTACATCCCAGGCTGGCTGTGAACTTTCTGTGTACTCCAAGTTGGCATCAAGTTTATGATCATCTTCCTTTAGCCTCCCCGGTGCTGGGATTACAGACCTGTGGTAGCCCACTGAAGTCACTGTCTTGTCCCTTAGGGAGACAGACTGTTGTCTCATCTGCAAGAATGTGGAAGACTTTCCAGGGGACGCTGCTGCCTATTGAAAGAAGGAGAGAGGACCTTTAAGAAGAGGACTTCCTGCCAGAAGAATCTTGAGAAAATTTATAAAGGCTATTGATCTTCCATTTTCAGTCCTGGCACTTGTCCAGGTCCATAAGGCTGGGCATGGCTATGTGTATGCATGAATCTTAAAAAAAATTCTTTAGTCTAAGTGTGGTGGTGTACACCTTTAATCCCAGGACTCAGGAGGTAGAGGCAGAAGGATCTCAGTGAGTTTGAGGCCAGCCTGGTCTACAGAGTGAGTTCCAGGACAACCAGGACTATAAAGATAGACCCTGTCTAAAAAAAAACAAAATATATCTAAAAGTTAAAAAAATTCATGCACACACACACACACACACACACACACATATATATATATATATATATATAATATAGATAGATAATACCCACCACCCACTTTTCTCCTACTTTTCTAGATCTCCCCAGTGTGTCCCTTTCTCAATTCATATTTTCATATAAAAAGTAATATTTATTTTAATAATGTGTGTATGAGCATACATGTGGAGGTTAGAGGACAACTTGTGAGAGTTGGCTCTCTCTTCCATGACGTGGGTCCCAAAGATCAAACTCAGGCTGTTGGGCTTGGCAGCAAGTGCCTTTACCCACTGAGCTATCTCAGCAGCCTCCCCATCTAGTTTCTTAATAAGTTGCTTCAGCTATCAACTTGACTTAGCCCAGAGTTATCTGTGGGAGTCTTGACTGGGGGATTGCCCAGATCAGATTAACCTGTGGTCATGTCTGAGAGGCATTATCTTGATGGTTTATTAATAGAAAAGGCTATAGCCTGCTGTGGGCACTGCCATCCCTGAACAGGTAGGTGGCCCTGGGCTGCATGAAAAATCCTGCAGGCCAGCTAGAGATGGGGCCAATGAGCAGCAATCCTCCAAGGTTTCTGCTTTAGTTCCTACCCTTGGTGATGGACTGTTACCTGCAAGTATAAAGCCACTGTGCTTATTGTGGCAGATGCTGTTTCCCAAAGGTGGCTACAACCATGTCTTCTGTTTCACATGCTGTTCTAGAACTTTCTACCATCACTAGCAGTTACACTCTTCCCCCCATGAGCCCGTGTGGACCTTGACGCCTGGCTCTGCTGCTACTTGAGTTTGGCAGAAGTAATAACCAGTGTGTGACTTTGAAGGTGGAGTCATAAATAAGCCCCGCATGTTTATTTAGGGCTTGCTCTTTGAAACCAGCATTCATGACGTAAGGAAACGCAAGCATCCCACGGGAGGCCTGTGTAACAAGAGACTGAGATCTGTACCCTCTGCCCCTGCCAAGGTTCCAGCTCTTCTACCGCCCCTCTCCTCCTCCCCCTTACCCTGTGATGACTGCCTGGAATAGCAGAGCTGCTTCCACCAAGCTCTCCCCAAATTATATGTCTGTGAATAAATGGATCATTGTTGTTGTAAGCCATTAGGTTTTGGAATAGTTTGTCACTTGGCAAGAGATAATCATAACTAATGAATGTCCCAACAAGGGTATTTTGTTTTGTGTGGGGAGATATCCACCCTTCAGATTTTCTGCCCCACTGCATGTACTTCTAATTCTGTTTTAAAATTAGAACTCCTGATTCTAAATAGTTCTCAGCGGAGACTTGAACAATGAATGCAGGTGAAGGATGATGGGAGAGGCATCGGAGGCGACAGGAAGTGCGTGGGCAAAGGAACTGCTCATGGAAGGTCCTAGACGGTGACACCTAGAAGCAGCTGGGATGTGAGAGGAGGGCACAGAGAAGCAGAGGGAGAGGATGGGCAGGTCACAGGAGCCACATCCTAGAGGGCCTAACAGAGATGTTGAGTACCAGAGGAGCTGTCAATGTGGCTCCAGACCTGCAGAACACGCATCCCTGAACTCAGTTCTAGAATAAGCTGCTCTTGAGGTTTGAAACTGAAACATCTCCAACAGGCTCATGTTTTGAATGACTGGTTCCCAGCTGTGGCCTGGCTTTGAAGCCCTGGAACCCCTGAGGAGGTGGGGCCTGGCTGGCAGAAGTAGGTCACCAGAGGCAGCCACAGAAGGCGACACCCGCTCCTTCAGCTTGCTTTCTCTATACCATCGTCTGCCATGTGCACAGCCTCTCATTGTGTTTCTGTCACCGTGGACGGAGGTGTCCCCATAGTTACATCTTTCCTTTCTGAGAGGCTAGAATCTCTCCCAAACTGTGAGCCAAGGAAAACCTCTTGTCCTTTCTGGCTAGCTGGTAGCAGGTAGAATTGGTTTTGGTGGCCACTTAGATAACAGCCCTGGGTTCAAATATCAGCTTGGTGCCATGTTGGCCACTGTGCTGTAAGCATCCTGGCAGAAGTGAAGATATTCGAAGGGGAGATGCTTTTGTCTCTCCTGTGGGCTATCTGACTTCTAAGACCCAGGAGTCTCATGCTGGGAGGAGGAAAAGACTGAAGTCTGGTGCCAGCTAGATGAGGAGTTTGTCTCTGGGAAAGAGATTTCACAGAGCTCTGACAGCTTGTCAGATCAGCTTGCCTGAGAGACTGGAACCAGACAATGACAGGTCAGACATGGCGACAAAGGCTGCTCAGCTAGGCAGACTTCACGACTTCTCTTTAAACCTAACTCTTGTGCCAGGACCCTGAAGATGGACTAAGGGTTGGGGAGCTGGCTCTGAATCTTTTTACTGGTTCTTCTTCTCAAACTCACTTCAAGATAGGGAGACAGCGTAGCTCTTACAGGGCTTTTGCACTTTCAGCGACAGAATCTACAGGACAGTTAACATATAATAGATAAATTATAAAGAGCAAAGGCAGCTCTTTTGATATTTGAAATGGAGAGGTAAGGAAGGTACACATGGATACAATCAGACTTTTAGAAAAACCTGTAAAATTAAAAACAAAATTATTTTCTGACTGCCCCCATGGAGACGTCTTTTCAGATTTTTGGACCCTTTAGCCTTAAGAACAGTAGTGTTACTGTTATCATTTTAAAAGCACGTTTTGCAATGTTACCAGTGATTTAAAGACAATATTGCTTTAAAAATTGCTTTTTAAAATACTTTTAAAAACGTTTTGTTGATTCTTTGTGAATTTCATCTCAATTGTACTTGTCTCTCCATTCCTTTGCATCTGCCCTCCGCCCTTGCAACTTCTCCTCAAAAGAAAAGACAATAAGATAGAAAAAAAATCTTGTCAGAGATGCTGTAGTTTGTCACACAGTATCCTTTTGTCCACACGTCTATACTTGCAAATGTCCATTGCACTGAGTCACTGGTCTGGTTCAAGGCCTCTGGCTTCTGCTGCACTGTCAATACTGGATCTTCACCAGGACTCTTCTGGGAAATCCTGCTGTTGCCCAGTGTCATGGAGACCCTGCAGCTTTGCATCTGCAGGACTGGCTCCTTCACATGCTCCAGCAGTTCATCGATGAGGTAGTTGTTGGGGTGGGCCAACTCAAAGCCCTGGATCTGGCTGAGTTGGTCAGCTTGCCAGCTACCTTGCACCCATACCACCAAGGCAAGCTGTCTAACACTGCCTCGGCTAGCTCAGCCAATGCTGCAGCTGGCGAGGGGCAGGGCCAGCTCCCCTACTCTTCTGCCTTGGAGCCGGCTCACCCACCCCTACACCACCAGGGCCTGCTCTGCTGTGCTGCCCAGGGGAGGTGCAGGGCCCATACTCTCAAGTGCTACAGCTGGTGAGGAGCGAGGGTTAAAACACTTTTTAAAAGTAATATTGCTTATGCTGCGTTTTTGCAATTTTTGAAATGTTTTGATTCTGCAATCTGATTTCTTGCCCTTCCTTTTAAAATTTTTTGACATATTTTATTATTCCGTGTGGTATGGGTGTTTTGCTGCATGTGCATTTGTGTGCCATGTGTGTGTTGTGCCTGTGGAGGCCAGGAGAGGGGGCCATATCTCCTGGAACTGGAGGTGTAGACAGCTTGTAAACTGCGGTATGGGTGGTGGGAATTGAAGCTGTGTCCTCTAGAAGAGCAGCCCTCTCCCCAGCCCTCCCTCACCATTCCTTATGTTGTATTTTGTTTCATTCTGTAGCCAGTTGTCTTAGTGTCTTTCATTGTTGCTGTGATAAAAGCGACTGAAGACAGGAAGGGTTTGTTTTTGTTCTCAGTTCAAGGTGCAGTGTGGAGGGCAAGTCAGGCCCACAGGAGCTCGAAGCGGCTGCTCACACCTCACCCACACTCACCAGGAAACCGAGGGACAGATGCAAGCTTATTGTTGCTTGGCTCCCTCCCTTTGCGCAGTCCAGGATCCTCTGCCTGGGGAACAGTCCCTCCCATGGGGTGGGTTTTTCCTAGAGAAGATCGACTGTTCAAAAACAAAACGCAGGACCAGTGGCTAACCATGGAGCCTAATAGCATACCAAAGTCTCAAGCTCTCTCAGCATCCAGAGTACCGGCTACAGACTCCATGCTGGCATCCCGGCTCCTCTCAGAGATCTCCTCACCCCACCCAGTACCTTTCCACCCGTGGGCTTCCTTCCCTTCCCTTAGTTTCTGATTCTAATACAACTCTGACACTTTTTTTCTTAGACAGGGTTTCTCTGTGTAGCCTTGGCTGTTCTGGGCTCACTTTGTAGGCCAGGCTGGCCTTGAACTCACAGAGATCCTCCTGCCTCTGCCTCCCTGAGTGCTGGGTTTACAGGCATGTGCCACTGCACCCGGTCAACGCTGCCATTTTGCCTGTACATTTTCTTGGTTCTTTTGCACTCTTTGCCATATTGGACTGACCTCTCTTTTGGTTTCCTTTACTCCCTCTGTGTTTTCTTCCTCTCTTGCTCTTCCCTCTCGACTCCCCTCCCTGACCCTGGCCAGTCTACTGGTCATGTTCAGCATACTATTTATTTTCTTTCCTTGCTCTTGACTCTTTTAGACGCCTCTGATTGTACTCTCTCATAACTACAAAAAAACCTCCTCAGCCATACCTTGGAGTGGTTATACCCTCATTTCACTCAAAGGTGACTTCCACAGGCATGGCCCCTGGCCATCTCCTAGCTGATTCTAGATGCTGTCAAATTGCCCACACTTACCCCAGGCTGGCCTTGAAATGGTGCTTCTCATGTCTCAGCCTCATAAATGCTGTGCAGCAAGTGTGAACCATCACTCCCGACTGCATCATAGCTTGCTTGTGAGAATCAGCCTGCCCTGGTGTCAGGCTGGTGGAGGGATGCTCTTCAATTATTTAATCCAGTTGGACATGTGACAGGAGATCGAGCCCTTCCTTTAAGTCTAGGGTCCTCCTCAGGAGACTGACTTCTGTGGATATCTTAGGACTTCTGAGGCCCTTTATCAAGTAGGGGGTTTTAATAGTATCCCATTTTTGGACATGAGTGGAATTCTTTTTGTGCAAAAATGGAGGGGTGATGCTTAGTTCACATCCTTTACTGAAAGTCAGTGCCTTCTCTTGTGACATCCCATTCCTGTAAGGACAAGAATGAGGTGGGAAAGTTTCCTTTAACTCTTCTGTAGGTTCTCTTATCGCTGAAGGAATGGAACGAGAGGCATGCCTGAGGGAGGGAATGAGTGAATAAGCAAGATGAGCTTCTTGTGTGAGCAACTGAATAAGCAATGTCGGTGGATCTCTATTGCCATTTCAAAACATTTATATTTGTCAATTAATTTTTAATGTATTATTAATGTGTGTTTGTATGTGTGTTGGCTTGTTCTATTCACCTTTGCACGGATTTCAGAGAAGGAGCT
>CM053757.1:12963883-12981385 GCA_028658305.1 Pachyuromys duprasi | reverse complement strand
TCTTTCTTTCTTTCTTTCTTTCTTTCTTTCTTTCTTTCTTTCTTTCTTTCTTTCTTTCTTTCTTTCTTTCTTTCTTTCTTTCTTTCTTTCTTTCTTTCTTTCTTTCTTTCTTTCTTTCTTTCTTTCTTTCTTTCTTTCTTTCTTTCTTTCTTTCTTTCTTTCTTTCTTTCTGAGTCAGGGTCTTATGCAGCCAAGGCTGGTCTTGAACTCAAAGTCCTGCTTTGGTGTGCCAAGTACTGAGATTTCAGGTGTGTGACGTTGGTTTCCAGTGCTTCATGTGTGTGCATGTGCACATGTGTCTATGCATACTTGGAGGCCAGAGGCCAACCTTGAGATTATTTCTTGGGAGCTCTCCATTTTGCTTTTTGGACATGATTGCTCATTGGGCTGGACCTTGGCAGCTTAGGCCAGGCTGGCTTCTAGGGGGCTCCAGAGATTCCCCTGTCTCTGCCTCCCCAGCACTGGGACTAAAATGGGTTCTGAGGATTTGACTTAGGTTCTCAAGCTTGCATGGCAGACTCTTTTGTGACTGGGCCATTTCTATAGCCAATTTTTATTTATTTATTTGTTCTTGTTACTGGTTTTTTTATTGTTTTGTTTTTGTTTTTGAGACAGGGTTTCTTTGTGTAGCCTTGGCTGTCCTGGAACTACCTCTGTAGACCAGGCTGGCCTCAGACTCACAAAGATTGGCCTGCCTCTGCCTCCCAAGTTCTGGGATTAAAGGTGTGAGACACCACTGCCTGGTAATTGGTTTTTGAGACAGGTTCTTTGTTTTAGTTTTTAATTTTTATTTTTTCTCTTCACATTTTATCATTATATACCCATTTGAAGCCCCCTCTCTCACCTCCCCCCAGTCCCACCCTCTCCCTCTTTCCCCATCCCCTTCTCCTAGTCCACTGAAAGGGGGAATTCTCCACTATTGCCATCTGCCCATAGCTTGTTAAATCTCAGCAGGACTTCCTGGATCCTCATCCTCTGTGGCCAGGCAAGACTGCATCATCAGGGGCGAGGATCAAAGAGCAGTCAATTGAGTTCATGATAGAGGCAGCTCCTGGCCCCTTCACTCAGAGCTCCACACGGAGACTGAGCTACCAATCGGCCACATCTGAGCAGGGGGTCTAGGTCCTCTCCACGCATGGTCCTCTATTGGTGCAGCAGTCTCTGCAGAACCCCCTGGGCTCAGATATTTTAGCTTTGTTGGTCTCCCTTGTGGGGCTTCTCTCCCCTCCATGTCACTCTATTCCCACCCTTCTCTTCCTGTATAAGACTCCCTGTGCTCTGCCCAAACTTTGACCCTGAGTCTCTGCATCTTGAGACAGGGTCTTACACAGCCCAAGTTGGCCTCAAGTTTGCTATATAGCTACGGATGATAACCTCCTGAATTCTAAGAAGATAAGCATGGGCACCACACTTGGTTTGTGCAGTGCTGACTCGGGGACCCAGGGCTTCATGCCAGGCAAGAACTCCATCAGCGTTTGTCAAATGAGTGAATGCCTTTAAAGGGTTAATCCTGCAGCTGTTTCTGTGGCTGGTGTGAGTTCCAAAGGGGGACTTTGAAGGTAATACACCACAAACAGCCCGAGGCTCACTTGCTTGCAGCAGTGACCCTTGCCTCTGAAAAGGGCTGCAGTTGTTAGGACTGAATTTGAGTTGTGGCCCTGCAGCCCCGGTAAGCTCCCAGCGGCTGCCAGTGTTGGACAGCTACGAAACATGTTAGCTAATGAAATATTGATTTTTTCTTTTTAAGAAGCAAAAAATGCAGGTGTTGCTGCAATCAATAGCCAAGAAGAGAGAAAGAGAAGAGAGTTGGGTGAAAACCAGTCCCTTGAGAACCCAAGCACATCCTCCCTCCTCTTCCAGACCCTCCTTCCCTCCTGGGGATAAGATGCTGGAAGGACAGGCAGGAGGAATAAGGACAGGGGATGTGCCCTGAACTCTTTAAGCATTCCTCCCAGAGCCTTTGTGACACCCCTGGAGAACTTACTGTGGCTTTCTTACAGATCAGAAAACAGTGTTCAGGAAGGGAGACCCCATCTGGATGTCATACAGCCACCAAGTGACAGAACTGAGATTTAGGTTTGTCTATACTCTGGATAATCTGTTGCGCTGAATCAGCTGAAACAGACTCTTAAGAAGGACTGGGGGGTAGGGCAGAGCTCACTGGGTAAGAGCTCGACAAACATGTATGAGAACCTGAGTTCACAGCACCGGAACCCGTGTAAAAGCCAAGCATGGAGACTGTGTGCTTGTAATTCCAGCTCTGGAAGGTGGAGACAGGTAGATCCTGGGTTCTTTTTCGGTCAGTAAGTCTAGTCTAAATTGGTAAGTTCCAGGCCAGTGAGAGACTCTGCTTCATGCTTGCCTGTAATGATCTGAACCCTACCCAGACAGGCAGCACAGACGCTTCTATTCTGAATGACTCCACACCCTTGCCTCATCACTTCTGAGGCCAGTAATCCAGATTGTTCCTTCTCTCTTAATTACATCCATTTGCCTTCTCTTTCTTTTGTTACATAAGCTGAGATATTAGACTCGTTGGCTGTGAAGGCTGAATTCTCTTCTAATTATAAGAAAAACAGCCTCTTGTTTCTTCCATTAGTCCTAATGGAAATTAGCTGCTTAGCCACATCCACCTTCTGGCTTTGGGGCAAATATCTGGGTTTCAAGCAGTGCTGGCCAATGCAGTCTTGGCGAGGGTGCTTCCTGCAAAAGAGGTAGGTATGTGGGTTCGGAGCTGGGTGGACTGAAGTTTGAATCTAGCCATTAGGTGTGAGCTGTAGCAACCCCATCCCACATGGCCCCCGAACCCCAATGTTAGTTTTCTTACTTGAAAGATGAGTCAGAGACACAGGTGCCAGTGGGAGGGTTCAAAGGTTATTTATTATTTGGAACTGGACCTGGTGGTGCAGGTCTGTAATCCTGGCACCCAGGAGACTGAGGCAATAGGATTGCTATGAGCTTGAGGCCAACCTGGGCTACATTTGGTCTCCTTTCAGGAGGCTGAATTCTGCAGGCTCCTGTGGAGAGGACCCCCACAGGTCTGACACACCCCTTGCTGGTTGCCAGTCTCCTATCTGGGGACCCTCGTAGTCCTGCTGCTGGCAGAGCTGGGACAGTGTGGGTAGCACTGTAGCACTGAGCAGTGGGTATCATCTTTGCTCTCTGTGTCATTCATGCCCGGTGGACCTTTCCTAGTACGTCACCTGGAGAGAAAGATACATGCTGGGATGCCAGGGAGGAATGCGACTAGCTCTATTTCCAGCAGGCTTTGAGGGTTAGCCCCTGATCCAGGGCCAAGGGAAAAGCAGGAGTGAGAGTCAGGCAGACCTGGGGCTGGAGGCCCAACTCCACAGCTTCCCAGCTCAGTACCATTCTCCCTGAATCCCAATGTCTTCACTTGTCAGACAGACCGATCGTAGTAGGAACGAATCTGCTGACACGTAGGGAACCTTTAGCGCTTTGGGGTAACTCTAACTTCATTAGCACAGCTCAGTCTGGTTACCTCTTGCTGTGAGACCTGGTATCGGAACACATCAGTTTGCTATGCTCTTCGCGGCTTCTGCGTGCTGACTGGGCTCAGCTGGGGCTCCGGTTGGGTTCTCTTATAAGCATTGCAGCTGGGGCTGGAACCATCTGGGAGTTCAGTGGGGGCAGCCATCCAGGGTGGCTTCTGCATCCCTCCCCCTAAACCAAGCTGACCTTGAATTTCCCATCCTCTTTTGCTTCTAACCCCTCGGTGCTGGTTTTACAGGCACTGATTACCCCACTGTGAAGAGTTTAGATGGTGCCCGGGATTGCACCAGGGCTTTGTGCATGCTAGGAAAGCAGTATCCAAACTGAGCTCTGCTCCTAGACCAGGACTCTTTCTGTGTCCCTGTGCAGTCCACTGGAGATAGGCTTGTCCTTAGGCTGCAGGCTCTGTAAGCTGGCATCCCTCAGCAGGCATGCCCAGCTGCGGGGCTGGGCTGTTCCCGGGCAGTGAGACAGGAGAGAGCTGATGTAAGACATCCAGCCTTCTTCCTCCGTTCACCTCATCGCTGGAGGGAGCTGAGCAATGAAGCACAGAGGAGCACACTTAGCCTGGCAGTTAACTTACCCCGAGTCCTCTACCTGAGGACTCTTACCATCGCCTTCCCTAGCGTTCTGACCACTCAACACTGTTGTCCACCATTCTGCCTCTTTTTGGGCTTAGAAAATAACACCTCAAAGCATACTTCTTTGGCACACTGAGCTAAAGGAAATCCACAGCCCTTCTGACCTTCTCTTACCCTCTTATCTCTTGCTCCTCTGACTCTCCTGAAGCACAGAAGACCTTTTTCTGACTTATCTTACTGATGGATGATCCTGAAGCAGGAATGCAATCAACCTTTGTCTCCTCTATGGAATCCCATCAAGCAGAGGAGAGCTCACAGGCTATGGCCTGGAGAGATTTGGTCGCCACCAATCAGTCACGCTTCTTTGTCAGCTCTTCCCCATCCCCTGTTCCTGGGGGCAGTGCTTGAGGAACTCTTAAAAAAGACCTGTGTCCAATGTGGTGGCACATGCCTATAATCCCAACGTTTGGGAGGCTGAGGCAGGAGGATGCCACAAGTCTGAGGTCAGCTGGGGTTTCACAGAGATTCCCAAGCTCCTGTTCTGCTCTACTCTGTTCTATGGGCTGTGCAAACCCAACCATCTGGCTGTCCTCTGAGGCTCCTGGTACCTGTGGTAAATTTAGCTGGCTCTGTTAATCTGCCGGCTGTCAGCTTATTCCAGGGACTAAAAGGGTGGGAACTTTAGAGAGTAGAGGGAAAGTTTGAAGCTCCACTGCACCTTATAGAAAAACAAAACAAGACAAAAATGCCAACAACATTTGACAGCCTAAAATATCATCTTGGCTAGGTCAGTACACTGTTATTTTATTCCACAGGCTTCTAGGTGAGCTTGAAGGCATTGTGAGGGTATCCGAATCCCAATCAGTCTGCTTTAAATTAATGGTAGGCATTTATGTCCCTTAACCCACTTCTTAAAAAATTACATTTGTTATTTATTTATTTATTTATTTATTTATTTATTTATTTATTTATTTATTTATTTATTTATGTGTGTGTGTGGAGGGGGCATATGTCTGCCACAGTGTGTGTAAATCAGAGAACAACTTGTGGGAGATGGTTTTTGCTGTCTACTTTGTGGGCCCTAGGGATCAAACTCGGATCTTCAGGCTTGGTTTCAAACACTTTCACCAGCAGAGCATCTCACCAGCTCTGAAACCCGAATCTTGATGCCTCAGCTATGGTCCAGAAAGAGCTGGGTATGGCTATTCGAATGGTAGTCTCATCTTTCCATCTCAAACGTGTATAAGTGTCTGTCTGAATTTCCCTTTATTCTTTGTGTGTGTGTGTGTATGGATTTGTGTGTGAATGCATGTTTATGTAGGATCAACCTACATAAAGTATGTATGTATGTATGTGGAGAGGCCTGAGGTCATCCTTGGGTGTAGTTCCTCATGAGTTAGCCACTTTAAGTTTTGAGGCAGGATCTCTCACTGTTCATCAACCCACTAAGTAGGCTGGGCTGGCTGGCCAACTAACTTCGTCTGTTTCTGCCTCCACAGTGTGGGGATTACAGGCATGCACTACCCTCCCAGCTTTTAAAAATCAGGCTCTGGGAATCAAACCCAGGTCCTCATGTTTACTGATTCTCTCCAGCTCCTGCTTACCTTTTTCTAAGAAGATGGTCCATGCAATTTCTGCCCTCCCTTACATTCTCAAACCATAACAAGGTTACAGAGGACTTGTCTTAGGATCCTCTAGTTTCTCAGCTGGTATTTGCATAGCTAAAAAAATTTTTATCTGAAAGGATGGAATTAGGGGTGACGGAGATGCGAATGCCTGGGACAGCCTGGATACTCCTCAGTGCCTCTACACAGTCTATGCTTTCCTGACAGCTGTATTCATGGAGCTTAATGTGTAGTTACAGCTTTTATTTTATCATCCCAGAGTGGGAAAACAAAGTCTTAGAGATTCATGTAGGATTATAAAGGAGTTAGATTTATTATGCTCTAAAAAATTTTGAGAATGAAGAACAGGGAAAAGCAATGGAAAAATGAGACTCTGAATCAAGTGAAGGAGAGAACAGGTTTAAAGAGAATCTTGAAACCCAAGAGTTTGGAGGGCTCAAGTAGAACGTATAAGATGACAACAGATGGGCAGGTGAGATGGCTCCGTGGGTGGAAAGGCACAAGCCCAACGACCTGAGTTCTGTCTTTAGAGCCTGTAGCGGAAGGACAGAACCTACTCCTGAAAGTTGTCCACCCTTGTGCCACAGTCACACACACAATTAAAATAAATAAATGAGTAAGTAAATGGGGGCAAAAGATGGAAGAAGGAAAGAGAATGTTTCTTCTGCTTTTTAGGGGATAATCCACTTTCCATCTTTAGGGATCAGGAAATGTCTTGTTTCCTAGCAACATCATGCGGTCCAGCTTTAGGAGTGGGCACGATGCTGGAGGGTGGGCTCCTCCTACCTCCCCTTCATTTTCCTAGGTCTTTTCTTCTCCTTCTCCCTCCTCAGGTGCCTTTCTGGTCTCTGTGTTTATTAAGCTGTGAGTGGTGGGAGGTGGTTCTGGCAGCCTCCTCTCAGATTTGTGGTTTGCCAGAGAAGTGACTCAGGGCAAGCGACTTTTTTTTTTTTTTTTTTTTTTCCTGGCTGCAGTTGGGATTGTGTGAAATGCTACATCTCTTGCCATTAGCACAGCTGCTGGGAGCCCATTAATAAATGTTAGGTCTCTTCCTTTCTCCTTGTAACAAAATTAGCCAGCCTCTGAGGCATCTAATTAATAAATGCGCATTTTAATGAGAGTTACTCGGTGAAGGAAGAACTCTGCCTTCCTTTGTTGCTTTAAGGTGGGTGCCTGGATATTGAAGCTGCTCTTTTTATTTATTTATTTTTTAATATTAAGCAGGGATCTGATTTTTGTTTGAAGGTGTGGAGTAGGCAGAGACAGGTTTTGAAATGGAAATGAGCATTGTATTGCTATAACAAAGACAGTGCAAAGAAACAGAAAATCACCCAACTTTAGAGCCACAAAAGACTTGCAAACAAAATAGTCCTTTATTCCCAGCTCAGATGGGGACAGAGGGTCAGAAATATAGAAGCTTTCTTCCAGGGCAGTGAGACAAAGACAGCTCATATCAAGTTTGAGGCACTTTCTTTTAAACTCTTAACGTTTCTGAGATTAAGATGCTTTCTTTATGAATTCAGTGTAGTTTCTCTTTGAAGTTTGGAGAAAATGGAATGGTGTCTTGGCATCTTAAAAATGAAGTAAATGTGGCTTTTTTGTTTTGAAATTTATTTTTTTATGTAATTTTATGTGTATGGGTGTTTTGTCTTCATTTATGTTTCTGTGTGTCACGTGCTCAGTGCCCACGGAGGCCAGAAGAGGGTGTCAGCTTCCCTGGAACTGAAGTTACAGACAGTTCTGTAGGCACCAGGGATCGAACCTGTGACCTCTGGAAGAGCAGCAAGTACTCTTATCCACTGAGTCATCTCTCCAGCCCCATTCTTCCTCTTTCATCCTTCCTTCTCTTTTTCTTCTTTCTCTGTGTGTATGTTCATGTGTGTGCACATATGTGCAGATGTCAGAGGACAACCTCTGGTATCATTCACCTTTAGTTTGTGAGACAAGGTCTCTCACTGTCTGGTACTTGCCAAATTGGCTAGCCGGTGAGCCCCAGGGACCCACCCATTTGCACCTTCCCAGCCCTGAGAAGCAAACAGGCACCACCACACCTGGATTTTTCACAAGGTTCTGGGGATTGAGCTCAGGTCCTCATGCTTTCTGGGAGAGCACTGTATCGACTGAGCTATCTTCACAGATAGGCTCTTTTCTTTTCTCCCCATTCAAATTACACTGTGGCCTGGGCTGGCCTCATGCTCAAAATACCCAGCTGTAATTGTGTGCCTGTGTTGAGACAGGATCTTACTGTGTGGCCCTGGCTGACCTGGGCTGGTCTCAAACTCACTATGCAGCTCAGGCTGGCCTTGAACTCTTGGCAATTCTTCAGTCTCAGCCTCTTGATGCTGTAATTACAGGCAGGTGTCACCAGGCTGGGCTTGTGGGTGTGGTTTCAAAATGAGTGCTGACCACAATTCAAATGGACTGGGCATGGGCCCAGCAGTGCTGTCCTGCCGCTGAGGCACCTGCTCACCCCTCGCATCTACCCTGCCTTCTTGCGCTTCCATCCCAAGGGCCCTTCCAGACTAACCACCAGTCTAGGGGAAGACTGGCTGTGTCAGAGTGTGAGTGCATTGCCAGCAGGTCTTGGTTCAGGGCATTGAGAATTGGTGGATGCTATTGTAGACTCCCACCTCCCCCCATTTCTAGATGGGGAACTGAGCCATGTTTCTCACAACATGTCTAGAGTTCCCAGTGATTCTGAGCTCCTGTTTGCACATGGATCTTTTGATATATATGCCTGACCACTTGTCTCTCATTCTTCTCATTTCCTCCTTACAGGTGCTTCTGGTGAACCCCTCTGCTCTCTGCAGGATCCTTGTCTCGGGGTCTCCTCTTGGGCACCATCCTGAGACAGGTAGCTCTGTGTGACATGGAGGCCTTGTCACTTCAGGGACAGGGGCTAAAAAGTCTTCTCCATAGCAAGGCTTCTTATACTTTGTCCAAGACATTTTTATACAACCTGGGACACATTAAAATAAAAAACCCAATTAAACATGTACTGATAACAAATCATACAGAAATTTAATTAAAAACAGTTCTTGGGGCCTGTGAAAGGGCTGTGTGGGTTAAGGCATTTCTCAAGTCTGATGACCTGGGTTTGACTCCTGGAACTCTGATGGTGGAAGGAGAGAACTGACTCCCAAATCTGTCCTCTGACCTGTGCACATACACAAAATAAACAAATGCTGAACAGCCAACCAAACAAACAGTTTTTCAAAAATTATATACAAGGGAGATAAATGTCAGCTGTATGAAAAATAAGATTTGTGGCACACATCTGTAATCCCAGCACTTGGGAGCAGAGGCAGGCAGATTTCTATGAGTTTGAGGCCAGCCTGGTCTACAGAGCGAGTTCCAGGACAGCCAGGAACACACAGAGAAACCTGGTCTCAAAACAAAACAAAACAGAATGAATTTATGCTGCTTGCAGGAAAATGCATGTAATTGGCCATAATTGTTTGAAGTGAATACAGCTAGTCTCATTGACAAACATTACATCTCTTTTGTCATATGTGGATCCTAGATTGCATGTAGCTATGTAAAATTGTGAATACTTATAGAACATGCAGGTAGCAAAACATCTAGGAAAAGAGGAACCCAGTTCTCTATTTTGAACATACTATTTATTAAAAGCAAATTTGTACACTAATTATATTGATACACTTGTTTATTTTTACGTACAGAATTACATCTTGGCAGACTATTTGACAGTGCAGGGTATAGAGCGTCTTCTAAGCCTTGTAGAGTTGATCAATATTTTGATTTTATAATCGTCGGTGCTGAGACGGCCACTTCACATAAATGTGTGGTACAAATGGAAGAAAAGTATGTTTAGGGTCATTTCAGAAATTGTTGGAAATTCTGCACAAATTTCAATCCAAAGTAATGATTAAAGAAAAATGAAACTCAAGACAGCAACTCAAACAGCAATTTAAAAAATCAAACACTCTAGCAATGCAATTCAAAGACACCCTGATTTGATAGGTGCTAAGGAATGGTGGTAGAAAATATTATGTCTTTGTTTTCAAACTGAAGATGTATGAAAAAACCATGTGAAAGCCCACGAGGCTGCAAGTTAATTAAATAATAAAATATAGTCATAAAAAGGAGTTTGGATTGAGCTTCTCTACCTGGTGGACAGTGCTGGAAATTCGTGGCTGAACTCCTGGGGCTTGGCTGCCGGCCAGGCTGGCCAGAGTTGCCTGCCTTGAAGCACCTGCCAGGCCTGTGTCTCACCAGACCTGCCTTCCCGCCTGCTGGGTCTGAGTTTCTCCTGGCCTGTGTTCGGCTGTGAGTGGACCAGGCACAGGCTTTCCCCTGTACCCCTGCTTAACCAAGGGGGTAATGCTGCAGTATCAGCATAGGCTTTTGGAAGTCTTGGGTTTCCATAGCCATCTGATACTGGCAATCTCATTCTAAAGAGCTAACTGTAACACCCGTGGAAACTCATTTTCACCTTTCCCAGTGAGACTGGGACCCTCACTTAGTTCACAGGGCTCACCCTGAGCACTCTAGCTCTTCCTGAGGGAAACGTAACCTTTGATTTTGAGGTTCCTCTGTTCCCATCGGAAGCCTACTGGAAGCTGACAGCCATGTCCAGGGACAATCCAGGCTACTGCCAGACCCAGAATGGCAAGGACCCATCTCTCCCTCATGAGGGCAATGCTTTTAAACCTGAAATAACTTTGTGAATTGGAAGGCCACACGCAGCTTTGTTCTTTTGCACCAAGGGTGTTAAAGTTTGGGTGTTAGGGCAGAAGGCTCTTGTGGTATAGGCTCGAACCCTGGCAGGTTGTTTCTGAGAGGTGATTGGATCTAAGGGTGCTAACTTCATCACCTAGTTAAGGCCTTGCAGTTTATACTGCATGGGTTGTGAGGCTGGTGGGGCCTGGTTGGAGGAAGTGGGTCATTGGATGTGTTGCCTTTGAGGTTAAGTAACTTGATTCAAGTTACAGCTTTAGGAGTCTGGGACTGGATGCCAAACTTGTTGCCATCAAAGTATGGAATCAAACACCAAGTCCTCACACATTCAGCATATTGGAGAATTGTCTCTTCTTCCAGCCACTGGGGCCAGGGATCGAACTCTCTTTATTGGGCCTGGCAGCAGGCTCTTTTATTGAGCTGAACCGTCTCTCTGGAAGCAGCTGGAGCAGACATCTACCTACTTGTTTACCTGTTTCAGGGTCCGAGGTGATTTGTGGGAACAGAGACCACGTGGTCTGTGAAGCTGAAATATTTACCTAAAATTTTTACCTAAAAAGTTTGTTGAGTCCTGTTTTACTACATTAGCCTCAACTCCATTATACCAGCTGGACACTAGGGGACAGAGAAGTCAAGTTGTTTGTCTGAGGTCACACAACAGAGCTGAGACCAGCACTCTGGCCACAGTTGGTTTTAAGGCCACGCCTCAATAGTTTTTCTTCACGTTTCTCCCACCCCGGCCCTTGGGATCCACTTTTGAGGCTTAATTCACATTTTATGTAGAGTGAAGAACAAAGGCACCAATATATCTGGAGACCCTATCTCAGACAGGCAGACAGATGACAGGCAAGCAGGCAGGCAGGCATCTGGGGTTGGGGAATGTAGCTCAGTGCAGTAATCACCCAGAGTGTGCCAGAATGAACGACAGAGAATGAATTAGGGCCAATGTAAGGGAAGGGGCCACAGCTACCCACTCTAGGATCCAGTTTTCAGTCCTGCTGACACAGAGTCAAGAAACTTCAACACAACTAGTAAAACCAAGATTGCCTGCAGGGGTGACATTGTTTCCTAGACACCTACACAAGGATGCTAAAGATGGTCAGCTGTGCTCATGCAGGGCCTGGAATGTGGCAGAAGAAGCCCAAGGAGAAATTCTCAAGCAGCTGCACCATGACTTGGACATGTATCATGACTTTCCTAAGCAACCTGCAATGCTCACACTTAAGTGTGCTCTTCCTTATTATAATAAACCCTCCAGCTCTGCTTCACTCTGGCTTATACTGAAGTTCTTCTCCATGTCACAGTCAAGAATGGGCCTTTATCTGGGTGAAGGTCCCTAACTAGGAAAGGAATTTCTGAGGATGCAGGTGACAGCGCTGGGCTCCAGCTCCACACAAGGGCGCAGTGGAATACAGAGCCCTCCTCTACCAGGCCCCACACACTCTCTCCCTTGTTAGAAGGCAGTGGGGAATAAATGCTGTCTTCAATGCAAATGAATAGGAGGCCAGTTATAAGTGAATGTTCTTAGTCCGGGGAGGTGGCTCAGAAGGCAAGAAGGCTCCCTGCACATGCGTGAGGACTCGAGTTTTGATCTTCAGCTATCATGTGAGAAACTGGGTATGGCTGCTCACAAGTTTAGAGTTCCAGTGCTTTGGGGATCAGATGTAAGACATCGCCGGAGGCTTGCCACCTGTCTGGTTCCAAGTTTAGTCAGAGACTTGTTTCAAGAGAGAGGCAGAATGTAACAGAGTAGGTCACTGAGGTCCTTCTCTGGCCTTGCATGCATAGGAATATATACCCACATATGTGTGCATATGCTACACACACATGCCACATGCACATATGCACATGGACACACATACCAAAGAAGCAAAGAAAAACTAAACAAATGAAAAGCTTGCTAAAAAAGAAAAGAAATTAGTGTGATGAGGGAAGTGGGTTCTGGGGACCTCCAGCTGTCTGTCATAGCACAAAAGAGCAAACAGTGTAGGTGAGGGGAGCCCACTAGCCTTGCAGCCACCCTCTGGCCACCTGGGCTTAGGTGCTTGCCCCACATGGCTCAGGACTCTCCCTGGGTCTTCCCTTTCATTTGCCTCAGGGTTCTGTTTTGGGGTCACAAACTCGGGAAACCAGGAAGGTTAAATGCATGGTGGTGGTTTTCTCAATGGAGGAGAAAGAATAATTATTTTCCAGCCCAGAAAGCTGGGAGTGGCTTTGTTAATGACCTGGTGACCTTTTCGCTATCTATGGAGGCAGACCTCAGCCACCTCTTGCTATAGAGGCATACCTCACCAAATCCCCAGAATGATTATCCCAGACTCTTCCCTCCCCAGACTATCACCCTTCCATAGGGGAAATGTTCTGTATACTTTATGTCCTGCTGACCTCTATGCTATTGATCGGAGACCACACTAGCTAGATTCTAGGCCTTTCAGTTACAGAACACACCCTCATGGTCACATGTACTTTGTAAAGGAGTTTCTATGCAGTCACACCTCGTGCTTTGTTGTGCACCTGCTATTGAACTGATTGATGCCTGGAAATCTTTCCCCAAATTGTTCTTAGTTTTAAATATGCTGACAATAACCTGCTTGGCTTTAGACTCCCCGAAGTCTGATCCAGGTTGACAAATCAATTTGCACTGATTTTCATTCTCATCTCTTTGCAGGTCACTGCCTGCACTGACGCCGGCCGGAACCCCTCTCAGTTCTGAAGCCAAGCACTCTTGATACCTTGGCCACTTGCTCGAGTGCAGTGTGGGTCAACCTGTGGGTCTTGACCCTTAAAGACCATCGAGAAAACACAGATATTTACATTATGATGTAACCATGACTGTAACAAAATTACAGTTACGCAGTAGCAACAAAGATAATATTATGGCTGGGTGTCACTACAACATGAGGAATATTAAAAGTTCGAAGCATTAGAAAGGTTGAGAACCATTTTTCTAGTGTGTGTGGGGCACTGGATTCCATCCTCAGTACTGAAGAAGCAAGAGATGACTATCCTGTCGTTTGCAGTAAGCCAGGTGCAGACACAACTCCTGACCTCATTCATTCATGGCCATCCTCCTGCCTCTGCCTCCTGAGAATATCTCATTTGTGGAATCTAAAACAAACAACCTCACTGAAATAGAAATTTCCTGAAACTGGGGATGGTATGAAGGTGGAATGAGGAGAAAATTATAGGCCAAAGAAATTAATTCAAATCTCCCGCTGCAACAGATGGGCAGCTGGTTAACAATTTTGTATTATTATTTCAGATAATTAGAAGAGAGACATTTTCCTATATTTCAATGTATAAAAACGTATCGTGTGTATGTGCTTGCACATATGTGCCTTTATGTATGTGGTCACATTAGTCATAGGTAAGAAGGCAATTTGTGGGAGTCAGGTCTCACCTGTCATGTGAGCTCCAGACACAAAACTGGCCACCAGGCTTGGCAGCCATTTCAATGGCCCAGAAAAGATGATCTTGAATGAGCTCACGGGAAGAAATGATAAATGTTCAAGGTGATGATATGCCCACTTTGATTTGGTTATTATACAGTTTGTACATAAAATGACATACTATACCCCACAGATAGCTATGGATGAATATCATGTGTCAATTAAAAACAAAATAGCACTGGGGGAGGTGGATCAGTGGGTATGGACGCTGGCTAGGCAAGCGTGAGGGCCTGATTTAAATCTATAGCATATGTAAAAAGCAGGGCATGGCTGCACACATACATGTAAGCACAGTGCTGTGGAGGGTGGAGGATTCCTGCGGCTTGCTGGTCTTCAGCCTAGCTCCAGGTTCAGTGAGGGGCTCTATCACAAGGCAGGAGGCAAGGAGTAATAGTGCAGAGCACCTGATACTCTCCTTTGGCCTCTGAATACACATGATTGCTTGCACTAGCACACACACGCAAATATACCAAATGCACACACACAGACTATACCCCTCCCCAATTAAAAAATGCTGGTCCTCATGTTGCTGTCATCATTATTTAATTGCTATCCTTTCTACTTGGCACAAATTATTATTGGAAAAGTTTCGTTTCTTCCTTTTGAACTTGTTTGTGTTTTTCCCCTGGGGCAAACTCTGCACCTAGCATCATTAAAGGAGCTTTAAAGAAACAAACCGCAGTTCAGTTCTGAAACTTGTCCCTGCACAATGAAAGCTCAGGAGGAAATGAAAAGGATGCTTTTTGAGGCCACGCTATTCCACCCTTTAAAAGGGCTGCATTATGAGTCATCAGTGGAGAGCAAATGGCTGCAGAGTTTTCAGATGGTGCCTTTATTAATTTACACGTTGTTCTGTGGGCACTTAGAGCCGGGCCACGAGGGCCACACTTTCATAGGCAGAGATGGAGCAAATTGGGAGTGGGGCCACTGTGTTAAATAACAGAGGAACTCACTTAGTCCAGTGCCTGTGTGTGCTTGACTGGATAAATGCAGCCCGTTCTCCACATGCAGAGGAAAAGGGCTACTGTGCTGGACACCTGTCCTGAGCCACCTGGTGGCCTTTCCAGAAGAGACATGTCCCTCTAGAACAGGGGACATAGTTGGCAAAAGGGACTTTGCAGAGTCTTGGAGGTGGTGAGATAAGCGGCTCATCAGTAAAGGTGCTTGCTCCCAAGCTTGAGTTTGATTCCTGGGACACATGTGGTAGATGGAGAGAACCCACTCTCACGGTTTGTCCTCTGAACTCAGCAAGAGTGCTGTGGCATGCACCTGTACCCCCCCCCCACTTTAAAAATAAAGAAACACTAAATAAAAAGAAAGAAAAAAAAGACGGATCTTGAGATGAGAGTATCTGGGTTATCTGGGTGGGACCCAAATCCAATGACTGTCATCTTCACAGGAAGAAGAGAAGCAGAGATGAGGCAGTCACATGACCGAGGAGGCAGACATGTTTTCAAACTAATGATGTCCATGGATTGTGGGAAAGCCTAGAAACTGGGAGACATATCTGTGACAGAACCCCTTTTTTCTACCAGAGGATCCAAGCCCACTGTCAACTTCTGGCCTCCAGACTGTGAGAGAATAAACTTCATCCCCATAATCTCCTTTGCTTCTGGCAGTTTGTAATAGCATCTGCAGGAAGCTAATACAGCACCCTATTTGGTTGGTATAGTTTTTCTTTAGACTTACTTCTTGTTCTAACTGGGGGAGCCCTCCATGTTTAATCGTGACAATTGGATTAAGGAACAGTGTGAATTGTTATTAGATTAAGTGGCACTATTTTGAATGTTTCTGTTGAAGACTTTCCCACAGAGGATGAACTGAGGAGCCAAGATCTTCCCTGAAGGTGGACAGCACCACCCATGGCCTTAGGTCCCACCCTGAACAAAAAGCAAAAAGGAGAAAGTCGGCCATGCACCTGTAGTTCCCTCTCTCTGCATTTTGATCAGCCAAGATGCAGCCAAACAGCTTCTTGTCACCATGGACAGGGCCTGGTGGCATTGCCCTCCTTCCCTGCCATGGTGGACCCTGTCCTGTGAACTGGGAACTAAAACTAACTTTCATGCCTTTAAATTTTGTCTTGTCAGGTGTTCAGGCACAGTCAGGACAGGAGTCGCTAATACACCTCTGAACTCCTTTTCTCCTAGCTTTCTCCTTTTCCACATTCTCCCCCATCTTTATTTCATCTTCTCCTTTCTTTCCACTTCTCCTTTTTCCTCACGTTTATTCATAGAGGGTGGGATAAACATTAAGACAGAGACTTCTGTTTGTGAGAAACACCCAGCAGGAAGGGCCTGCAGTCAGGACAGAGCCAGGACTTGGCTCTCTTTGATGGTACAGTTATGGCAATCGTTTGGTGACACGGGCTGCCGTGGAGAGAGAAGACCTGGGTCTCTGCTCCAGATTCCGCTGACACCCCATTGGGAAGCTCCTATTTTCTGAGAGGTGCTTTCTACTCTGGAAAAGGGAAATGACAAAGAGGGAAGAAGCTTGGTTCATGGCCCCTGTTGTGAGCAAGTGAGGCGATGCTCATGCAGACATTTTGCAGATGGGAACCACGGCGAGGATGCTGCTGCTGCTTTTAGGCTCCATTATGTGAAATGGCTGGCATCAGACCATTTGCAACAACACAAATAGCAATTTCAATATGCACTATATCCTCTTATCCACAGGGAATGTTTCAAAACCCTCAGTGGGTTCTGGAATTGGTGACCACATCGAACCCTACATATCTTATGACTTTTATTTTTAAAACAAAGGAGCCCACCTAGGATAATGTATTTGTGTATTTGACACAGTGATGATTAATGTTAACTAATAAGAAGCTAGAACAATTATCAAATAGATTGTAATGAAAGTTGATTACAATTTATGAGTTGTGTATTTCTGGAATTTTCCATTCAACATATTTAAAAATTTTGTTTGATTTTTTACTTTGTGTGTGTGTTTATGTGTGTGCCCACATGAGTGCAGCTGCTCTTGGAAGCCAGAAGAGGGCATTGGATTCTTTGTAGATGGAGCTATAAGAAGTTGTGAGCTGTCTGGCATGGGGTTTGAGACCCCATGGGACCCTAACTCTGGTCCTCTGGAAGAGCAGTAAGTGTTCTTATCCGTTGAGCCATCTCTCCAGCTCCTTTAATATTTAGTATTCTAGGAAGCCATCCATTTGGCTCAACACAATGAACAACTTTTCCAATCATGCTAACATAGGGTTATCATCGACCAGTGATGTTGGAATGGAAAAGAAAACCACAAAGCACAAGATAAAAATCCAGTTTTTTTCTTCAAGTGTAGAATGTGTGCTTCTGTAGGCACAGACGGGCAGTCACTGTGGGCAGCTTTTAAGGCCAACGCCAGATGCTTTGAAAGCTACAGTAGATCAGGCACCTCCCATTTCCTCTTAGCCTTCTAAAGACTCAAAGCTATTGTCCCAATTTTGTGTCATCTGTGTTTGACTCTTGCTGATAAGACAGTAGAAAGCCGAGGCTCAGAAATTCAGTATCTTAAACAATCATTAGGTCTTACTACCAAAGCCTATATGCCACAAAATTTGAAAATCTCAATGAAATGGACAATTTTCTTGAGAGATTCCACCTACCTAAATTAAGCCAAGATCAGATAGGAAGATTGAAT
>CM053757.1:12938353-12963383 GCA_028658305.1 Pachyuromys duprasi | reverse complement strand
TTTTATTTTATTATTATATTAATCACAGGTTATGTACTTTGTATCCCAGCCGTAGTCCCCTCCCTCATTCCCTCCCCCTCCCCCGTCCCTCCCTCATCGCCTTCCTACCCTTTTCCAAGTCCACTGATATGGGAGGACCTCTTCCCCTTCCATCTGACCCTAGCTTATCAGATCTCTTCAGGGCTGGCTGCAATGTCCTCTTCTGTGGTCTAGGAGGCTGCTCCTCCATGGGGAGGGGGAGGGTCAAAGAGCCAGCCATTGAGTTCATGTCAGAAATAGTCCCTGTTCCCCTTACTAGGGTACCCAGTTGGATACTGAGCTACCATGGGCTACCATGAGCGCTCGGGAGGCTCAGAAACTCAAGGCCATCCTTGTACACTTTATGAGTTCAAGGCCAACCTTTTTAAAACAATATATTAATTTTTAAAAAAAAGCACCGGGTACAGAAATGCCATCTGCATTTTGATAAAAAACACAAGGAAAAGCACAACCTTTCTATGAAACTTTTTAAATGCCACTTCCTCTGGGAGGAGAGTGTGGAGACAGCAGGCTTCAGATCTGCTTCCCTTGGCTCTGTTTTGAAAAAAAAAATATGTTAGCAGAAATAAAGTTTTTGGAGCATTAAAAAAATTATTGGATTTTACTTGTCACTTTCTCTCTCTCTCTACATGCATACATAGACACATATACACTACTAAACATACACACATATGTATATATAGATACATCTCTCTCTCTCTATTTTTTTTTTTTTTGTTTTTTGAGACAGGATTTCTCTGTGTAGCCTTGGCTGTCCTGGAATTCACTCTGTAGACCAGGCTGGCCTCAAACTCACAGAGATCCGCCTGCCTCTGCCTCCTGAGTGCTGGGGTTAAAGGCTTGTGCCACCACATCTGGCTCAGATTCTTTTCCTGTCACTGCGGGTAGTGAGGACCTGCGTCTGAGATAGCCGCTGTCCAAGCTACTGTGACGTCTCTATGGCCTGTGTGTCTTGTTGTCTTAGACCTGCTCAGTGGCGCTTGATAATGCTCTTTTCTCTCACCTCCACTTCTCTATCGACCTCTGGTTTTTCTGGGCGCAGAATAACGTAAACAGACCACAGTCTAGGCGGTAGGAGTGCTCATTGTTCAGAGTGGCGTAGTGCATTAGGCAGCGTTCTCCAGAGATCAGAGCTGACAGAATGAATATATGTTATGAAAGAGGATTTACTAGACAGGCTTACATGGTAAGGATGGGCAGTCCAACAATGGCCATCTGCACTGGAGAGTCTGAGAACTGGCCCCTGCCCAGCAACTGGCTCAGCACTGAGGAGGTTTGTTCAAGTGCTGTGTTTCAAGTCATTTGAAAAATTAACTTTTAGGAATTAGAAATAAATGTCAATTAAGGGCCTAGAGAAATGGTTCGGCAGTTAAGAGTACTTGTTTGTCTTGTAGAAGACCTGGGTTTGGCTCTCAGCACTGACATGGCAGCTTACAATTACAACGCCAGTCCTGAGGATCTGATGTACTCTTCTAGCTGCCCTGAGCACCAGGCATGGACACGGTATACATATATACATTCAGGCAAAACATAATATACATAAAAATAAATAATTTGTTTTGAGACAGGGTTTCTCTGTGGAGCCTTGGCTGTCCTGGACTCACTCTGTAGACCAGGCTGGCCTCAAACTCACGGATAGCTGTCTACCTCTGCTTCCCTAAGTGCTGGGATTACAGGCATGTAGCACCATGCCTAGATAATAAATATATCTTAAAACATTTCTAATTAAAATTATGATTAATTTTTAAAATTAAAATCCTAACTAAATGAAATCACCAAACAAGAGTCAAGACAAACCCTCAACCAGACATCTTTTGTTACCAAATGAAACCTCCAGTGGCAGGAACGGGTTACATCTAATTGAGTTGTTAGCCAAAGGAGCCTCATGGAAATCTCCAAACAACCCATGCTATTGCCAAGGATACCGGCTGATCCACACACTGATGGGAAAGTCCTACTGCTGAAGACAACTCCTACATATCTCACTCAACATGGAGAAGCTGTGCTGGTGCCTCCCGAGAGCCTTCACCCTGCTGGCTAATGTTCATGGTGCTGGAAGGAACTGCACGCTACCAGAGGAGAACGGTAAACACCAACCCCGCTATAAATCTGATCTACACGGGTGAGCCTCCTGTATGATATGTGGGTGTAAGAGCAGTACAAGAGTTGTGAGAGCTACCAACCACTATCTGGCTGAATGTAAGGCCCGCTCCATGAGATGAAACCTGTCTCTTGATACCGCTTGTGTGACCAAGAACCCGATAGGCCATGGACCTACGGGAAAACCAAATACTGCTATCATGCTAAAGGAATATAGTGATAAAATTCTTCCTAAAATGACATTCTGCTGTACCTATAGATGAAGGTCATGCTCAGCCATCATCAGAGAAACTTCCTCATGCGAGGGAGAGGAGCAAACCCAGAGACCCACAATTTCACAGTGTGCAAAGAGTTAGAGAACTTGGAATCTTAGAACTCAGTCCTAAAAGGGAAGTTTCCATCCAACTGCTCCCCTCGGGGATAAGGGAATGCCGCAGAAGAAGAGGCAGAGATTGTAAGAGCCAGTGGAGATGGAAGACAGCAAGGAAAGAAAGCCTTCTAGGTATAACAGAGGTGGTGCATATGGACTCACAGAGACTGTGGCAGCATGCACAGACATGCACAGGTCTAAGCCAGATGGGGTTCCAACACTGAGAAAAGAAGTGGACCCCCATCTCTGATCCACACTCTATCTCCAGCTGACAACTATTCATGAAAGAAAAATTTGTTTTCCCCAATGGAGTCTAACTGTGTATACAAACCACACTTAAGGGTGGGCCCCACTGCCGTAGACAATCAGCATAGATCAAACGCAATGGTATTGGAGGTTCTTTATCTCATAGTGCTTTGTTGGGGCTTTGTTCACACACACACACACACACACACACACACACACACACACACACACACACACATACACACACACACACAGGAAAAAGCACAGAGAACCATAACTGGGTAGTGTGCAGAGTTAGAGACCTTAGAACATTCAGTACTAAAATGCATCACGTGTGTGTATGTATGTATGCATATGTGTATTTACCTTACAGGTCTTTTGCTTATATAGTATGCTTTCCAATTTTGTGTTTTTGAGGGAAGTGTGTGTGTGAGCATATTTCTGCAGCTGTGTGTGTTTCTTCTGCTTTTTCTTTGGCCCCTTTTTCTACTCCGTCCTACTCTGTTTTTATTTCTGTTATTGTTGCCACTTTGTTTTTTAATGAGGAAGATAAAGAAAAGATGTAGATTTGGGTGGTTGTGGAGGATCTGGGAGGAGTTGGGGTAGAGGAAATCATGATCAGAATATGTAGTATGAAAAAACCCATTTTCCATAAAAATTAACACGAAATATAACATATATTAAAGCTCATGGTACTCCAAAGGTTGTCAAGAGTCCATGGTTGCTTTGCTAAATGGACATGTCAACCTGCTTCCTAAATATTTATGTTTACAGCCATAGATCTGTTCTCAGCCTTGGTCAGAGGAGCTTCCGTTTGCAGTGGGTGGCCATTGGAGCAGGTGCTGAAGACAGGTGACACTGTGGACAGGTGACACCGAGGACAGGCAACACTGAGAACAGGAGACAAAGGACAGGTGACATTGAGAACAGGTGATGTCGTGGACAGGTGATGCTGTGAACAGGTGACACCGAGGACAGGTGACACTGAGGACAGGTGACACCTAGAACAGGTGACACTGAGGACAGGTGACACTGAGGACAGGTGACACTGAGGACAGGAGACACCGAGGACAGGTGACACCGAGGACAGATGACACTGAGAACAGGAGACACTGAGGACAGGTGACACCTAGAACAGGTGATGCTGAGGACAGGTGACACTGAGTGCTCAGCCCTAAACAGAAGGACATCTGTCTCAACTACTTCAAGGACCGTCATGGGGAAGGGGACAGAAAGAGTGTGAGAGTGGGAGGGAGGGAGGAGCTCTGTCCTCAGGACTCGGCATGGTTGTTGCACTCTTGAACTCACAGCTGATGTGGTTAGCTGCACAAGACCTCCATAAGGTCAAGCCTTATTCCAGCATATAGACCGTACAATTGCTTACCGTATTCCAAGTCTCAGGCTCATACACACAGGGAAGTGTAGCTACCGTCCTCATTGAAGAAGCCTCTCTTTTATCTCGGGTGGAGACTACCACAGAAAACAATAACTGGACAATGCAGAGATCAGTGGACCAATGAGCCCCAGCCACAGTGGCCACACCTACAACACAGCTCCTACATCTAGCTTGCACAGCCTAGGGAACATTGAAGAAGAGGGAGTGGAAGGATGGTAAGGGCTGGAATGCCAGGAACTCTGCTGTAAGACAGTGTCTCCTAGAAATGGCTGCATACAGGGGCTGGTGGTGGCACACACCTTTAACCCCAACACTTGGGAGGCAGAGGCTGGTGGATCTCTGTGGGTTGAGGCCAGCCTCAGAGCTAGTTTCAGAGAGCCATGGCTACACAGAGAAACCCTGTCTCAGAGAGAGAGAGAGAGAGAGAGAGAGAGAGAGAGAGAGAGAGAGAGAGAGAGAGAGAGAGAGAGAGAGAGAGACATATGTCTGTATATACAAGACTGGACTAATGGCAACATGTTAATGTGGAAGCAGAAATAAACTTCTCAGGGCCTCAGCTTTAGACAAAGAGATGCAGGCAACTAATGACTGCTAGGAGAGGGATAATGAACTCCCAGGGATGACCCCTCTTATGTCCAGTGCAGAGTGGTCAGAGCCTTGAAACCATGTACACACCCAAAACAGAAGTGCATGTAGTAGGTTGTATTTAGATATATTTGTACATACACACACACACACATATGTCAAAGGGAAAACTGATCAACTTGAAAGAGGGGGGATGTGGGAAGGCTTTGAGGGAGAGCCTCTGGGGGTAGCAGGAGAGAGGAAAAGGAGGGGAAAGTGATATAATTTTATTTCAATTTCACTTAAAAACATATTTGTAAAGGTTTTAGTATGGGTGGAGGAGGGGCTGCCGAGGCTCTGCAATTGCTGAAGACTATCGGCAGTTGGTGGCTAGTGGGGGAAGGAAAGTGATTTTTCTTTGGGGGTGTGGTTACTGACAGGCTGTCCATGTTCTCTGGTGGATGGCATCACACCCATGACATATAGGCAGCACTAACTGTCCTCAGTGGTTTACACAAGAAAACAAAAGGAGAGGACATGACCTTATAAAGGACTGTGTCAGGAAGCTCAGGGCTGTGGTTACTTGTTTATTTTTAATTTATTAATTTCTTTATCATATCATCTATCTATCATCTCTCTATCATCTATTTACCTACCTATCTAGTGAATGATTTTTTAAAAATTTATTTATTTTATGAATATGAGTGCTCTGTTTTCATTTATACCAGAAGAGGGAATCAGATTCCCTTACAGATGGTTGTGAGCCATCATGGGGTTGCTGGGAATTGAACTCAGGACCTCTGGAAGAACAATCAGTGTTCTTAATGGCTGAGCCATCTCTCCACCCTGATTTTCTTTTTCTTTTTTTGGATACAGGCTCTCATGTATTCCAGGCTGGTCTTGAATTCTCTAAGTAGTCCAGGCTCATCTCCAACTTGTGCGGCTCTGGTCCTGATCCTTCTGCTTCTGCCTATCAGACGCTGGGGTGACAATGTGCTCCACTAAGCCTGTTTATTTTTCCACTGAAGTGTGTTTATATAGCACATCTTTCTTGGGTAAATGTCAAAATAAAGCACACACTCGCCTCTACCTTGTGTGACAGCTGAGCGTGGAGGCACCCCCCTCCCATGACAGCTGGACAGTGTGTGAGCACATCCTATCCTCTGAGCAGGTGCCAGCACAGACCTTTGCTGCTACAGACGAAGCTGTATCTCATCAGCTATGCTGGCAACCAACGCCTGTCTTTTTGTTAGCGTGCTTTGAACACATCTTCAGGACAGGGGTTTATGAGTCAATGGCGGAATGCAGAGGTAATTTTGCTAAATTTCACATCATGAGTGTTGTGCCATTTTGTGTTCCCACCAACAATAACGCAGAGGACCTTTTGCTATAAAATAACTTTGGAGTGTTGGGAGAAAGGAAGAGTGGCCTGTTAGGTAATCTTAGGTTCTGCTCAACAACCAGCTTTGTCCACAGTCTCCATGCACGTTCTCTGTAATGTCAATATAATCATGTTATTCACATGTCTAAAATTCTTCTGCTTCCTTTTTTATATAACATATTTTAAAAAGATTTATTTATTTATCTAGAGACAAAATTTTGCTATGTAAAGTTGACTTACCTGGAAATTGCTGGGTAAACCAGGCTGTTTAAATATATATTTTACATAATATTTCAAAAAGATTTATTTATTTATTTATTTTGTTCTTTTAAAAAAATTTCAGCTTATTTACTTTATATCCCAAGGGTGCCCTCTCCCTCTTCTCCTCCCAGTTCCATCCTTCTCCTCCTTCCCTTTTCCCTTTATCCTCAGAAAAAGGGAGCCCCCTTTCCCTGTATCAAACCTCCCCAGCACATCAAGTCATATCAAGACTGAGCATATTCTCATCCCCTGATGCCAGGCAAGGTAGCCCTGCTGCGGGAAGTGATCCAAGCCGGCAGCAGAACCCATGTTAGAAACAGCACACCCCCACCCCATCCGTCCTCCAGGCGACCCACATGAAGAGGCCAAGCTGCCCACCCTCCACATATGTGCAGGGGGCCTAAGTCCAGACCATGCACGCTCCTTAGCTGATGTCTCAGTCTCTGTAGCCCCAGTGGGTCTGGGTTAGTTGTCTCTGTTGGTTTTCTTGTGAGGTTTCTGTCCCCTCCAGATCCTTTCATTGTTCCCTCAACATCTCCACAATACCCCCCTGAGCTCCACCCCATGCTTAGCTGCAAGTCCCAGCATCTGTCTCAATCCACTGCTGGCTGGAGCCTCCCAGTTAGCAATCAAGTTAGGCTCCTGTCTGCAAGCATAGCAGAGCATCATTAATAGTGTCAGGGGCTGGCTCTCTACTGTGGGGTGGGTCTCAGATTGGGCCAATTATTGGTTGGACTTTCCCTCAATCTTCATTCCCTTGTTATTCTTGCACTTCTTGTAGGCTGGGTGATTTTTGGATCAAAGGTTTTGTCAGTGAGTTGTTGTTTCCCTCTTTCCACTAGTCCTGCCTGGCTAGGAGGTGGTCACTTGAGCCTTCATGTCCCCCCTTGCTAGGAGTCTCAGCTAGAGTCACACCCATATCCTCCTAGGAGCCTACCCTCTCACAAGCCTCCAGCTTGACAAAGAGATGTCTCCCCTCAGAATCCCTTCTTGTTCCCATCCCTCTCACCTCTCCACACCTGATCCCCACCCTTGTTTCTTTTCCCCATTCCATTTTTTGTCCTGTTCCCTCTCTTCATCCACTTCTGCTGTCTATTCTATTTCCCTTTCTGAGTGACATTCTGGCACATTCCCTTGGGCTCTCCTTGTTACTTAGCTTCTTTGGGTCTATGAATTGTGGTATCCTGTACTATAGGTCTAATATCCACTTATAAGTGAGTACATACCATGTGTGTCTTTCTGGGTCTGGGTTAACTCAGAATGATCTTCTGGTTCTATTCATTTGCTTTCAAATTTCATGATTTCTTTTGTTTTTAATAGCCTAGTAGCATTCCATTGTGTAACTGGACCAACTGTATCTACTCTTCGGCTGAGAAACATCTAGGTTGTTTCCTTGTTGGCATGTGTTGTCATTTGAGTTTTTGATCTTAGCCATTCTGATAGGTGTAAGATGGAATCTCAGAGTCCTTTTGATTTACATTTCTCTGATGGCTAAAGACACTGAGCATTTCTTTAAGTGCTTCTTTGCCATTAGAGATTCCTCTGTTGAGAATTCTCTGTTTAGCTCTGTCCCCCATTTTAAAATTGGGTTGTTTGGTTTGTTGGTTCAGTGAAGGTTGGCACAGCGCGTTAGTTGCTCATGCCACTGTGACAAAACACCTGAAAGGAGCAGTTTCTGTTTCAGAAGTTTAACTCTGTGAAGGCAGGGAGGACGTGACAGAAGAGAACAGCTCACATCGTGGTGACCAGGAAGCAGACAGGAAGGCGAAAACCCTTCAGAGACAAGCTCCCAGTGATGCAACTTCTTCCAGCCAGGCTCCGCCTTCCACTGTATCTACCGCTTACTAAGAATATATCTATTAAGTGATTTCTGTGTCTATACTCAGTCTCCCTCAGGGGTAGAATGCCAATCAGCTTTCTGTTGTTATGGAAAACCATGTGAGACAAATAACTTATAGGGAGAAAAGGTTTATTTTGACTTGTGTTTTCAAAGGCTTTCATTCATGATTGGTTGGCCCTTTTTGCTTTTGGTATTGTAGTAAGAATAGGTGTGAAGGAAGCTGGTGCTTGCAGTTGGGTTGAAGTAAAGTGAACCACAGGAAAGGCTGTAGTCTCAGCCTCTCCTGTGAAGGAATGCTCCCAATGAGTTAATTTACTCTCACGATGCCCTGTCTCTTAAAGGTTCCCTCCCTTCCCAATAGCACCAGGGGCTTGGGACTAAGCCTTTAACACTCTGACCCCGAGGAACATGTCAGGCCCAAACTATAGCAGGAGGACAGCTTCTCTCGTTCATTAAAATTTTTTATTTTATATATGTATGTGTGTCTGTATGCTGCATGTATGCAGGTGTCCACAGAAGCCAGAAGAGGGCATTGGATCCCCTGGAACTGGAGGTACAGGTGGGTTCTGAGCTACCTGATGTAGGTTCTGGAAGCTTAACTTGTGGCCTCTGTGATAGCAGCAGGCACTAGTTTCAACGGAGCTATCTTTCCAGCCCCTGAAGACAGTTTCTTGAAGTCAGGACCATTCGTTAAGTCAGCATTTTTTTTAAAGACTGAAAAGACATCGTATTCATCTAGGTGGGATGCATGTCTGTAATGCCAGCACTTGGGAGGTAAAGGCAGGGGGATCAGAAGTTCAAGGTCATTCGGGGCTTCATGAGACCTTGTCTCAAAGAACTTTTGGAACCAAACCAATCAACCAACAACTCTGCCCCCATGTTAGTAGAGCTGGAGAGATGGTTCAGTGGTTAAGAACACTTGCTGCTTTTGCAGAGGACTTGGGTTTGGTTCCCAGCATCTATACAGTGGATTCCAACCATCTGCAACTTCAGTTCTAGGAGATCCAACACTGTCTTCTGGCTTCCATGGGCCATCACCAATGCCATCAATACATCCATCGCCTCTAAAGATGCCCTCCTTCCTCACCTACTTATCTTTTATTATTATAATTATCATCATATTATTATTTTGCAATAGGAACACTTAACCTAAGATCTGCCTTCTTGGTAATAGCCCCTAGGAGACTGGGAGCTTCAGGCACGGGGTGGTAATTACTCATTGTGTGTAACTGAAACCTGGTTTCGGCAGGGGGGTGGAGCACCTTTTATTTATCTTGCATTTTCAGAGCATCTTCTCCCTGCATTTAACAGGAGCTCCTGAGAGTGAACCTAGGCCTTGTGAAGCCTGAGACATATACAATCTGGAGAGATTCTTTAGGCAAAGGAATCCAGATCACAAAGATCCAACTAAGCTTTGGAAGGAACTCGAAGCATGGGTCTCAAGCTCAGGCTTCATTAGTGTCAGAGAAAAGCCACCTTCGGGTTCATTGCATGCCTGCTGGGTGAAGGAGTGAGTCAAAGGTGGATTTTAAAAGTCTGATTTTGCTGGTTTTATTTTTGGTGGATTAGGAATTGAGAGAGACAGGGGTAAGACAAGATGATATACTCCATTGGATTTTTTGTCCATAATTAGGACTTAAGAACTCCCCAGTTCAAGGCTGCTTCCACCCCAGGTTTGCAGCTAATGGGGATGAGAATAATCAGGTATGGTGGCATGTCACCAGTGTTAGACAGTGGCTGTGTGGGCTTTCTGCGTCCCGTTCTCCACACTTGGAGCCAATAGAACATTCCACCCTTTTCAGAGATTCATCCTCTGGCTCCTCCATCCTCGTGACTCAAGTGGGCAGATCAGGTTTTGGGTGAGGGCATGAGGTCTGTCCACCCCCAGATCTGGGCATCCAACTGAGTCTCCTTCCTATCTGCTGTGCTGCGAGAGTCGCCATGACGAACATTTGATAAATGCACCTCTGTCCATCCCCCCTCGTCATAGTCCACCGAGAGGAGGCAAGCCATTATCTGCATGTTAGGATGGAATCTGGAGGCACAGAAGTGTTGTGAGGCAGGGGCTTTGTCATTCAGTCCCTCTGTGGCTCAGTCTTGAGGCAGGCTTTCACTTTCTTAGGGAAATTGTTTTTTGCTCTGAAGACCTTTCAATGATTGATCAGTACTGCTCCGTGGATGGAGAGTGATGTTAGCTGAGAGTCAGTCAAGTATAGATGTGAATCTCACCCACAAAATGCAAACTTTCATGGCAACCTTGAGACAAGCATCTGACTACATGTCTGTGCAACAAAGCACAGCAGAGTGCTCACTGAGGTTGTCCCTGTAGCCCTCAGCTTCCACATCTGGTAGATGGGCAGGCTTACCTTCATCTTTGAGCTTCCCTTCCATTAGTGGGAGTCACATCAGGGAGGTGAATGTGAGCTAAGGGCTCGAAGGCGGCTTCTGGCACACACCAGAGCTATTTATGTGACTTTCAGTTTTCAGAGACAGCTGTTTCAAGCACTAGGAGGGAGAGAGCCAGTCCCTCTAAGAGGCTACTCTGAGCATGTGAGCAATTGGTACACAGATGCTCCCTTCATTAAGTTTTTCTTTCTGTAGCTGGACCAGAAACCTTTGCTGCCTGGAGTTCAACAATTAGGCTGGACTTGCTGGCTAATGAGCCAAGGATCCTCCTGCCCCCGGTGCTGATGTCACAAGTCTGTGGCACTGTGCTCAGCACGTTTATGCGTGTTCTAGGGACACGACTTTGTGCTTGCAAGGAAACAAATGCTTACTAACTGAGCCATCTCACCAGCCTGGGCTTGGCATCCTGACTCTAACACATTTTCTTTCTGTGTTCTTTGAGCAAGGCAAGGAAACCCTTGGACCTTCAGTCTCTTTGTCTGCAGAAGGAGAACTGAGCCAGCAACATCTTGTTTGCAGAGCTTTGGTGAGGATGTGCTAGGTAAAGCATGTGCTGGCTTTTTATTTCCTGCTGTTACTGTGTGGGCTGCTGGATGAGGGATTCTGGATCAGTGGATCAAGGGGTTGCCCTTTCAGGGATTCGGTTGTGGAACTGTGTGGTAGCCTAGGGGTTGCAGATTGACATTGCCACTGGCTGTTCTGCAGTCAAGCTCAGCTCTCAGTTACCTTGGGCCTCAGTGTTTCTGTTTATTTATTTTTATAAGGGGACTGTTATGGTGAAGGAAAAGAGAGCTATTAATGAACATATTATTCAATGATGGAAGATTATACGCAGCTACTATAATTGCATTATGCACCTGCAGCCTGAAGTTCATGCCGAGATTCAAGCTTAGCACTTGAAATGTTTTTAAATGGAAGCCCAAGTTTTCCATCACAAGAAGGTGAGAGTGTGTGTGTGCGTATGTGTGTGTAGGACATTTTCCTAAAAGAGAAAACACTAGCATCTTTAATCACTGAAGACCAGTAAGAACCTTAGGATTCAGCATGGGTTCAAAGGAGCCACCAGCTTCCTCTTGAGGGAAGAAGGGCTTTCACAAAGAAATTCTTAGTCTTGGAAAAGGACGAGATGGGGGCAGGAGATTTTCCTTGGGTTATTCTTACCTTTCTTTCATCTGATGTACTTAGAATCTCTGAGAAGCAAACATTATGATGGTCAATTGACAAGGAAGGGTTGGCTGAGGGTCAGAGCATCAAAATAACAGGCTCTAAGGTTCAGAGCGAGTGCAAGGAGTTACCCTGATTGTATGTAGTCTTTACCCTGATTTATATACTAACCCTAACCCTCATTCCTTACCCTAGTCTTCACCCCAACCCACACCCTCATCCTAACCCCAACCCTTGACCTAACCATAGCTTTCATCTTAATCTTAAGCGTAACCTTGCTTCTAACCCTAACTGTAATCCTGATCCCTAACCCTAATTCTCACCCAGATTTTAACCCTACTTCTAACTGTAACCCTCCCTTAACCCTCATTCTAATTAGAATCCTTTCCCTGATCCTAATTTTAGTTCCTGTTGGAACTCTAACTTTGTTTGAACCTGTATCTTCACCCTAACCTGAATCCAAGTCTTATTGTTAACTGTGATTCTCACTCTCACCCTGATCCTAACCCTAACCCCAAGTTTAATTCTAACCTTAACCGGAACCCTGAGCATAACCGTATTCCCGTATTCCCAAGCTTATCCTGTAGAGACATCTTAGAGTTTTGCCTAGAAAAAGGCCGAATGAGTGTCTTCAAATAGTTCTTTATTTACTGCTTGAAGCCCAAGATGATCTATTTGGACTTGGACTGTGGTTTTTGAAACCTAACTCTGCTTCAACATGTCCTACTTTGGGGTCCCTTCCCCCTGTGTGGGCCAGCAGGGCCAGTAGTCAGTGTCCAAAGGGTGAGGACATCGCACGGGGCAGGTGTTGTTTTTACTTGGTATTAGCTCTGCACTCATGTTTACAGTCACCTGCTATTTATGGCTCACAATGCCAGCTTTCCAATTAGGGTAGTGATTTAGTTTTACAACAAATACATTTAAATTATTTCAGAGTGTGTAGATCTGAAAAATTCTTAAATACATGCTAGAGGTGGTGGCAGGTGTAATAACAATAATTGCAAAGGTTTATTGAGTACTTATGTGGGCCAAGTGTGATTCTAAGCACTTTCTATTCATCTGCTTATTTTAATCTTCACATCCATTATGGCTGGGCCTAGGACTAGCGCCACTTTACAACAGAGCAAATGGAAGCTCAAAGGTTTCAGTACGTGTATGGGCTGTAGGACTGGTCAGTGAAAGAGTCAGGACTGGAATCCAGACCCCTGACTTGACTCCATGTTCCTAAGTGCTTCTGCTCATAGGATATGAATAAATGATGTCAGTTTGAGGTTTGCCTGGGCTTGTATGTAGAGTGATTGCTTGCTCTGATGGCTCAAGACTTTCTTGATTGAACATTTTGCATATAGGGAGACCCTCAAGTCCCTAACCAATGGTTACCAAAGAAGACTCCAGTGACGTCTAAAGTCTTTCCCAATCTCTTCTGAAATTGTCTTACTGCATACGGTGGCAACACACGCCAAGCATACGCAACCAAACTAAACACGCCAGCTCTGCAGGGACTGTGAGGAGTAAATATACACATCTCTTTACCACACACACCACATAACATCCAGACATTTTTGCTTAAAAATAACAGGGTAAGTGCTTGATCGGTGTGAATGTAACTAACGGTGACACTTGCCTTCTCCACATAAATAACAAAGCAAAAATGTCCCACATCTCTATCTACAGCAGAACAGTGTCATGTACAGAAATATCATATCTTGGCACACTGACACACATCACATATCAGAATAAAGGAGACTCTCAATGCAGCTGAAATAGTAACGATACAAATGACAATCATGGTGATAGTTAAATTGTAATAATAATGGAAGATGTTGATGGCAATGGTGCTGCTGGTAGTGATGATGGTGCTGGTGCTGATGGTGCTGATGGTAAAGATGAGTATGATGGTGGTCGTGATTACGATGGTGATGATGGTGATGATGACAATGAGGGTAATGGTTTTGATGATAATGGTAATGAAGGCGGTGATGATGGTGATGATGGATGATGGTGATGATGGATGATGGCTGTGATGATGGTGGTGGTGGTGGGGACAGCGGCTACCCTGCAAGTTATCATCCACCTTTTTCCAACACTGTGCTCAATGCTTTGTATGCATTGTTTTGGTTTTTTTGTTTGTTTGTTTTTGCTTTTGAAACAGGGGCTTGCTATGAAGTTGTGGCTTGCTCGGAACTCACTATGTGGAGCAGGTTGGTCTTGAACTTGTGGCAGGCAGTCCTTCTCTCCTTGTCTCCTGAGTGCTAGGATTAGAGATGTATGTCGCCATGCCTGGTTGTGTGCAATTCTTGCGGGGTAGTGCCATTCACGATCAACTCCGTTTTGCACATGAGGAAACGGGGGCACATAACATTTCTAAAATTGCCAAATTAATATATACAGGAAACGAGGAAGTGGGATTTCTAACTCAGGCATCAATTCTGCAGAAGAGTGCCCTTCACCCAAGTGGTGGATGAGGAGGTGCACATTGGAACTGAGGTTAGGAAAGTCATGGCAGCCGGACCCATGCTGATGACATTGTTTTCAACAACTTTTGGGAGACCTCTTCTAAGCAATCTTGACACTATGTGCTAGAAGCAAACTCAGCACGAGCTGCCAATTGGATGATGAACTGTGGTGCCACCTTCTAATTTGCATGTAAGCTCCCCCTGGTCTTCATTGGCTTTTGAAGCTCTTCTCTTCCCTCAGGGCCCACTTCCAGGCATGGAAGGATGCACCTGTGCCTGGTGCCCAGAAAGAAGTGACACACGCCTTCACATGTCTCACAGAGCGCGCAGTACAGAGGAGGGCCCCTTAGCTTCCTGTCATGGCTGGTCCTGACCCCTCCCTGCTCAGCTGTTGCTGTGTCTTCCCTCATTTCCTCTCCCTCCGGAGGAGCCTCATCAGAATTCAGTGAGTGAAAGCAATATTTATGAGAATAACCTTGAGCCTACTTGTTCATTTATTTGTAGCACTCAACACTTTATTATTAGCAGCAGATTACTTGGCGATACACCTCACAATTGCTTGCAACGCACTACACCTTGTCTGAAGACTGCTGGCAGAACGTGGGTAGAAAAAAAAGATGGAATGAGAGAAAGAAGGGGAAGAGAGGAGAGAGAGGAGAGGTGAGGGAAGAGGGGCAAGGAGAGAGAAGGAGACGGAAAGAAGGAAAGTGGGAGGGAAGGGAGAGGGAGGAATCTCTTCCTTGCTCTCGTGAGGTTACATCCTGGACACAAGCTGACTCACCAATCTGCATCTAGACCACTGTTCTCAACGTTCCTAATGCTGCGACCCTTTAATACAGTTTTGTATGTTGTGGTGACCTCCAACCATAAGATTATTTTTGTTGCTTCTTCATAACTGTAATTTTGCTACTGTTAAGAATCATAATGAAAGCATCTGTGTTTTCCGATGGTTTTAGGTAGCCCCTGTGAAAGGGTCATTTGACCCTCAAAAGGTCATGACCCACAGGTTGAGAACTGCTGATCTAGACACTCTTTAGCATTGACAGCTGAGTCCCTGATTTAAGGGTTCATAGGGATTTTTCTCTGACGCCAGGGACACTTGGGCCTTTTCCCAAGAGAGCACTCTTGGACTCCTGGAACTCCAAAGCCTTTGGCAGTTGTCAAGAACCTTGGGATTTAGGTCACGTTCAGTGGTAGAGACAGAGCAGTATGGCACCTTTAGGCTCTGACTATGTACAGCTTAAGCGTTCCCCCCTGCCCCCCAGGATGAAGATACTTGAGAAAAGAAGTTAAGGGAAGAAAGATCTACTTTGGTTCATGTTCTCGGAGGGATCAGCCCTTGCTCACTTGGACTCACGCGTTTAGGCATAGCATCATGGCAGGGATAGCATGTGTCAGAGCGACGCTGTATTGTGGCACACAGTGAGCTGAGGCTGAAGCAGCTTACATCCGGATGGACTGGAAGCTGAGAGAGGAATGCCTCACCTCATGGCAGAGAAGGTGGCATGACAGGATAGAGCCCTCGGGGACTGAAGACTTCTGTCCAGCCGTCTACTTCCTTCAACCAGGTCCTGCCTTTGATGGTTTTAATCACCCCTAATGGTCTAATTGAAGTTTCAAACCTCCAAAGGCTTAAGCCGCTGAGTGAGCCAGAGCTCTCACGATTTATACACTCGCCTCTAGAGAGTCTCGGTCACACTCAGAGGATACTACCAATCTCCTCTGGGCGCTGACCACTCATCGTCTTTGCTCTCATCTCTCCCCCTACAAGGTGGTCTGACAAGTTGTCAGAACTGTGTGGGATCTCTCCCTGGGAGAAAACTTCCTCCCTTGGGTGTGATTCCTGGGGAAATATAGTTCTCCGTGTGTCTGTTATGTCAGGGGTCTGACAGCTTCTGGGAGAGGCTGCGCTCTAGGGGCTGCCTCTGTGCTCAGGGGCAGGGTCTCCCCCAGAGCCTCCGGAGTGGGTCAGTGCTGCCAGCGTTTTCCCATCCCCATGTGGCCTCCTTTTGGAAAACAAAGTTTGGACAGAGCCTCAGGAATGCAGGGAACCATCTGTAGAGAAGGGGAAGACTAGCAGGAGTCAGTGCAGAGGCATACAACACTCCTCCCCACAGCCTCGGCTGAGCGTAGCTCTGGTGCCTTGACCTCTGGCCTCAGGAAGCATGAGCAGCCATTTCCGTTGTGGAAGCTCATGGCTTGTGGAGGCTTGCTACTTCAGCTTCAGCAAAGGAAGACACAGTGGAACACAAGCAGCTTGGGGATTGGGAGGGTGAGATGGAAGGACGTGAGGAGAGGGATGAGGGGTGCCAGTCACGGGAAGGGAGATGCAGGGTGTGGGTAGAAAGTCGTGGTGAGCACTGTCCCCCAGAGCTATGTCCCTAGCCTTCGATGGTCTTGGGCCTTTGGGTCAGCTCTAGGGTTGGGGAAGTGGCTCAGACTGTTATGCAAGCATGAGGAGCTGAGTCTGGATCCCAGCACCTATGGGAGAAGCCAGGATTGGAGGCAGAGACAGGAGGATCCTGGGAGGCTGCTGCTCAACCAGTTGGTGAGTCCCAGGTTCAATGAGAGACACTGCTTCAAAAAATAAGGTATGGAGTGAGGGAGCCATCCGATGTCACCTTTTGGCGTCTGTGTACATATGCATAAATACATACATACATACATACATACATGAGCTAATATACATACACATGTGCACATATAGACATACACAACACACAGATGCACACGGATACAGACACAGACACCCGGACACAGACAAGCACACACACACACACACTCTCTCTCTCTCTCTCTCTCTCTCTCTTTCTCTCTCTCTCTCTCTCACACACACACACACACACACACACACAGATACAGTTATACAGTCACACAGGCACAGACATACAGAAAGACATACAGACACATAGGCACAGACACAGACATACACAGACACACACACACATAAACACATAGAGACACACAAATACACACAGACACACATACACACACACACACAGACACTCACCCAGACACCCAGACACAGACACCAAGACACACCCAGAGACATATCCAGATACACACACACACACATGTGCTTGGAAACACACAGACACACAGACACACACAGACACACAGACACATACACCCCTTTGCTCTGCTGTGTGACCTTTGTCCGGTTACTTAACTTCTCTGGGCTTCATCACTCATCCAGAAACACCATGCTTTCTGGGAGGACTTTATTTGTGAGTTGGTTACACAGTTGCTGTATCTGCGCAGAGCAGGAGCGGAAGCTGAGCCCCCGGTGCTCAGGGTGCAGACAGACGCACTGCTGCACATGCTGTTTGGCTGGGTGTTGTTTCCCTCCCCACAGGCAGGACTGGGCAGCGTTGGAAGCAGGAATCTAGAGGCACAGGGTTGGATACTCCTGCCAGGCAGTGAAGTCACTGTGAATCCTGTACCTCTGGAGTCCTTCCAGCAGGGTCACCTGTGGGGAAAGTCTCCGTCATCCTGGCATTCTTGAACGGCAAGTGCTGGGGCTGCACTGTTGCCATGGTGACGGAGAAGCCAGTGCCGCACTGAAGGTGGGAGGAGGTGGTGTGGAGAAAACACTCAGCGTTTGATGTAGGGATCCTAGCACAGTGAGCAGGGATCCATGTGTGTGACGGTGAAGTTCTTCCCCACGAGTGCAAGCCCGGCTCTTCCGTCCCCTGCATCTCCCGCAATGAGCAGGGGTGCCTGCGTGTGTCCGGGTGTCTGAGTGTCTGTATGTCTGTCTCTGTGTGTGTGAGCATGTTTACATTTGCTCCCGTGTGTCCTTGTGTGCCTATATGTTTCTTCATCCTGTTTGTATAAAAGCCTTTTTGTGTCCCTGTGTGTTGCGGTTCTTTATATTTAAAATATTTACATGGATTTAAAACATTATCATTAATATTTTGTGAGTGTATGTATGAATGCATCTGCATTTGCATGTGAGAGTGTGGATACGTGTGTGCCGCGTGAGTGTGTAGAGGCTCAAGGACCGCATGGTAGAGTTAATTCTCTCTTTCCACTTTACATGGATTCTGGGGACTGCACTCAGGTGGTCAAACTGAGGCAGTGAGTGCTTCACCCACCCAGCCGTCTTGCTGGCCCCAGCACGGATGGTTTAATACCCAGCATTGGCCGGGCACTTAATATTTGCGGCTAAGTGTGGTAGCAGCTTCCTGTAGACTACAGTTTAATCTCAACCGTTTGCCAGGAGAAAGCAGAGGCACATGGGAGCAATTTGTCTGCAGAGCAAATAACTTGTTTAGAAGGCAAATTTACTCATTGGCTAATAAGTAAATGGTACAGCTTGGACCATCCCTGCTGGCTCTGTGCATATGTCTGTATGTGTCCCTGTGTGTCTGTCGGTCTGTGTGTTTATGTCCCCTTGTGTCTGTCATTCAGTGCGTATACATGTCTGCATGTGTCCCCGAGTCTGTGTGCATAAATGTCTATATATGTTCTTGTGTCCCAATGTTTTTGTAGGTCTATGTGTATGCCCTGTGTGGTTATGTGTCTCTGTGTGCATCCATGCCTAAATGTGCCCTGTGTGTCTATGTATCTCTGTATTTGTGCTTTTATGTGTTTTTGTATGTTTGTGTGTATCAATGTGTGTATGTCTGTGTATGCGAGTGCCATGTATTTATGCATACATACCTCCGTGTATGCATGTGGATGATGCACACACATGACCATGCATCTACACTTGTCTCTATGCATATGTGCAAGTGGATGCGGTTTTGATTTGTGAACATGCCATGTGCCGATTTTAGTTCTTTCTTGAGCAGAGTCCTCTATTTCTGAGTTACTTATTCACGAATGAATTCATGTCACATGAGGAACAAATCCTAACAAACAAACAAAAAAACTAGGAATGTTTGGTGGGGCAATCACGGAGGGAGTCCCTTGGATCTCTTGAATGAAGTTATTAGGGTTGAACGACCACGGAGCGGGTGGTCTGTCTGTGACAATACCTCACCACGCCTGGCTAATGAACAGGCTGCCTTTTTCAGGCTTCACGTTTGAAGGCAACGCTTCCTCCCACAGCACCCAGGCTCTGCTTGTGTTGTTAGCAGACATGTGACAGCCTGAGAATTCTGCCAAAGGACATGCTATGGCTGCATGTCTTCTCCAAAAACGAATCTTGAATTTAAACAAAATCTGTGTGTGTGTGTGTGTGCACGCATGTACATGCACACATGCACATGTATGTGTGCTTGCTCCCATGTGTACTCATGTGTGCTGTGCACGTGTGTGCATGGTATGTCTGTGTCTGTCTGTGTGTGTGCATCCCTGTGTGCCTGTGTATACACAGCGTAACAACATGCTCATTTGCTTTTCTGGAGCTGTCCCTCAGTGGCCGAATTTCTCAGACCGTACAGTGAGAAGTGGCTTTCCAGAGCTGTGTCACCTGGTGCCCCTTTCCCGTCACACCAGGGGGACAAACATTGCCTTCTCCCTTACACTCCTGAGGGCAGGTGCTGTGTGTTTCCACCGTGTGTGCTCAGTGCCTCACACAGCACAGGACACACACTGGGCCTACACCAATGTAGACAGACTGTAAAACTGGGAACGTCTGAGGCTCGGGGTCAGTGCTGGAGTAAATTATTGAGGACACAGGAAGAAGAATGTAAAACTGCAGAAATAAAGTCAGAAACCCCCTGAGCCACTCTCTGCCCAACAGTCTCCATCCAGGAGGTCCTAAAGGGGCAGCAGCTTCCCAGCGGCAACTGTCAGCCGCTTACCCAGTGATCAGTTAGTCAGGGTGTGAGAGAGGTTTGAATCGAGGTGCTACTGATCTCCCTACCAGGAAATGCTGGGTGACCGGCAGGGAAGCAGTGTGGTGTTGGAGACATGGACTGTCCTTTACCCTTTAGGGCAGTTAGCAGCATCCCTGGTCCTACCCACTAGATGTCAGTAGCGGCCTCCAACCTTTCAGCTGTAACAACAAAAAATGCCTGGAGATGTTGTCAAATATTCCCCACAGGACAGCAGTGTCCCACTGCGAACCACTGGGTTACAGTAACTTCACTGAACAGCTGTTCAGCCAGGCCCCAGGCAGGTGTCGGCCACGGGCAAGCAAAGAAAATGACAGGAGAGGTGAATCTGCCACTTACCCGGGACTCTTCCTGCTACAAATCCTATGGCATGAACGCAGGCCTTGGAGGAGGAAAGCAAAGGCTGAGTGTCCCTGCAGGTTGTCAAGTGAGTGGCTAGGCTGCTCTGGGAGGGAGAGGAGAAAGGAGGGCTTAGGCAGGGTTCTGGGGTTTGGGAGTCTGAGATCTGGCAAGGACTCTTACCCTTATTCTCATTGCTGTCACAGAATACCTGACAGAAGCGACTTGATCATGGAAAGGAGGTTTGTTTGGCTCACAGTCTGGGGATTTGCGGCTATAGCCTCCGAGGCAGCAGTAGCTTGAGATGGCGACCGCTCTGTCCACTGCCAGGAAGCAGAGAGATGGGTGTTTGGCGCTCAGCTCACTTTCGTTTTGCTCAGTCCAGTTCCTCAGCTGATGGCACGGAGCAGCCACAGTTAGGGTGGGTTGGGTCTCCTCATCTCGTTAACCAAATCCAGAAACTCTTCCAGCACAGACCTGCCCGGGAGAGTCCAGGCGCTGTCAACCTCACCAGCTAACCAGGATGCTTTTGCCCTGGGTGGCATCCAGGCCAACAGGCCAGGCCTCGCGGAGAGCCCACCCTCTCCTCCTTCCTTCCTAGACAGTCCCACTTTCTGCGGTCCACTCAGGTCAGATCTCATCGCTGCGACCACACATCTGACAAGAAGCACGTGTCTTCCAAGCCTAGCACGCTGGGTGAGACACGAGACCAGGAGCATGTAGAGTCTGGTCACACTGTGGCTGAGGTCAGGAAGTGGGGCTGGGCTAGCAAACCTCAAAGCCCTCCCTGAGTGACACCCTCACTCCAGCAGATTCCAGCTCCTAAAGGCTTCTCAACCCTCCAAATCAGTACAACCAAAGGAGATCAGTGTTTAAACACATGGACCTGTGGGAGACATTTTACATAGTAGGTGGAGATCAGTCTTTAAACACATGGACCTGTGGGAGACATTTTACATAGTAGGTGGTCATCATTTCCTACATTGGCATAGACCTAGTATGTGCCAAGTGCTGCGAAGGGCACTGGGCACACTGTGGTGATATGGCAAAGCCTCTTCCCTCGGGACCGCTTAGTAGACTGTCTCCCTGGTGTGACTGGAAATAGGACACAGGTAGCACAGCTCCAGAGAGCCAGTTCTCAGCATGTGGTCTGTGAACTGGTGTCCCCTGGAGGACAGCTCCAGGAAAGTGGGTTCAGGATAGTGCCGAGCGCCTTCCAGGCAGGGGCGTGTGCATGCGTGCAGGTTCAGAGTCTATCACCACCATCTTCTGGAATCAGTAGGGGAGTGTGGGAGCCTAGGAAGGTCCTCACCTGCAGTGGAGGAGCTGCTGAGTCAGGGGTGCTCGTAGTGCTGCTCGAATCCCTACCACTTGTGACCCAAGCTCTGTGAATCATTCAGCCACTTTGCCAGTAGAGGAAACAGACCCAGAGAGATCGACTGGTTGGAGATTGGCAGCAGAGTACATGTGATATCCTGGATGTCCATCTCTGTTTTTTTCTGATCCTCCTGCCTCCACTTCTCAGCATGCTGGGATGGCAGGCTGCGTGCCCTCTGTCCAGTTAATGTGGGAACCCAGGGCTCGTGTAAGCTGGGCACAGTCTACTAACGGCGCTGCCTCCTCAGCCCCTGGACTTTCAACTTGCAGCGCATGCTTCGGGCGGTGGGTTCAGAGCACAGACTGGAAGTGATATCACAGCTCTGTGAGTTGCTGGCTTCTTGACGCTAGACAGCTTCACTTTTCCACGTCTGATTTCCTCATAGCTGTAACCCTAAGCTTTCTTTTGAGGTTATTTTTAAAGTACCAGTGTGATGGCCCAAGTAGGGAAAATTCTAACGGAACATGGTAAAGCTCTCAGAACACACAGCGGCTGCAGCCTCGGGGGAAAAATCCCCAAGTTCTTTCCTCTTTGCAGAAGCTGAAAGCCAAAGGGTGGATGATCTCACCTCCTTCCCAGGAAGGAAGATGCAGAACTTCCTGGGAACTGCACATCCCTCCTTCCTCCTCGGAGCCCAAATTCCAAGAAATGCAGCTAAAATTGGCCCTCAAACAGCTTTTGCAGAGCACGCCGCAGCTTTTTTTGGGCCTAGAGAGTCAGTTTCTATGATGAAAGTGGCACAGAAGGAGAGACCCAGCTAAAAACAGCCACCGCCCAGGCTGGTGTTAACAGGATGCAGCCTACCCTAAGATCTGGTGGTTTAGACGCCCAGGCTTCCGCAGCTGTTTCACGCTTTGCCACTAGGTGGCAGCATAGCAGCGTGCGGCGCGGGAGCACGCTCCAGGACTCCAATAACACTTTGGCAAGTGAGGCCCATAGAACGTTCATTGGCAGCAGAATTTGCCACTAAACTGTCTCGCTTTTATTTGGAAGGGTTGTCTTTAAGGGATTGGACACCAAAGCTGAAAGTGTGCGAATCGACCCATGAGGTCTTGGGTGTCAGGGCTGCAAACACTGGAAACCATAGTTCACCTAACTGTGCAGGTTCACCACCCCAACCTGGGTTTTGATTTTGAACATTCCAGTGGTGGAGGTAGAGACTAGAAGGGGAAGGTATGCATTTGGGGTAGAAGCCGGTTGCCCCTTCTCTGGGGGCAGGTAGAGTGGCTGCTGCCTTGTCCCAAGGCCATTGAGGTATTGTGACCTACATCCTGAAGGAGAGGTGGGAGAGAGGGGAGAGAGGAAGGGAGGGAGGGGGAGATCAGGAGACTGTTTTAGAACAATTTTGCCACACAAAGAGGACTCAGTGCTGGTTTCTTTGTGTGAGTACATGTGTGTGGCACACACATTGGTAAATGGGGTGCACTTGCCTGGGCAGGTGGAGAATGAAGGCCAGAGACTGAAGTTGGGGTGTTTTCCTTAATTGCCCCTCCTCTTTATTGTTTTGAGACAGGGTCTATTATTGAATCTGGAGCGCCTCATTCTAGCTAGGCTGGTTAGCCAGTGAGCCCCATATCGGCGGGTGACCTGCTTTCTTACCTGGGTGCTGGGGAGCCTAAGTCGGGTCCTCATGCTTAGGAAGGTGGCAAGACACCTCTCCATCCCACCTACTTATTTGTTTGTTTGTTACTATTTTTCAGTGTCTCTCTGGTCTTGTATATATTAGATGCTCAACAATTACATACCAAGTTTCCCCATCCAAAACGCTTGTGATCAGAAGTGTTTGGACTCAGGATGTTGGAATATAGACATAGATACAGTGAGGTATCTTGGGAAAGGTCCCAAGTCTAAACACTGAATTCAGTCATGTTTTGTATGTACCTTTTATGCCTAGCCAGAGGCAATTGTGTACACTATTTTTCATGCACCTGTGTTTTGACTGCAGCTGTCATGCAAGGTCACATGTGGAATTTTCCACTGGTGGTCTCATGTCTGTCCTAAGCTTTGGATTTTGGAGTAAGGATGTGGATTCTCTTAGTCTGGGGACCTCAGAGGGAGGAGGACAGGATGGGCCACCACTGTGGACACCAGGGAAGCTCCTTTAGAAATGTGAATTCTGGTGTCTGTCTGGCTGCAGTCTGAGGCAGAACCTTCCTGATGGCCTCCTCAGGGAGGTCAGAGCACAAGGCCTGACGTACTCCACACCAAGGCCTCCCTCTTCCGGCCCTGGCACTGTGGTGGTTACCTCTCGCTCTGGGAAATGGCTCCTAGGCTCTCACTGTTTGTGAAACTCAGCCATGAGGCCTCCTCTCCATCACAGCCTTTTCTCTGACTTTCCTCAAACATCTCCTCTGCCTCTGCACAGGTGTGTCAGTGACGTACTGCATCATGCAGTGTGCACAGGTGTGTCAGGCTGATGTGCACTGCACCATGCACAGGCGTGTCAGTGATGCACTGCACCGTGCACAGGCATGTCAGGCTGCTCCATTGCACTGCATTCTGCTGGGCGTTCTGCCTCCATGAGCATTCAGCCTGCAGATTTTTCCAGCTGTCTGGCCTCTGGCTGATGCACCGTCCCTGTCACCCCAGTGACCGGGTAGCGGACAGCTCCAGCTTTTCTCCTGACCTCTTACCGTTGGCCAGCTCGTCTCTCACACCCAGCCTTTTCTGTTTCGTTGCTGTTGTTAGCCTCTCCACAGTCCAGTCCTTGGGGCTGTCACTGTATCTCCTGATCAAGCCTCTGTTTGTATAATCAACACATGGCAGCACATCACAGGGGAAAGGGCCTGCAAGCGACCAGGGTGAAATTAGCGTGGAGGCATGCCTTGCTTCTCACAGTGCTCCATGGACTGCAAGCTTCAGGGTGTAGTTAGAGATGCCAGTCCACATCCCAGGCCCGCAGAATTGGCACCTGCATCTGTGCTGGCCTTCCAGCGACTCCTCCACAGGTGAAAGCATTTGAACAGTGTTCTGAGGACCGAATGGGCAAGCAGGCCCTGCTGGACCAAGGGAGGGTTGTTGGAGGATGGGAACACCTCTTGGACGTTAGCACAGGTGGCTGGGTTGGAATTCTGAATCCTTGACCTGACCCAGGGTGGTCTCAAGTCTTAGTTCAAGACACAGCTGTCAAATAGCTGTAGGAACCAGGCTCATATGTGCCATCCATTGCTCTCCGTTGATAACCGAGGACCTTAGGTGCTCATGCCTGGATCATGCTTTAGGTTACGTGAGTCATGGGGTGGGTGGGTGGGGGGTGGAGGTGGTGAGGACAGCCTCTCCAGGGGATTTGAAGATGCAGCCAGAA
>CM053757.1:12911941-12930907 GCA_028658305.1 Pachyuromys duprasi | reverse complement strand
CCCCAAGCACGGTTAGCATTGTACTGTCCACATCCATATTTCCTCTCACTAACCTCAGCTGCCAAAGGAGGGCGTCTAACTATCTTTGGAGGACACATTCAGAGGCCTATTTAGTAACATTATGTGATGTAATGAAGCTGGCATTAGATCAGTTCTTATTGAAATGAGCCGGGATTTGATTTTTGCCCTACCCCCATGTAACTTTCAATTTAAGGATGAATTGTGCGAGTCATCAGCCTGCTGACATTTCGATGCTGAGCCCAGCAGGGGACAGCTTTCCTGCTTGCTGGCCCTTCTGAGGGGGAGCAGAGCTATTGGAATGCATTTTTGTTTTTTGTCTTTAAAAGGGAACTGTTTGGTTAAGGACCTTTTTCTTTATTCCGAGGAGAATTTGCCATTTTAACATTTCAATTCAGTTGTTTTCTAATTTTCTCTTGGGTCACCAGTGTGAATATTAATGATCATGGGCACACAAATAAATTATTTGTGTGGCTGCAGGCAAACACTTCCGTGTGCTTTCTCCTCATCTTTAGAAGGACTGGGTTAGGTCTAAAATGATGCAGATTACACAGAGATATTAAGAAAAAAGGATACAGAGAGGGGCCCGGCACACTGGCAAGTACCTGTAATCTTAGTTCCCAGGAGACGGAAGCAGGATGACCAGCTAGAGTGCAGTCCTCTGACTCTGTCACTTGGTGCTCGGGTACATGTGTGTAAGATGCCCTGTTCTCCCCTTCTCCTTGGTAGATTGTCTCCAGTATTATATGAGCACAGTTTGGAGACAAACTGTAGGGAGTAGACACTTGTTTGCACTTCTAGGACATCCACACTGATCTTTGGCCCCAAAGCATCCCCACTGGCTCTGGAGACATTTGGTCACATACATGTTCAGTTTGACTACAGTTATGTGTCCCTTACTTGCCGGACACATGTGCCAAGGCTCTGGGGATGCCTGAAATCACAAATGGCACTATATCTGGTAGAGGTAGTTTTTTTTTTCTTGCCTGTATGTATCTATGTGTGGTAGTTTGAGTAGGTATGACCCCCACAGACTCATGCATGTGAATGCTTGGCCCATAGGAAGTGTGATTATTAGGAGGTATGGCCTTGTTGGAGTAGGTGTACAAGGGTTGGAGGAAGTGTGTCACTGTGAAGGTGAGCTATGAGGTCTCATATATGCTCAAGCTCTGCCCATTGTGGCACGCAGTCTCCTTCTGCTGCCTTTGGATCAGGATGCAGAACTCTCAGCTCCTCCAGCACCGTGCCTGCCTGCACGCTGCCATACTTCCACCATGATGATAACGGACGGAACCTCTGAAGCTGTAAGTCAGCCCCAATCAAATGTTTTCCTTTGTAAGAGTTGTAGTAGTCATGGTGTCTCTTCACAGCTATGAAACTCTACTATTGACATTATGATGAAGCTTAATTTATAAACTAGGCATAAAATATCCTTAATAACTAGTAATAAAACAATAGTTGTAGACAATGTGCTGAAACAAAATTGACAGTGTCACCACTTCTATGATTTGGAGTCATTATCAGGTAAAATAAGGGTCTTGTAAACACGGGCTCTGGGACAGCAGGACAGCTGACCTGGTAGCTGATGAGAGGGAGTGTATACGCATGGCTATGCTGGATAAAGGGATGCTTCACACCCAGGGCAGGATGGCACTCGATGCCATTATGCCACTTAGAATGATGCTTAATGGAAGCATAATATAAAACTTACGAATTATTTCTTCCTGGAATTTTCCATTTATTGTTTTTAGACTGTAGAAAGTGAAACCACAGGGAGGGAGGGACTCCTCCTACAAGGGTAGACATTGAGAGGGAAACCTGCAGAGGCTCTGAAAGTGTAAACATCTCCGTATGGAAGAGGAGAGGCTATGGGAAGGGCACAGCACCACCCAGGAACACCTTCTGATTCTCACAGGCATTCACAGGCTGAAGGCTGAGGCGGGCTGGACCCTCGCTCTCAAGCAGCCTCTCTCATGAGGAGACATGGGCATGGGGAGGGATGGCTTTCCCTAGAGAGCTTGTTTGGACGTTCGAGTCCTCTACTGGAGGAGGCCATCCTCTTGTTCAGCTTGGGGAGGGTTATAGGTGGAGTGGTGAGGGAGGAAGAGCACACCCACCTCACCAGCTGAATCAATCCTGGGGATCATGGAGGTGACACTTGTCCCAGATCACTCACATGTCCAGATATGGCTTCTGAGCTCCCTGTGGGTTGTGTTTCATGCAGTAGAAGCAGACAAGAGCTTGGTTCTCTTGGGGCTAATATTCAAGCAGAGGGGACAAGGCTAAGGAAGGAAATATGCAAAAGTGGCAATTTCAGATTCTGTGAAGCGTGTGTGTGGGGGAAGCATAGAGAGTGACAGAGCAGTGGTTGCGGAGCGGGAGAACTGGGGCTGAGGGAGGAAATAAGCTTCCTCTGTGCAGAGGTGGAGAAGGAGTTCTTCTGGTGGAGAAGGCAGCCTGTACAAAGACCCTGAGGTGGGAAGTCACGAGCAAGGAAAGAGAGAGCCCTGTGTGGACTGTACAATCTACCCACAGCTGTGGAACAAAGTATCATCATAGTCTGTGCTTGTTACCTTGTAATTTTTATGGACAAGAATCTGAACACAGTTTAGCTGAGGCCTCTGCTTCAGACTCTCACAAAGCTATAGTCAGGGTGTCAGTCCAAGGCTGTTTTCAACTGGCAAAGGATCCATTTGGATTGTTGGATCGTTGGCACAATTGCATTGCCTAGAGGCACAGTTGAGAGCCATAGATTTCTGCTGGCTGTTAGATGGAGGCGGCTCTTGGGCCTCAGAGTCTGAAGTTCCTGGGGTTCTCCCACAGTCCTTCAGCATGAGAGTTGTCTCATTACAACGTCTCCTAGCTGTCTCACCCAGGCTCCCCCGACCCAGGCTCATGTCTGAACACTAGGTCCCCAGCTGTGAGGGCTGTTAAGAAGGTTTTAGAATCTTTTAGAGGCGGAACCTCTTTGGAGGGAGGGGATAATGGGTAGGACGCTGGGGAGGTAGCATGAGGGACATGTGGTGTCATAGTCCACCCTCTGTTCACATTCTGCTTCCTGAGTGTGGGTGCAGTGTGACCAGCTAGCTTCCTATTCCTGCTGCCACACCTTCTCTACCACTTCCTGTTCCACACTTCTTGAGTGTGGGTAGCATGTGACAAGCCAGCTTCCTGTTCCTGCTGCCACATCTTTCCCACAATGAATTACTGGGTCTCTCTGGAACTGTGATTCCAAATAAACCCTTTCTCCTATAAGTTGCTTCACTGAAAGCATTTTCACAGCAACAGGAATAGAAACCAAGGCAAACCAATGTCCTCTTTGAAGTGTGTCACTTGACCAGGTCAGGTCCACCCAGGCTGATCTCAGTTCAGATTAACTTGAAAAACAGCTTATCTGAAATTATGACTGCAAAGATCTCTTCATTTCTGATCTATTCTTCCAGTAGTCCAATGTTTACACCTCTTTTTTTCTGATCACTGAAACACTGGTTTTGATGAGGAAGCCAAGAACTCAGATAAAAAGATTGTTTTTCAGACTTCCTTGAAGCCAGCAGGTAATAAATTCCTGTACAATGACTTGAAAGTAACAGCAATAAGAAACATTGTCATGTTCTGATAAAAAGGAACAGACCTAACTGGCACGTGATTTTTCTTTGGCTTCTATTCTTTCTTCCTACATGGATCTTGGATTCAATGCCTGGAATTGCAGGAAACCATTGTATAATTCTTGTGGTTCTGATTATGGTAGGTCAGAGTGACAGAAAGAGCTTGGATCTCCAATGGTATTTTTTCTATTTCTCTGGACCACTTGTATACTTACTATGTGAGAGGAACATTTTTCTACTTGGTTACTTAGGTTTCTGTGGTGGTTTGAGTAGGTACGGCCCCCAAAGATTCAAGTGTGTGAATGCTTGACCCATAGGGAGTGGTACTGTTAAGAGGTGTGACCATGTTGGAATAGGCGTGACCTTGTTGGAGTAGGTGTGGCTTTGTTGGAGGAAGTGTATCACTGTAGAGGCAGGCTTTGAGGTCTCCCATGCTTAAGCTATGCCCAATATGGTACACAGTCTCCTTCTGCTGCCTTTGGATCAAGATATAGAACTCTTGGCTCCTCTAGCACCTTGCCTGCCTGCATGCTGCCATGCTTCTTACCATGATGATAATAGATTAAATCTCTAAAATTGTAAGCCAACTCCACTTAACTGTTTTTCTTTATGAGAGTTGCCATGGTCATGGTGTCTCTTCACAGCAAGGAAACCCTAACCAAGATAGTTTCTTATATATATTTTTAAAGTTACATTTTGTTTGTGTGCATGTGCATGTGGAGGCCAGAGGCCACTTTTCAGAATCTGATTCTTCCTTTCCAGCATGTGGGTCACTGGGACTGAGCTCAGCTTGTCAGGCATGGTGGCATCTTCACAAACTAAGGCATCTCAGTAGCTCTCAGCCAAACAGAACCCCAGCCTATACTGTGTAAGGCAGAAGGCAGGCAACAGAAGGCATGTCCTGTGGGGACATGCTTTAGTGTGTGAGAACTAATTTACACGGAAAGAGGTTGAAAACTTTTATTCAGATGATTTCCTTGTAACAGCATGGTGCGATGCTTTGTATTTGATTGTTAGATTTTTGCTTCCCAAGGTCTGCTTGCTGGTGATATGGTATAACTTTGCCTCCAAATTTTCCCTGATTGGCTGAATAAATGTCATATCTGGGCAGGGCAGAAGCGAGGTAGGAGGAGCTAAGGTTTATGAGCTTGGAGGAAAGAAGGATCGCAGGGAGGGAAGAGACAGGTAGAGGAGGAGGAGAAGGCTGTCAGTTAGTATAGAGAAGAACCATGTGGCCAGGAGGAAATACTCTCAGGACTGACGTGGCTGGAGAGAAGCAGCCCAGATGGATAGCATGTGCAGGTATTTATATTATTTTGGCTGGGAAGTAGCCCAGATAGGAATGATTAGAGCAAGTGATGAGGAGATAACGAGGTAGTTTGGGGAGTTAATATATGCACAGTCCAGTGTATAGGCATATTCAAATTCTGTCAGGTGTCTGTATCTTTTATTGATATGAAAGCAGTTGAATAATAACTGCTAAAATAATTATATGTATTAATGATAAAAATTAATAACTAAATATTTTCTATAACATTTCCTGGGCTGGTTTATATTTTGGAAAAAAATCGTCTAGCTATTTAGCAAGAAGCAAACTGTGAGGTGGGTGTCTTAGTTATTTTTTATTGCTATGAAGAAACCTTTCTATTACTGTGAAAACCCACCATGACCAAGGCAACTTATAAAAGAAACCACTTAATAGGGCTTACACTTTCAGAGGCTTAGAGTCCATGCTGGTGGAGCAAAGGCATGGTGGCAGGAATAGCTGAGAGTCTTATTCTACAAGTAGAAGGCAGAGAGAGAAACTCTCTCTCTCTCTCTCTCTCTCTCTCTCTCTCTCTCTCTCTAAATGACTGAGATTTTAATGCTTCAAAGCCTGTCCCAGTGACACACCTCCTCCAACAAGACCACACGTTCTAACCTTTTCTAAACAGTTTCACCAACTTCAGACCAAGTATTTAACCATATGAGCCCACAGGGCCATTCTCATACCCAACAGTGGGGTATGTGTACAGACTCAGAGAAAGTCCCAGAGCCAGAGGATAATGGAAATGGGATACAGGATGTGTACTTGTTTGACTCAGCAAACTGATTGCTGTTATTATTACACTTTTTGAGACATGGTCACGTGTAGCCCAGGACACCAACTCCTCCGCTTTTTTTTTTTTTTTTAAAGCTAAGGATGACTGTGAACTTCTGATTCCCCCATTTCTACCTGTCTCTCCAGTGCTAAGATTACAGGTGTGTGACATCACTCTTGTTTGTGTGGTGCTGGGGATGGAGCCCAAGGCTTTGGATGTGCTGGGCAAACACTCTATCAGCTGAGCCATATTTATCCACCACTGCCTCTGATTCTAATCAAGGTCTTTGCCTTACCTAACATTGCCTGGGCAGCCCAAATTATCATTTCAGTTCATCCCTAAATTTTCATTCTCTGAATAAAGAAAGCTTAGTAAATTTCACAATCATTAAAAAGCTATTTATTCTGAGTCTGGGATTTTTCCGAAATAATTTGGTCAGCCTCATAATTGCTAAGAGCAAAACATCTGTGTGTATGTGTGTATATGTAGATGTGATGCATGTTTGTGTATGTGTGTATAGAGTGCACAGATCAACACTGGGTGGGGTTCCTTGGGAGCCATATACCTTGTTTTGGGGGATGGTTCTTTTGTGGGACCTTGGGTTTTCTGATTTGTCTAGGTTGGCTGGCAGGCAAGCCCCAGGGATATTCCTTTTTCTACCTCCCAGCCAGCGCTGAGATTACAAGGAAACACTACTACATCTGATGGTTTTGGATGTGTGTGCTGAGGCTTGGACTTAGGTACTTGCCCTTGCATTGCAAACCCTGACTGACCTCCCTGGCCTCTCCAGTTGCATTTTAGTCATCAAATGCCCTCTGGTATTAAATTATTATTGCTCAGAAACAAATCGGTTCCTGTGTCACAGATAAAGCTGAAGTCAACCCCAGCTGGATGCTTGGTGAGCTGGGGCAGGAGCTCACTGTTGATGTTGAGTCTTATCTAGATGTGACATGATAATGTGGTGTAGTGGAAAAGTACATTGGGCTGTGAAGGAGGAAGTCTTTGTTTCTGCTTCCAGTCTGTGGACAAAATTGGAACATCATTTCCTTTCTCTGGTTCGCAGTTTTCCCATCTGCAAAGTAGTACTCTTAGGTAAGGTAAAGGTTTTCAGTTTGTATTGAGCTCTGAGGCTCCAGGGGTTTGCGTGGAGGAAAGGAGCAGGTTCTTTGGATCACTTCTCTGTAGGAGAGAATGAGCAGAAGGCAAGGAAGTACTCCAGATGTAGACACCTGCAACCTTGTCCCCAGGGGAGCTCACCTTCTAAGCCAGGCCTACTATTTCTGTGCTAGAGTTGGAGGTGGGTGTGCACCAAGTTCTGTAGGTCACTGAGAAAAACATCTGCTGCCATTAGCTGGCTCCTGGGCCAGCAGGTGGCCTTTGCATCATCCTCCTGGGTGTTGACCATCTGCTTGCTTCCTGTGGACAAAGTCCCCGTTGTCCTCTTGTTTCCTTGAGTAAAGCTGATTTGGTGAGTCTGTGAAGGCCGGGACAGTGTCCAGAGAAGAGGAAGAAACAATAGAAGGATACTATCAGAGCTGTGAAGAAACATGAGACTTTGGAAGGGCCGTGTGTGAGGCGAGAAGCCTGAGAGGAAGCGGGCAGGGTGGATGTGCGGGTGAGTGCTCTGGACAACACGTGCTGTGGGGTTCTTTGTTACTTCTTCTTGGTTGTTGTTGTTTTTGTTTGGCCATTTCTACTCATTGTAGGCCTTCTGTTCACCACCCACGCATCCAGCTACTCACCTGCAATCAACCATCCTTCCTTCTTACTCATTCATCTGTCTAGCTATCCCCATTCATTTCACCTGCTCACCCATCCGTAACTTCATTCATCTTTTTTATCATTCATTTACACACTCTGCACCTACTCATACAACCATTCATCTCTTCTATCCATCCATCCATCCATCCATCCATCCATCCACCCACCTATTCATCTATTCATGCATCTATCAATGTACCCCAAATCTCAGCAGAAACCTCCCAGCCTGCAAAGGAGAAGTGTTCGCGTCCCAGCCCACTGCGAGGAAAGCTGGCCGGCCCTTGCAGTGGGCTGAAGATGTTCTAAGGATAAGAGCCTTGCCTAGCTCTTTGCTGAGCTGCCATTTGCATCTAGCACTAAGCCTGAAAGATAGAAACCTAATGAATATTTGACTCACTTGCCTATAGAGTCAAATTAATTTACCTAAAACCCACACAGTTACCGATTCATTCCTCTGGTCATCCCTGCATTTACTCATTTGGTTAAGCCAGTCTCTCCCACACTCTAGGTGGGATTGTCCCTAGAGCCTTGTTTCTTGTTCTGGGTACTGGTAAGTTGCTCAGGTTGGCCTTTAACTTGTGATTCTTTTGCCTCAGCCTTTGAGAGATGGGATTATAGCTAAGCCACAACCGGGCTCAGCTAGATACATCCTCTTCCTTTCTTCCTCCAACTCACTTGGTCTCTCAGTTACTCCATAAACATTTGTTGAACCCTCCCTCCATATCTAGGGTGCAGAGGAGGTTGGAGTCTCAGGGAGTAAAGTGCTCCACTTTGGCAGAGAAAGGGGGATCAAAGTGTACCAGCCAGCTCCTGAAAGGGGGTTTATGTTCATGATCTGGATGCAAGGACAAGGCTTTGCTTTCTGGGGGTGTTTCTAGTTTGATGAGTGGAAATGGTATCTATTCTTTTTAAAATTTTTATTCTTTGAAATGCGGCTTCACTATGTGGCCAAGGCTGGCCTTGAAATCACCAGTTTCCTGCCTCATCCCCAGAGTGCTATGATCGCAGGTGTGTGCCATCATGTCTGGATCTGTGTTTATTCTTTGCAGATAATATTACTTCTATTCCCTTGTCTCATTTCTCCTTCCAAGCAAAAAAAAAAAAGTCTAGATTATTCATCTCAGACACCAGGCTGATGAAATTCAGGTTTAATTCAACAACTGATTGTTCTTGTTCAAAACATTGGATGGAAGAAAGAAACATTCAAAGAGAGAAAAAAGTATCAGCTCATAGCAGGAAGCTGCCTTAATCAAATCTGTCTCTGGATGGCATTCTGTGCAAGTCAGAACTCAATATCCTGTCCACCTATTCATGTTGCAGAGAAGCCAGTGTGTGTGTATGTGTGTGTGTATACATTTCTGAGCTAATGTTATTTCGTACAGCCAGACTGCTTCATTTGGAATTATCTTGCCAAAGGTGTCTCTTAGATGTTGGCATTGTCACACTGTCAAAGAACTTGACATTCATGTGCTCAACAGTCATCAAATATTTTATTCATCAAATATTCATTAGGTTTCTATCTTTCAGGCTTAGTGCTAGATGCAAATGGCAGCTCAGCAAAGAGCAAGACAAGGCTCTTATCCTTAGAACATCTTCAGCCCACTGCAAGGGCCAGCCAGCTTTCCTCGCAGTGGGCTGGGAAGCGAACACTTCTCCTTTGCAGGCTGGGAAGTCTCTGCTGAGATCTGGGAAGTGCAAAATCCACTGCAGAAGGTGTACGGAAGAGTGGGCACGGCTGTATCTCTCAGAACAGATTTGGATCCCAGCTGTAGTTTTCTGACCTCCTCTCCAGCTCAGCAGACCCATAGCTGGGCAATTGTAAAATAACACTGAGTTGAGCACCAAGCAGGCGTGCGCAGTGAGGAAGGCTGTCTGGAGAAAGTGATATGTAGACCCAGCAGGTAAGCACATGGTGAGGTTGATCCTGGAGATGTGGCAGACAGTTCCAAGAAGCACAAAGATCAGCAAAAGTTTGTGAGTCTGGGAATGCAAAACAGACAAGTGGTGGGTTGTCGGTAGAAGGTGAAGTCAAGATGCATGGATACAGGAAAGAGGAAGGACTGACTTTGGATCAAACAGCCTTGAGGTCTGGTCTCCATGGTACCTAACTACACAGGTATTGTCACACACATGAGCCGTTATGTCTTCGTTTTCCTGATAGATATCTAAGTTATTTTTTTTTCCTTTTGAATTTTGAGCATTTGGAGACTGGATTTCACAATATAGCCCAAGTTGCCCCATAGTTCATAATTTTCTTGCCTCAGTCTCCCAAGTGTTGGACTTAAAGTATGTGTCACTACACCCAGCCCTGTAGATTTAGTTTATAGTTACCTATAGGGCTGCTGTGATAAGTAAAATAGTTACTGTGATGGTTAATAGGGATTATCAGCTTGACAGGATCTAGAATCACCGTGGAGACAAGCCTCCGGGCTTGCCTGTGAGAGATGATCTAGATCCGTTAACTAGGGTGGGGCCACCCCTCCGAAACGTGGGTGGCGTTGTTCCATTCACTGGGGGGGCCTGAGCTGAGAAGGGGAAGACAGGCCTAGAACCCAGCATTCACCTCTCTGCCTCCTGACTGGCGGCCTCATACTCCTGCGGCCCCAGGAGGCTGGGGCAGACCGCACCCTCATGCTGTGAACCAAAGCTGACACCTGTTTCCTGGAGCTGCTTTGTCGGATGTTTTTTCACTGTGGTGAGAAGAGTGATGAAGACAGTTACCATCCAGGACTTGGTGGTGATGCGCTCTGCCGAGAAACCTAGGAAGGGGCAGCCACCTGCCATTTATGGATTTTCCTGCAGAGTGCTGTTCTTAGTTTCCTGCCCTGTTGAGTGCTGGTTACATAGATATGGGCATCTACGTTCAGAGAGAGCGCAAGCCAGGTCACAGGGTGTAGCTCTCCTGTCTGTGGTACAGTTTCCTGGGGGGGCTGGAGACAAGCAGTTGGATTCATCACGCTCAATGCACAGAGGGTCCCAGGCTCAGAAATGTAGAGTACCTTGTCCCATGTCACCCAGTGAACCATCAGCAAAGTAGCAGCCTGACCCAAGATCCCCGACTTCGAGCCCGGGTTCTTTTACCTGCCTGCACTGAAAGACTAGCAGCTTGCATTCTGTGGCTGAAGCACAAATGCTCCTCAAGTTGAGCCGGCAGAGGCTCAGCCCACACAGTTTTCTGCAGCTTTAAATTAAGCTCCTGATTCAGCTCTTTGAGGCAGACAGCCCCTCATGAGGACAGGGCATGCATGAGAAGCATTTCTCAGTGTGGTGCTTCTTAGAAAAACAGCTCTGGCCCTGGCTTAGATGTCCTTGGGCTCCAAGGTCGGTATCTGAAACACAAGGCTCTGATGGTGGAGCTGAAAACACGGATGCAGGCAAAGCCTGGCTCCTGCATCCACCCCTCCTCAGCTGGCTCCTCTGCCATGTCCCCCCCTCAGTTCTGGGTGGACACTCTCCTTATATCCAGAGTCTGTTCTTAGATTTGATTTCTTGCATACCTAGAGAGGTCAGACAAAGAGCCAGCCTTAGAAGCCAGATGCTCTTGGATTCAGTCTGGTCCTTTTAGTGTAGCTGAGCAGTCACAGCCAAGACACCAAGCCTCCACATCTTGGTTCCCTCATCTCTGAAGTGGGCGATCTCTTCATTGGACTGTTAGGAAGATTAACCATTCAAGGATGAACAGCACACAGTAGGTGCTCAGTAAATGCCCCCTATTGCTATTGATCACAGATGCTGGATTTTACCTTGTGGTTCAAGGCCCTATCTGTTTTTGTTTTATTCTTTTGTGTATGAATGTTTGTATGTGTGTTAACTCATGTGGAGGTCAGAGCTCAATTTCTGGTGTTTCTCCTTGGCATAGTCTACCTTGTTATTTTTGAGACAGGATCCATTACAGGCCTGGAACTCATCAAACAGGCTGGCTGACTAGCCAGCTTTAGGGATCTGCCTGTCTCCATCTCAACAGTGTTGTGAGTTTGTTTGGCAACCATGCCCAAGCTTTTCATTGTGAGTTCTAGACACTGAACACAGGCCCTCATGCTAGCAAGGCAAGCACTTTCATGACTAAGTTTCTCCCCTGCCCTTCATCTGTGTGGCTTTAGGTGAGTTACTTGAGACCTTTGAGCCACAGTATTCTATCATAGGATGGCAATCTTTATTGTATTGGCAGATTTGAGTTTTAACATACCATCTGTGCTGACTAGTTTTAACTGTCAACATTGCACATCCTAGAGTCACTTGAGAGGAGAGCTTTAACTGAGGAATGATTCAGATCAGGTTGGCCTGTGGGCATGTCTGTGTGTGAGAGGTTGTCTTGATTCTTAGTTGATGCAGAAAGACCCAGCCCACTGTGGGCGGCACCATTCCCTGCACAGGGAGTTCGGAACAATACAGATCGAGAGAAAGCTGAAGCAATGGCAGCATGCACGGGTGCAGTTATTTCTCTTTCATCTTAAAAAAAGATTTATTTTCTTTAAATTATGTGAGTCTGTGTATGGACATGTGCCTGAGGAGGTGCCGGGACTCTAACTCAGGTCCTCTGCAAGAGCGGTATGCACTTTTAACCTGTGAGCTATGTTTCCAGCTCCTCTTTCTGCCCCTCACTGCAGATGTGCTTCTTGAGTTCCCACCTTGACTGCCCCTCAAAGACAGACTGGGATTTGGAATGCTAACATGAAGAGACTCCTTCCTACTTGGAGTTGTGTTTGGTCAGGAACTTCGGTCACTCGAACAGAAATGAAACAGAGCACCATCTTTGGAGAGGCCGCCGTGAGGGCATTTACCCTGGTGCCCATGCCCTGCTTCTCATGTGTGAATCTTGGATTTTGTGCATCTACTGAAGCAGAGCCCAGTTAATGGCTCATGTGGTGGTGCTGCTGGAAAGTGTGGCTGCTTGGAAGGGCCTCTGCTGTGCAGCAGTGTTGGTGCCAAGGACTTCAATATTTTATTGCATCTCTGTGATTACTGTATAAAACCAAGCTGAAAAAAGAAGTGCTGATACCACTGACACAGGAGCACGAGTCTCATAAACTCTACAGAACAAGGGGCAGAGGAGAAAATGAGGACAAAATGCCAAGAGACACCAAGCCCAGCAGACCTTTAACTTGAGCGGAGGACCTTTGGCTCACTTCACTCCTTGCCTCATTATTGGGAAAGCAAAGAGCACAAACGAAAATGTATGTTTGAAAATGGACATACGTAGTTGAAGTGTGTGTCAGAAAAATGACATTTAATTAACAGAGTGTCTACAAATACTGCTTCCCTATTCCAGGCTAAAGAGAAATTCCAACTTTGTACCCATTTTCTACTGTGGAGGTGTGTGGTACACAAAGGTACCTGTTAAATGTTACAGTCATTAGGCTGGATCCAAAGACAATGTGCAGAGTGTAGACTGAAGGCGTCAGACCATAAGGGAGTTTCAGGAGATATGAGTATAGGACAGTCATAATCTGGAAAGATAAGGGGGACGCCATGGGAACTTCAAGGAGCCATCTAGCCCCACTGGAGGTGGGTCAGCCATGAAAGTGAAAGTCTTCTGGTAGGACGTGCCATGTGAGCTAGCTTCTAGAAGAGAGAGAGGTGGGATGGGGGTGGAGACTGTGAAGGCATTCCTGATTGAAATGCACATGGGAACGTACAGGAAGCTCACCAGGTGGTGGGTCTGGGCACAGAGGCAGGTGCTGTGGGACCAGGTGTGTGTGTGTGTGTGGAATGTGGGGCCCCCAAGGATGAGGGCAGGAGGATGGAAGTTTCGTGATTACATGGACTTTGAACTCCATTCAGAGAATGGGACTTCATCCAGCAGCTGAACCCTTGTGTCTATTCATGGGGCTCAGTTCTCTGGTCTGGAGCCCTCCCAAAAGTTATTCATTTTGTTTCAAATTTAAAGATTAAAAAATTATGTTTATTTACTTGTGTATATGTGTCTCTTTGCTTACAGCATGGGACCATCAGTAAAAGTGGCAAACCCCGTGATCAGACTGTAAGCACTAGGGACAGCCCAAATGCTGCAAGTGTTAGTCCACGATCTGTGAGGTCAATGCTGTCACCAGCTCCAGCGTACAAATGAGAAACACTGAATGGCATGGCATTGGCAGGCACCGGGAGCTGGTAGCTGTCCCCCTCCTACAGCTGATAGGAATATCACAAGAGCCAAGACCTGCAGAGTCCTGGGTACACCAGCCGGCCCACTGCAGCTCTTCAGGGCAGCGTCACAGTCAGTAGAGCATCAAGACAGATAGCACAACACACAAGGACAGAGTGTCTGGATTCGGCCAACTGTCCCCGTCCACAGGAGCGGAATGAGGCCCCGATGCAAACTGACTCATTAGCTCTGGACAATAGAAAATGATAGATGAAGCCTTTGATGAAAGAGAGCGGGATGGCATCGATTAGAAGCCACTCTCGCTTCTTTCTTCTCCAGCTCACGGACTGACTTTCCAGGGCTCTTCTGTCTGTGTAATTAAAGAGCTAACTGAACTGTCCGGAGCATTCCTTCCCTTGTTCCCACCATCAGTCACCATCAGGGGGTGGGGGTTGGACAGACATTTGATAATCCATAGATCTCCTGCAGCAGTCAAGCTCTCGGATTTTGAATCTCTGAAGCCATACGTCACCCTCTCTTTTGGCACTCTTGTAAAGTATTGGCAAGTATAACTAGCAATTGCGCAAGGAAAGAGGCCAGGAGCTGGCAAGATAGCTCCATGGGTAAGGGTACTCAATGCCAAGTCTGAAGACTTGAGATCAGTCTGCAGGTCCCACATTAAGCACAGCACTAGGTACTTCTCAAGATCCCAATACATTGCAAGTTGGATTTTTGTGGGACCAGGTGTTGATGTTGAATGTTAATTGCTTGCACAGAGTAAGTCCACAGGAAACAATGGGAATATGGTGATGGTGACACCAGCTTTGATTTTCATGGGGACCCTGAGGTCCTTCTTGCAGTCTGTAGTCTATCCTTCCACACCTCAGCCTCAAGGAGTTGTTCAAAGCTGCTGTCAAAACTTTAAAAAATAACAAACCAGCATCCTTGGAGATGCTGAAAGTGATCTGGGGTCTGCTGTTGCAAATCACACCAGTGCCTCCCCCAAGGCTTTTCCCCCACATTAGATTTCTGAAAGTGGTCACCAGCATGAGTAGTTCTCCCAGTTGGGACTTGGATTTATTTTCCTGAAGGTTGGACCTCTTTTTTTCCCTTAAGATAGAGATTTCTGTCTCTCTCTCTCCACTCTATAACTTCCCTGTTGGAGAAATAGTTTCTTTTCTGGAGGTTAGAGCTTGACTTCTGTCGACTGTGCTTTTAACAACTGTCCCACAGTAGAGAGACAGGAAGTTAAGTAGAAAGCTGGCTCCCTCAGCCTCCTCTCATGCCCTAGGATGGGTCTGAAGATCAGGCAATGCTTTGAGAAGTTCATAGTGAAGCAGCTGTGGGAAAACGTAGCATAGTCCATCTCTGCTGCAGTAGATGGGACCAATTTGAGAATGTGGTGTATAACAATTTCTTCCATATAGGAACATTCCATCTTTAAGGAAGGCTCCTTCAGGTATAGGAAGCAAACAACTTACAAGTCTTAGGAAGTTTGTAAAACTTACAGGACTCACAAGCCTCTACCCATAGTTAGGCTAGACAAGTAGTGAGGCCTGCTGAGGAGAGGAGATTGAACTGTCAAATCTGCCAGCAAGTTGTTCAGGGAGGTACAGGGATGCAGTGTCTGTGAGTCATCCACCATGCCAGGGTGCTTTCTGGTCTCCTATGCTTTGCTTTTGAGTCATGTATGAACCTGTAAGTAACTCCTTACTATTGTTCCCTATAAACTCTTTGTTTAACATAGACTTGAGTGGGATAATTTCTTTGGCATGTTGACAGTTGAGTCTGGTTGAATTATTGGGTTATGAACTACTGGAGCTGGGAATGTAGCTTGGTCACTGAAACACTTGCCATGAAAGCACAAGGGTATGAGTTCCCAAGAATCTATGTTCAAACAAACAAAAAGACAAACAACACAAACAAACATAACAACACAAACAAACAAACAAATGAAAAGGCTGGATGTGATGGTCAATCCCAGTGTTGGAGAGACCAAGAAAGATGGGCTCACTAGCCAGCCAGCCCAGCCTACCTGACAGGCTAACAGAAGCATTCGTCTGAAAGAAAAGGATTGTGCCAGAGGAATGCTGACAGGTTTCTCTCTTACCTCCATATGCATGTGTACCTGCCCCTTCCAACATTGACACACAAAATAAAATAAAATTTAAATTCAGAGTTGTTGTTTTTTTTCTGACCATTCTGTCATTTATAGTTATATTAGTCTTGTGTATCAGTGGACTGGAGCCACACTGTACCCACAGGTATGTCAGGAATGTCTGTGGTAGTGAATGAATGAGTATTAGAGTAGAAATTCAAAGCTGCCCCTTCAAGGCCCACCTTGAAACTTGAATTGGCTTGTGAGGAGCAAGGATTGGTCCTTATTCTGAGCCTGCAGATTTTTGTTTCTTTTTCTCCGTGGAATTTGAGTATCAAAACATTGCCTACAAGGGGAATTTGGGTTTATTAAAATTGATTTGCTGAATGGTTTTAATGACTACGACCAGATAAATGGTGCCCCAGAAAAGACAATGCCCACGAACAGAAGAAATTAGCTCTTGTTCATGCGAGAGACATTTATATAGAAGGTTTTAAAGGAAGAAAAATGATCATTTTGGATAAAATATGAAGCACAAAATGCTGTAGAGTATAAGCAAAGCCTAAGCTATGCTTGGGGGAGAACAAGAAGGATGTGAAAGAGGAAGATAAGGACATGGAATCCCAAGACTAAGATTTCAAATGAATGAACGTTTTATGAACTTAGGGGAAAATCTCTGCTTGAAACAACTACTGACTATCCTGGTTAGTTACATTTAAAAAATTAGTTTATGTGCATGGGTATTTTGCTGACATACATGCTTATATATTACGTGCATTGCCTGGTGCTCACAGAGGCCAGAAGAAGGTGGTGGATTACAAGATCTGGAGTAGCAGATGGTTGTGAACTACCATGTAGGTTCGGGATTAGCCATCTCTTAGCTCCCATCCTGGTTAGTTTTTGTTTTTGTCAATGTGTCACAAACTAGAGTCTTCTGGAAAGAGGGAACCTCAGCTGAAAAAATGCCGGCATCATATTGGCTTGTGGACAAGACTGTGGGCCATTTTCTTGATTAGCGATAGATGTGGGAGGCCCCAGCCCACTGTGGGCCATATTCCCCTTGGGCAGATAGTCCTGAGCGCTATGAGAAAGCCAGGAGGAGCAAGCCAGTAACCAGCACTCCTCCTTGGACTCTGTTCAGTTCCTGCCTCCAGGTTTCTGCCTTGAGTTCCATCAATAATGGAGTATGATGAGGACATGCAAAAACTCGTTCCTCTCCAGATTGTGGTCAGTGCTGGACCACAGCAATAGAAAACAATGAAGATGTTGACAACACGTGCAGGTACTGAATCCTTCACTCACAACATTACTGTTTTTAATCTTTCTTCACACTCCTCTGTACAGATCACTGTCTCCATTATAATTTAGAATCTTAAAGTTTAGCATATTTATGTAATTGATCTCACCCTCACACTTCTAGGAAGCAACAGAGGCAGGATTTGAACTCTATTCTGTTATTAAAGTTACCATTTTTGCTCCTACAGCAGCCCAAAGATGGGGCCTACACCAAATTTCTCAAAATGCTGATTTCATGGTGAGTCCCAGAAGATAGCTGAGGACTCTCTGTTCCTTTCTGGCATAGAGACTGGTGCTTAGGTCATAGGCAGACTGAACTTTCACATAGGAAGGATTGATTGGAAGACTCAACTGTGGCATCCATACAGAAAAGTAGATATGCTTTTACACTGAGGATCAGACTTAGAGAACATACTCTCAGGAAGAGGAGGATTACCCTCCCTTCCATCACTCTGCCTCTAAGGTGTGTGTGTGTGTGTGTGTGTGTGTGTGTGTGTGTGCAGATATAACCAGGCATGCACCAAAGCTGGAGAAGGAGTTTGGGTGTCTATCTTTGTTTCCTTGAGACAAGATCTCTCCCTGAATCTGAAGCTAGGCTGGCAATTCCCAGGGTCCGCTTGTCTCTGCCCTTCATGGCATTGGAGCTACAGGCACACATGTGGCCATTCAGTTTGTTTGTGTAAGCAATGGGGATTTGCACTCAGACCTTCATGATTTGGTAGCAAATGCTCATACATGCTGAGCCATCTCCCCAGCTCCTCTTTTTGTATTTTTTTGTGTGTTTAGGCTTTATACATTTTTTGTGGTCATTTTTGGCCTTTAAATATGTGTACATGTGCACAGAGATGTCTGACTGCATGTGTTAATGAGCGTATGTGTTCTGTAATGTCTTTGTGTGTTCTCAGCTAATTCTATATGTGCCTAGGTGTGTGTGTTGTGTATGATGACTTGTAACAATAAATAAATGTGTGTGTATGCATCCCAGTTCCTGATGAGAGGCCTAACACATCCCAGAGACTGGCTATTTGCATCTGGCTGGAAGAGCTCTCCAGTTTCATTTTCTGTTTGATCAAAGGGGCTTTGTTTATACTCAATAAATCTGGCTTTTGCAAGTCCAGCTCTGCAGATTCTCACACCTCTTATTGTTCTCAACACTGTAGGTTTTTTTTTTTTTAAATAGGGTTTAATATTCAGCACCAGTTCCACAGTATGCTAATTTCTCCTTGGGTTGTGATCCTCCTTTGCTGGTCTGGATGCTGAGAGTTCTGGCTTCAGTAGCTGCTGCCCAGACTTGTCCTTTTAACTCTACCCTGAGATGTAGAGTTGACCTAGGATAGTGGCAAACGTGGCATCATCTTCAGCAGCCTCCGGCATCTGGAAAGATGAGTTTGAGATGAAATGGGACTATTTTCAATTGGGTTTTGGAACTTTGTAGTAGTGTGCGTGTTTTTCCTCCCTGCCTCAAGCTCCCAGAATAAATGATCATGAGACTCAAAATGTATTTACAAATACCTAGGCCATATAGCTAGGTTATTCTCTGACTAGCTTATAACTTAAAATAACCCATTCATACTAATCTACCTTCTGTTATGTGGCTTATTACCTCTGTTCAGGTATCAAATATCTGTCCTTCTTACATCTTCTCTGGCAAATCTCCTGTGTCTGGTTTTGTTCCAGAGTCCATTCTGCCAGTTGGATGTCCTGCCTTCTATTTTTTTTTAATTGACAAGCAATGCATCCATACAATACACACGACATTCTCTCTATAGAACTTCCCAGACAAATGACCTTTAACTAGTCCATTAATTTCCTTTCTAGCATTATAAATTCTCAGCTGTAAAGAAACATATGGCATATACTCACTTATATAGACCTATAGAATAGGAAGGTCATGCTGAAATCTACACACCTAGGGAGGATATACAGGAAGGAGGACCCAGGTTGGTATGATCAATGCTCGTTTGGATGAATAAATGGGATGGACATTGAGTGGAGGAGAAAACAAGCAACAGGACAGGAGCATGC
>CM053757.1:12884208-12911441 GCA_028658305.1 Pachyuromys duprasi | reverse complement strand
TATTTCCAAGGCACTGACTTATTAACTTGAGGTTTCACAATTTTTAAAATTTTAAAATATTATTTTATTTAATTAAAATGTAACTTCTCCCATGAGCCTCTGCTTCCTTTCAAATTTGGAGCCCCTTATTCTTTAATTAGCATTGTTACATGCACATAAACATATGTGCATATATGCAAATAAGTATATAAATGCAAGCTGCTGAGTCCATTTAGTGTTGTTCATATGCATACTTTTTAGGGATGACCACTTAAGATTGGATAATTATTTAAAATGTTCATTTCTAGGGAAGACTAATTCTCATTCTCTCTCCCTACCTCTCAGCAGTTTTTAATTTCCTTTAGCTCTACCTGCACCCATGTTGGCATGCCAACTAATGCTATTGCTCGGGCCTTGTTTAAGCTGCTATATTTTTGAGATTTCATGGGTGTAGCTTTCCTGTTATTTCTAGAAGACGCAGTCTTGCAGCAGACATTCTGCATCTCCTGCTCTTAAACCCCCTTTTTTTCTCTGTGTTCCCTGAACCTCAGCTGTAAGGATAGTACAGTAGCTATATCACTTGGGGCTGGGCACACACACCCAGTTCTCTGCATTTTTGTTCGCAGTGGCTTTCTGTAATGGTCTCTGTCTGCTGTGAATTTGCTTCTTGTTGAGGAATGAGTATCTTACCTGTGGAATAAGTACTTAGATTGCAGTTAAGTGTTGAGCTAAGTGGTGGAAGTAGTTTGCTTCTGGAGAGGGAGAGTCAATTTTGAGAATGTGGCCCTGGTAGGTTGACCACAGTCCAGTGGGTGACCGCACACCCAAGAGTATATGGGCTGCACAAATTGGACACAAAGCTAGGTGGGTAGAGAAGAGGGCTATAGCTGGTGGGAGGAGTTGGGGGAGGGGAATGGATATAATCAAAATAAACTGCATGAATGCTCAAAGAATTAATTAAGAGTGTATTAGGAGGAAAATAAACTATAACCCTATAAAAACACACCCGAACCCCTTATGAGCTGATTCTGGTGCTACGGAAGAAAGCTGTCAGTTTCTGAGGCAGTCTGAGATGGTGATGCCATGTGGGTGCTTCAGGGGTTTGCATTCTAAGGGCTGATGAGACCTGGGGATCCCACCCTGGGTAGCTCTGAAGTTGCTTGCCCTAGAGCCAGCTGGACCACAGCAGTTTAGGTCCATTGGCTCTGTGTCCCACAGCAGTGACAGGCATGACAGAGGGCTCTGTGGGTTCCCACTCTCTGCTCTTCTTCACAGACGACTGGATGGAACAGATATCCCAGCTCTGTTCTGGCTCCTGCCTGACCTTGGCCAGACCTGTTCCACCTTGTAAAGTGAGGGCTGATAACCTAAGCCCAGTGGTTGTAAAAGTCAGATTGAGAGCCAGTGAAATAGCTTTCTGCAGTAAAGGCTCTGGTGTGTGCAACCTTGGTACAGTTCTGAGGCATGAATGCTCCCACCATAGTCAGTGTGGAGCTACCAATGTCATATCGCTGGACACAGACTTGGGAAGCAATCTGAACTGTCAGCTCTTCTAAGTGGTTGTGTATAGCACATCCTGCCAAACCTTCTACACTGCTTCTGCTTTGCTACTGGCTTCCTGTAGGAGTGTTCGGAAAGATCCTGAGACTGGCTGCAGAGAGTGTGATGGAATCACTGCTGATGTGGGTGATGGGGAGGGACAGTGCCTAGGTATAGGATGCGGTCTAAAGAGCTTCCTCTAGAGTCTGGCATCTGGTAGGCACTCCCCCGTGTATACTTTATGGCTGGGCAAGTTGCTAAGGGATGCTTCACATTCTGGTACTCACGCTTGCTGAACACAAGAAGCAAATTCATTGTACCAACAGTTGGCATTGTGTTGGGGACAACTTGGGATTTAGAGGCACAGAGCCTGGGCAGCAGGTATTCTAGCCTGTTAGTGATGATCCTGAGGAAAACTGCGTATTCCCTCTACTTGGCCTCAGTTTTCTTGTGAGAGGATGGAACATCACCTGCATGGGGATGAGACTTAGGTCCACTGCTGGTGTCTCTCCTTCCCATTCGAAGCTGCACAGGGGCTAATGGACAGAATTAGTTGTTTTTCTCGCTGCTGTGGGAAAGTCACTGAAGGTAACTTGAGGGAGGAAGGTTTATTTTGGCTCATGCTTTGAGCATGCAGTCCATCATGGAGGGAAAGTATGGAGACAGGAGCGTGAGATACCTGGCCACATTGCATCCAGGAAGCAGAGAGGTGAAAGCGGGTGCAGCTCGCTTTCTCCCTTCTGGTCAGTGTGAAGCTTCATTCACTGTAGGTCTTTCTTCTTCAAGTAAGTTGGTCTTAGAAACTCTGTCACAGTAGTGGCTTGAGGTTCGTCTCCTAGATTTATTCTGGACCCTGTAAAGCTGACAGTGAGTGCTCACTGTCTCAGGGATGCACAACCAAGTCAGTACCATAAACCTTGGAAACCTGGGGACTGAACCAAGTGGTAGGAGACCTCAACATCACTCACACGACTTCTTGCACCATTGAAAATTAGCCCTGAGTTTTCTTTTCTTTTGGCAAATAGGAAAAGTAACCATTTATTCTGACTCTCTGGATAAACAGCCATCAATATTTTCTGGGGAAGGGCAGGGTGGCTTTGTTTGTGCCACAGGCTGGGTTCATTGTAATCCATATGAAAAGTAGGTGCCCGAGAAATGCTTACACTGCTCTTCTCTGTTGCTGTGATACATGCAAACACCTGCAGTTAGATCCTGAAATGAGAAAGCTAAATTTTTAGCCACCAAGTGTTCTGCCCACCTTACAGGACAGTGTTGGTCGCCATGCACTACTAAATGTCACACTTGTTTTATTCTCTTCATAGACCATGAGAGCTACCATTGCTCATAACTTACCTTTGTTCTACGTGGGAGATGGGACCAAGAGCCCAGCTGAGCTGGGGGATGAGCTCCTCAGTGATTGTGTGCAAGCTGTGGCTGTCCCCACCAGTGCTCTGTGTCTGTAGGCAAGTTACTCGACTGTCCCATTATCAAGAAGACTTCCCCCTTGGCTGAACTGATCGAGGTATCCAAAGTCATACCGCCAGCTTGTAAGCCCCAGCAGAGGTAAGGGGATTTCGGGACAGCCAGTCTAGCAGAATCAATGAGCTCCGGATGACACCCTATTCCCATAGAAAGGCGGCCAGTGCCTGAGGAACAACAGCTGAGGTTGACCACTGGCCTTCATAGCCACACACACAGACAGACACACACACAACACAAACACACAAAACAATGCACGGAACATGACAATAGCATGTCTTCTGTGAGGCAACCTGTTCTTTTGGGACCTGGAGGCAATTCCTCCCAAGTCAGCAATGTTGACTTTGTGCGCAGTTCCATCCTAAAGCTCATGAGCGTACTCTCTTGCCAGGTGCCAGCAGGTTCCTCTTCTGCTGGGACGAGCACCATGACTGACAGACCTGTGTCTTAGTCCTTGCCCCGCCAGCCCAAGTTTGCTCATCTGCAGGATGCACTGACTCCAGTGTCCTTCTAGATCTGGGGAGGATCTTTGGATACTGTTGTATGTCAGAGTAGCCTGTTGCTCACACTGCCCTGAATTAGGCAGAGAACTTTGCATGGAGCAGTTCATTCATGGTCCTGTAATCCAAGAAGCAGGTGGGACAGGAGAAAAAACGGGACTGGGCCCACTCCTCAGACACACTTCTTCCCTCTAGAACCTACCTTACCTTAAGGGTCCCGCTACCTCCTACAGTAGCTCCACCAGGTAGACAGTAAGTGCTCAGACACATGAGCCTGTGGGGCCACATTTCACGTTCTAATTACGGAGGTTACGAAATAAGATCACTGCAAAATGCCCTACTCACCGTGTTAGCTGAAGAATCCATCCAAGGAACAGTAACACTCCCAGTAACTCTTCTTTTTCCTGTGTGTGTGTCTAACAGGTTAGAGCAGCAGTTCTCAACCGCCAGCTTGTGACTCCTTTGACAGACCTCTATCTCCAAAAATATTTAAAATATGACTCAGACCTGTAGTAAAATTATAGTTATGAAGTAGCAATGAAAATAACTTTATGGTTGGGGTCACTGCGACATGGGGAACTGTATTAAAGTGTTGCAACATCCGGAATGTTGAGAACCACTGATCTAGAGTGGCATAGTCAGGGCCCAGCAACCGAAGACCTCATAGTGTTGGGATAACACTCAGGTGTCTCCAGTTCCTACTGGCTTTCGTGTTGTCAGGTGGGCACATTCTGGGTTCCTGTCAACCTCTCTAGCAAAGACAATAAAAGGCCTTGAGCAGCAAGGTAGAGAATGGGATGCAGGATGAAGGGCAACTTCATGCGAGACAGTGGCTACAGCTTACACATGCTAAGGAGGCCTGGATTTTGGGAGGACTGTAGTTCATTGCAGCAAGTTACAACTAATAAACTGTTCAGAGCTGGGGAGATGGCTCAGTCAGTAAAGTGCTTATTTAGCTAGCATGAGGATCTGAGTTTTATACCCAGAATTCACACTGGGGAGGAGGAGGAGGAGGAGGAGGAGGAGGAGGAGGAGGAGGAGGAAGAGGAGGAAGAAGAAGAAGAAGAAGAAGAAGAAGAAGAAGAAGAAGAAGAAGAAGAAGAAGAAGAGGAGCTGGATGGGGTGGTGCATGCTTGCAATCCCAGTGCTGAGAAAGCAAAGGTAAGAGGTACCTGGATTGGGCCAAACTGGCAAGTTCCAGACTTGGAACTTTTGAGAAACACTGTCTCAACAATCAAACTTGATGGTGAATAGGGAATTATAGCTGAAGCTGACCTCTGACCTCCATATGCATCTTTATACACCCACACACATCCCCACACGCACGTGTGCACACATTTGAGTGCATTTCAGTATACAGAAGCTGTTAGTGAAGTGAGCTTTTTTTCTCCCTATTGTAGAGAGATTACTGCCCAAAGCTGACCCCTGAAAAAAAACCCAGAAGGCTCTGAGAAGAGCCTATGCATTATCCAGGAGACCTCTGGGAGCTGACCAGGGCTCATCAGGCCAGTTTGTGGAGCAGCTTCCATGCAAGGAAGAGAACAACGGATTTGAAGGCCAGCTCTAAGTACCTCAACACTATGTTTGTTTATTTTGTCTCAGCCCTCTCATCTGCAAAGTGAGGCCATGTGTGTGATTCACGGAGGCCAAGCAGCAGAGGACGGAGGCAAGTCTGGCTCTGTGCTCAGCCACTTGGGGAACTGAAGTGCACTTTGGGTTGCTTTTCTGTACAAGAGTGTAATGTCAGCATCAAACAGAGTTATGAAAGTGGAATATGTCTGATGCACCTATGCATATATATAAAGCACATGTTTGTATAATGGCTCAGCCTGCTGCATGGTAGCAAAGAATTTGTCCTTATTCATGAGGCTGTACATCTGTTCCTTCCAGACACTGGGATGTAAAGCAAGAACATGACCTGAACAGAAATTCAAGAATCACTGCAAGCCAGCTGGCACTGTGCAAGCAGAGGATCTAGGCGTGTGTTGAGAGTCCTCAGTGTCACCGTGTCCCTCTTTCCCCTTTGTCACCTGCTGACTAGCTGATAGTAACAGTGAGGAGTGGTGCCTGTGCCTGGCACTTTCTAGTAGCGATTCATGTGATCTCATGATGCTTGCTGTGAATATCACCATGCACTTGCAGATTAGGCCACTAAGTTCCTCAGAGTTTAAGTTAACTTGCCTGAAGCTATGCAGTTGTTGCAAAGTGAAGGGGGAGAGTAGCATGTCTGATTACCAGCTTCTTGATCTTGCCTGTTGCGTTAGGAAGTGGGTCCTTAACTTTCCCATCTCTAATCCATTGGCTACAAGCCCTCGCTTGTCCAAGCACTTCAGTCCTGAGAGACATCTGCCCCAACTGGGCTTCGCTCAACTCAACCCATCTTAGTTTGCCTCTGCTCAGGTTAGTCCAGGCTAACTTAGGCAGAACATGTACCCAGGGAGTCTGCATATATCTATACAGATGTGGTATGGTATGGTGTGTGTGTGTGTGTGTGTGTGCGCGCGCGCAAGCATGCATGGGCAGCCTATGCTGTTATTCCTGGGCATTGTCCATTTTGTTGTTTTGATGCAGGATCTCCCACTGACTTGGGACTTGCCTACTAGGCTAGCCAGTGAGTCCCAAGGGTCTGCCTATATCTTTACTCTCTAGTGCTGGGGTCACAAGCACATGACACTGTGTTTGGATTTTATGTGAGCTCTAGCATTCCAGTCTTTGTGTACAGAAGGCAAGTGTACTGACTAAGGCCTTTCTTCAGATCTGTGGTGGGTAACATTGATTGTGAACTTGTTTGCATCAACAGGCACTCAGGCAATTAACTCATTTCTGGGAATGTCCATGTGTCTCTGTGTGTCTGTGTGTCTATGAGGGTTCTTTGAATAAAGGCAACACTGTTCTACAGGCTGGGGCCTATATTCCATAAAAGCAGATGAAAGAGAAAGCCTTCTCCTGCCGCAGGCACTCTCTCTCTCTGTGTCCTGGCCTCCATGAGGTGAGCAGTTTGCTTAGCCACACCTTCCCACTGTGACATTCTGCCTTAGGTCAGATCCAGAGCAATGGATCCAGATGACCTCAGACTGAGCCCTCTAAAATGGTGAGTCCTAACAAATTCTTTTCTCAAGTGCTTCATCCCAGCGGCTAAACCCCAATTATCACATCTTTCCAGAATGGGGTGACACCAGGAAATGAATTACAACTCTGGTGGATTACATTGCCAATCTGTTCTCAATTCCTGATGAGACTGTCACCTCTTATCCATGTAGAATGATGCCAAGACCGGTAGGTACAACCCTGTACAGATTACAAAGCCCCTTTACACAGCTTATGTGTAACATGTCTTCTAGGATGAGCCAGCGTAGAAATAAAGGAAAAGCAACTATGTAGAAGGCAGTTGACAAAATCACTGTTGAGTGGGCGGCTTGCTCTGCCCGCATCAGGTGCTCAGCACTGTGCTTAAAACATCACCCAGTTGGCCTGGAAGGAGACTACTCTTGTGTGCTTCACAGATAAGGCTTCAGAAAGTGTGCACAAGCTCAGTGGTTCCCCCAAGTCATAAAGCTGGAGAGGGTCCAAGGGCCTTGTCTTTCTGTAGCTCCCACCTGCTTCCAAAGCGCCTCACTGTAGCAGGAAACACTGGTGCTGGACCTCTTTCTCCTTGCCAAAAGCACATAAACTAAAGGACTCAACAACAGAATTTTAATTTCTGGTGAAAGAATGGGGTCTGAGTCATATCTCTGGGACACTTGATATCATACCCCAAGCTGTTTGGAATAATTAATAATAGCTATCTACATTTGATCCCAGGAACCCTAAACTTTCAAGATTGTTATCTAGCAGGTGGCTTGCTGTCCTTTCTTCCTTCCTTCCTTCCTTCCTTCTTTCCTTTTCTTCCTTCCTTCCTTTGTTCATTCATTCCTTCTTCCCTCTTCCTTCTCCCCCCTGCCCCCACCACTTTCTTTCTTTTTTTGAGAAAAGGCCTAATGTAACCCAGGCTGGCCTTAAACTTATCCTGCCTTCATCTCCCAAGTGCTGGGATTACAGATGTGTGCCATCAGGCCAGCTAGGAGGACACTTTCTGATAACAAAGACATATCACATTTCCCTCCTGTAAGAGACAATCCAAATAGGCCTGTCAATCACCTGGAACAGAAAAAGCTCCATTCTAGAGATTTTAGAAAATAAATGGAGCCTGCATAGAGTCTAGATGTGACAGTGATCTTGTTGGATATTGTGTGCCCTCATGTGTGGAGAATGTTCTGAGCTCTGTAACATGCACTGCCTATCTTCCGTACTATGTCACATCTGAACCCTGTCAACAGCAATCACAAGGACCTGTGAAACAAGGAGAATCCAGATTAGGACCCCAGTGACACTGCCATCTTGGGAAAGAAGTCTTTATGTCTCATTAAGGAATTGGTTTTAGAAGAACAAAGAGGGCCAGAGGCACATCCTTCACTCCCTGTGAGCTAAAGGAGCTCTCTGTGTTGATCCAGCTATGGGCAGATCTGCTTTTTGGAACTTATCTACACCTGTGATTTCCACTGAGCTGAATTAGTGGCTGCAGCCCTCTGTTCTTGCTGAGGATGTCTTAGCATTTGCACTGGGAGAAACATCCACTCATGTCAGATGTGCAAAGGGTAACCACAAGGAACGGATCCTCAGGGCCAGACAGATGAGACCAGAGCTCAGTCCTCCACAGAGCGCTTGCTGGGGTTAATTAAGTTAAAAGCTGTAGAAGGAAGGAGGATTGAGATTTGGCTTTTAAAAAAGGAACATCAATCACATTATTGATCTTTCTATTTCTCTTTATTCTCTTTGTGTTTGGGATCCCTGGACTATGCTTGCTGCAGGCTTCTTCCACAATAAAACTTATGTAAATTAAAATACTGACTTAAATTAAAAATGAGGCCTTGTAACATCAAGGGTGAAACCCACAGAACCTATGGAATGATCCCAGAAGATGAGGAGCTTAACTTAAAGGAGAGATAGACTCTGTAGGAGACTGATGCTGGAGGAGACCCCACAGTCCAGTCTTCATCTCCGCTTGCTTTGAAATGTGACTGGGGAGATAGCTCAGTGGAAGAAGCTGCTTTGTCGCCCAGCTCCAACTGCTTGATCACTGCTGTGTGACCTTCGCCCAGCTCCTAACCTCATAAAGGCCTTGGTTCCCTCATTTGCTAAATTAGGGTAATAATATCCAACATGCTGAGGTTTCACAAGGACTTGCATTGTTCAACAGCTGGGAATTTCTTATTTATGTTGTCACCTGGGATTAGGACTGTCTTAGGTCCGTTTAAACTGCTACAAGAGACTTCTCTAACCTGTGATCGGAGCATGTAGTATCTTCAACGATAGGATCTTACCCTCTAGTCCTGGTTGGCAGCCCATGACAGTGGTGACCGCCTGTATTGTTTTAGGTCATAAAACTTAATGGGTGATAAAAAGAGACTAGAAAATGGGGGGGGGGGAGTGCTGACATAATGAATACAAGCTAAAAAGATTAAAAAAAAAGAATACTACAGACTGGGTGGTTTGTAAACATCAGGACTTTATTTTTCACAGTCCTGGTGGCAAAAATATCTAACTTCAAGGCAGATTTAGTGCATGATGAGGTCCCTTTTACTGGCTCATAAACAGCACCATGTTATCAGTGTTTTTACATGGTGGAAGGGGCAAGGGACCTTTCTAGTGTTTCTTGTAAAGGTTCCAACCCCACGACCCATTCATGAGGGCTCCACTCCCAGGACAAATTATATCCTCATGTCCCACCTCCAAATGGCATTGGGGGCAAAAGCATAGTCATTCACCCACTGCAGGGTGTTTCTTCATCTACAAAATAGTTGGAAATCATAAACCAGGCTCTTTTGTAAGAGAAGAGCAGTAGTTAGTTATCTCATATTCTCAAGTGGGGGTTTTTAGACCACCAACAGTCTGGTGGGATTTCAGGCTGTGTGGAGCCTGAGCAGGGTCATTTCATCCGAATGGGCGATGGCGCATGCTGAGCCTGGAGGCTGAAGTCCCGCCACCTTTGCAGCAGGGACATTGATCTTTGATTCTTGTCGTCCCTGTAGGTTAGGATTCATGTTCTTGGATCATGAACGGTTGCGCTTCATATAGTCAGTCCATGGCTGACCCAGTAACTTTCTCCTTGCTCCTTTTCTTTCTTTCTTTTTTTTCCAATACAATATTTTTTAATTGATTTTTTGGGAATGTCTCATCCTGTACCCCAATCACATCCTTTTTCCAGTCCTTCCATGTCTGTCCATGCCCTCATAACCTCCCCCCCCCCAAAATAACTACAACAAACATATTGCCAATCACTTGGTGCAGTGACCTGCTCCTTAGTTAGCCTTCTTCTCTCATGCCTGTCACAGCTGTCCTGTCTTCAGTTCTAGTTTGCACATATCCCTTCGCTCTCCCACTTCCCTGCCTCTCCATCATATATTCCTTTACAGAGAGGAGTCTTGCCCAGAGTCATGGAGATCCTGCAGCTATGATTCCATAGGACTGGCCTCTTCCCTCGCCCACAGATTGGGTAGATGTTGGGGTGGGACAACTCAAAGCCCTGAATCTGGCCTGGGTGGTAGCTGAGTTGGTCAGCTTAGGCCTCCACTGGGTCTCCATGATGCTATGAGGTGAGGGGTGGGGCTAGTTCAGCAAGGCTCTTGGACATGAATATGGCTTCGGGCAGCAGCCTGGACTGTAGTCATCTGCTTGGCCTTAGGTGGTGCCACAGACATCAACACAGCCTCTGGCCATATCTGGACCTCTGACCCACTCCTGGCCCTCAGAGGCTGCACGTATCTCGTGCCTCAGCATGGCCTCCGGTGGTTACACACGCCACTCACATCAACATGGCTCCCCAAGGCAACAAAGCCCAAGGATATCACCAAGTCATCCATCAGTGGAACCGGCTGCTTACGTCCACATGACTCTCACGCTTCAGCAACGGCATGGACCACAGACACCATGACCAAAACTTGACCTCTGGTGGCATTATGAACCATGGTGGTCCTTCTAGGAAGTCCAATCCAGGAAATGAATCTTTTCTTATCTTGAGCCTCTGTGGATCCCCAGAGCCAGGGTAGAGTGATAAGCTGCTGGGAGGTGTGTTAAGGGCAGAGTCTGCATATGCGTAAGCTCCAGACCACTGTATACACCCCTCCATGGCCCTACTGGGCAGTGACAGCATGTCCATCTCAGCCCTCTCCCTCACCTGTCACTGCCATTGTCTCCGGTTCTGGCACTCTTCACATTTTTTCTGTCTTTCCTCTTTCTCTATCACATAGTTGAACACTGTAGAGGTGTCGGTCAATCTGAACTGTGTGGCGGGGTGGTGGTGGAGATGGTGGAGGTGATGGTGAAGGTAGAGGTGATGGTGGTGGTGGTGGTGGAGGTGGAGGTGGGGAGGCTGGGTGTCTCTTCAGCCTGAGCATCTCTCTGGCCCTGATTCTCATTGACTGCTCGTTTGTTTTCATTATACAGATGTTAGAGATGAAGTGTGTGGCTAGAATTGACTTTGGAGTTGAATATGTACTCCGTGTTTCGATCCTCACCTTGCATAGTGTTCATTAATATAAAAACAGCTGAGAGTTGATTCTCTCGGTTATAACATGGCTTAGAATGGTCCCGTCTTCCCTATAGCATTGTTATTAGGAATAAATAAAGTACATGCCGCACAAGTGCTTAGCTTAGGGCCTACATGTCGCTAGCTGTTACTATGTCTTAAAAAAAGGGAATCTAATTTCCAATTTGACCAATTGATATGATCTCTGTGAAAGATCATGAAGAGCTTGCTAACAGGGTGTTCAGAGTAGAACATGCCATTTTCCATTTACAGCAGAGAACACTTTGCCCATGCTGTTGCCTGCTGGGACATTTCTAGCTCTACATTTATTGACGGCCAACAGCTTCATCCTCACCTTCTCTGTGTCTGCCTTGGCCTCCTGACATTTACAGGACATTGATTGCGCCAGCTTAGTTAAGCAATCTACCCTTTCTCAGGACGCAAGAGTCAGATTGGCTTCACAGCTTCAGCTTAGTAGACTGGGCAAAATCAGGACCTTCTGTTCTGCTGGTCACTGGAAAGGATGAGAAAGAGGGGGTGCTTCTGATTGATGTTCTCTCTTTAAAAAGACCTTTTAGAACTCTTTTCCCCTTTCTTGTCCCTATCTGTGCATATCTGATTGGTTAGAATTTAGTCACATAGCCAAATATAGCAAAAGTGTTTGGGAAATATAATCTTTAAGTCGAGTGTCAAATGTTAACAAACAAGTAGCATCAAATAGGGACTAATGTTTTTGGCGCTGCTCCCATGGGCTTAGTCATTACCTATGGCCAGGCTATCTTTGAAAGTTACTGACATAGCTGAGTACTGATACTCAGATTTCTTCTAGTCATCTTTGGATCCTGGGTATGAATGTTGTCTGGGTCGCTCCCTAGAGTGGGTACCTTGACTTGAGTTCTCAGCTTTGTTCTGGTTTGTAAGACCTTGGAGACCCGCAGGAGCAGGTGATCAGCTAGTGATGACTCAGGTTCTTCTTACCCGCCATGATTCTTAGGAAACACCCCATCCTAAACTGGTCCCAATCTTGGGACCAAGCTCTGCTTGTTTCTGTCGTCACTAAGTACCTCACCACTGTCTTTGGCTCCACTTGTAAATGTTTAAAAATATTCGCTTGACACACAGGGGGATTATAGACTCTGTCGTTTCCGAAATGAAAAGCAGCTCATGTATTATTCAAGACAAACATTGTATTATTGAACAAAGGATGGGTGCTTTCATCCCTCATTATACATTCTTCTCTATGTGGCCTTATTAGTCCACGAACTCTGTGAGGATCTTACTGATGGGGTTTGTAAACTAAGGCAGAGATCAAATACTAATGTGTTCAGATGCCAAGATTATGAGATTATCATAAAATCACAGAATTCATGCTTAGTGTATCCAGGGCTTGACTTCCTTCTATTTGTTCCCACTAGATGGAAGTTTAACCTTGGCATGGACTCTTCCAGGAAGCCCACTGTCATCTATTCTACCAGTGTAGAGGAGCTGTAAGTTAGGACAATTTCTTGAAATAATCTTTTCTATTAGCACGAATATTGATAATTTTCTTCTTTCCCCTAGGGTATAAGGCCTAGGAGGCAGAAGTCATGTCTGACTATTGCTCACCTGTATCAAGTGCCTCACCCACTGTATATACTATTGCCAGACGCCTCAGAAGGAGAAGAGAAGCCATTGTTTTCATCTGTTATAAAGTCCATGCCATTGGTGCCTGATGCTTCACCCTTCCTGCGATACTCTTTCAGCGCTAGCATCCCTCTTCCCTCTTCCATAAATGTCCAGAAGAGTGAATTCACAGCCACTTCCAGCTGCAGTGGATACTCTGATTGTAGATAGGCAGAGTATGTGTTGCCATCCTCATTCTTCAGATAAGGAGCTCTGAGAGGGCCAAGGTCATGTGGCGTTGGTGACCCTGACCAGAGCTCCTGCCATTAGTAGGAGGACCAACAGGTGAGTCCCACACCCTACCTCATTTCCTTCACTGTGTGGAGCTTCCCTGAGATGCACAGGATATGGGCCTGCCTGGGACTCTCCCTGGAGCTGGGTTCATTTGTTTCTGCCCACTTCAGGTCTTAAGGAAATGGGATTGCCTCAATGTGCTACTTCAACAGCTTTCTCTGAACCAGTGCAGTGTAGGCAAATCCTTCTGACCTGACATTTGTTCTTCACAGAACTAATGAACATGGAGGAAGCTTTGAATAATTGGCTTTGGTTTCTCAACATCAACTGTTATAAAAATGAGTCATTGATTCTGTCTCTTTCATTACCTTGATTAACCTGTGTTTGGGGCTCAGAAGAACAACGAACATTTTGGCTTCCAGATATCTTCAAGGTAACTCGTCATCTCTTATCTTTCTACACAAGTTCTGGATTCAGAAAGATCCTGCACATATGATTTCAGTATAGCTTTTTTTAAAAAATAAACCATGGGCTGGTGCATATGGGGTGCTTCTAAACACTGGATGTTCAATGATGCATCAACTTTCAAGCGATAGGAAACTCAGCTGCAGGGCTGGGGGATAGCTCAGTGCTATAGTGCTTGACTAGCATTCTTGAAATTCTGGGTTCCATCTTCAGCACCACGAGGAAGAGGAAGAAGAAAAAGAGGAGTATGAGAAGGAGGATAAAAATACATAAAAAGAAAGGGAACTGGCTAGTTTTTTTTCCAACCACGATGTTCCAGCATCAGCCTCAGGTTCAGTGTGATCATGTCTCTGGCTTCACTGCTCTGCAATTTTTTCCCCAGTCACTTCTCCTATTTTGAGGTAAATTCATTCCCACAATGGCTTATAATGACTACAATGCGGTTCCAACAAATGACACTTCCTTCAAGCTTTCTCGTTCATGTCCAGTGCACCAAGAGGACATTTTCTTTCTGCTTGGCAATCATGAGTCTTGAGATTCACCTCGGCTGCCCATCCGGACCTCTCATGCCCACACTGTCACTGATGTCTGTGGTGGGAGCATTAAAAGATGCTGACAGGTCTAAGCCAGCCAGCGCTTACTCCTACTGCAGGGCCGGAAGGCGACTTTCTGTAAAGCTGATAGGAAGAGGAGAAATGGAGGTCAGGGAATCAGCGAGTTTCTGCTCCATGTTGACTTTTTTGTAGGAAGACCCAAGGGCGGAGAGACTTATTAGAGAGAATTTGACTGTTGGTAGAGGGGCAGAGACCAGACCCAGGAATTCCTGTGTCCAGAGCTCTTCCCAAATGTCAAAGTCTCCCTGTCCTTTGCAGACATTGAATTTGAGAGCTCTTTGTCACAGTAGGGCAGTTATCAGCAGAGTGACATATTAGGAGTGAGAGAAAGTTCCCTTCACATTTTTCTGATATGAAAAATTGCTCATAATTATTTTCTTTTGGGTTACAGTATTGCTCATTCATTCAAAAACACATATTCACTGAGCTGGGAACATTGGCTGGCCTGGCCCATCTGGAAACCTGTCTTCTAATCAAGAGTCTTTTTAGCTGCAAGGTAATAGAGACCCATACAAGCTAGTTTGGGCAAGAACAGGAGGGGCTTAGTGTAAGGACCCGGAAGTGTCTACCTCATCTTCTGTTCTCCCATAAATTACAGCTTACCATATGACAGTGTGTTTCTTAGCAATGCCCCTGCCTATACCGGACATATTGATTGACACCGGAGGCCTCTGCAGTTTGCTCAGCAGCTCCTCCCAAACCCGCCATCCTGGGTGTGTACTCTGCTCCCTGTCATTATACTGAGGTTTAGGGAACTTCAAATAAAGTCTAACCCCATTTGCATGCATTTCCAGCTAGCTCATTTTGGCTTAATTAGACGACTGTGTTTGAGAATAGTGAGGGGACTGGAAAGTTTCTCAGTGAAAAAAGGAATACATGATGAACAGGAGCACCAGAAGGTGGACTCAGCTTATTACAGGCTTAGGTGGAAATGGTTGTACCTTAGTCATGTGCCCATGTCTGGGTACAAAGCTTGCATCCCATGGGGGCCCACTCCAAGCCTGTAGATTTTTTAAATTATGGCTTCCTCTGCTCAGTCCCATGTTAAGGGCTAGGAGCAGGATAATGCTTCTGGCCACACCAATGTTAGAACAATATCAAGAGATGGTGAGGTGGGTGAGGTGATGTCTTCTTTGGGGGGAATGATGACAGTCCCTTTCTCATGACCTGGATCAGATAATCTCAAATGATGCTTCCCAGTTCAGAGACTTCCTTTTTTCTCTCCTTTCTATAAAACCAATAGTTAGGTAAATGAGTAGTAAGCCAATTTTCTCCCAGAAGTGAGTTCTTCTTTCATTTCCCAACTTTTTCTTTTTCTTTTTTTCCCTTTTTTTGGCCATGGCAGTGGAGGTGGAATGGAGGTGGAATGGCTCTGATGCTCAGAACATGTAGTATGGGGTCAGCTGCTAGCTTGCTTGTCTGGATCTATACTCAGACCATGGGTTTGAATGCCAGTAAGCATCCTTTGGTTCACATGCATATTAAACGTCGAGAAACAACTGTAGAAACTGTTCTTGTATCTGTCAGCATCTTTTACGTCACTCCCTGGATTCCTTATCCTCGACTGGAAGGGGGGCCAAGGTGGTATCTACTCCTCTTTATGTCTCCATTTCCTATTGTGTATTTAACAACCATTCAGTGGATGGATGGACAGCAAAAGCAAGTTTCTGTGTTTGTCAGAGAGCCAACAGTCTTGGGGGTGATGGGAGAATCGCAAATCAGAAGAAGCAAGCCATTTCTGTTGCCTCCAATATTTCTTTCCATTTGAGCATTTACTTTGTAAGGGGTTGGTAGGTGACTGACATAATGCCATTTGCTCTGGTAGAACTTTATCTGGTTGGTATCGGGACAGCCATCTTAGAGATGTTGAGGGGGCAACTACTTGAACTCCACATGTCTTTCTTTCATGCTTTCAGCACTGTCTCAGTTTTAGTGTGAGCTTGGGTTTGTTTGGTTTATCCTGTGCCTGCCACACAACATAAGAAGCTTTGGTGTGGCCACACATTCCCCTGTGCCCACAGTTCCTCCCAGCAACTTCTGTCTGCAAAGGAGCCTGTGGCTCTGCCAGAGGGATCTCTGACCTTAGAGGCTGCTTGTCCCAGACATTGTAAGTGCCAGGGGTAAATGCCTCAGGAGCAGCCTCCAGCCTCCAGCAATCAGGAGGTGTTGAGGGAATGCCCTTGTGGGGAGTAACACAGGACAAAAAAATATGTGCTGAGCCATCTCCCTATGCTGTTCTTGGGATGGAGCCCAGAAATCTCTGATGGGGACCTGCTCAAAGCATACTCTATTGCTTTCCCCTTTCTCTGTCTTACTGCTTCGTGTGTGTGTGTGTGTGTGTGTGTGTGTGTATGTACATGTGTATGTGCATGTATGTGTGTACAAGCTTGGGTGTGTGTGTGCGCACACACTCACGTGGATGTGGATGCTAGAGATTGATTTCAGGTATCTACCTCAATTGCTTTTCACCTCATTTTTTCAGACATGGTCTCTTACTGACCTGGAGACTTTTCATTCATCTAGGGTGGCTACTCAGCTGTTTTCTGGAGTCCTCTGAGTCTCTTCCTTCCCAGCACTGACTTTACAGGCATGTGCCACTGCACCTGCTTTTGCCTCCCACTTCTTTAGTTGCCTTCTTGACATTTTCTTCCAAAAAATTGTTTGCATTCAAATCCTGGTAGGCTATTCTTCTAGGAGAACAATGTAAGACAGTATCTGTTAGGCAAGCGTAAGTGCAGCAAATGTGTTCTGATGGCCTGACATGCAGTAAGCATCTTCGTGCCCTGTGTCCTTTAACCTCAACATGCTGTGAGGTGGGTGCTGATGTGATGCACAGATGAAGAAGACAAGGCTAGTCCTCCTCCCTTCTCAGTGGTGGTCAAGGCTTGGATTACCTCTACCTTACATCAAAGCAGCTGTTCAAGAGCTGCCACCAAAGATAATGTTAGCTATTAGCAAAATCATGGTTCTGAAGCTATTGCCAAATAAAAGGATATGTCTGCACTACTTTCTAGAATGGACCTTGCTGAAACCTTTCTTTGCAAGGGATGGGGATAGGCCAGCTAGAAATTTGACAGGACATGATCTATTAGTGATGTCTGCTTAGGCATAGGCGTGGATAGTGTTATCACAGACCCCACTTGGAACAGACTGAGTTTGAATCCAAACCAGAAGACTCCTCTTAGAACTTAGAAGCACTTATACCCAAATAGCGTTCACTTTTGAAGAAGTAGTAGAATTTTTAATTTGAACATATATGGAAGGCTTAGGCAAAATACAAAATTCATTCTAACTCCCTAGGGGCACAGTAAGACAGAAATCACCATAAAAACACTGAGCGGGACACACCCAGAACAGGAAAGGACAGACTGGAGACATGCTCTGAGCAGCTTTTATCTACCGTCCACAGTGATCTCTCTGTTGAATGGGCTTCACAATGCCCACTCTTATTGTGACCTTTCAGAGAGTGTGATTTCTGCCTGTGATTTTCTCTCTGTGGCATCTTGGTTCCATCATAGCAGCAATGACAGGTTCTGATTGCTGGAAGTTTATTTATTTTTAATATATTTTTTAACTTTCTGCAGATGGAGAGGGAGGCAGGGAGCGCAGGTCATGGTGAAGGTGCTCATTCGCCTGTGAGGAACACAGAACACAAACTATAAATAATGCAACCACTTCTGTCCCTGAGTTGGAAGCTTGTATAGACCCCAAATACAACCCAGAACTCTGTGCAGCCAGAGGATTAAGATTCACAGGGCCAGTTCACTCCATACTTTGTAGCCTTGATTTCAAGATGCCTTGAAGAATCTCCTTTGTCTCCAGAGACACTGTGAAGTTCTGAAGTTCTCTTTCAAAGGAAAGTCAGTTTTAATTTGCTTTAATTAACAATGTTCTAAGCATTTAGGTGAAGTCATGTGGAATGAATCTGTCACGAAATCACAAGGGGACAAATTCTGTTCCTATGTAATTAATAATTGCAGGATTAAATGGCTTGATGATACAAACCACATCAAGTTTTTTATAGTGAGAAGTGCTTCTTAAAAATGAGCTGTGAGCTGGGCGTGGTGGCACACGCCTGTAATCCCAGCATTCAGGGAGGCAGAGGCAGGTGGATCTCTATGAGTTTGAGGCCAGCCTGGTGTACAAAGTGAGTCCAGGACAAAGAAACCCTGTCTCAAAAAAAAAAAAATAAAAGAACCCTAAAACAAAACAAAACAAAACAAAACAACAAACAACCTACCCCTCCAAAAAAAAAAAGCTGTTCTCAGTGGATAAGGGGTATGGAGAGGAAACTCAGATAGATAGTGAAGACAGGTTGGGACAAGGAGGATTGGTGAAAAAGAATGACAAGATTGATTAGCAATGTCTGCCATGGACAAAGGAAGTGAGGGACTAGCATACACATAGTTGCCATCTGTTCTCCAACAACACAATTGTCACAGGGAAGGAAGAACGAACACAATCTGTCCCGAAAGTAAGATATTACTGGATAAGGTCCATCCTTATTGGCTATTACGGGAGGCAAACTTTTGATTTAGACATTGGCAGACTCCCACAAAAGTTAGTCTTTCCATCTTCCCCACCCATCCTCTCTAGGAGGATGAGCCAAAAGCATTAAGAGTGAATGCACATAAGGCTTTCAGGCAGAGGAGGGATGGATGAGAGGGAAAAAGCAAATGCCTTCATTTGGCACTGGGCAGCAACCAGTAGAGCAGTAGAGCTGCTTAGGGAAGCCACATCCAGAACGGTGCTGTGAATTTCCTTGGACCTTCAGCTTCCTCCAGAGTTCATTTCACTTTGGGTACAGGTTCAAACGGTGACTTCATGCATTATCTAAGGAATCTTTGAACCTTCTGTTTTTTTTTTTTTCTTTTTTTTTCTATGTGTCAATCGAAGAGTGACAATACACTGAACTCAGACGCCCTTGCTCAAAGGGGATATCAGTGTTCCCTGGACAGAATCATCTGTGGATGCAGCTAGCACAGAACTAGGACAACTGTGTGTGCTCACATGTGCCCTTGAGAATGAGCAAGTCCCTCGAGAGTCACACTGCCCTAGTGTTTGCATTCTCTTCTTTCCTATGCTTAAGTATCTGGGTCTTTCTCTTCTGAGGTCATGCTTTCTAGCATGTCCTAGAAAAATAATTACAACTGTGAATTCTGATGATACTGGACCCGTATGACTTTTGTGAAACTGAAAAGCTTCTGGATAAAGCCATGTGGTAGGGCAGGATTGCAGTTCGCTGACAAAGTGCTTGTAGAGCATGTGTGAGGCCCTGGGTTCAAGCCTCGTGCTGAAAGCCAAACCATACCAAACAGAACCAGTATGCTGGTTCAAGCTCATCTCAAAGGAGATGATTTGGCCAAGATGTCTGAATTACTGAATTCTCTTTGTGAATCTTCTAGACCAGCAGTTCTCAGTTTGTGGGTTGCAACAAGCATGTACTACTACGCTTGGCTTTACTATTATTTAAATATGGGACCTGGCATATTGAACTCAGGTCCTCAAGGTTGCAGGGAAAGTGCTTTATCTATTGAGCTAGCTCCCCAGCCTGAGGCTTCCTTTTGTTTTCACTATGTTCCATTCTGCTTCCACCTGGTTGAGCCTTTGTAATATGAATACATCTAAAAGGGCTTTTCAGCTTCCATGATCACATCCTTGTCCCAGTTCTCATCTATCCAGCAGGTCTTCTGTGGCTCTTTCTCACTTTGGAGTTTAAACCATGGCCCCCTTTATTCCTTACTTTCTTCTGCCTGGTTTGCTAAGAAAGCTCAAAGGTGAGGTCCAGCCTCTGTGTCCTGCTTCTCCCTGTGCAAATGGAGATGCTGGAAGTCCAAGTTCAGTCTTTGGCTTCTATGTGACCTCCCAGGTGGGTGTGCTTGAATGCCTTGCCAACCTCTGTAAGGTGGAGTTGCTCAGCCCCTGTTTGTTTCCTTGAGGTAATCAAGGGAGACATAGGCAGAGCGCTCTGTTTTCTGGACGATGCCTTCCCTTTCCTTCCTCCCTCCGGGGAAATTAGCTTGCTGGCATGGATGGAGGAAAAGTAAACAAGCCCAACCTGAAATATGCATTAGAGTTTAGTTATTTTTGGAGGCTTCCAAGATTGAAAATGGCTGAGGGCTGACCAGTTCTCATCTGTCCTGAATTAACTTCCAGAGGTTTCAGGAGGGGAAGAAAGGGGCCAGGATGAGTCAGAACACTTAGCTGGGATTGTTACTTATTTGTGGAGCTGGGAGAAAGAATTATGGCCACAAGAGCCCATTTCTCTCAAAGTTTATCTCAAAGAGGGGCCAGGAGGAAGCTGGGCCAGTGGCTTCCTGGGTTTGGAGAACAGTGGGGTTTCTGGGGCTCCCCACTACGGTATTGATTGTGTTTTCTATTGAGTGACAACTTTGGAACTTTGAGCCTGCCAAGAAATGGGTGTGGGGCAGGAGTTTTTTGTTTTGTTTTGAACAATCAAAATGTCTTCATTTTATGTGAAATAGCGTGGAGTGGTTGGCAGTAATGGCCAGTAGTTAACTCACTAGTAATAAGAAGAGGGAGCCCGACAGGAGAAGGTCAGCTTTGCCATCACTGCCTTCCTGATCTGGCTGCACTCTCTCATCAATGGGAGCTTGGAATTATGATCCTGCTGGTATTAAAAAACAACTCAGCAGATTCTAACTGCAGCCAGGCCAGTGAACTCCTGCCTGATGGGCACATCGTTGTTTAGCATGGGTTCAAGCCATTTATCCTCTCCCCGTAGTGGTAGTCTTTGTTAGTCATGGGGACAAAAAAAGACTTTTTAAAATTAATTTTTTAAGTTTTTATGTGTAGGGGTATTTTGCCTGCATGTATGTCTGTGTGCCATGTCTATGTGGGCCAGAAGAAGGGACTAGAGTTACAGCTGGTAATGAGCTACTACATGGACGCTGGGGATTGAATTTGGACCCCCTGGAAGAACAACCAGCAGTGCTCTTAACCATTGAGCCATCACTCCAGCCCCCCAAAAACTTTTTAAAAAACTTTTAAATTCATATTTGTGTGTATGTGTATGAGAGAGAGAGAGAGAGAGAGAGAGAGAGAGAGAGAGAGAGAGGGAGAGAGGGAGAGAGGGAGAGAGGGAGAGAGGGAGAGAGAGAGAGAGAGAGAGAGAGAGAGAATATCTCATTTTGTATACCAAACTGCCCTGGATCTTGCTATCTTCCTGTCTCCTCCTCCAGAGTGTTGGGTGTTAGGCCCAAAGTGGGCCCCGAAGTGGCAATGCCACTGACAATGTCAAGCAGGCCGCACTCTGACCAGCTAACAAAAGGATTGCTAGCAGACAAACAAAACCCTAAGGTCAACATTTCTCAGAACCTCATTTGTCACAAAGAACTTCCGTATCTGCTCTTACAGGCAATGGGGCATCTAGTTCTGATTAGCTCATTGCTGCAGCACATCTCAAAGCCCCCACCGAGCTCCCAGGCTCTCCTGTCCTGCAGACATCCTCCCCACCACTCTAAACTTCCAGGCTATTCCCACTTACATACTCCCTCCTACCACTGCAGACATCCCTTTAATGCTCCCAGGGCTTCCCCTGCTTTTTGATACTCTCTTTGCCTCCGGAGAGGAGAGATAGCCTTAGCAGTTTGAATAGTTCTTTCCTCCCACCTACAGAGTGGTCTAGTTCTGTGGTTTCACTGAGCCTCACTTACATCTGCTGGTGAAAGTTATTAAACAACCTGAGTCTGTTCTGCAGACCAAGCTGCGTGAAATCTATCTTAACCTGGTCTTCTGGAAGATTCTAAACGAATCCCGGAGTCTTCTTTACATCTGTGGCAGTAACCATGCTTCTTTTGATACAGCCTCCTGCTTCTTTGCATTCCCCTGTAGCATTCCCTTATGGCAGTTATTTTTCTTACCCATGTACTCTAAACTCCAAAGCCTTGTAACCCTCAAACCATTTCCTCTCCCTCATTTGTGCCCATACCTCTCTACCCTCTGGAGATACCAGGTGACTGCTTCTTCAATAACTGTTCCCAGTCCTGCCTTCCATCAACTGGGATGAAACATCTCAATTTGAGGAACCTTACTGGCCTGGAAGGAACCTTTTTTGGTGTCACTTCAAGCTCTACCAGTGTACAGACAAATTCACTCATGAGTTTCTCCTTTCTGTTATTTTCCCAACTCACCCTAAACACCGGGGAAGAGTTCTACACTCTCCTACAAATCACATGGGAGAACCAATGGACTGTGGCTGTCCTGTCATGATGGGAATCTGTTTGGTAACTTCCGTGGCTGCTATGGGTTTGGCGCAGTTTGGTTACAGTCTGTGTCTGTCTCGGCAGGTATCACCCAGCTTGGCAGAGGCCATGCAGGAATCAATTCCAGCCCTGCGAGTGCTCTAAAACCAGCCCACCTCAGTGCACCCTCCTTCCACTGGATTTTAGGGGTGCACCACCATACTTAGCTGAGGCTCTTTATTGTTTTGTAAATGGAATGAGTGTCATGGGCTGCAGGGACAAGTAACTTCTGAAGTGGAATGAAAGGAAAGGAGAGGTTTTTTCTTTTTTCAAATGAGCCCAGCTTCCTGTGCTGGGCTCCCTCAGCTGCAGAGCTGCTTCTCCCATGAAACTTCGTCTCAGCATATTTAGAACTTGAAATTACATGCACAGCATTAAGCATTTAAAGGCCTTTAGACTTAAATGGACTCAGTTCAACTCACACATTCCTACTGTGTCTCGGCAGTGCAGCAGCTGCCTTGTTGGATCCTGATAAACAGGGGAGCAAGTACCATGAATCCCAGCCCAGTTCAGGAGCTCGCTGTAAGACTGAGAGGGTGCAGGAGCAGGAACACCCGTGCTTCCCACACACGTTAAGCCATGCCTTGACATAGGCATCTCATTGAGAGATTCTAATTTTTAAGTTTTAATTTTAATTGTGTGTGTGTGTGTTTACAGCAAGGATTTAAAATCGTTGAATTCATCCCCCTACCTTGTAATCGCTTCAGTTGGAGTGGTGATCTACTTCTTTGGACCACGAACTTATTTCTAACAGCATGGAGGAAAGAGGTGTTGTTAGTTCACAAATCTTGATGCGCCAGCCCACTCTCAGGTTGCTTAGGCACCTGTGATGTCATCATTGGTCGCCTCAACCAGGGGCCCAGAATTAAAGGACCCCTGTCTCTTCTTCTGCTCTCTACTTCTCTGCTCTCTTTCCTCTCTAGCACTCTCTCTGCCTCTCATCCTATCTTTCTCCTCTCCCTTTTCCTCTCTTTTGCTCTCTCTCTTTCTCCCCCATCCAATAAACTCTTTCCTATTAGATGTATTGTATGCAGGGCATCATTTTTATATAAATACTAAGAGGTGTCATATTCCCTGGTACTGGCTTTTCCAGGCAGATGTGAGCCACCCTGCATGGGTACTGGGTCCTCTCAAAAAGCAGCAAGCACTCTTAGCCTCTGAGCCATCTCTTCAGACCCTATAAAACCCCTTAGAACTGGCTAACGTGTAACTTGACTTTAATCATAATCTCCCTTGCCATGGATGAGTCAGATTCACAGGTCAGGGAATTAATAGGCTGGTGCTTTTGGAATCTTTATTCTTCTCCCTATCTGACTAGTATTCCATGACAAGGTACCATGATCCACAAGGATGGAAGAGGCACAGCCAATGAGAGGCTAGGTTTGTGGTTTGAAAAGCAGTTGTTATGGTGAGTTGACTTGCAAGGTCTTCCCATGCTCAAGCTGTGAATTCTTGTTCTCTAGATGGTGGTTATTCTGGGATGCTGTGGACCTTTCAGGATGTGGGGGCTTGCCTCCAGGTCTACTATGATGTGACAGCCACTGCCTGGTCCTCCTGCTGCTAACGAGCTGAGCTGCTTTGCCATGGCCAAGCCGTTCTACTAATGATGGGCTAAAAGTCTCTGAATCCATTAGCCAAAGTCAAGTCCTTCCTCTTTTGAATTGTTCTGTTAAAATTTTCATCACAGTGATGCAAAGGTAACTGATATGTCAGCAGGAGTTGTGAGTAAGACAAGTTTATGGAGTCACACCGCCTGCCTGAGCCTTGTACTGTGATTTTGAACCAATACCTCTGAGCCTTACTCTCTTCACCTGTAGATGGAGGAAATGCAAGATGCACCTCTCAAAAGTCACGGTGAGGATTAGAGAGGATAATGCTTGTAGAACTTTGGCAGATAGTAAAACCGCAAATGTCAGTTACCATTTGGAAGCTAAAAATGGCTTTGCATTATGGCATGAATACTTTCTAAATTTGAAAAGAACTGATTTCATTTATGACAAGGAACATTCTATCCCACCTCACCCCGCATTTGTGTGAGAGCATGTATGTGTCATAGCTCTCCAGAGTTGAGTGGCCATCAAGATGTGTGGGAGGATGGCAGGATTAGCAGGTCATGGCAGGATGCTGATTCCCAAGACAAGCCTGCCACAGGCTTACATCTGAGGACTTAAGGTCAAAAGTGTGCATTTCTATAAACCTACTGGAAAGGCTCCTCCCCTATCCCCTTCCTTATTTTTCTTTTATTGAAAAAAATATTTTTTTACATGATATATCTTAATTTCATTTTCCCCTCTGTCTGTTCCTCCCAGTTTCTCCCCACATCCCCTCTCATCTGGATCCATAGCCTTTCCGACTTATTAGAAACAAATAGATAATAAAATATAACAAAATAAAATATAGTAAGATAAATCAAAAACTAACCCATTGGAATAGGACAAAATAAACAAACAGAACAAAAGCTGCCCAAGAAGATGCACAAGAAACAGATAGATGTGAGACCCACTTGTTTACACACTCAGGAGTCCCATAAACATACAAACCAGAAGCTGTAATACATACGTACAGGGCCTGTAGGGAAAAAAAAGAAGGGGGGACAACCAAAAAAGATAACATTTAAAACATAAAAGAAGCCCTGACATGACGCTATGAGACAAGGAACCCCCAAAGGGGCCACCAATTGCCTTTTCTGCTGCAGTCAACATGTGGGCCAACATGGAAGAGCAGTTGTTTTCCCTTGGAGAAAACTAACTGTTCACTGCAAGTTGTTATCAATTAACTGGAGGTAACTTCTGGGCTAGGAAAGGGGGCTTGTGTCCACTTCCTGTTTCAACTCTAGGACCGCATCTAGTTGGGCTTAGAAGGCCTGTTTCCTTGGTGTCATGCAGACCCTCTGGCTTTTACACTCCTCCTGGCTCTTCTTCTGTAGGGTTCCCTGAACCATTAGGGGAGGGATTTGATGGAGATAATCTCATTTAGAGATGAGTGTTTCAAAGGCTCTCACTCTCTGTACATTGGCCGTGGGTCTCTGTATTTGTTCCCATCTGCTGAAGGAGGAGGCATCTCTGATGATGGCTGAGCAAGGCATTTACCTATGAATATAGCAGAATGTCATCAGGACTACGTTTATCCCCACATTTCTTTGGTATAACAGTAATATTTGGTTTTACCCTGGGCTCTCTAGTCTCAGGTTCTCGGTCACCCCAGCAGTGTCTGGTACGGTTTCCATGTCATGGAGTGGGACTTAGGTCAAATCAGATATTGCCTGGCTGCTGCCACAAGCTCTGTGCTGACATTATGCCAGTATACGTTGCAGGCAGGACATCATCGTAGACTGAAGTGTCTGCAGCCAGGTTAGCAGGCAGGACACTATTGCACACTGAAGAGTTTGTAGCCAGGTTGGTTTTTACATTCATTCTTTGGCAATATACAAAATATCTTCCAGTAACATGCCTGTAGGACCAGCTCCACTTCTCTGTGTTCATGTGTAGGTCTCTCTCTTCCCCGTTATTTGACAATTTCATTTATCACACCTTCATATATGCATATATTGTAGGAAGGTTCCATTGTATTAGGTTTCCATACCACCCTCACATGGTCCTTCATTTTTAGCTGCCTGTCCTTGTATTTCCTCCCTCATCCCCATCTTTTCGCCCCTTCCCCAACTTGATTACCCCTTTCCAGCCAACCTCATTCATCCATTACTCTATTTTATTTCTATTTCCTAGGATGATCTAACTTCTTCCCACCCTGCCACCCTGTCCTTTACTCCATACTATCAGGAGCCGGCATTCGCCATTACAAGATGGCGCTGGTTTCCGGGTTCTTTGTGGACACGGCAGTGGTAAACAACTCGTGTGCGCATGTGCATAGCCCACCAGGGGTTATGCTAATAAGGGTTTGAGATGCGGACCAATCATGGAAGTACACGCCATCTTAAGTCCTATTTAAGCAGCGTCAGTCCATAGCTCAGGGTCTTCTGCCTTTAACCACTAGCTGCACAGCTGAAGAGCATGATGTATTCCCAATAAAGCGTGCTCCAGAAGAATCCTGTTGTGGCGTCTTCCTTGCTGGCGAGGTGGGCACGACACCATACCCAATTCTATGGGTATACAGATTGTAGCCTTCTTGTCATTGTCTTAACAGCTGATCTCCACATTTAAGTGAATACATACCACATTTCTTTTTGGGTCTAGTTTGCCTCAATGATTTTTTTCTAGTTCCATCCATTTACTTGTGAGTTTTATTATTATTATTTTTTAATGGCCGAGTAGTATTCCACTGTGTAAATGTATTATTATTTTTTTAATCTGTTGAAGGACATCTAGGTTGTGTCCAGTTTCTGGCTGTTATGAATAAAGCAGCAAAGAACATGGCTGAGAAAATGTCTCTGAGCTGGAGGATGGACCATCCTTTGGATATATGCCAGATAGTGGTATAACTGGGCCTTGAGAGAGAACTATTCCCCGATTCCTGAGGAACTGCTACACTGATTTCCATAGTGGTTGTATAATTTTGCAACGGAGGAGTGCTCCCTTTATGCCACATCATGACAACATGAGCTGTCATCTGTTTTATTGATCCCAGCTATTCTGACAGGTGTAAAATAAAAATCTCAACATAATTTTGATTTGCATTTTCACGATGACTAAGGATGTTGAACATTTCTCTAAGTGTTTCTCAGTCATTTGCATTTCCTTTACTGAGAATTCTCTGTTTAGATCTGTATCCCATTTTAACTGTGTTATTTGTTTTCTTGATATCCAGTTATTTTAGTTCTTTATATATTTTAGATATTAGCCTATCAGTTGTGTAGTTGGTAAAATCCTTTCCCATTCTGTAGGTTGAGGCTTTGTCCAAATGACAGCGTCCTTTTCCTTACAGAAGCTTTTCAGTTTTGTGACGTCCCATTTATTAATTGTTGGCCTTGGTGACT
>CM053757.1:12846263-12883708 GCA_028658305.1 Pachyuromys duprasi | reverse complement strand
GTGCTTTTGGTAAGATGGCATTTTTACCATGTTAATCCTGGTGCTCCACGAGCATGGAAGATCTTTCCATCTTCTGATATCTTCTTCAATATCTTTTTTCTCAATGTCATGAAGTTTTTATCATTCAAGTCTTCTACTTGTTTGGCTAGAGTTATCTCAAGATATTTAAAAATTTTGATGTTATTTTAAAAGGTGTCCTTTCCCTGGCTTATCTCTCAGTTTGTCATTTTTGTAAGGGTAGGCTACTTCATTAATTAATTAATTAATTCATTCATTCATTATCCTGTTATTTTGCTGAAAGTGTTTATCAGACATAGGAATTTTCTTGTGGAAGTTTTAGAGTCACTTATGTATACTATGATATCATCTACAAATAAAGATACTTTGACTTCTTTTCTAGTTTGTCTCCCTTTCATCTTCTTCAGTTACTGCTCTAGCTGAGACTTCAAGTCATATTTTGAGTAGGTATGGGTAGAGTGGATAACTGTCTTGTTCCTGATTTTAGTAAAATTGCTTTGAGTTTCTTTCCATTTACGTTGATGCTGGCTAAGGGCTTGCTGTAAACTACCTTTATCATATTCATGTATGTTCCTTGTATCCCTAATCTCTTTAGAACTTTTGTCATGAAGGAGTGTTGGATTTTGTGAAAGGCCTTTTCTGCACCTAATGAGATGCTCATGTGGTTTTTTTATCTTTCAGTTTGTTTATATGGTGGATTACATTTATTGATTTTTATATGTTGAACCATCTCTGCATCTTTAAGATGAAGCCTACTTGATGATCATTTTGATGTGTTCTCAGATTCAATTTGCAAGTATTTTATTGAGAATTTTTGTACCTATGTTCATAAGGAAAATTGATCTGTAGTTCTCCTTTCTTGGGGACTTATGTGGTTTAGGTCAGGGCAGCTGTGCCCCATAAAATGATTTGGGTAATAATCCTTTTGTTACTATTTTGTGAAATAATTTTAGGAATATTGGCATTAACTCTTCTGTAAAAGTCTGGTAAATTCTTTGCTAAAATATCTGGTTGTGAGTTGGTTTTTCTGGTAGACTTTTAATACTGCTTGATTTTCATTATGTCTGATTAAATTGCTTATCTGATCTTGATTTAACTTTGGTAGATGGTATGTATTGAGAAATTGTTCATTTTTTTAGATTTTAAAATATTTATAATTGTTTTATACTCTTTTTTGAACAACTTTTTGTTAATTATTTGTGAATTTCATATTATGTACCCCAGTCCCACTTACTTCCTTGTTCCTCCATATCCATCTTCTGCCCTTGCAACCCCCCCCAAAGAAGACAACAACAATATTGTGCCATGGAAGATGTGGTATGTCACAGTGTGTCACACTGTATACCCACACAAACAGTGTGTCACGCTGTACACCCTTTTGTAAGCAACTTTACTTCAAAGTTCAGAGTCATTGATCTGCTCCAAGGCCTCTGGCTTCTGCTACACTATCAATACTGGATCCTCACCAGTAATCCTTTTAGATATCCTGTTGTTGCCCTGTGTCATGGAGGTCCTGTAGCTTTGGTTCCTCAGAACTTGTCCCTTCACCTGCTTCAGCAGTTCATAGATGGCGTAGATGTTGGGGTGGAACAACTCAAAGTTTTGGATCTGGGCCTGGGTGGTAACCTGTCAGCTCTCCCGCTTTGCCCAGCTAAGAGGTGGATCCAATTTTCTTGCCCACAGCAGCTGGCAAGGGGAGGGAATGGTTGTACTCATTCAACCAGAACTCTCCCTCTAGCATCGCCCCAGAGAGGGGAAGGGACAGTTCTCCCGTTCTCATGCTCTTGGGGACAGCTCTCTTACACCCATGACACCAGGACTAACTCTATTGTGCTGACCAGGCAAGGTGTGAGGGACCCTTTCTCGAATACTGTAGCTGGTAAGGGGCAGACCTGTGCAACCCTTGGACATCAACATGGCCCCAGGTGGTAGCCCAACCAGGGATGTCCACATGGTCTATGATAGTAACATGGCCATGGTCTATGATAGTAACATAGAACCCTGCTACTGCATGGCCACAGACCCAGACATGGACTTAGGTGGCAGCACGGGCAGGGACATTACCATGACCTCAGGAGGCAGCTATTGTTGTTGAAATACAGCTTTGATCCTTGATGATCACACAGAATGCAGGACGGTTATTTCAGTTTTCATGTATCTGTTGAGACATGCTTTGTGACCAATTAGTGGCTAACTTTGGAGAACGTTCCATGAGGTGCTGAGAAGAAAGTACATTTGTTTGTGTCTGGGTGAAATGTCCTGTAAATATCTGTTAGGTCTATTTGTTTTCTGTTTGTTTATTTGTTTAGGTATTTTGTTGTTGTTTTTCTGAGACAGGGTTTCTCTGTGTAGACTTGGATGTCCTGGACTCATTTTATAGACCAAGATGGTCTTGAACTCACAGAACTTCCTTTGCCTCCCAGAGTGCTGGGATTATGGGCATGTGTCACCATGCCCAGCAAGTCCATTTATTTTATACTATTAGTTATCCCCATCATTTCTCTGTTTAGTTTTTGTCCTGATGACCTGTCCATTGGTGAGTTTCTGGTATTGAAATCTCCCACTATCAGTGTGTGAGGGGCAGTATATGATTTAAGCTATAGTAGCGTTTCTCTTATGAATTTGGATGCCCCTGTGTTTGGGGCATAGATGTTAAGAATTCAAATGTTAAGTTGATGAGTTTTTCTTTGATGAATATGAATGAAGTGTTTTCCCCTGTCTCTTCTGATTAGTTTTGGTTTGAAGTCTATTTCGTTAGATATTAGAATGACTATACAAGCTTGCTTCTCAAGTCCATTTTCTTGAAAAAATCTTTTTCAATCCTTTAACTCTGAACTAATATCTATTCTTAATGTTGAAATGTGTTTCTTGGATGTAGCAGAAGAATGGATCCTGTTTTTACAACCATTTTATTAGGCTGTGTCTTTTTATTAGGGAATTGATATCATTATTGTAGAGAGTTATCAGTGAGCAGTGTCTATGGATTCTATTATTTTGTTGTTATGGCATGTTTCCCCCCTCTTCTCTTAATTTGCTGGAATTATTTATTCCTTTTGGATTTTGTTTGTTTGTTTTTGGATGTGGCTAACCTCTTTAGATTGATGTTTTCCTTTTAGTGCCTTTTATAAGGGCTTAAATTTTGTTTTATCACTGAATATATATTCTTACTCACTCTATTATGATTGAAAGTTTCTCTTAGTAGTCTGTGGTGGCATCTGTGGTCCCTCAGAATTTGTAGAAAAACTGTCTAGATCCTTCTAACCTTTAGAGTCACCATTGAGAAGTCAAGTGTTATCCTAATAGGTCTGCCTTTGTATGTTCCTTAGTCTTTTTATCTTACAGTATTTTTAAAATTAATTAATTCCTTTATTATTACAGTTTATTCACTTTGTCTCAACTGTAGCCCCCTCCCTTGTCCCCTCCCAACCTCACCCTCCCTCCTTCTTCTCCTCCCATGTCCTTCCCCAAGTCCACAGATAGGGGAGGTCCTCCTCCCCTTCCCGCTGACCCTAGCCTATCAGGTCTCATGAGGACTGGCTGCATTGTCCTCCTCTGTAGCCTGGTAAGGCTGCCCCGCCTCAGGGGAAGGTGATCAAAGAGCCAGCCACTGAATTCATGTCAGAGACAGCCCCTGTTCCCATTGGACACTGAGCTGCCATGGGCTACATCTGGGCAGGGGTTCTAGGTTATCTTTTAGTTTTTACTATTCTTTGTTCTGCATATTTAATGTTTTGATTATTTTGTGTCATGGGGAATTTCTTCTCTGGTTCAGTCTATTTGGTATTCTGTATGCTTCTTGGACCTTGATAGGTATCTCCTGTTTTAGGTTAGGGATTTATTCTTCTATAATTTTGTTGGAAATAGTTTCTGTGCCCTGGGTTTCTTTTAATTCCAGTATTTCTATTATTCTTATATTTGGTCTTTTCATAGTGTTACAGATTTCTCAGTTTGGTGCTTGGAATTTTTTAGATTTAACCTATTTTGATGGAATTATCCAGTTCTTCTATTTTGTGTTTATTTGTGAGATTCTCTCTTCCATCTTTTGTGTTTTGTTGGTGAGTCTTGCCTCTGAGCTTCCTGTTTGAATTCCCCAATTTTTCATTTCCTTGGTTTGTATTTTCTTTGATTCTATTTTCACTTTCGGGTCTTGAAATGTTTTATTCATTTCTTTTCACTACTTATTTGAGTTTTCGTAGATTTCTGTTGGAGATTTATTCATTTCCTCTTTAAGAACCTCTACCATATTCATAACATCCTTGTTTTGTTCTTCAGCTTTATTGCAATTCTCAGGACCCACTGCAGGGGGGTTGCCGATATTACGTGTGTGTACCTACACATGTGGAGATCAGAGGTCAACCTCAGATGTGTAGGTATGTGTGCCATTGCACACATGTGAACCTTAAAGATGCCTTGAGTGGCATCCTCACCTGTCACCTTCGTTTTGAGACAGGGTCTCACTACCAGTGTGTGTGCCAGGCTAGGCAGCCTGTAAGCCCCTGGGGCTTTTCTTGCCTGTACCCCACATCTTGCCATCAGAGCACTGATTGTGGATGTGTGCCATGGTGCCCAGCTTTACAAGGATCTGGCGATCCAATCTCTGGTCTCCTCTCCACACTCGTGCAGCGAATGCTTTATCCACTGAACAGAATCAGTGAATGATAAAAAATTTGGGGCAATCTCTAGAATACCTGGGTTACCAAGGAATCTATCATGGTGCTTGCATTCTCTGTCCCGTCTGCTAAAACAGTCCTCCAAGTTTAAATGATTTAGAGATGGAAACCTCAGTATATCTGAAGCAACTTTTTTGATTAGTTACATGGTTCACAATTTGGTGGGTGTACAACTTCCTTGTACTATGACAAGCCACGACAGAGGAACCATGGTCTGTGAGGATCAAGGAGGCCTGGCAGGTGAGAAGCCACCTTTACAATTTGAAAAGCTGTTATACTTGCATGGTTTGTCAAATCTGCAGCATTTTTCTTCTCCAACTATTGATGTCAGTTACTTCAGTGTTCTAGATCTATTCCTTGCACTTACTGCAGTGCTTAGTGTCAACTGTAACTTGCTAGGATCTAGAATCTCCTGGGATGCAGGGTCTGGGTATATCTGTGGGGGATTATCTAGGTTGCATTAGCTTCTGGACAAGCCTATGAGGGATCACCTTGACTAGGGTAACTGATGTAGAAAGACCCATTTTGGTTGTGGGTGAGGCTGTTCCCAGGACAAGGGCTTTCGGCCTGTGTAAAATAGGGAAAGTAAGCACTAGCATCCATACTTCAGTCTTTCTGCTTTTTGCCCACAGACTCAAGGTGACCAGGTCCCTCAGGTTCCTGCCTATATGACTTCTCCTTCATCATTTGGCACTTTGAGCCCAAATATGCCCTTTCCCACCTAAGCCTCTCTGCTCAGAGTTTTATCACACCAACAGAAAAGTCCCCACTTATGTGGGAGTTTGCAGTACTTTCCACTCTTTCTTCACCCTGCATGCCCCTTAAATCCATGCCATTTAGGTGCCCGATGTTAGAGACTATTCTATATTGCTGCAAAGAGTTCTTAGGTAATGCCCTCCACTTTAGTATTATAAGCGGTGTTGCAAATAATCCTTATAATTACAGCATTCACCCAAGTTCAAGTATGATTGGAGGAGAATATTTTTCAGTGGAATTTCTGGGTCACATGGTATGTACATTTTTAACTTTAAAAGTTTGTGCCAAATTGCTCTTCAGAGATGTTTATTCATTTCTCATCTCACATGCAATTAGGAGGGTGGCTGTTTCCCCACAATCTTCATGCCACGATTTGTTATCAAACATTTTGATTTTTGCCAGTTAAAAATATGCTGCTAAAGTTTATATTTGCGGTTATTTTGTAATTAGAGTGGGTGAGCATATTTTTGTGTGTTTAAAAGACACATCCTTTTTTTATTTTTAGCTGAAAGAAACTTGGTTTAATTTTTTATTAAGTTGTTGGTTTATCATTATTACTATTATTAATTTTAATTTTAACTCACTCTTGTTCTGTGAGTCCCACCTCTGAGCCCAAGCCCCAGAGTGCTCTTGGTTGTTTTTGGACCGGTTTACTTTTAGGAAATGACCACCATTTCTTCTGGTTCACCAGTTTCTAAGTATCTTTTGAAAGTGCTTTGAGATTGGAGAAATGGCTCAGCAGTTAAAAGCACTTGTTGCTCTGACAGAGGGCTGTAATTAGTCCTTGTACTTACATAAAGAGGTTCACAACCACCTGTAACTATAGTTCCATGGGTCTGACACCGTCTTCTGGCCCCCACGGGGATCTGTACACATATGCACATACACAGAGACGCACATGCAAGGTGTGTCACATGTAAGGTAAAAATCTTAAAACTTCATGTTTTCAAAGTCAGAAATTGCTTATTTGTTTAAATATGTTGAGTAGGTTGTGATTTTAAAAAGCTCCAGATTTTTTTGTTCTTCAAGATTTTGTGAAAATCATTTCCACCCTTTCTTTTAGTATTTTAATGGTTCCATTATTTTATGTTTAAATCTTTGATCCATCTGGAATTTGTTTTCCTGCAAGGTGTAAATGAGAATTTGGTGCGAATCTCCAGATGGCTTCCAACTTGTTATCCTTTGTAGAGTAATCTGCCTTTCCCCCTGGATGTGAACATGATGCCATTACGGGCTGATATCATTTGTGTCTGTTTCTGGAATTTGTATTTGATCATTCTCTGCCTTTTGAGGTATTTCATTTGGTTTTTAGACGTCTCCAATGCTTTTGTCCACAAGTCCTCCCAAGCATAAGGAAGGCAGTTTCTGTTCAGTAACGGCTTCTATTTGGGAGTAAATTCAGGCTCAAGATGGAGACTAATTGGAAAGAAGGGCATCGGGGTTAGGAAATTCCTCCCTTCTATTAGGCACAATCATATTCTCCCTCAGGATTTGGGAGGTTTCAAATTGCTGCACTGGAGAGTCAGAATGGAAAATGAATTGACCTCCTGTCTCATCGAGAGACAGATGATGACGATAATGATAATATCTGTGATTATAAACTACTATCCCTGTGGCAGTGGGCAGTTTAAATAGGTTATTTCATTGATCCTTACAGCAACTGATAAATTAGCATTTTTATTCTCAGATTGCATAGAAGGGAAGTAGAGCAGATATGAAGTGCAGAAAGGATTTGGATTCAGGGAAAATGAATTCCAGATCCGGCCACTCATGATGCAGGATCTTGGTCACAAAACAACCAGTGAAATCACACTTATCCCAGAGGTTAGGGAAATGGCTCGGTGGGGGGAATGTTCACTGAGCAAACAGGAGGCTCTGAGTTTGATCCCCAGCACCCACGTAAAGAAGCTGGGCATGGTGGCTTGTGTCTGTAATCCCACAACTTGGGTTTGGGCACAGACGGATAGGAAAAGGGCGAACTTCAGGCTCAATGAGAGACACTGTCTTAAAAAATAAGTAATTCAGAAGGACATAAAAGATCAGTCTCTATTTTCACTGGCTTAGATAAACACATATGCACATGTGCACACATGCAACACACACATACACACTCACACACACATACAGCCTCTGTCTCACACACACACTCACATACATTTATACACACTCACACATACTCACACATACACACATTCTGTCTCTCTTACACACACACACACACACACTTTCTTATTCAGTGACTGGTGTCCTCATGTTTCAGAGGACTTGGAGGAATATAAAAACACTCAAGATTTCTAAAGACCAGACAAAGTTCCTTTAAAAAATTAAAAAAAAAATCACACACATCTTTAGGGGCAGATAGGGAACTTGGGTAAATGAAGCCATCTAGATGGGCTGTAACAGGTTGCAGTGGAGAGAGTGTATTTTGTGTGACATTTGGCATCTGTTGTTCAGCCTATCCCATAATTTCTGTGGAATGTAGTTAGACTGTGGCATAGACACATGCCACTCTTCCCAGCTTTTTTTTTTACAAGGGTGCTGGGATCAAACGCAGGTCCTCCTGTTTGCACAGTGAGCATTCCACCCAGTGGGCCACCTCCGTAACCTCTGGCATAAGTGTGATTTCACTGATTGTGACCAAGATGATAGGGAACCAAGGTTTGGAATCAGCATTGCCCAATTAAAAATTTTTTTCAGAGAAACAAGTATTTTTATGTGACATATTCCAATGTTTCTATGTTCACAAATTATAAAAAGCTATCAGTGTGTGTTCTTTAAAACTCAATATTTAATCTGAGAGGTTCCCCTTGTAGATAGTACATTAAGCAAACAGTTTCTAATTAAATGAGTTTGACCCAGCAGTGAAAGAAATAGATTACTGATAGACCACAAAACATGAATGCAATCAGAAAAAGCATGTGAGCAGAACCAGGCACACAGAATATGTTCACTTGTTTGAAATTCTGGAAAGTGCAAAATATACATACGAGGGCAGAGGTCAACTGGGAAGTGGGGGAAGCACTTCCAGAGCGTGGTCTTTCTACAGCTTGACAGTGGTTTGGATTATACAGATTGTTGGATGATCTGGTCTTGGGGAGATGCAAACACAGACACAGTGTCAACATTTCACCACGATGATTCCACCTGCGTCCAATTTGGTGAACTAGGCTTACTTAAAAAGCATAGGTGAGGGGTTACCTGAAAAAGGGTGGGTGACTCAGTGCAGGTAGATCACCCAAGAGTCATCCCATCGTGGGTGATAACTTCTCCACAGCTCTGGTCTCCAGGGTGTGCCAGGTGCAGTGAAGTTCCTGCCCTCTGTGAACTCTCTCACCTGCTGAGAGCATGAGACCATACACAGCCTGAGAAGAACTGCATTTATCTGGCAGGAAGCTGCAGGGAGTGAGAGGGAGATCTCAGTGTGTGTGTGGGGGGGGGGCGGGGATCTGATGATCCTCCTCACTACCTCCTGGGAGGAAATGGGCTGGATCCCAGGACTCTTGATAGTCAGAGCTGCTCTGATTTCGAGGGCGATGGCCACTGTGTGCCAAGATGACATTCTGCAACACACACTGATATTGTCTGGATCTGGAATGTATCCCAAAGGCTTAAGTGCTTGCTACAGTCCTGGTCCATGGAACTGTATGGATCATGGGCCCTCTAAGAGATGAGCCCTGACTGATGTCATCAGGATGTACCTTTAAAGGAGACAGTGGGAGCTACATCTCACTCTCTCACTCTTTCTGGCATCTATGATGTCAGCAGCATTGCTCTCTCGTGTGCATGAGGTGCAGTGTCTCCCTAGGTCCAGCCTAACGAGGTCAAACAATCATGAAGTGATAATTTCAAAACCATGAGACCAAGCAATCTTTTCTCCCCTAAACAATCTTTATAAGTTGACTATCTCAAGTATTTTCTCATAGTAGCAGAAAGCTAACACATTTGTTAAAGCTTTATGACTGTACACAAAAGATGTGTTTCAATCTATATAACTTTCACACAAAAATACCATAGAGATACTTTTAAATCAATGCTTTCTACAGCATTATTCATAATGCTAAGTTATAGAAACAGCTGATATGTTCAACAACAGGAATGAGTGAAGAAAATGTGTTCTACACAAACAATGCTACTGTTTTTAGCCACAGAGAAGAATTAAGTTTTGTCATTTTGTAGGAAAATAGATGCAGCTGGAGACAATTGTATTAAGCAAATATTGCCCATTTTCTTTCTTATGTGGTTTCTATATTTTATACGGATACATAAGTCATGAATTTGTATGTGACATAAAAGAGGAAAAACTCTTTATGGGAACAAAGGGTCCTAATGGGAGGGGCGAGAAAATGGAGTTATGGGGGTATTCTTAACACATATCATGCACTTGTATGTAAAAGTCCTTGTGTAATAGTCCTTGTGTGTCCAATGAGTATATACAATGAAAAATTTAAAAATTATATGCCAAAGCTGGGGCTAAGACATAGTCTTATGTTATCAATGTTACTAACATACTGTAAATGTTCTGTCCAGAGGAATAATCTATTATAGCCATACTTTCAGTTTTAAATGAATTCATTAGCATGAGGAAAGCAATAATAAAACAAGTAGCAAGGAACACACAGATAACATCATCAAATTAGTTGTTTACAACATCCTACAGGAATGACTGGAGTAGACTGAGTCAGAGAGAGCGAGCAGAGGTAAATGACAAGTAGTGAGCAGCAGATGGATGCCACCATGTCTTGGAGCTTGCAACATCCCAGCAGGAACAGCAGAGAGACCCTGAAGCAGCCATCCTGGAGCTCCTGATGGATCTCTAGGTAGAGCAGAATGCCCTGTGTTCTCTGTGGATGAATGGTTGGCTTCTCAGTCCCATCAGGCATTTTTATGTGGTGGGATAAATAATAGTAACTGTTGTTGGAATGGCTTACCTTCTAGCTATTCTCCAGGACACACTGTTTCAAGACTCTTAGATGTTTGTTCCCGTTCCTTCCTGTTACAGGCCAGGGTAACCAGCTTGCCCCAGGACAAAGAGCCTCGGAGGACAATCGGATAAGTATGCTTGGGTCTACAATATGAGAGCCCTCTTGGCTCTCCAAGTCTGTGCTCAACAACTGCAAACAGCATATGACAATTTATCAATATAACTTAAACTACACCAACTTAAACAAAGACTTGGACATTCAACACAAAAATCTACAAGCAAATATTGAAGTTTAGTTCATGAAAGTCATGTTGCAATACTTAGGAGGAAGTACACTGAGGTCCATAGTTTACTTTGAAGTGAACTAAGGCCAAGATGAACTGATGGATGAATAGAGGCACAGAAAGATAAATGGATTGTGATGCATTGATCTTAGTTAGCTGTTAATGAACCAGTATGCCTTTGTATTTAAATGTTTCATAATAAAATGTCAGGAAACTTTTTTTAAAAACCGAAGCAGGAGCTTGACACACCACGCCCAATCATGCTCACACTCCTAGCCCTACCACACTCGGGCAGGGTCTGACTTATGCGCAGTTCTTTTGACTAGATTTTATGTTTGCTTTGTCTTTTTCTTCCTTATCCCACCACCACCTGGTGTCACTCGATGAGTTGATTATAAGGGCATTTCTCTTGCAGCTGCCAGCTCCTTGCTCTTCACCCACCTTGTCCCGGGCTTGATAGATCTGGCATGGCTCAGTGAGTGAAGGTGTGAGAAAATCCATCACCTGATGACATCATTAACATTTGTCCAGCTCAATCCAGCTGAGATAAAAGCTCAGCCTGGCCTCCTGCTCATTAATCAAGTGGAAAGAAGCAAACCATTTTTTTGTGACATGGCTCCTTGGGCCCTTTGCTAATCCATCTTGCTATACTGACATTCTCTCCTCATGTAGCATGTGAATGTCCAGGGATCAAAGATGAGCCCAGAGCAGACCCTTCCCCAGAGATTCAGGTTTATGAAGAGTGTTTTCAGGCTTCAGTACCGTTCCTTGTGCTGCCAGGGAGTACTCATAACCTTCACTGAATAGCAGAGGCCAAGTGAATAGCTGTATCTCCACTCAGCATCCTGCCTATACCCTGGCTGTGCTTGGAGATACAAAGGCTATGTTTGACCCAGCAGTTCCAGAGTCCTGGAGGAGCTTCCAACACCCATAGAAAGAAGGAAACAGGGGCACACTGTCTCCTCTCAGCACATTTTTCTAAAGCAGCACCTTTTCAATAATTTACAAAGGCAATTCATTGTTATAATTGCTAAGATGGCACTGTGTACAAATTAGAGAAAGCAAAGGTCAGCCTTGCCAATGTGTGACTGACACATCAGAGGTTGAACCTGGAGACACTTCAAAGTTTCAGTCAAAGGTATTACCCTTTGATGGTTTTTTCCCCCAATGTGCTTGCTGAGCTATTGGCTAGAATATTCATTCTTCCTCCTTGGAGGATAGAACTGCTTCTGTTCTCCAATGATGTCATGTTTTTAGCTTCACTTAGCTAATGCAACATGAGCAGAAGTGACCTGGGCCACTTCCAAGCAGAATAGTTAAGAATCATATTCTCTCGTCCCTCTGGTAAAATACTATTCCAGACTGCAGCTGCTCCAAGGAGAAGAGATATGGAGTACAGCTATAGATGACCCAATGGATGTGCATCAGAAGTGAGAGACACTGCTTGGTTACTGCTCAGCCACTGAGCTCTGGGGTCATTTGTTTCTCCATCAACACCTGGCCTACCCTAATAGGCATGAGAAATCTTGCATCCAAGACACAATCTTCTCGACATGAAACTTTCTCCATGAAATTGTTAGATGTGAAAGAAAAGGAATTACATGGCATTAAATTCTCTAGGTAAATTCAGGATAAGGCAATATAGGACTGAATTTGCTTTGAGAGGCTGGTGGCTTATGAAAGAGGCCTTGTGGGCTGGCAGAGACTGAGTAGGTTTTAGGTGCAGCAGATCATGGGGCAATAGGGAACAGTAGTCCAGTGTTCAAGAGGCTGAGTTTGAGGGCTAGGCTTATTTCACCAGCTGTGAGACTTTGAATAAAGCTTTTGGCTTCTCATACCCTCCCTCCATTCCTGGTAGAATTGTTCTGAAACAAATTATGTGAAATGATCAGGTCAGTTGTAAGATGAGGGTGGCAGTTGTGTAAAACTCCTCTTCTCCTTTTTCCTCCTCTTCTTTTTCCTCATTTTTATCCTCATTGGCTTGATAGGAAGTAGAGAGAAAGGTGGGAGACTGAAGGTGTAGTGTGAGCAAAGACAAGTATCTGAACAGAGTAATAAGCAAACTTTAAGAGTATAGGTTGGATAGCTAGTTCTGTATCAGTGTGTGATAACTGTGAAGTCCGTTTGCTACATGACAGCAACTGTTAACAGATGAAAGACTATCAGGGTTTCTCTTGTTGACAAAGTCACGATAAACTAAACAACATGGTATTGCGTGGCTTACAGTGAACTGAAAGAAATGACGACTATTTAGCTAGAGGTTATGGGAAATCTTCCTCTGATGTTTTCTGTTAAGGTTCATGGACTCCTTAAGGTCTACCCAGGATGGTGTGGGCATCTGTAGACCCCAAGGTAAGAACCCATGCTGCAGGTTTTTTTTTGAGAGGATCACATCCCTTCTGAGCCTCAGTGTCTCCACTGCATGCTTGCTCTTGATGCTCCTTCTAAGGGTGGGGTTCTGTCACCTGAAGGCGAACAGGCTGGTGGAGCCTTGGTTAGCTAGCCGGTAGATTTGAGTTGTTAGCATCAGAAGGTGAAGGAACATATTTTTTGTCATTCTTCTATCCCCAGATCCCATGATTTGATGAGAAAAGGGGAGACAGTGATCAAGGATCTGAATGAAAGGACATGCTGAACTGCAGACTGGAAAACAAGAATGAATGCCATCCACATTCCTCACAGAACAAAACTAGCCTGCAAATTTGGAGTAAGAGCCATTGGAAATAGTGTCCTAAAACATGCAAGGGAATGCGTAATTTTAAGGAGCTCTTACTTTGTCCTCACCGTCCTGTACAATTCTCACAATTACTATGCAGTGGTTCCTTTCTTTGTCACTGGGATCAACTGTCTGACAGAGTCAGCTCAGGAACAGAGGCACTTATTTGAGCATACTTCCTTGAAGGTAGCATTATGAGCTCTTGTCCTTGAAGAAGTGGGGTTATGCTATAAGACCTCAAAGCCCAGCCCCAGGGGCTCACTTCCTCTAGGGAAGCTCCGCCTCCTTAAGGTTCCACAACTCCCCCGTCAACCCCCTCCTCCCCCCCAAAAAACCCAGCACCACACAGGGATCAAGCATGCAAACATGTGAGCCTATGGGAGATATTTCACGCTGAAACCCACAGCAAACCCTAAGATAGAGGGTACACTGGCTAGCTTTAGGTCAACATGACATAAGCCATCTGAGAGGAAGGAAGCTCTTTTAAGAAAATGCCTCCTCATCTGCTTTGATACCCTGCAGGCTAGAGCCTTTCAGAAGCCCTCTGTGGTAGGCTCTTGTCCTGTTCCCTGTTTTCTCCTTCTTCTGATGTCCATCCTCTTTGCCTTTCTGAATGGGGGTTGAGCAATTTTAGCTGACATCCTCTGTCTTGATTAGTTTCTTTAGGTGTATAGATTTTAGTAGGTTTATCCTATATTATATGTCTAATATCCACTTATGAGTGAGTATATACCCTGTGTATCTTTCTGCTTCTGGGGTACCTCACTAAGGATGATCTTTTCCAGTTCCCACCATTTACCCACAAATTTCATGATTTCCTTGCTTTTTATTGCTGAGTAATATTCCATTGTGTAAATGTACCGTAATTTCTGTATCCATTTCTCAGTTGAGGGACATCAATCAGTTCAGTGTCCAAGTGGGTTCCATAGTAATGGGAACAGGGACTGTCTCTGACAGGAACTGATTGGCCTGCTCTTTGATCAACTCCCCCTGAGGGTGGGGAGCAGCCTTACTAGGCCACAGAGGAAGACAATGCAGTCATTCCTGATGAGACCTGATAGACTAGGATCAGAAGGAAGGAGAGGAAGACCTCCGCTATCAGTGGCCTTGAGAAGGGCATGCGTGGAGAAGGGGGAGGAGGGTGGGGCTGGGAGGGGAGGTGAGAGGGGCTTACGGGGGGATACAAAGTGAATAAAGTGTAATTAATAAAAAGAAAAATTAAAACAAAACAAAACAAAACAAAAAGAAAACGCCTCCATAAGATTGGGCTGCACACACCCTGCAGGATATTTTAAAGTTAAGTGATTGATGGGGAAGGGTCTAGCCCATTGTGGGTGGTGCCTCCTCTGGCTTAGTGGTCCTGCATTCTATAAGAAAACTGACTGAGCAATCCAGGGATAAGCAGCACCTCTGCATGACCTCTGCATCAGCTCTTGCCTCCAGGTTCCTGCCCTGTTTAAGTTCCTGTCCTGACTTCCTTTGATGATGTAAAATTGTAAGACAAATAAACTCTTTCTTCCCCAACTTACTTTTTGGTCATGGTGTTTCATCACACTAATAGAAATGTACCTAACTAAGGAAGAGGATTTACAGTTACCTTTATTTTAGTGATGGAGAAATGGAGGTTTTGTTGAGGTACTTTGCCCAAGATCAGCCAACCAGAGTGACAGTCAAGAGACATATGCCTGGCTTACAAGCTTTTCATCTTTCTTGTTCATTGCTATTTCTCTCCCACTTCATTTAATTCATAAGCAGGGAGAAGTTGGTTTCTTTGGCTGAGTACCACTATACTCTGCAAGCTTAGGAAACTTGGGTGGAACACACTGTAGTACCACTTGTGAGTTTGGAAGGAAGCCTAAGTGGCAGCATGCCATTTGGGGACAGTCCTTACTAAACTCCTTTCAGGTTATCAATGGAAGCAAGATCTGTTTGTCTCTGAGAGCTGTGCAGAAAAACCACCCTACTCTGCTTGGAATATCTGCACTTGAACAGTTACTTCACTATTTTTCTTCAGCTTTTCTTTGAACTATTTGCCCTAAAAATACACTTTGACATTATGCACAAACATTGAAGAGACATTTATTTGGCCCTGACCTTTGTACGGTTTCTGCTAAAAAAGATTTGGTGACACACAAATGGGACTGAATTATTTATAGGTCCAAGGGGAAATCAAAGTTGCTTTTATCCCTATTGAAAGTGTATCAGAAGGCAAGAGAGTGCCAAATTAGCTTTGGCTTCTCTCAGAGGGAATCCAGCTAGACCCAAAGGTGCTTATTAAAGTTGAGGGTGCCCTTAATCACTGGCTCATTGGAAATCTCCACAAATTGGGTCTATTGTTCCTTTTGAACACCTTTCCCGAAGATTAGGGTCTATGTCCTTCCTGATAGGAAGTTAGCAAAATAAATGTGGCAGACAAAGGTGGATCTATGGGCTTAGCACACTCCCTGGCTCTTGTCCATTTATGAATTTATTATATTGACAAATGCTGATTAGGCATGTATTTAGTGCTGAGCAGTAAGACAATTATATAGGTTTATAAGCCCAATAAAATTTTAAAGAGATTTATTTTCAATTGTGTGTGTGTGTTTGTATGTGTGCACGCACACGTGCATGTACATGTGAGTTGGCCAGAGGAGTTCCAGGCAGTTGAGAGTAGCCCTGCATGAGTGCTAGGAATCTGATTTGGATCTTCTAAACAGAGCAATATGTGCTATTAGCCACAGAGCCTCATAAACTAATTTTAAACAAGGATTTAACAAATACCCACTTCCCGTTTTTTCTTGGCAAGTTGTTTCAGATGGGAAGATCTATGTATCAAGACTGGGGAAGTCCTTTAGGAATGAGACATGCACCTTTATTCTCTCTTCATTCCTTCTTGCTGCAGTCTGAGAAGCCAATAGTCCGAAACTGTGGGGCTGACAGTTCTGTAGGAGATTGCACTTCTCCACTTGAAGTGCTATGTGAACCATGCAAAGCAAGAAGATAAAACAGGAGGCCAGACAAAGAGAAAAGATACAAAGGGAGGAGGAGGTCATACAAAGAACAAAGATGCAACAGAAAAAAGATAAGGCAAGAGAGGATACAAAGAGCAAAGATACAAAGTGAAAAGGTACACCAGGAGACCACACAAAGAGCAAAGAGACACCTGGAAAGGATACACTGAGTAAATAAAACAATCGTTCCTTTCCAATTGTTTATTTCTCTTACATGTTCAGGATCTGCTCGAATTTACCCTAGAATCAAACTGTTGAGGCTTCCGTCTGTCCCGTTAAGGTGAACAGACCTGTGCACTAAATGCCTTCGGAATTTTCAGCTAGGCTTGTGAATCAGGGATGGTTCTACATGGCTGATTCTGGGCCCCCATTATGTTTGCTGTTTGGTGAATGCAAATTAGAGTATCAGAGGTTTCCTCCTGGGAAAGCACATGTTCCTCCTGGGAGAGTACACAGGTCATTTGATGTATAAAGGAGCGTTTCATGGCAGGACGGAAACAGACAGAGGCACCTAGGAAGTGGTGCTGTGGAAACCATGCTAGCTTTGAGTCAAGCGTAGGTTTGCAGTGGAAGTGAAGCAGTGAGATTGGATCTCCATTCTTGGGAATGAGCATCCTTTCTCCTCCAAAGGATGAAGACAATCCGTGCTGCTTGTGTGATGTGGGGCACCTGATGGAATGAAGTGCAACCAAATAATCTTTACCTTAACCTAAATTCTTGGTCTCCAAGGATGTAGATAATAAGGGAGTATTTTTCTAGTTCGAGAGCCTTTGGGGTGTATATATTGCAATTTCTTCAGCTTCAGTCCTGGAAAGTGGAATCTTTTTTTATCTGGGGGAGGGAGGACACGGAGGAAAAGAGTGATCTCCTGTACCCACTTGGGATTTCACACTTTGGATGAGGAATAACTCCAACGATAGGATTCTGTATCCATTTTGTGATTGGCACTTCCTATCTTCTTTCCTCTAAGGATTGGCAGTAAAAGTCCTTCTGCTTTTACAAATGGCCAGCGCACCGCTGGCCTCTTCGAACGTTTTCAGTGGGAAAGGAAGTTTCATATATGAGGAGCAGCCACAGTTCTGAAGTCATACAAAGACGACATGCACACACTCAGACAAGAAGCATTTTCTGAATCTCCCTTGTAACAGAAGGACCCAGCATAGTTTTGTTAGGATCAGAGGGCAGGGGAGGAGGACCTCCCTTATCAGTGGACTGGGAGAGGGACACTGGTGGGGAAAAGGGAGGGTGGAACTGGGAGGGGAGGAGGAAGGGAGGTACAGGGGGGATACAAAATGAATAAACTGTAATTAATAAAAATTAAAAAATGAATTAAAAGTAAAAAATAAAACAAAAACAAACCCCTTTTGAAGGAATAATGAGAAAAGGAGCCACAGAATAACAAAATAGTATGTGTAAATTAATATTCATTGAATTCTCATCAAGTCCTAGGAATTATGAAAGATGTGTAATTAGGGCTGGGAGATGGCTCATTGAGGATCTGAGCTTGGATCTCCAGGTCCTATGCACTATAGCTTTTTTTTTGTCAGCGTGTTGCAAACCTAGGCATACCTGGGAAGGAGTCTCAACTAAAGAATTGCTTCTGTCAGATTAGCCATGGGCATGTCTGCGGGGGCAGTTTCCTGATTGCTGATTGGGGCAGGCAGGCAAGCAGGTTGCTCTGATCTGTGTAAGAGGGACAGCAAGAGAGCTAGTAAGCAGTGTCTCTGCATGGTCTTCAATAAAGCTCCTGCATCCAGGGTTCTTCCTTGAGTTCTTGCCTTGACTTCCCTAGATGACGGACTGACTGTAACATATTTATATAAATAACCCCCCCCCCCTCATCCAGGTTGCTTTCGGTCAGTATTTTATAGCAGTTAACAAGAAACTAACTAAAAAAGAAAAACAGCTGGAAATGGTTATTTGTACCTGTAATTCTAGTATTCATATAGGGAGATGAGAGGAAAGAGAATTCTGGGAAGCTCATGGGCCAGCCAGCCTGGGGATTTCAGTGGATAATTAGAGAGTCTGTCTCAAACAAGGTATAAGGTGAGGACATCAAGGCTGACCTCTGACCTCCACATGCATGCCATGTAAGAGCCTGTGTGTATGCACACACACACATAAACACAGACACACACACACAGATGCACACATGCATGTATGTACAACAAATATTTTTTAAAAGATACTTTTGTTGTTTACAAAGTTATGAAGAAAATTAAATGTCCATCTCATTGTATCAAAAATAAGTTTCAGCTAGATTAAAAAACTAGCTGCACAATACAAAACCATTTATGATGAGTGAATTTCACTACTATCTTGGGTAAGAGATTTAACAGGACAGGCCCAAGGAAGGAAAGCCAGTCAGTGGGCTTGTTTTTGACCTTGGCTTCTTTGATTCCAGACATGTGCCCTTTAATAGCAGAATGGAAAGGCCAGAACCATGGGGAAGAAGTCTAATAATGTAACTGATTGCTTGTGGAGGAAAGTGCCCAGTGTAAAAGAAAAGACACACCTTCCTAATACCACTCTATATTTTGCTATTTGTTAGAAAAAGTTAAATCTCCATCTTACTCTATCAAAAATAAATTGCAGATAGGTTAAAAAACTACCCACATTTAAACTCTTCTATGTGAACAAAAGGAGAGAAGGATCTTGTGAAGAACATACAGAAGACAATGAATAGTTTTCACTTTGTAGTTTTCTTGTTTTTCTTTGGTATAGCCATGTAACTTTGAAACCAAGAAGTGCACAATAAATACATTTTTCTGATTCTCTTCCTCTCTGCTTCTCTCTCTCAGTGTATGCATGTGCTCATGTGTATTTATATGTGTGCAGGTGCACTTTTGTGTATGTAGGTGCAGGTCACATGTGTACATGTGTATGTAGAGGACAAAGGTCACCCTCTGGTGCCATTCCTCGGTTGTCCTTCCTCCATCTTTATTTTTTATTTTATTCCCTTGAGACAAAGTCTCAGAATGACGTGGCACTCAACTGGTCACAGTAGGTTGCTGGCCCAGAGCCCTACAGAGCTACATGTTGCTGCCTTTACAGTGGTGGGGTTACTGCATGAGTCACCACAGCTGACTTTCTTTATGTGGGACCCAGGGTCCAAATTCAGGTGCCCACACCCATGTGGCAGGCCCGCTGAGCCACTCCCCCAACTCTGTACACTTTCCTCCTGTCCCTTCTGTCTTTTAGCTCCCATTTCTATTTCAATCATCACCCTTGTCCTCTTCCTGTTTCTCACCCTTTCAATAGGTCAAGGCGGTGGATTATAGCACAGTGGATGGGAGCCATACCTTCAAGGAGCTCAGGGGCTGCAGAGAAACCTGTCCAGCCATCAGGCCATCACCATACAAGACGAGAAAACCAACCCTGGAGGAGAGGCGGTTAGACCTGGTGAAGGGAAAGCACCCTCGGGATGGTTCAGGCAGGGAAGTATCACATGGCGGGAGGACATTACAAGAGAGAACAGCTGATGGAAATAAAAGATTGGGTTCAAAGAATCCAGAGAGGCCTGATGGGAACAGCAGAGGGAATCACTAATGGGGACAGTAAGATGTCACTACTGAGTGGCAGGTGGTATGCATTTCAGAGGGAATACTTTTTGTTGTTTGTTTTTTAGGGTTTGTCTGTGTAGCCTGGGCTGTTCTGGAACTCACTCTGTAGACCAGGCTGTCTAGAACTTACAGAGATCTGCCTACTTCTGCCTCCTTAGTTTTGGGATTAAAGATGTGCAACCACCCAGCAAGGGAACACATTTTGGGAAAGACTATCTCAGCTCAGGAAGCAAAGACTGTTTCAAGCGACAGATGAGCCAGGACCAAGTCATTGGGAGAGCAGTATTTGGTGAAGGTGAGTTTTCCCTCTCATACTTTCCTTTGCTGTGTGTGTGTATGTGTGTGTGCGCACATGTTCATGTATGCATGCATATGGAAGCCAAAGGACAGCTTTTGGTGTCATTCCTTAGATGTCTTCCATGTTTTGTTTGAAACAGGATCTTTTCTTGGCCTGGAACTTCACCTAGTGGGTTAGGCGAGGCAGCCATCTGCCTCCACCTCCTGCCTCAGCACTGCTGGGAACACAGGTGTGCACCGTCATGCCTGGCTCCCTACCCCAGATCCTCATGTTTGTGAGTCAAACTCTTTACTAAGCTGTCTCCCCAGATGTGCTTTGCTTTTAAGATCATGTATGCAGTCAATAATCTTGGCTGATTATTCAATTCTTTAATGGCAGAGTTAGAACTTTTTTGGCCCTAGGTGGATGTGGCTAGACTCTGGTCTTCCCATGTTATTGGGAGTCAGCCATGGGCAATTGACATTCTCAAGCTGTAGGATGCTCTGTTGATCTTCTCTTTCCTGGTCTGTTCACCATCCCACCTTCAAAGAGGGGCTGGAGGATACCTACTTTCCAGAAAGAGAGATATCTGAGAAGAAACTATGTCTCCTTTTTGGGGAGCTCCTGAACTGAGTTTCTCTTGCATGCTCAATGTGACAGAGCCTTAGTGGCCAATTTAACTGTAGAAGTTAGATGCATCTAACTTCTTTTGCCTCTCTTACCTATAGTTTCTGGCACATATATTCATATTTTATTTGTTCGTTTGTTTTGAGACAGGGTTTCATGTATCACAGGTTGGCCTTAAGCTGGTAATGTACATAGGGACGACCTTGAACTTTTGAGCCTCCTCCTTCTGCCACTTGAATGCTGAGATCGTAGGTAAATACTACCATACCTAATTTATATAGTGGTAGGGATTGAACCCCAAGCTCTGGGCATGCTCCACTAGCTGAGCCACATATAGAGCTCATTCTTCCTAAGTAAAATAAATCGTTATGAAAATTTGAGCAGAAAGAATAAGCAGTTGGCCTGAGAACTCTTCTTGTGCACACTGAAAGGTTTTGGGATCTGAGGTATACTATACTAGGGTGGCCCTGACAAGCCAAGTGTGCAATTACCATTCACCCGATCATAGAGGTTCCGACTGTTTTCATGTAAAGAAAATATAGAGACGAATGTCAGCATCTAAAAAGGGAGCCTTAGGAGATGAAGCAATCTGGAGACAATTCTCTGGTTGGATGAAGATGGTTCTTGCTTGGTAAGAGGAAAATGTGATTCTTAGAGGTCATGTGACTTGCCAAAAGGCTTGAGGACTTTACCCTTGTTACCAATGCTGACCAAAAAAATCATGGTCTTTACTATTCATGACATGCTTACTCCAATGTGGAGTTGGTTTTTTTTTTTTTTCTTAATTTCTTCAGAGCAAACCCCTCTTCAGCTTCATAAGAATATCAGTGATAAAGCAGGATTTACTGTTTAGATCACCTTCTGGAATTACATCTATTATCTAAGGCCTCATGATGTTCACTTTGAGATGAAGAAAATCTAGTTTCTCTAAACTCAACTATTGAAATTGCCTAGAGTGGTGTTGCTTCTCTTTTCCCCCACCCCAACCCCTCCTGCCGAGCTGTTCTGGAGGCCGAGTGTGGGCAGCAGAGCAGACTTCAAGGAGACACCCCGCCATGAACAGCAAAGAAACATCTGTTTGTGCTTGGAAATCAACTGCTAAAAATACCTCCATATGCTGAGGCCAGTCACCCATGTGGGGACTTGTCAGACCTTCCTTCAATAACACCCTTTTGACAATTGAAGTCCTACAGTGGTCCAGGAAAAAAAAAAGAACCCAAGGAATCCAAGGATCTCGCCATCCCCAGGATCCCACAATGGATGGGAGGCAGTGTGTGGCCATTTGGTCTTAGGCATATTTTCTTTCATCTGTGTTACCCCTTGTTCCTCTCTAGGGTTGAGATGATACACTGGTGTATGCTCTGTGAGAGAAACAATGTCACATAGTTCTTAAGAATATCAACATTTTTACCTGAAATCCCAGTGGCCAGTGAGCTCTTTACTACCTGAATACAGTACTTAGAAACTAGAGCACAGGGTATCATTTAAAGCCACCTCCACTCAAAGCAGCATGAGCTTGTGGTACCTCCGTGCTACAGTTTTTGTAGAGTTCACACAAATCTAGACTTATCTGGGAAGAGGGACTCTCACCCAAGCAGCTTCCTTTCATCAGTCAGGTTTGTGGGCACATCTGTGGGAACACCATTGTCCTAATTGCTGATAGATTTGGAGGAACCAGCCCACTGTGGGCAGCGCCATCCCTGGGCATGTGGACTTGGTATGTGTAAGAAAGAGCTGAACAAGCCAGAGGAAGCAGTCCAATAAGTAGTGTCCCTCTGTGGTCTCTTCTTTAGATCCTGTCTCTACATCCCTGTCTTAAGCCCTTGACCTGGTTCTCTTGATAACAAACTGTAACTTGTAAGCCAAATAACACTTTCCTCCTGCCAGGTTGGCTTTGGCCAGTGATTTATCACAGAAACAGAAAGCAAACTAGGACAGAAGTTGGTTCCAGGAGATCCAGGGCCATGGAACGACTGCCAAGGTCAGTGGAACTGGCCTTAGCCTACAAGACAAGTGACTCTGCCTGGACACAGACTTTCATTTCTCTTGAGTCAACGCCTAGACCAAGGCACAAGTGCATGGGAATCTCCAAGCTGCAGAGTTTTAGCCCCCAACACTTATCATGGGCCGTTTAACTTCAGCTCCTGAAGTAGGAAGGTAACAGTATATCATGGTTCTCATTTGCTTCTCCGTAATAGCCAGTGGCACGGAACACCTTGGTGGATGTCATGTAATTATATATATCTATGTATATATTACCTTAAAATATTATAATATAATTTATAACATTTCTCCCTTCCATGCCCCCCCCCTTCGAATCCTCCCATGTGCCCTTCTTTGCTCTATTTCAAATTCATGGCCTCTTTTCTTCATTAATTGTTATTGCATGCCTATATCCATATATTCCTAAATGTAGCTTGCTTAGTCTGTATAAAAGATATGTTTTTAAATTATGTGTTTGCTAAACTGTTTTACTTACCTAGGAAGCATCTTTTTCTTATTTTGGTCTCTTAATTAAACTTATTTTTATTTGTGTGTAGGTACAATGTGTGGCAGGTGTGCTCATGGTCCCTCGTTTGCGTGTGTGTCTGTGTGTGTGTGTGTGTGTGCGCGCGTGTGTGCATGTATGTGTATGTCTGTGTGTGTGTAAGTCAGAGAACAACATTGTGGAAGACTGAAACTCAGGTCATCAAGCTTGCTCACCACCCCTTCCCTTTGAGTCTTTAGGGCTCTTTAAATGATCTGGTCCCAAGTCCTTGATTAGTTACCTGTCTCATAAATATTGGAACTGGAGTTACAGGTGATTGCAAGTTGCTTGATGTAGGTGCTGGGAACTGAACTCGGGTCTTTTGAAAAAGTAGTATGTGTTCTTTTAAATTTTTTTTCCTATTTATTTCTTTAAAGATTTATTCAAGTATATGGGTGGTCTATTTGCATGTGTGTCTGCCTGACAGAGGGCATCAGATCCCATTACAGATAGTTGTGGGCCTCGTGGTTGCTAGGAATTATACTCAGGTCCTCTGAAGAGCAGTGGCGGTTTTAACCACTGACGATCTCTCCAGCCTCATAGTATGTGTTCTTAACCTTTGAAAAAGTAGTATGTGTGTTTCACCGCTGCCGCTTTTCCTGTAAGTATGAGCTAAGACAGGTTGATTGATGACGCTGTTTGAGTCTGCTGTAAGCTTGCTCATTTTCTGACCTCTGGTTATATTAACTTATGGAGACTTGTCTATTTGCCCTTGAAATTCTATCAGGGGTTTCTTTTTATATTCTGAAGCAAACTTAAAAATTTGTTTTATGTGCTGAAAGTTTCACATTGTTATGTCTTCTGGATGGACTGACCCCACGGTCTTTGATGAGCTTTATCCATGGCATCATGCTTTGCTCTGCAGCCTGTACTGTATGACCTGCACAGTCAGCCCAGCTCTCTTCTGGCTGGTACCTACCTTGCTTGGTGCATCCTTTCCTCTGTGTCCGAATGCTGTGCAGTTTTCACTCTAGTCTGGGTTAGCCCCAGCTTCTTTTGAATCAGAGTTAGCATGACATTTCACCTAAGTTTTACTTTAATGCCTAAAATTCATTACTTATAGCCAGGAATATAGTTTGGGCACCAGGAATTGTAAATTTTATCTTTCTGCAAATTGAGCGTTTTTGTGGGTTCTTCAGCTACTGTCCCTTGTAATCTTTTTACATGTTTTTTTTCCTCTTCAGTGCTCTGAGCACTTGGTGGAATGCTTGGGACATCCTCTGCCTCCCTATATATACGGTTCTTTACTCCCCTGATTTAAAGATTTTTCTCCTTGTGCTTAGTTTTTAATAACATAAATACCATGCACTTATGTATGAATTAAAAACTCTACATCTAATAATAATAATGATGATAATTAATATTTATTAGTAGTAAAAAAACATCTTGGTATTTTAAGAGAGTTTCCACAATGTACCTTGAACTCAAAACCTTCCCCTTTTAGCCTTCTGAGTGTTGGGATTTCAGATGGGTACCACCATACCCAGGATGTGATGTTCATTGCACTTTGCTTACTATGGGTTTGCTGAGCATCTTGGGTCTATGAGATTATGTTCTCTATTAATTTTGAAAAGTTCTGACATCACTGTTTCCAGCATTGTATTTGGAGCCATTTTCATCTTTATGGATTAGATCTTCAAAGCAACCACGTGTTGAGGCTTGGTTTCTAACTTGATGCTCTACTGAAGAGGGTAGAAACTTTAGGTAGCAGTACCTGGTAGAGGGAAGTGATGTCACCACGGATATGTTCCTGAAGAGGACTTGGAACCTTAGATTTTTCCTGTCTCTCCTTGCTCCTGGGCTACATAAGGTTCCCTGTCCCTTCACAGTCCTCCCATGGTGTTCTGCTTCACCAAAAGCAACAAGACTGAGCAACCGTGGGCTGAAATAGTGAACCAATGTAAGGCTTCCTGTCTTATCATTGGAGTTTTCTAAGCACATCATCAACAGAGCACCGACACACCCCTTCCTCCCTGAGATCCAATGAGAATATACTGTATCATTTGTCACCGTGTCACCCTCCCTGATATTATATAAAAAGATCTCCCTTTTTCATTGACTTTGCTTTGTTTGGATATTTTTTCCCTCAGAGTCTCTCTAGCCTGAGCTAGCCTCTTCCTGTTCTCATCTCTCAAGTGCTCAGATCACACAAATACGTAGTCAGCCCAGCGTGCTTTGCTTTAAGAAGACTCCTGTGCCTGCTGTTCTTTGCAGTTATGGAGAACTCATCTTTTGCTTTCTCCGCTGATTAATCTGTTAACCAATATCTAAAATGTATCCATTCTTCCTCATGCACGTCCTTCCCTCTTTATTAAGTGTAGAGTTTGATTCTGTAATCTGTTCACTGACGAGCTGGACAGCCCTGCAGCTTGATCTAGTCTGCTGTTCCAAATACTACCAGACATAAAAACCTATTGTTGTTGCATTCCAGGCTGAGTCTTCACTGGACTTTGTGCTTGCAGTGGCTCTCAGCAGAGCTGTTCCATTCCCCACCTCTTTGTGTAGTCACTTGGCAATGCCCAGCCACCCTGTTCCGTCTGACTCACCTCCAACCCTGCAGTGTCCCCGGCGAGGTCACAGAGAGTTAGAGTGGTGCATCGCTGAAGCGCAGCCTTCACTTCCATCTTTCCGACCTTCCTAACGGGTCACCCTGGGTTACTGTGAAGCCGCTCCTGCAGCCAGACTGTACCCCTGGATGGAGCCCTGATTAGAGCTTATTCATTTATTTCCTGATAAGCCTTTCATATCTGTGACATTTATTTTCAAGGAAATTGGTTTCCTGCTTGATGTCTAAAGAGGCATTTGCCAAGATTCAGCCTCACCAAAAATAATGATGCTGATGGCAATGGCAGCCGCCTTCTGCCAGGTGCTCTGCCTACAGTACCTCTAACCCTCCCCGCAGTCCCGCATGGCAAATATTATCTCTGCCTTGCAGCTACACTTTATTTATACTCCACTACATTCTAGGACAGTTTATAGAAGGCTTTCTGAGGATTCACGAAACATATCCCAATAGCAAACGGTAAGGAAGAAGAAAGCGTTCTTTAATAAGCAGTGCGGAAACAGAGTCTTGGGGGATGAGGAGAGTTGCTGGCCCCCTCAGATGTGTTAAATGGCAGAAATGTGATTTGAACCTGGCTCCTCTGGCAGCTAAGTGCTCTGACCTTGTGCTAAGCCAGAGTAGCAGGCTAAACCATGAGTCAAGACAGACAGTCATTGGAGGCGAAGCTGAGCAGGCACAGACCATCTGCAGGGGGATCTGTGAATGCTGGGGAAGATCCTGTCACCACTCTGGGACTAGTGACCATAGCTGGGTGGGACTCAGCCTGCTGAGAGCTACTCAGCACCATGGTTTATTGGGACCAGTAACCACAGAGGCTCTGTGCAAAAGCACCTGCTGTGGGCCAGGCAAACAGGGGCTGCTGTGAGGTGTCCCGTGCACAGCTGCTAGGCCCCTCTTCTTCCTTCCGGGAACTCTTTGTCTAGTGTGTATGAAAGAAATGAGTACAGAGGTGACCAAATTAGGCACTCTGCATGGGGAGAACTGGACACCTGAAGATCTTCCTGGGGCTGATTTGGGCTGGAACAGAGATCCGGAGACGACACTGCCAAAATGTCAATGCCAGGAGTGCTCTTGACTGACACCTGCTGTTTATGCTGTCTTATCCCCCCCTATTTGATGATAACCTAACCTTGCTTTTATTGGAGAAGTTCAGACTGCGAAGCTTGTTTCCTAGTCTCAGGTTTGGGAATTCACATTCTCAGAGTCATCCAGGCCCCAGTGGTTCAGTCAGAGGTCAGTGCTGGGTTCAGGACACCCAGGCCCTTTCTGGAACTTTTTCTCTGGTGTTTTGGCAGGATCCTGGTTTTCCAAAGGTCCTACTTCCAGCCTTGGGAGTGCAGGGCTTCTGAGTATGTGTGAACCCACATGGAGGGAGATTGAAGGCTTCTTTCCTTCAGCTCCCCGCCCCCTAGCCTGTGGATAGCCTGCTGGACATTTTAGTTAAATGGAATGCTGAAGTTTCTGGGTTTGGGATGCTGTTATGGTTTGAGTGTGAAACCCATAGGCTCATGTGTTTGAAACCCTGGTCCTCAGCTGGTGGGAGTTGTAAAGCCTTTGGGGATGGGGGTATGGCATCTGGAGGGACACTGAAGGTGAGTTTACAGCTGAACTCATTTCTAGATAGAGCACCTGGTTCCTGGCTTCTGAGACGCAGAGAGCTAGGTCAAATGGTAATACTACTGTTGGGGAACCCCCATCGTGATTCCCACAGTGACCTCACTAGCTTCCCTTCCCACCAACAGTGCATAACTCATCTCGGCAAATCCTTGACAATATCTGCTGCCTTGATGATAGCCATTCTGATTGGAATCTCAATGCATGTTTTGCAATATCTGTTATTGTAGGCCACTCTGTTCTTGGCACCTTGTCAACAGCATTTGCAGGAAGTGAACACAGCTGGTGATCACCCAGCTCCTTGTCCTGTATGAGGTCCATAGGGCCCCCAGATGGTCTTCAGTAGGACAAAGCTCCAATAGTTATGAGGACCCTGCTCATTACTGGGTCCTGAAACAAGAATGGCTCATCTCTCCTCCTGGCCATTCACTTGCCTCACTTTGCTTCCTCTATTCATGACATAAATCTCTTGTGCTCAGGTCTTTTTCTTACGGTTTGCTCTGGGAGAAATGCATGCGGTGATGAATGCCACTTCAGCCTGGTTAAGAGGGATTGTTCTCAGGACCCACATGATGAAGCACTGTAGAGACATGTGGGTGAGTTTGCGTTTGATGTTTAATGCTGGTCGAACCTACAAGAGGTGTCTCAGTGCCAGGTGGTGTCTGACTACCAGTGTTTAGAAGTCCCATTGGCAGGTGTAGTGTAGGAGAGCCATTCAGGGATCTCCTCGCTCTAATTCATCATCCAGCCTGCCTCAGGGGACACAGCACGGTGCATGATGAGGAGGCTGGATATGCCTTTCTCCCTACAGTTTTCAGGCTTCTGTTCTTATGCTGCTGGCTCTTTTAGTTAACTCCTAATTACTGAGAAATTCTCATTACCTCTCCTCACGGGCAGACAACGAACAGCTGTCAAGCTTGTCTTACAAAACAAGACAATTCCCTCTCCCCCCCACCCCATTACCGGTGCTCAGAATCTGAGTGCCAGGGAGAGAGATGCGTCGCTGTGCTTGCCTGTGGAGGCTCCTCTCTCTGCATCAGCGCTCTTTCTGGGGTCCTGGGAGGTGGAGGCCAGGTCAGGGCTCAGGGCAGAAGGGTGCCTCCTGTCACCTTTTCCCTACACACCTTGGGATTCAAACCTGTGATTTGACTGGGCTGGGGCCGGTGGAGGCCCGCTTCCAACCACGCTTGTCAGTTAACTGCAATCAGAAGAGAGACGGTCTGATGGAGAACCTAAGTATCAGAGGGGAAATGAGGATCACCTAGATGTACGCAGAATGTCAAGCCTGTGGTAGCTGGGAACATGCTCCAGCCACATGCTTCCTTTCCTCTCCCTATTCTTCCTCTCTCCTCTTACTATCCCTTGTCTACTCTTAAGTCCTCAGGTTACCTGTAGAACATACCCATTAAATTCACCAAGTACATCTCTGTGTAGGGAGACGGCATCTAGCCTCAGCCTGGAGGGTTCCATTGATGGAGAACTCACGCCTTCTCATCCCATTCCGGTTCGACACAGCCATGATGAAGTTAACTTTTTATTTGCTTGGTAACATTTATTTATATGCAGGTATGTGTGTGCACGTGCTGCTGTGAGCCCGTGGAGGTCAAAGGACAGCTTGTTGGAGTTGGTTCTCTGCCTATACCATGTGAGCCCTGAGGATTGAACTCAGGTCTCATCATGCTTGGCAGCAAATCATCCCTAACTGCTGAGCCATTTCACTGACCCGAATAAGAGTTTAAACACAGATGAACTTTACATTCTCATCTACTCACAGTCTTCAGTGACCTAACTGAGAGATAATCTGAAGAATGCTCAGTGATGAACAGTCTTTTGTTTGAGATGGTTTCATGTAGCCCAGTCTGCCTTTGAACTTATTATGTAGTTTATGATTGGCCTTGAACTCCTAATTCTCCGGTCTCTAAGCACTCTATGCTCTATTAGTCTATTTTTTTGAGCTAAAAGAACAATGTCTGCGCCTCAGTCTATCCTCCAGCTTACCTACAAGAGTTACAGCAACACCCATTTCTTCGGAAACGGTTGTCTGGAGTTCAGGTGGGTGATGACATCATAGACTGGGAATACCTTCCCCGTTCTCTTCAACAGTGTCCCTTTGTCAATGCCACCTAAGACAACAGAGTGTTTAGACATATTGCCTGTTTTAGTGTTTGGTGGCAGCCACTATCACTGCCAGCTCGTGTTGAGCTTAGTGTTGGGTGAAACTCACAAGTCAGAGTCTGCAAAGTCAAACACTGTCAGATGCCAGACGATGGCAAACTAGGTGGCATGCTGGGGGAGGCTTGCTGTCACTCAAAGGCTCCATGTTCTTTTTGTGCTGAGCAGTGACGCCAGTAGACTGTTGATATGCAGAATGTAGTCTCAGCATTAAAAACTAGACACTTGCACATACAGACCCAGGCTTACAACTTCTTTTTGTGTGTTAAAAAGAAACAATGTTCTAATGACATTAGGGGTGTACCCCAATAGGGATCCTAGTGCAAAGCTGAAGAGACAGCCGAGGGCAGTGGATCATCTACAGTGAGATCCTACAGAAACTACAGTGAGCTAATCTGTGAGCAAGTGGGCGGGGCAGAGGGAGGTGCTAGTTTCTGGGATAGGCTAGTGCTGCAAGACTCAGGTATTTTGTTCCCTGATGTCATTTATGTAAATTATCATGGGGCAGGGGTGTAAGGCTCAGTCCTGGCTGCTCTGGAGTTTTATCATCTTCTACTTTATAACTGAAGAGTTTCTCTCCTACCACGTGTGTGTGGTGTGTGTGTGTGTGTGTGTGTGTGTGTGTGTGTGTGTGTTTGTCTGTATGTCAACCTTGGGTGTCATTCATCAGGAACCAACAACCTTGGCTTTATCTTTTAATTTTAAAAAAACGAATTATTTTTTGGCCACTTCTGTCCTTGGCCTGGAGCCTGTACCAATTGGGCTAGCCTAGCTGGCCTGCAAGCCCCAGGGATCCTCATGTGGCTGTCTCCCTAGATCTGGGAATGTAAGTGCTTACCACTGTGCTTAGCTTTTAGGCTGAGTCCTGGGGACTGAACTCAGATCTTCAGGCTGTGAAATGCTGTTACTGTACTTTTCAAGCTGGGTCTCTCTTTAGCCCAATGGGAGACATTTAATTGTTTACTTTGTCGTTTTCGTATAAGTATATAGTATGCAATGAATATATTTAATTCCGTACCTCTCATCTTCACGTTTATTGCCCCTCCCCCTTTGTCCCTGTAGACAGTTTGACTCCTACTTCCATCATCACATATACATATATGATCTCTGTATCCATATAAAATTCAGGAACTACAAATGAGACAAAACATATATTTGCTTGTATTTATAAGACTGGGTTAATTTATTTAAAATGATCGAATCTGGGTCGCATCCATTTCCCTGAAAATAATATAACTTTCTTTTTTATGGCAGATAAGAAGTTCCATGTAATGGGAAATTTTGTACTGGTTCCTGAAACAAACAAACAAACAGTAATTCCTATTGTGGTTGGACTCCGGAATGTCCCCCACAGGCTGATGGCCTTATCACTTGTTGCCCAGCAGATGGTGCTTTTCTGGGCTTTTCTGGAAACTTTAGGTAGGAGGACTTCTCTGCAGTATGTCAGTCACTTGGGCCCTTTGACAGTTATACCTCTAGTTCTTAGCCTTCTCTGCTTCCTGGTCCTCTGCAATGCACATCATCCTCTGCCACAAACTCCTCCTACCATGAACCCTTCCATGCCTTCCTGGCCATGATGGATTGATGCTCTCTGAAGCTATGAGCCAAAGTAATTCTCTAGTCCTGTCATTTGTTTCTGTCAGGTATTTAGGTCAGAGTCAGACAATGCGAAAGGAACTAATGCAAGCGCATTCTGGTGAGTACAGGAGAAGGATGGTGAGCAAGCATCAAATATATGCTGCAGGGGTTGGAGGGACAGTTCATGAGCCTGGGACAGCATTGCTGAGAGCTGAGCAGAGCAGAGGGACAAAAGCAGCTCATCTACTTCCCTGAATCTTGATTATATATTTTATCTATGTCTTCTTGGCACTATAAACGTAGTGTTCAGGGGTCAGAAAGGTCCACAGTGGATCTCACTGGATAACATTGAGGAGCTCTCAGAACTGGGTTCTTTCTGAGACTCTACAGGAAGAACTGTGACCTTTGATTTTCCAGATTCCAAAGGTTCTGGCTTCCTCCAGCAGTCCTTTGCTGTCTCACTCTGGCCCTTCCGTGCTCCCTCTCTGCCTTGAGGATGAGATGGCAATAGTCCTAACTTAGCATCCAAGGTAGTCTCACACCGAGATTTTACCTAAATTCCACCTTAAAAGGCCCTTCCTTGGTGAGGAAACATAGTTACAGGTCTGGGGAGCAGGGAGTGGGCATATCTGGGATTGTTATTCTTTCTACAGAACACATAGACCCCTGCCTACCTTCTTTATAGGAGGAAGGGGTGGAATGTGGTAATCTGTCACTAAAATTCCAAGGATCTGAATGTGGTGTTACCTACCTGTAATTCTAGAACTCAGATTGCCAAGGCAAATGCCAGTTTGAGTCCAGCTTAGGCTACAGACAAGGTCTCAAAAAGCAAGCAAGCAAACAACAAAACCAAACCCAGAACACCACCACCAAACAATCAAAAACAAAAAAACCCGAACATAAATAACAATAGCAACCATAACAAGAAGAATAAAACAAACAAGCAAACAAACAAAACAAATGAGGGGGAAAGGTTTCACTAGAGGGTCTGAAAACCCAGAATGGAAAAATCTCTTTTCATCACATAGTACTTCTGGGAGAAGAAAGTGGAGGACTTTTGACCAATGTGTATCTCTTAGGGTCCTAAGCCTTTAAGTCAATGCCTTGTAATTAACTGAGTAAATTAACTGAGTAAAGCTGCCTATTCATTAACTGAGATATGCCTCCTGAAGCAAGTTGATACTTCTTTTGGTTGGAATTCACCCTTTTAATTTATCATAGTCTTCAGTACTTTGTTGCCTCAGCCTTTGCCCTCTTCATTCACTTATTGTTATAATAATCAGTATTAAACAGTACTGGGGATTGAAACCTAAGATCTGCTAGAGCACTACTAGGCATGTGCTCTACTTCTGAGCTACAGTGCTCACCGTCATCATCATTACATCATCATCATCATCATCATCATGGCTCATGATGTGTCAGGCTTGTGTCATAAACTCTCTGTGTCTCATTTTTCTTTTGTTTTAATGACTCTTTTAGGATGATTATCCTGAGACTTGTGAAGGTTAAATAAGATACAGCTTAACTAATGTCTTAGTCACTGCTCTTTTGTTGTAATAAAATACTCTGAAAAAAGCAACATAAGAGAGAAAGGCCTACATAGGCCCTTTTCCCAGAGGGATCTCCTCCATCATGAAGGAGTAGCCATAACAGCTGGAACAGGTGGTTGCTCACAGTGTAGATATACTCAGATAACTGAGAATGAATAGAAGGTAAGGATTTCCTGGCTGGTCCCCTGAGACCTACCTTCTCTAAAGATGCTCCATGTCCCACAGTCTTCCCAAACAGTAGCACTACCTGGAGACCAAGAGTTCAAACGTTTGAGCCTAAGAGGAACAGTTCATGTTCAAACTACAAAAACTTGTGTTCTTTCTTTTTATTTTTGAGTCTAATGTTGCGGAAAATAAAAGGTAGTAGTAATAATAATTTTATTATTAGCCCTATAATTTTTACGGCAGTATTTTCTAGCCCATTATCACAATCAATAAAAGACACAGACAGTTTCTAGATTTTAGAATAGCTTTATTTCACCTGGAGCAGGGCATATATTAACCCTCTGAACAACCTTTACCTCCCAGCACCATCCTAGGCTACCCCCCCCATACATAATTCCATAAATACTTGCTTATTCTTTATGTGGGCCAATTCCTCCATCCATGCCAGCCATGTGCTCCCCCACCACCTAACCCATGACTGTGTGCTTCTTCCTCCTTCCTCCTCCTGTACTGTCTCCTTTCCAAGATCTTTTCCTGTCCCCAAAGCTCTCAAACCTTAGCCATGCCTACCCCATTTGCCTTGCCTAGGTGTATCGACTTCTTACTGGTCAAACAGGAATATGTTTTTAGGCAAGGTTACAAACATAATTTTAGACTCATAAAAGACAGCAAGCAGACGTCAGGGAGCAAATAGTTAGCAATCAAATACAAAGCACCAGACCATGCCATTACAGCCCAACATCTTCATATATAGCAATGGTTAGTTTGTAACTTGTAATCTCCTTGCCTTAGCCTGTAGAGTGCTAGGATTATAGGTGTGCATGAGCACATCTGGTGACCAGTGCATACAACAGTCACAGTTCAACCCTGGATAGATTACAAGATCTGCCCAACACAAATTTAGGGTCTATAGAGTGTTTACCCATGTCTGGTCCCTGATATGCATTCTACTGGATAAATAAAAGTTGTGATCACAGCAGTTGTGGATTATGGCCCTGTAGCATGACAGGTTATAAGGGAAGCTGTCAGTGAATCCCTGTGGTCCTGTCTCCATGCTCTTCTGGCTTTCCTAAATGGTTGCTCCAAGCGAGATGTGTTTCCCCTAAGCACATCTGACTTGATGAAGTTATCATGTCTCAGGGCAGAGCAAAGCTTTCTATTGATAGTCACTCTGGGGAAAGTAAGCCGGCAAGTCACTGCCTGACACTTCTCCATCACGAGTTTTTCTTCCAGTTCCCCATGCATGACAGTTTCCAGAAGAGTGCCTCCTTGTACGGTATCTTCCATGACCTCAGCTGACAGTCGGACACCCAAGTGTGTCCTTGGGCTGCAAAATCCCAGCATGCAAAGAGAGGGATATAATCCTCTCCATAAATAACAGACTGGTCTCCAAAGTATTGTTTGTTAGACACAAATGGTAGCCACGGTTGTTAGATATGGACAGGAAGGAGAATAGATCGTGGTGACAGACAGCCTTGCCATCCCTCACTCACCCTGGACACTCTATATTACCCTCGCGCATTGTCCTTTGCTTTTGGTATTGGATGGATTGCTATGTCTGCAGGGCTGAACTGTGATTGTTATGTGCACTTCTCACTTGCTTGGCTAGGAAATCTCAACCACCAGTTCAGCCTGAGCTAGCAATGCTTGTTAGCTAGGCTGAATGTGATGCAGAAGAGAGGCCCCACCCAAAGCGGTTCAATCAATAGCAAATTATTTCTCAACTAATAAGAATTCAATAGGAAATTTATCCAAAGTTGCTTCTAGTAGATAGCTTTTTGTCATTTTCTTTTGTGTGTGTGTGGTTTCCTCTCATGAGCCAAAATGATTATTTCTGTACCACCATCCCATTCCTCATGTCAGTGTCCAAAGTAGGCAGTGGTGGGTGAGTGACAGGTGGGTAGGCAGTCACTAAAGTCTGGGGCCTTTACTGCTAGTAATTATCCTAGGTGCTGATCTTTGGCCTCTTCTAATCTGGAGCTGCACATCCTGGGATGTCACCATCTCAGAGATGCTGAGCGGTTTGTGTAATAATACAGGCCGTGTCGGGCTCATTGCTGATTAGGTTTCCTGAACCCCATCATCTGCGTTTCTACTACTGCTACCTAGAAGGGAGTTTTCAGTTAAGGAGACCCGACATTTTAGACAGTGTTGCAGAACACTTAGCAGCGTGCCTGGCTCTGCCCAGCGGATAACAATCGCGCCTCCTCAATTGTGTCAATCAAACATGCTCACAGACATTGCCCAGGGTTCAGATGTGCCCAAATCCCTGTGATTAAGAGCCACTGCTCTTCAGGGCATGCTCTGTGACTCTCAAGGTTCAGTAGGAAGCCAGTGATCCCTGAGCTTTTAGCACGGAGGTTATTACATTCTGTGCCCTGTTACAGAGCTTGCACAATTCCTGCTCTAATTTAGTACACTCGGTGTGTGGGGAGAGTGGGCAGAAGCAGAGCAGAGCATAGCAGAGTCTAGTCCTTATTAAGAAAACAATAATTATTTATTGAAACCACTCAAGGAGGCAGCTGAGTGTTATGTTTTATAGACTGGGTTTGTTATTGTTGAGCTACATGAGTCAGGGCTTAATGTAGCTCAGGCTGGCCTCAAACTTGAGATGTGACGAGAATGCCATTGAACATCTGAACTTCTTCCTTTGCCTCCTAAATGCTGGGATTACAGGTCTGTGCTGCCATGCCTGGTTTTATTTGGTTTTGAAAATCAAATCCCATGCTTTGTACATGCTAAACAAGCACTGTACCAACCAAGTTGAGCCCATAGGCCCTAGACTGACTTTTAGTTTCATCTCATGCCAGTATCTTGCTGAAGTTCTATCTTCTGATCCAGTAATTCAAAATATTTGGGAGGTGTGAAACCAGGTGCTGGAAGCCTTATCCTAGGGTGTCATCTGGCGGGAGCCTGCTTGTCTAGAAGTCTCTGCCAAGTCTTGCTCCCCACCCTCACATGGCCTCCGTGTGCCAGTCACTGTCAGCTCTGATTTTCTTTTTCTTTTATTTTATATTAATCACAGGTTATGTACTTTGTATACCAGGCATAGCCCCTTCCTGCATTCAATCCCTATCCCCCCATTCCTCCCTCATCTCCTCCCTGCCCCTTTCCAAGGCCACTGATAGGGGAGGACCTCCTCCCCTTCCATCTAACCCTAGCTTATCAGGTCTCTTCAGGACTGGCTGCAATGTCCTCTTCTGTGGCCTAGCAAGGCTGCTCCTCCCTCAGGGGATGGTGGGGAGGGTCGAAGAGTGAGCCATTGAGTTCATGTCCGAAATAGTCCCTGTTCCTCTTACTAGGGTACCTGATTGGATACTGAGCTACCATTTGCTACATCTGAGAAGGGGTCCTAGATTATATCCATACATGGTCCTTGGTTGGAGAAACAGTCTCATAAAAGACCCCTGTGCCCGATCTATTTGGTCCTTGCGGAGCTCCTGTCCTCTCCACGTCTTACTAACTCCCCCTTCTTTCATATGATTCCCTGCCCTCTGCCAAAGGATTGGTTATGAGTCTTAATATCTGCTTTGATACACTGTTACGTAGAGTCTTTCAGAGGCCCTCTGTGGTAGGCTCTTGTCCTGATACTTGTTTTCTCCTACATCCAATGTCCATCCCATTTGTCTTTCTAAGTGAGGATTGATCATCTTACCCCAGGTCCTCTTTCTTGTTTATCTTCTTTAGGTGTATACATTTCAGTATGTCTATCCTATCTTATAGGTCTGTATAAGCGAGTATATACCATGAGTGTCTTTCTGCTTTTGGGTTCCCTCACTAATGAACATCATTTCCAGGTCCCACCATTTGCCTGCAAATTTCATAATTTCCACATTTTTAATTGCTGAGTAGTATTCCATTGTGTAAAAGTACCACAATTTCTGTATCTGTTCCTCAAGTGAGGGACATCTGGGTTGTTTCCAGGTTCTGGCTATTACAATTAAAGCTGCTACGAACATATTTGAGCAGATGTCCTTGTTGTGTACTTGAACATCTTTTGGATATATGCCTAGGAGTGGTATAGCTGGATCTTGAGGAATCATTATTCCTAATTGTCTAAGAAAGCGCCAAATTGATTTCCAGAGTGGTTGTACAAGTTTGCATTCCCACCAGCAATGGAGGAGGGTTCCTCTTTCTCCACAACCTCCCCAGCATGTGTTGTCACTTGAGTTTTTGATCTTAGCCATTCTGACAGATGTAAGGTGAAATCTCAGGGTTGTTTTGATTTGCATCTCCCTGATGGCTAAGGACATTAAACATTTCTTTAAGTGTTTCTCTGCCATTCTAGATTCCTCTATCAAGAATCCTCTGTTCAGCTCTGTTTCCCATTTTTTAATTGGATTACTTGATTTGTTGCTTTTTAACTTCTTGAGTTCTTTATATATACTGGGTATTAGCCCTCTGTCAGATATAGGGTTGGTGAAGATCCTTTCCCAGTCTGTACGCTGTCA